>CAHIKZ030002368.1:1252500-1867500 GCA_903632075.3 Acanthosepion pharaonis
GCTTCTTTGATGCTCTGGTGTGACACTGAGTGCAAAGTCTACTTTAGTATATCTTAAGGCAAGTTCAGAACATACCGGAATCATCACAGATCAACGGCTTTTTTAAATCATTTCATCCCAGTGAAGGCAATAAAGCCACTAAAGCGCAAGGGTTAATGTGTGTGAAAGAATATGAGAAAAAGAAGAACATTATTAATGAGAGAGAACAATAAAAGAGCAAGAATTAAGAAGACAGAAGATAATGATTGGCATTGCATTTAAATTTTTAGAGATCAAAATTGACTGGAAAGCAAGTGGCCCGAAGCGAGAAATGTGAGAGAAAAACATTGCGTACACGTATGTGATGTACATGCTTATGTGATGTGCATGGGTGACTTACATGTGCTTATGTCATCTTACTTATTATAAAACGCAGATTGTGTGTGTCTGTGTGTGTGTGTCTGTACGTTTATATATTGGATCGGATTTCCTACATTTTTCAACCGATTTCAACAAAACTTCACAGGACTGCGTAAAATTATCTTGCGGTGCTTCTGACAGCACCAAAAATTGGAAAAACACAATTGTTTTTGCACGAAATCAATTTGAAAACACGATAAAACACGATTCTGTCGCCAGAATGAAAGGGGGGCAACTCATATCGAGTTATACTTATTATAAAACCCACGTTTGTGTGTGTGTGTGTGTGTGTGTGTGTGTGTGTGTGTGTGTGTGTGTGTGTGTGTGTGTGTGTGTGTGTGTGTGTGTTCGTTTATATATGGGATCGGATTTCCTACATTTTTCAACCGATTTCAACAAAACTTCACTTTTTTTGGCAGGTAGTGCTTCTTATTGTCTTGCACACTTTTTTCTTTATTTTTACATTCAGAATGCTTTAAAAATTCCATTTACAAGACAACTGTTTATAATAAAATTCTATTCAATCGATAGACTCATAACGATTGAAAACAATGTTTTTGTTTGAGTTTGGGTTTGACTAATTCGTAAAAAAAAAAAAAAAAAAAAAAAAATAATTAAGACATGCGTGTCCGTTACCCTTAAACAATAATCTTTGTCAATTTTATTTTTCAGTCTTCATGATGGTCGATACTTGATCTATCTCTTACTGTTACATCCCCGGGCAACGCCGGGCTCTCCTGCTAGTTTAATATACGCGCAAGCACACATGCATGAAGAAACGATTTGATTCAGGCTGAAATAAGACATAGCAATAATAGGGTCCCTCCTCAACTCAGTCTGGACAATCCTTAACACGAAATGAAGCTGGAAACAAAAAAAAAACAAGCGTTAATTTTTTTAATTCCTAAAAGTCAGATAACTAAAAGAGTTTATTGAACTTTTCAGGAATTATTCGATAATAAATAGTATTATTTTTTAAAGCTTTTTTTTTTAATTTTGTACAAATATTTTGACGTTCGTCATTGAATTAAATATATACCTGTGCACATATTAACTTGCATACACACACAATTTGAATAAAACTAAAATGGACATCAGTGACTCGAGGGCTAATTTTCCTTTCTGTCTGGAAGCGACTTTTGTGTAACAAGAAACGTGTATAAGCCGGCTCATTGAAGTCATTTTTATGTATCTTTCTGTGTGTGTTTTTAATCACTTCACCATCAAGCAAGGAAATAAAGCCACTAAGACGCAAGAGGGGTGGTTACCGAGAAAAAAACATTATTAAGGATAGAGAATAAAAGAACCGGAATTAAGAAGACGGCTGATAACGATTGGCACTGCATTTAAATTTTTGAAGATCAAAGTTGAGTGGAAAGCAAGAAGCCAGAAGAGAGCTCCACAAGCGAAAAATGCAAGAGAAGAAACTGTTGACATAGAACTTACGGTCCATCGAGCCAATTCAATTGTAAAATGATGAAACCTTGCCGCGAGTCTAGTACTGCACTTAAATTCCTAAAGTCTATCATAGAGAAAAGTTCATCAGAACAATTACAATGAAAGTAATTATAGAAAATGCACAGAGAAGTTTAAGCTGAATATATTTTCTAATAAATATAATATTTTTAATATGTCCAATTTAGATTTGAAAGTTTATCCTCTTTCCGTCAGCGAAGCAATTAGGTCCCAAAATAGTAAAAATGAAATAAAACAAACGATTAACCCTTTGAGCCCCACGTTCCTGAACAATTTTAACCCTGAGTTAAAATTCGTAAATAATTGTTATGTAATGTTTCACGGTAGATATAAAAAAATAGTTACAAGTGTTTACACACCGTTCAACCGGTGGCTGGCTATTACGCCATTTTTCTCTACCACCGGTAAAGCGGTGGTCAGGGCTTAAAGGTTTAAACCGACGTTAAAGCATCAATTGCTTTGTTTCTTTTTTTTTTAATAATACTGCATTGAAAGTTTTCTCTATTTTACTAAAGAAGTCGGACATTTTTCTCTTGTTTTATTACACTTAAAAGAAACAGTAATGAAAACATCCATATATACATGTGCACAAGTGATGCGGATATTTTATGGCAGAATAGAAAACCTTCGGCTAAATGCATAAAATTCTAACCTAGCAACAGGATAGCGAAACTACAGCATTAAAGTAAAAAACAAATTCTCTAAAGGACTGTCCAAATAACCCAGACCTCGTAAAGAATCCTAGCTGTTTCTGAAACTCAGCTCGGAGCAAGTATTATTGCGCATGCCCAGAGCTGAACTTCCATTTTTTTTTTTTTTTTTTTTCATCTCCTTTAATCTTCTGACAGTTTGAATCAGAAATTACGTTTTTCCCTGTTTAATTATTTCTACCGCAAAGGTGAATAGCCAATTAAAGTAAAGACGACAGCTTTCTAACTATAAAAAGAAACAATGCAATTGGTCATTTTTATCGGCCTTAAACCAGATTAGAAAGACGACGAACGTTTATTAAAAAAAAATAAAAATAAACATGTGGCACAACTGTGTAGTAAAATAGGAATAAAAACTTTCAAAATATTTAACCAGCTCTCTTCAACTCTTACACGTCGTAATATTCAAGTAAAATCATTTCTTAACTTTTAGTCCTGGGCATGACGATAAACTACATCCGGCAGCAAGGCGTAAGATTTGAGGTTTTGAGGAGGGTGGAACCACCTCTTAAGTTCTGTTGTTCCCAGTTCCACTCACCCAGTTCCAGTTGGGAACGCAGCTATGGGCAAATAGGGAACCGCCAAACAAAAACAAAACACTATGAAAGTATAAAAGGGTATATTTTTATAGTAAAAACACCAGCAATACATTTATATATATAAGAAAAAAATGACCAACGATACATTTTATCTGTAGTTAAAGGCATACACCTGTGTTCTAAATATTTTGATTTCAGCATTAAATGACCCATAGAGGTGTTGATATGCCGCTAAACAAAATCAACCAAGCGACCAACATGAAAGAAATATTTCCTGGCATTAATCTATATAATATCCGGCAATTTCTTAAAGAAATCAAACTGTATTCCAAAATATAATTTAAAAAAAAAAACTACAGCATGAAACACACATCACCACTTCTCGTGATCACGTCTACACAAACATGTATATGCACAAAAGCTGAGTATCACCTACCAGGTATTCCTAGTCAACCTAATACGAATAAAAAGTGCATTTTTTTTTAACTTAATATAAAAATACCGAAAATGAGGAAATCTGTAGACAATTGCTGATGTCTCCTGAAGAGTGGACCGAACGATTACAAAAAATTCGTCTCTGAAACTTTGAAGTCGCAGTACTGAATATAACATCAATCTGCTAAGTGACAGAATTTATACTTTTATTAATCCTATGGTGGAGCAATGGATAGCTGCTCGGATTAAGAAGTCGGAGAGCCGAGTTCAAATTCCAGTCAAATCCATTACGTTCGCTTACGTGCTAATACCCTTGGGAAAGGTATGAATCTTCTTCTTCTCCCTCCAGCTATGGATAAATAGCAGGACAGACCTGGTTCTGTAGCCTTGGATGGCAACTGGTCTACCGCATAGGGAAATGGCAACCTACTGCGCGAAAAATCTGCCTCGTCAGTCATGTATCAAAAGATACATGATCGCCTAAGCGTTTATCACGCATGGCCCATAACTGTCTGACTGAATTATATTATTATAATTATTTGTAACGGCAAAATTAATTTTTATTTATTTTTTAATGGACACGGCACCATGAACGTCTCTTAGAACTCGAACTCATCTCCAGACATTTTCAAGTGAAACTCATATATACAATATTTTACTAAAGATGTTGGGGAAATTGTCGGTCTATTTTACAAGAACCAGATTATATACAAAATGGAGTATTGCCGCCATAGCTGGGCTAGAGCTGCCCAATCTTCACTTGCCTGTTAAGATAGAGTCCAAAATTGTTTGCGCGGCTTTGTGGTTGATGAATTGTTTTCCACCCTACAACCCCTTTCCACACAGACTAAACGTTGCAAGTTTCTCGCTACTATATCGCTACTCCCATGACAAGTGTTCTGAAGAGTTATATTTTTTAATTCCATCAACCCTGACCTTTGCATCTGGAGGACGCCATGCCACGTACACACAGATGAATCATCCTCATTCCCCTCGTATTCGATTAGGAAGAAGCAATTTCTACTCGAACAGATTCTTCCCAAGGACTGCTGCTTTGTGGAACAGACTCTCCAGATGTTCCCCCGATCTCCACAATCTTGACCTCTTTAAGTCTAGAGTTAACCGTTATCTTTCCTACATAACCTCATGAACTGCACTCCTTGCCTTTTGTTATACTTACTCTATCTTGAGTGGCTCTTGGGTCTTGTATGGGGTGAACATTAAACACATGCATACAGACACGCAATTTGACTGAGTTTGAAATAAGACACTTGTTGCGTAATTATTGAATAATGGCTTCGTACCTCGAAGAGTTTCTAAAGATATCAATACGAGGAACTAAGAGAAATTATGAGGAGTAGGGTGCAAAATAATATTCACACGGGAAGGAAGCAACAAAATATTACATATGCATGCTACCAGGGCCGGTGCAAGGGTCTTATGGTCCCCCACCGATTCTGATATGGAGCTCCCTGAATCTATGATACGGAATCTTCTCTCTGCTCTACTACATCTCAGTTTTCAGTATCTGTCTATATTTCTGTTTCCTCAAGGACACATGGCACAGTGGATAAAGGCGTTGGTTCGATCCAGTGACAGGACCCAAAGAGTGAGGGGTTCAATACCTTGTTAAGACGGTGGAGAACTTGGAGAGGGGAATTAACAGGAGATAACTGATAACTGACATTCATTAGACATGGAACGTGAAACTAGAACAGTCTACCCCAGTGAGCGAAATAAAGGGTTCAGTTCGACATTGAAGAAGGCTGGAGCGTACAACGGCCGAAACGTTGTGATAAATATGACGACAAAGATGGGGACAATAGTCCGAATAATGTAAATAGTGTAATCTCAATTATCATAAGGCAGAATTCATACAAAATGCAAATTTTATTGTAATCTAAATTATGTACAGGGTGGTCCGAAAGTCTTGTCGGCCCCTACCTCTGTTCCAAACTGTAGAAGCTCGTGTCAGCCATCTGAAATAGAAAATTATATTATGTATGGGATGATAAGACTTTCGGACCATCCTGTACCATAATGGATCATGTGCAATATCGGTGAACAATTCAACTATAAAAATTGAAAATAAATACACTGTATCTAAATACAAATTAGAGACATGTCATAATAGATCATTACGTCTTAAACTATTTTTAGCATCAACTTGGGATTTTTTCTAATTAAAAAGTTGAATAATTTTAACACATACAACATTATGAATAAAAAAAATAGTGAATTTTATTTAATGTTTTGTCGAGACTTAGAACAAAAAATTCACGGATTTGAACGAAAAAAAAAGCCCCAAGAATGTGAAAATCTTTTTTCTATTTTTCATCCTTTAATAGTTGTGCTTAGTTTAATTTGTAACGTATATGAATATAGCGGGGGGGATCAAATGTTGATTATGTCAAAGGGTTAATGACATGTTGGACAGCATCGCATTCCATAGGATTCTGCGAGCATAAACAAAAGAAAGGAGAGAATTTTTCTTTGAAGGTATGCTACTACTATATGTTTCCTTTACAGCCAATCGCCTGTCTCGTCTCACTACAATTCTCTCTGTTATCATGACTCGACGTTTCAGCTAAATATCAGTTTTTTTCCGCAATTACACATTTCATTTTTTTCTTTCATATTTTTTCTTTGTAAAAGACAGTAGTACACTAAATTATTCATAATATTTCAGTTCATTTATGATAACCATAATAGGGAAAATAGGGTTTGAGTTATATTTTCAAATACAAAAAAAAAAACGGCCGTAGAATTAAATTAAATTTATACTATCTTTACTACTTTTTTCATATACATTTTTAACAATTGTTACCACCCCACAATGACTGATCCATACCCTGACTAATCTAAATTTAGAAACTAGTTGTCCCCATTGCTAATTTTCGTATTCACACCGTGTAATTTACAAAGATTTCGGAAACGTTTTGGGCGGCAGGTTCAAAATTCTCTATCGAGTTCTAAAAGATTTTTATTGAGTTCAACATTCATTATCGAGTTCAAACTCCTCTATCGAGATCAAAATTCTCTATCGAGATCAAAACTCCTCTATCGAGATCAAAATTCTTTACGCAATGGTAGGATATTTCCCACTGTGCAGTTCCCTTTCACGGCAGGCGCTACGTTGCAAACCTGCAGCTCTATCGCTATTTCCATGACGATTTTTTTAAAATGAGCGCTCAATTTCTTTATATCTACCAGTCCGTACTTTGACATCTAGGACACAACACGTTACTTCCACGGAATTGAAACACCCCCGTTCGCTCTGTATTCCAAACATAAGCATTATACTATATAAGGAATACACATAACAGTAAACATGCGAAGTATACGTGTGTGGGATGCAGGTTCGATTGTTACCGTAGAACAAACTTAATAAAGTTTTCTCGAATACGCAGGGCAATAGGGGTAAGACACACAATAAAGATAAAGACGGGGCGTCAATTTCATATATGAATATTTAATATGGATTAATAAAGTAAAAATCCATCACTTCTTTAGAAATTGCTTTGTTTACGTTGGGATACGAAACTGAACAGATATGACTGTTTCGAGAGTCGGAAAAACATCTGCGTTTATAAGGAAATATTCGACTTTGTTTGATCGACGACGCACTCCATTACCGAGTTGGTCTAAAGCACGTCGGATCTAACGACGGTTTCTCCTGCCAAGGAGGACGCAAGTTTGAATCCTGCCGGAGAGCGCATATGTATTTAATGAGATTTATCGAAAATAAATATACTGTTTAATAAATAAACAGGACGTCTTCTCAAATATGCATATCCACTAAAATAACGTTTATGTAATATATTGTTTAAAATTTAGTCTATCTGTGAAAAGATTACTCAATATCGAGTATCAAGCGTTTGTAGATATAAACAGTGTGGACATAGAAATCAACACTGAATAGTGACGGGCAGTTTCAGGTCATAAGCGATCGTCAGACTGTGTATGTGGTCTAATTAATATCGTCCATAACTGATTCCAATCTTGTAAGTGAGCCGGCGAATAGTTTGATCATCCTGACAGATAAAGTCACGAATTCTTTCCCCACATTTTCTCCTGTTTTATAGCTTATGTTTGACATTAAATATTTGTTTTTTTTTTTTTAATAAATCCTTTTTCGATAAAAAAAAAATATCCGCGAATGCTTAGGTACGCTCGACGAAAATCCTTCATTTTTATTGCTTATTTACATAGGGTTAAAAAGGCATCATCAGTCCACAACGGATTATAAAATTACAAACAAAATCCTATATGAGATACAAAAAAATAAGCATAAACAAAAGCGATAAAAATGCTTTAATATACATTTCGGAAAATTATTGTATATTTTAAAGAACATATATGTATACAGAAATAAAGTAGTTTTGCTTATCTGTTGGTGGCAACATATTTTATCAGAGAACTGTCCAGAACGTCTGCCTCCTTCGGCAGTCAAACAAACTAAGAGAAAGAAAGTTTTGATTTTTGTTTCTTTTGGCAGTAAAACGCTTGTTCTGATGCATCATGGGAGTATTTTTTTTTCTTTTTTTGTTGTTAATTACCATTCGTATCTGTATTTTAAAGTATTTTTATTGCTTAACTTTTAATTTTTATTTTACTACTAATTATTAATTATTTGGGTTTTAGACTACTACATAGTTTACTAGTTATAAGCGTTAGGGGTTATTGAGTAATTTATTTATTGCTATCACTACAAGCTCACCAAAAACGCTATTGTAAATAAAATATGAAAATGTCTTCTCTTCTCACACTTCATGACAAATGTAAAATAAAACCATAGTAAGTGAGGGAGATAAGTATACAGGAAAGATAATGACTTTGTTTGCTAACTTTAATAATTCCATAATCTTACTTCTTCCGATTATGTCTAAGTCCGTTCCTAACGATAACGGTTTTATTTGAATCTTTTTTTCATTCGTGACTTTTTTCTTTCTTTCTTTCATGCCAGTTTCCTGTCCAATATTCACCGTATCGTTCAACAGAACTATATTCCCACGATTCCAGACATCCTTCATATCCGCCGGGCAACACTGGGCGTCCAAGAATCGGTGTTTACAATCAACAATCTTTCCTACAGGTCAGTCTCCATGCATAAAAACTCATATTTATTGATGAGGTTACCAGAAAAATATTGATTCGTCGATCAGTCACTATCTCTATCTCTCACTCTCTCTCTATCTCTATCTGTGTGTGTGTGTGTGTGTGTGTGTGTGTGTGTGTGTGTATACACACGCACACAGACAGATATATATATATATATATATATATATATATACTAGGTACCTCAACTATTTTCGGTATGAATTTTCGATACCTAAGGTTTAAAATGAATTTTTAAAAATGCAAGAGCATTCTTGGAGATTTTCATTTTAGCTTTAATTGAAAGCTAAATGAGTAAATTTATTATTTCCAGTGAGTAAAATATTCTGGAGTATTTCCAATAGAAATTATATAGATTGGAATGTCAAATACTTGCTGGATTTTTTTAAATTGTCTTAAAAGCGGCCATTTTCTTAATCTAAAAAAATTTGTAAACAAAACAATATTATCTTCCAAAAATAAAATATATACTTCTGACACATTATTTGAGTAAAATTTGAAAATTTAAAGTTAAATTAATCTGATTTGAAATAAATATTACTTACTTATTGCATAAAAATAATATACAATCATTTCTTAAAAACGGGTCCTGATTTTCTTTGATCTTTATTGATGTATTGATAAGTTATGAGGTGATGACAGCTCGTATGGATGACCAGAATTGACATAAATTTACGAAATCTAATTAGACGTATTCTTTTTTTCGTTTTTAACTCCCTAATAATGTCTACAAATTAACATATTTTCAACAATTATCTAATATTTTATTGACTTTTAGTTACGTTTGAAGATGCTTTATGAAAAAATAAAAAAAATAAAAAATAAAATAAGCTACTATAAAATTTTCTTAAATTAATTTTAAAATTTAATAACAGATGGAATTAAAATTAAGATAAGTAAGCAACAAAATTAACACATTTATCTGAATATTCTTTTTATAATAACTAAAATATTGCTTAATCATTAATAGTTAATACATTTCAATTAACATTATCTAAAAAACATTTTTCTATTTTCTTCAATCCAAGCACGTGACATTTTCATAATAACGACATTTTTAGGCTATCATACATGAAAAAAACGAACAATTAAAGTGAAAAAAGAAAAAAAAATATTTTAAAAATAGAGTAGTAAAACGACGTTTATTTATTTTTTCAATTTTGGATTCGTAAATTTCGTTTCCACTGAATTACAATATCACATCCAGAAAATAGCTCAATACAGAATTTTAAACGATTTTTAAACTATTATAAATTATTATAATTAAAATTTTTAAAACAATGAAAAAATTCTTGTAAAAATTCAATATTCATCGAAAAAATAGTGTCCTTAATATTACTTATTTACAAAAGCAATTAAAAGCTTTTCTAATTAAATAATGTCATAGTTTGATTACATTTTTTAGTTTACTATTCGGAGCAGATTTTCATTTAGAATAGTAAAAGTTTGAAAAAAATTAGATGATTTACATTCTTCAAGGAGTCCTACTTTTAACTAATAAAAATCAAGAAATAGAAAAGGTATTTTGCGAAATTAAAGAAGTGGGGGCTAATATATGTAAAAAAAAAAAAAAAAGAAATATTTTTATCAAACTTTAATAAAAAAATTTTCAAAAATAATTTAATTTAGTTGTGAATAAGTCCTGAAAGTTTCATTAAAATCCGACAATTATTTGATTTTTGCAAGAATTTACAAATTAATGTGATCAAGCGATGCTGTTTTTTCCGCAAAAAGTGGAGGCACCTAAATACACTACAGTTCAAAAGTTTCAAATTTCCCAGGTATTTTTTTTAAAATTGGCCTCAAAAGTAGTTGTTTTGTTTACTTTAAATAAGAGAAAATTATTATACATGGGTAAAATGTAGACAAAACGAAAAAACATTTTAAGATTAAATTAAATTTTGCTCTTGTCAAAATATCCTCCTTTAACCTTGATTAATGCAGCACAAAATTTTGACATTTGTTGCAAAAGTTTCTCAAAGTATAAGTTTAATAATTGATTCCATTCTTTTTTCAATGACTTTAAGAGCCTCGTTTTCATTTTTTGGGGATGGAAAGGTTTCACTCATCTATCGAGTTCATCCCATGCTAATTCTGGCGGTGATTTCTGATTGCAAACTTTTTTAACAGTATTGTATATATATATATATATATATATATATATATATGTGTGTGTGTGTGTGTGTGTGTGTGTGTGTGTGTGTGTGTGTGTGTGTGTATGTATTTCTGTATTGTAACTATTTACACTATTTACGCTGTACGGATTATTGTCCTCAACTTTATTGTCATATTCACGACACTCCGCCTCCTTCTGGATATATATGTTGCAACTTCAATACTTGCCCACAGCGGAGATGAAAAAATAACTTGGAGAGTTACTATAGGGAATTCACTGAAACTGAGATATCCACAAAAGGCATGACACGTGGAACTGAAACAATCTACGACCGAATGAGGACAACAAAGATGAAGACAACAGTCCTAACAATGTAAATAGTATATATATATATATATATATATAACAGGTTTGTTACTTATTTGATTGATATTACCTCCAGCATCCCGACTCCAGAGTTTCGTAGACGGACCCGTCCATCCACTCGGGGTATCAGTAATTGACTGTTTATACTTCTCGATTTTTCTTTTTTATATACACCTATTATTGGTACAATTTTTTTCATAGTGTGTATGTGTGCGATGAAAAATACTTTTACAAACTTTGGGGGCGAGTTCCTCACACCAAAACGAGGACAAAAGTCCATATAAACATATGTCCGCAAGTCCTTAGTTTTGGGGTTATTACGTTTAAAGTTTACGGTAGACGCTGTTAAATGTACAATCTAAAAATACTTTTACAAATTTATACAAATAATATGGAAATAGCAGCTGCTCTTGAAGTAGCCTCGATGCGGTACTATGAGATGTACGACATGCTAGGGCCATTTGACGTGTGCTGACAATTGGATCGTCAGCCTGTAGAAGGTGTTCTTCGTGGTCAGGCGTACGAGTGGATATCGGCCTTCATCGATCCATAGTTTGTGGTGTCACGAATCCTGTCTCAACTACGCGACCACAAACAGAAACAAATGTTGGATGACTCAGCTACCTTCGGCCTGGAAACGCAATCTGATACAGCCGTGCAGCCTCGCGTTCATTACCATATCTGCCTGCTCACGATGTAATTACCCTGCCATTGTTAAGTGGAACATTTCTCAGTTAATTCACTACTACACACCTTAAACGTTGAAGATAGTCTAGCCACAAATGTACACGAATGACAAATGTAGTCTAGTCTACATGACAACACAGCACCATCTACTGTGAACTTTCTTTAAACTTAATAACTCAAAAACGAAGGTTTTGCGGATATATGTTTACATGGCCCTTTGTACTTATTTTGGCGTGAGGAACCTTCCCCTAAAGTTTGTAAAAGTAATTGTGATACACTTATGTACATAATTTGAGCATTTGTGCATATGAACAATCATTTAAAGAACTTTTACACTAAGTCCGAAATAAATGGTTAAAGAAATAACTAAACAAATGTTACAGATATATCATATACTAAACAATAAGTACAACAGAAGAATATAGCACGACTCATGAGTGTGTGTCGGTTGACCCGGCGTTCACTCTATTCGACTGTTATATTTAACAGTCCCCCCCCACAAGGAATGTATGTGGCACAAGGCCGAGTTTAACGTGGGTTTCTTCGAGCCCGTAGGCTCGGCCAAAAATATTCCCTTTGAACCCGCCTAGACGGGTTCAGGATCTGTCTATCTCCCCCGGGCGAAGCTTCGTCCGAATTCCTCATTGCCGAAGCTGAAAGTTTGACAGTTGAACAATCTATGCGACTGTTCCCCAAGGCCTTCTCTCCTACTAATCTTTTAGCAAGCGGAAGAGTTCAACAGAGACTCTTCAGAGGGAGGACACCACAACACCCCCGCCTTTTTGACCTGACTCCGTATGAAGTCTTATTTTATAATTACCACACTACTTTTATTCAACCAAATAAACCCTTTTTCACAAAAAAATCAGAAACAACCACTTTGAAAAAGCTATATACAGGAATTACGTTCACATTTTTTTACTTTTACGACAAACAGTCCCTTTTTATTAAGGTCTCTATTCATTATTCCTAAATAATGAAAAATTGGATAAGTTTAATGGTAAATTATAATGTTTATAATTTCCAATAATCCAATGCGTATTGTGCTTTTCTGGTAATTCAAAGTTCATAAGTGAGGAGATGGATTTTTTTACTCATTCTTTTCCTTTTTCTGTAGACATAGTATGAAATGAAAGATGTTCAGTATCTTTTTCTTTTCGGGTTAATTTCTAAAGGTTCCGTAAATTTCCTTTTTCTTTTGAACCTTCTGACTTCTGGCACTGATTGCGGTATTGGAACCTCAAACGTGTCAAAGACGACGTCCACAGAGGCATCTTCTGTCGACTACGCTTTCATACCGTTTTCTAATTTCGTTTTCATGACGTTTGTGTAAAAACTTCAGTCCCTGAACCATGGAAATCATGTTACCAATTCTGTCCGTCTATTGTTCCTATCTCCCAGGGAGCTTTATTATTCAAAAATACAGGGAAAAAAAACAAAAAAAACTTTTCACCGATCTTAAAGCACCTTTTAAACACTTTATTCCTATTTCCCGATTTCGTTTCACTCGGAGGGAATTTGTTAAATGCCGATTTTATTTTCCTGTCAAACATGGCCTCCGTTGGCGTATTGGCAGATGGAGCACTGCTATTAGGGTTTACACGATAGACCTGCAAAAACTGCTGTATAGCCCTATCGGTGAGAGTACCTCTCGCTTTCCTCAGTGGCTCTCTTGAAAGTGTCCACAAAACGCTCTGGCTGTTCATTACTTCTTGGGTGATATGGCGCCGTGGTAACATGTTCGATCAAGAATGATTGACAAAAATCCTTAAATCCACAGAATGTGAACTGTGTGGCATTGTCGGCTACGATACAGTCAACAACTCCGAAACGGAAAAATAGCTCGTGCAAAAACTTTACTGTCTATTATCTCGTCAATTGTTATAGGAAGCTCCCTGACAGTATTGCACAAAGTACTTATTATTTCAACCTCTCTTCTTATCACAGCAATGTCTGTGTCTTCCAGGAGTTCAGCATAATTAGGTATCAATCTAGACAACCCGTCTGCGTGACAGATTTTAGTAGATGGGAGAAACTCCATTTTGTAATTATAATTGAGGAGAATGGTTCCCCATGTTTGCAGTCTATTAGCAGTATGTTTTTGCAGACCCTCTTTTGATCCAAAGATAGTAAGGAGTAGACGATGGTCTGTCTGCAACAAAAAGTGCCTTCCATGAATAAATCTATGAAATTTACTTACCGCAAAAATGATTCCTAAGGCTTCCTTTTCTATTTGCGAGTAACCCCTTTCAGTTGGTAATAGCGTCCTAGATGCATGGGCGTTTGGCTTTACCGATCCATCCTTTAACTTGTGTAAAATGCACGCCCCGATGCCGTAGGAGCTAGCATCGCTGGCTACAATTATGTCAAGGTTTGGGTCTTAATGAGTCAGGAACAGATCTGATGTAAGGACCTCCTTTATTTTCTCAAATGCTTCCTGGCATTTGGGTGTCCATTCCCACTCTTTATCTTTTTTTAATAATTCATTAAGTTGAGCTCTCAAACTGTGCATTCTTGGGACAAAAACATTGTAATAATTGGCAAGACCTAAAAAAAACTTTGAAGAGCCGACACATTTTCTGGTGCTGGCATATTCGTTATTGCCGTTGCCCTATCTGGGTCGGGATGTCTTCCGTCTTTGTCAATTATTTAATTTGCCAAGTACTTAATCCTATCTAAGAAAACTCACACTTCCCGTCTTTTAATTTGAATCCGTAATCCTAGATTCTCATGAACACCTGCCAGACGTGCGATTTGTGTTCCTCGATGCTCTCGCTTTTCATTAGAACGTCATCGAGATAAATCCAAAATCCAGACCATTTAACATCGTGTCCATGACCCGTTGAAAAATGGAAGGAGCGACCTTAACCCTGAAAGGAAGTCTTAAAAATTTGTATAAACCCTTGTGGGTGTTTATGCAAAGGAGCTTCGAGCATTCCTCGTCCACGGGTATGTGTAGATGCGTCGCTTCAGTCAATCTTAGAAAAATATTTTCCCTCACTGAGTTTAGCGAATATCTACTCCGGACTTAGAAGGGGATAATGGTGATCCTTTAGGGCGCTGTTCAGCCCCGTAGAGAAGTCAGCACATACACGAATTTCTTTGCTCCTTTTTTAATATAAACTATGGGAGATGTCCATCCACTATATTCATCCTTTGCCATAACTCTCATTTCCTCAAATCGATTCAACTCCTCGGCAATTTGATTTAACGAGGCAAATGGAACGTTACGTTTTTTCTTAAAAACTGGGTTTACGTCTGGCTTTAACTCAAACTTAGCAGACATTTTTGTGCATTTTCCTAGTCCTCCACTGAAAACGTCGGGAATTTTTTTTATTTCACCTTTCAACTTTTCTGCTTCGTCAGTCAAATTTTCGACATTTTGATATAATGAGTTAATAAGGCATATACCAAAGTTGAAACTGTTCTAACCAATCAATCCTAAACAAATTATCCGTATTCTTCATAATATACGCCTTTAGTTTTAAAGTTTTACCTTTGAATGACACGTTCGTTATAAGTTCGCCTATAAACTTAATAGTGTCGCCAGTTACACGCCAGCTACTCGGTTGGTTCTTAACAAAAACGGCTTACCCAGTTTTTTCCATGTTTGATAATTAATTATGCATAAGTCTGAACCCGAATCAAACAGTAGCCTTATATTTGTGTTAAATATTTGTACTTCAATATATTTCCTGATGTTACGACTTTCTGGTTCATCAGACTTGGTAATTTTTACAAAACTTTTTTCTGTCTTGTTCTTAATCCTGCAGTGGGGACATTTGTGTCCCAATTTATCGCAATTAAAACATTTTTTATCTTTAAAAGGACAATCTCTACACCAGTGTAATTGGCCACACCCGAAACATGGTCTTGACGGCAAAGTAACTTTATTATTTTTTGGTTGACCCTTTTTAATTTTTCTTTGGCGTATTTTTTTAATGTGAGCCACGCCACTCTGTTCGATGTTTTTTGAATCCTCTCTGACGCTCACGAAACGTTGACAATCTTCGGTAATTTGCTGTAAAGTAACGTCGAGCTCGTTTTCAAGCTTGTTGAGTACCTTACGACGTATTTCGGCGTTTTTGACTGAAATCAAGCCCTGGACGAAAATCAGGTATTTAAAATTATTGGCACTTAACTATGCTAATTTGAAGTCATCGCAGTGTTTATTGACTACACCCGCGAAAGGAATATAATCTTCGTCTTCTTTGCGGATGAGATTCATGCATTTTCAACGCTTGTGGAACAGTAATGTTTTTGGACTGAAGAGTTTTGTTAATGATTGAACCGCCTCTTTAAATTTCAAGTCGCTGTTTTTCTTAGGCAAAATATAGTTAACAAACTTAGTATATTCTGCTGTACCTAATTTCCTGAGGAGTAAGCGAACCTTTTTATGGTCAGCGCAACTTTCACAATCCGTATTGTATAAGTCCTCGTAACGTTTAAAGTACGAAGTGATTGTATTTTCTTCTTCGGGTGCAAACGTGAAGTTTTCAATAGCACTCCATATAGCGTTTTGAGAGTTTTCACTGTCCTCATTTTGGCTTTTGATGGATATATTATACAAGTGCCTTTGCTCATTCTGTGTTTGAAGGATAATTTCTTCCAGTTTCCGTTGTCTAACCTGAATTTCTAGGGGCAATTCCTCAAATTTCTTCTGGTACTCCGCTTGTTCCCGTTGGAATTTCTTTTGTCTTTCTTGCTATTTCTGTTCCAACAGTAGTTTTTGTTCCTGCTGGTGTTTCATCAACTCTAGTATTGCACTTTTAAATTCGTCCATTTTAAGCGGTAGTACGTAAAATTAAGAAATGAGAGGGGGGGAATTTTTTTTCCTCTTTATCCTCTTAACCAACAATAAATCTGTTTGACTTGTACGATTCTTTTACTGAAAAATTTAAAAGCGGGAGAGGCGGGTGAATTTTTACTTTATCTTATTAGCGAAAACAATAAGTCTGTTTGAGTTGTACAGTTCTTTTACTGACTTGTTGGAATGGAAAATTAACAAGGTTCACCAACGTTCTTTCCAAACACTGAATTGAACTTGAAGAAATCCTAATGTTTTGAGGAGTTTCTTTTTTCACTGTCAGTGTTGTAATTAACACTGGATACCCTTGTGTCGTAGAATTTGATTAGAATTCCTTTCTTCACCACAGTTGTAGATACTGGCAAATTTCTATGATTTAATGTGAAGTCTCTTTCTTCGAATCCTTCGTCGCCAGGATGTTGTGACCAAGTAAATAGTTAAAGAAATAACCAAGTGTTACAGATATATCATATACTAAACAGTAAGTACAACAGAAGAATATTGCACGACTAAGGAGTGTGTGTCGGTTAACCCAGCGTTCAATCTATTCGACTCTCTCCCCAAGGCCTTCTATCCTACTAATCTTATAGTAGGCGGAAGAGTCCAACATAGACTCTTTAGAGGGAGGACACCACAACATTATATATATATATATATATATATATATATATATATATATATATATTATTATACATATACTCGTACCTACGTTTTTGGCCTGTGACTATAGTTTCGCTGGGTGACGTTCCCAGTTAGTCGGGCACGGTTTCTAAAAAATAAAAAACGTAGGTACGCGTATATCTACTAATACGCGTATATGTACTAATTAATACATATCTTTGCTCTGTATAAACGCATTGAGCACTACTACGTTTACACCTCATGCATAAAGTTAAGGATTATTTATTTGCTTGCCTGCGTATGCACACCAGCACACGCGTACACGCTTTCTTATATTTGGCCGTTTCATTTATTCATTCTACAACTATATATATATATGTGTGTGTGTGTGTGTGTGTGTGTGTGTGTGTGTGTGTGTGTAAAAATTCAGATTTAACTAAAAATATATCTGTAAAAAGAAAATATGAATAAAGACGAAAAGAAAACTTAGCCGACGAATTTCGTTCTCTGATGTACGTCATCAATGCAAATGAGCGTTTTCGAAAATTCTGAAAAAATAAATTTTACTTTCGTTTATAAATGCTTGTTGCAAAATAAAACCCTTACATTTGCATTGGTAAAGTCTATCAGAGGATGAAACGCGTCGGTTAAGATAAGATTTCCTTTTGTCTTTATATATATATATATATATATATATATATATATATATATATATATATATATATAAATAGAGAGAGAGAGAGAGAGAAAGAGAGGAAGGGGAGAGAGAGAGAAAGGCAGAATTGGAAAGTGAAAACTATATCATGGGTTGACCCAAGCTTTGTGAGTGAAGTCGGATAGCAGAAAGTCACAAGTCATCGTGACCGAAGATTTAAAAGTACTGGCCTTGTTTAATTACTGATCACGTTTGGTAATGCGCTCTCTCCTACAAACTCTAACTAAGATCCGCTCAGTATAGTTGTAGTATAAAACACAGATGGACTCTGTGGGTGTTGAGCAAGCCCGAATGTATCTGAGCAAGCTTCAGCTACAGGGATTGGCTAGCTGTCATAACAGTCGTCTGTTCTCAGAAACGAGTAATCCTTCATTATTATATTTACTTATGTAGGGATAAAGTGCGGATAAAATCACGTGGCGGCCGCTTAGTTACGTCAATGCCGAGAGATGCAAGTGAAAAAAAAAATATATATATATATAAGTGTGTGTGTATGTGTGTGTAAAATTTAAGATAATGTATATATGTAAAAGGACAATATGAATAAATTTTCCTTTTGTCTTTATATATGTCGCCTTCACGACAACAGCATTATCAAGGAGATTTACACTACATATTTCGGATTCAAGTCTCTCGCACAAAATTTAAAGGAACAATCCTGTCCATATTCATGATTTAGGGAAATATATTGACAATACAATATACGCCACCGTGAAAATAAAAAAAAAACTTCAAATTCTTGATGCCCTCTATATAAAAAAATACAACCACCACTAAAAAAGGTTAGTTATGAGTATATAATGTTCAATGTTCACTTTTATATTCATATTGTTATAGACAAGCGTATGGTTACAAGAAAGAAATACGACAACAGCAGAAATAGATTTACGTGGTTTATTTCAACATGAACGTGTAGGTTTGGGACAGCGACCTTGTGGTAAAGTTCATAAGCCGGCTTCGGATCTAGGTCGATCTCTCATAATAGTTCACACATGTTGACGGTGGTTGACGCTCCCTTGCTGACAGCTGCTTACCGTGACAGGTCAGTTCCCTGGCCACCTGTGGACTGCCTGATGAACTTCCGTGTGACCCCTTTTATAGCGTTTTTTTATGGCTTAACAGGCTCGAAAAACGAAGCGAGTATAATTAGGATGGAAAGCATTTTTATTGAACGAAAAATAGAACACTTTAAATATTATTTTATTTTTCGACCGGAACACGTGTGTCGGGAACATTTGTAAATGAAGATAATGGTCATATTATGACGGGGTTTTGTCCTGTTCACATCCGGCTCTCGCTCTTGAGTATTTGCCTGTAAATCAGCCGAGATATGTCATTTTATTTTATAACAATATTTACATACGATCTATCTCTGATAGTGAGCACTTTATTCCATAAATATAGCACGCCTTAAAACTATATTTATATATATATATATATATATATATATATATATATATATATATATATATATATATATATATTGAAATGGACTAAGTCCGACAAGTATCTAATATATTTTCTGTTTATACGTTTAGCATTTACTTAAATAAATTGTATCTATAAAAATAACACATAAACAGAATATATATATATATATATATATATATATATATATATATATATATATGAATGCGTGTGTGTTCATGTGTGTGTTTAAAATTTGGTATATGAATGGGAAAGAGTGCTCAATATCGATGATTAAGCGTTCGTAAATATAAAGTGTGGACGTAGGAATCAACACTGCATGGTTACAGGAAGTTTCCCGTCCTAAGTTAGCGTCAAACTATGTGTGTAGGTGTGTGATCCGTGAACACAAATCTACGAACGCACAACGAATTACACGATCTGCCAATTCATGAGATGTCGGAGCCAGATATACCACCACTGTTAATCACTGGTATGAAAGATATTACGTATTATCACAAATGTATGACTATATAAATAACACCTGTATCAACTGAGAAGTTATCTAATTAATATCGTTGTTCGTACCAACTTATCTACACTCAATTCCTAATTCATTGTTTATTTTTCTTGAACTTGATCCAAGAAATCCATTCAGACGATTTACTGTTGTTATCATGCATTTAAAAAGAGATATGGTACGTCAATACTAAATCTCTTACATTCTCTGGATTACACCAAAGGCTATATTCCGTTTCTCTGTAGTAACCTGAAGCGAATCCATCAAATATGGTCCAGTTCCAATATAATAAACAACGGCTTACGAGCCAATAAGCAACACTTCTTTCGGACTCAAAACTCAACTCAAACTTCAAAGGATTCAGCCTACAGCATCCGGATGAGACACTATAGTTAAAAATTTAAAAAAATTTTAAAAAAAAACCCACCTTTTTTTAGATTTATTGATTAATCGGAACGCTTCATTTTGACTCTCAAAAAAAAACCCAGCTTATTTGATGTTACAAGCCCCTTTATAAATAACGCTAGGCATCAGTTTAATCAGTGTCGAGTTTGTACCTTTGGTGCCGTTACACATGCGCACACACACTATATTTCACCGAACACACTGACCCTAAAAAGTTTAAAGTATTAATTCAGAGAGAGTCAACTGTTCAACTTTGAAACCTACTCAAACACACAGACCCACATCGCTTGTACAACTTACTTCCTCCAGCGACCGACTGTAACGTTTTTTTTTTTCACTCATAAGTATCCATTTTATTTCCCATCGTTTTCAAAGACGAACTTAATAGATTTTTTGTATTCCTTAAAGCAATTAGTGCTACAAACATTATTTGAACCACAACTTTCTCTTCCCTTTTTTTTTATTCATGAATATTCTTCTTCATTGATTGAATTTAATGTCAATCTTTTTCTTAAACTCAACTCCGACAAAGTTCTGTTTTTGTTTGGAATCATATATAAATAATTTTTAACTCTGTCACAACTCTCTCATTTACATCTGTACCAAACTTAATTTACATTTCTTTCATGCTTATGTAGTTTTCCCTATCATTGAATTTTCTTTTTTCAGCAACATCTTTTATGTGGGTTAATACTTTATAACGAGTTGTATTAGTTAATTAACAAGTTCAGTCAAACACGTGTGCCACCTAAAAAAAAACAAAAAAAAACCCTTTTTTCCTGAATGCGTAGGTATGCATCCGTGAATTTTGTCATAGAAAGTGTCGTGATATGTATAATGATGATGATGATGTGTGTGTGTGTGTGTGTGTGTGTGTGTGTGTGTGTGTGTGTGTGTGTGTGTGTGTGTGTGTGTGTGTGTTGATATGTGCCAATCTTGACCTAGAGCTTATTTTTATTTTTTTTTAGTTTCTTTTTGTTTATTTTTGATATCTCGATTTAATCCTACAAAGATTACATGTAGGATATTTAAACTAATATAAGCAATTTATTCTGATCGTTTAAATCAGTGACCCCTCAAGACAAGCTGTTTCATTTCAGATTAATCGATGTCGCCGGACAAAAGAGCCAAAGGAAGAAATGGATCCATTTTTTTGATGGAGTTTCTGCAGTTTTGTTCTTCACTGCCCTTAGTGGCTTTGATGAGATTCTTGAAGAAGAACCAACTCTGGTAAGATTTGCCTTGTCTGTACACTTTACCAACTATCAGCTGAAATATTGTATAAACCCTATATCATTGGCTGGGCGAGATTTGCCACATAACGATAATCAATCATTAACAAATCTCCTTGTGAGTTTCAGCGTCATTGGGTTTCTTGCTACTGTGATCCTGTACCTAAACTCATGAGATTTAAAGTAACTTAAAGCAAATCCAAATTTAATAAACACATATTTTAGATCCAATAAAAAAACGCTACTTTTTAACTGAAAGATTCTTATTTGATCTTCAAATATCCGGATAAGTTTTTTAAACCTTTACAAAATTAAAATAAAGGATTTTCATAGGTCTATGGATCAATTAGAACGACTCTCAAAAACAGCTTATCTGATCTAAGTAACCTTTACATAATGAACATTGTCCATTAGTAAAGCCATAATAGAATCAGCTCGTTCGTCTCTCGGAACTATAGATATATACGCAGATACACGCGCGAGAAAACGCACACACATATACACTCGCCGAATATACAGGTCATCCAGTTAGAGTCAATTGTCCACTTTGTAACCTACCCAAATATACTCACGTTTGTATGACTTATTTTCTTCATTAAGAAATATACATTTCACTTCACTGTGTCTTCAAAGAGATTTCTTTTATAATTTGTTAAAAATTATTATTTCAGCTGTTATTGAAAAACAACTCTCCTTTTGTTCACACATTGTTTGAATTTCAACCATTTGTTTTTACTGAATAATCATAAAAGCTCTATTTTTGTCCGTGGAAGACAATTTATATGTGGTGGAGTCAGAATGAAGTTTGAAGTGACTGTCGACTCTTAAAATTGCCATCTCAAGTGGAAAGGACGCTAGGTACCATTCATCATGCCACAAACCGAAAAAATTAAAAAAGAAATCTCTAGTTTCAAATTCTAACTTAAATTCTAATTTAGCGTTAACACGATAATGCGCATATATTCATTTCGTAGATTGCTGTCTACGCTCTTTTCATTTATCTTCTTTTATTTTTCCCCAGAATTCCATGCAGGATAGCGTGCAGACGTTTAGTGAAGTTGTGAATAACCAGTTTTTGGAAAAGACCGATTTCATTATTTTATTCAACAAGGAAGATTTATTTCTCAGAAAGTTGAAATTTACTCAATTGTCTAACTGCTTTCCTGATTATAAAGGTAATAATTTTTATTTGCCCTAGTGCATAAAACGAATTTAAAACGTCCATTCAAAGAAAAAATGATTTACCGAAAATAGATAAAATAGAGTTAAATTCACCTCTAAGCAAAATCTAAAGGTTTACACTGGCTTGTTTACCCTTCTTGCATTTTAACAATTTTAGATAATTTCACGATACTCACATGTTTGTGTGCATTAGCGTGTTAAGTAAATATACATTAGTGGGTTACCTCCCTTACGTTCTCAAGGGAAGTAATTTTCGGAACCATTTTCTTCTTTTTTATTTTCAAAAGTATCAGTAAACTGTAAAATGAATTAGTACGTTATTAATTTAACTTGCTGTCATTTAATCAGATTTGGCACTGATATTGTTAAAAAAAATGATTAGTACTATTGTCATCATTCATTCTTTGATTTATTTTGGCGGACACTGCCTATTCAAGTAACCCCATATCTACGGCACCGGTTTTTCGTTTGCTTTTTATTCCTTCTTCCAAGTTCGTTTAATTTATTCAATTCAATTAGCTTTCCCGTGAGGAATCTGATGGTTAATTACCTCATCGTGAACATAGCTTCTTTTTCTAATAAGGTGCGTCACCAAAGTGGTCTTTTAAATTAAAGAGGCTACGAGTAAAAACTTGCACACTAAAATTAATTTCTAGAGGTAGGTGTGGGAAGGAAATGGTTTCCTGCGGAAGGTAGCACCCTCGTGACCGGTCTGTTACTGCAATTTATTACGCAAGCTATTGCAATAACTACTTTGGCCTATGTTCACTAAAATCCGATATTAATTTTTTTTTAATTCGGTATTAATAATACTAGTTTGTTTTTTGTTTTTTTAACTCTTGTATCAATTATAAAAATAAAAATAAGAATCCGGTATTAAAACTATTATTTCTGCCTTTAAAGCTCACTATCCCCCTAAAAAAAATGGAACCGTGAGCATAGTGTTGTTCCCCCCCCCCCAAAGTGGCAATTGTAATACGTGTTGCGTCTCAAATACCAAACGGGCTGATTCTGACTGAATCAACAAGATAATTCCAACATTTAATATTTAAAAGACCATTTAATGTGGTACAACCATAACCGGATTGCTTCGCAGTGCTGACTGAGGATTCCACGCATGCGCAACTGGGAGTGCTCTCCAGGACAAGTGGTCAAAGGGGGACAACTCATATCGAGTTACATACACAATACAATAAATCTTTTTGGCAACCCTTTTCTTAGGAATTGTTTGACCATCCTTCTCATACTCTCACGCATTAACTTTCCCGAACCTCATCTTACTTCTTCATGTTTAAATTCTACCATCATTAGATTATGGACTGGCTACTAATTGTTGTTTTGAGATCAGCTGGAATTGACTATATAGAATTGATAAACATCTTTCATCTTTTTCTTTTTTCTCCAGGTAGTAACGCCCCTGATGAGTGTCTCAAATTCATCCAGCAGCAGTTCATTAACAAGAAACCAAGTCACAAAAATGTTTACATGCACGTGTCATGTGCCATCAATGTGGACCACATGAAGAAGGTACTTGATAATGTCTTGGATATGATTGTAGAGATCAACCTGAGAAAATGTGGCAACTACTAATCAGCCAACTCTTTCTACTGCCACCCAGAAAACCCATTCTTTCCTCAAAACATACACACAAATATACAAGATTCACCCAAGCCTCTTCCCACCTGACTATTGCACAACTTTAACTCAACCCACATAATTTATTTTTGAAACTGACAAATTTGGGCTGGCATTTTCTTAATGAGGGAACTGATGGGGTTTCTTAATTTACTTTTATAGCTTACTTTCTAAAAAGGTCTCTGCTGATGTATTTATTCAAGCATTGGTTGGACGTTACACCTACTTTCAAAAATACTCTTATGTAGTCCGTCAAGCTTTTAAGGGTTTTTTTTTTTTGGTTTTTTTTCACTTATTTGGCAGCAATTTTCACAATTTATTTTGTTCCCCAACACCCCAAATTTTTTTTTTTTTTATAATTTCATTTGGGTTTGTTCCTAAAACTGAAGACATTTATTTCACTGTGGTTGTGTCTCCATGAATCTAATTTGGACAAATTACCCAAAGGCTTTTTGTCTTTCTAAAAGGTTTGAAAACCTTGTCTGCTTCTGTATTGTCTTTCTCCATTTTGCCAGAAACTTTCCCTAATTTATGCCATGAACCATTTCTGTGAATTATTCATAAAACTTCCACATGTAAAAATAGATTGTAGCTGACCTTAGATTCACATAAATCTTTATTGAACCTAATTGCAAAAACCTAGCACTCATGAATTTTTCACACCTCACACAAACAGCAGTTACTTTTTTTTTTATTATTCATATACAAACACTATATGCAATTTTGAGTGTCTGACTACTGTAATCTTGTACCAGACAAAGATAAAATTACCAAGTAACTCCAGAAATTGAATACTTTTTGTACAACCAGTCCTTGGCCACATATTATCCATTTCATATAAATCTTCACGTCATAATTCCTAGCAAGTCAGTTTTCAGTTAGAAATTTCAAAAGGACGGCTTCCAATATTGAATATTAATATTGAAAAATGCTTTGAATCAGCTTTATATTCATATCACAAGCAGTTATCTTGAAAGAGGATGCAGTTAATGTGAAAATATATATGGCAAGACATTTATTTGAAAATTTTAATTGTTTCTAAATTTAAAACTTATTTTCCAAAATTAAAATCTTATTATTTTATGAGTTAATCAAATTTCAGAATCTTGTATTTAACATATGCATACACAGGGTCACTTCCATAAGGTATGTAGTATTAGATAGAGATTTTCTAAATTTTATATAAAATTGATCTTATTTAATAAAAAAATATAACAATGAACGATTTATAAATTATCTATCAATTTGATAGGTATAGTTGACTTGCAACAAACTAAAATTTTTAAATTCAATTGATTTGAGATGAACTTTTCAAAACTGTATACATCTTATTCATTATCCTATGCAATATGGCTTATTTACAAATCAGAATAAGGCAAACAAATCAAAATAAAAGGATGAAGGATTCCAAACAGGAATCATAAAAAAGACGCCTTTAGGAAGATCCACAAAATTTTATTTAGTTTACTTTTACAGTCTCTCATCATAGCAAGAGAACAAAGTGAATATTGGAAACCAACTCCATAATAAAATAAGAATGAGACAGGGTGGATAAATGAATATATTAAGTTCTTGACCCTATCTTAAAAAATATCGGAGTATGCAAAGATATTTTGGGTGAATTATAGCCACATAAGCCTTCATAAGTCAAATAGTCAGTCTGCTGAGACCAGCTGCAGGCATCATTTTATTGTCATATTCCTTTATCAACATGGAATAACTGGATGTCATTCTAACAGTATCTTTTTTTTCCCCCCATCTTTGCTCTTTTTTTTTAATATTGGACAAGTTCCTCTTCATTGTCCATCCCCATGTTCATCACTCATTTAAAACTGTTGTTGTATGACAAATCTTCTTCCGGATATCAAAAAATTTAAGTTATTCATCCATGTAACAATAACCAATGTTTCAGACTACTCTACTCATCTTGGTTTTTTTCGTTTCATTTCAAATATTAATATTTGATTTCAATAAATGATGATACTGTGTAGTAGCTTTGCTAATGTATGATCACAAATGAAAAAAAGTTACTAAAACAAACTTGACAGGTTTTTAACATACCGTATCAGAAAACTACAGACCTTGATTAATATTTTGTCTTTCAACAATCAATGCATATTCAATAGGTTAACAAATTTACAAGTTTCTTAAATTTGAATAATTTTTCTTGACAAAAGAATAAAAGTTGTCCCATAATGATCGCTTCATAATCGAGGAATGAACTGAAGACTGCAAACATACTTAAACAATATACACATGGGGAAATATCTAAGCCATTTTGCTGACCAATCAGATCTTCACCTATTAACCTTTTTGTGGGATAAGCATTAGAAATTTTAAGGTTATTTTCATAAGATTTCATGCAAATCTATTTTATAATTCAAAGAATATAAAACTTGTTCTAGTGTGTGTGTGTGTGTAGTTAAAACATTAACATTTTTATTTCCTTTTCCTCATATTTCTAATACGCCTCAATGCTAGAGAGAAAAACTGAGAAATATGTATCATCATTTCTTAAAGAAAACTTCAAATCTAAAACAATGGTGAAATGTAAAACTGCAAATTATACAAGTAACAATTTTGATGGTCTGCATAAAAGTAAGGCATCTTCTTTACACTAAAAACTAAAATGGTGCACCGAGGATGTAAATCTTTCCCTACTGAAAATAATTGTCTAACAAGTTAAGAAAAGCATCATTTTATGCAATATTATACAGCAATACCATTTCGGTAGTGCCAATACAATCTTGATATGATAAAGAGAAGTGCCACATTGTTTCAATTTTTAATTTTTCTTTTCTGGATCATAGAACTATCCAAGCAATTTTGTTATGGGAATGTTTACATATTTAAAAATGGAATATAAATTTAACTGAAAAATTTCAAAGTTCGTTAGTAATATTTGCCAAAGTAAGAAACTCAAAATAAATGTATGATATAAAAAGACAAAAAAAAAACACACAAAAAAGACAGTGAATTTGTATCTATTTTAATATGATAACAATCCGTCATCATCTGATGGCAGTTTTTAGCTGAATAACCAACCAAGTAGTAGTAATAGAATAATAAGCATGTATTTATATTTCTCCTTATTTTATTATTTATATATATATATATATATATATATATATATATATATACACACACACACGCGCGTATCTGTATGTATGTGTGGCTGGCTGGCTGGGACTATGCTGCTGCTGCTGCACACTCTGCCACTGACACTAAAGAAGCAGAGGCCACACTCACTACACTGGTTACAGGGACAAGATGAAGAAATAAACAAAGAGAGAAAGAAAGAAGATGATGACGACAATGTGCTAGCTGCCATATCAAACAATAAAACTCAAGTCATCAACATTTTATTAACATGGAAATAGAAGATCTTCAATAGATTTAATTTACTTAATATGATATCCAATAAAATCATAATGCACAAAATATGAATGGAATGATTTGAAAATATATCAAAGACCATCTCATATGATGGTTGGCTTCTTTCAACGTTTTCAGGTTTACTTTTCCCTTTTTTTTTTTTTTTGGTCTTTTTTCCCCAGATTATCTTGAGCAGACATCTTTTCTGATTGTTTGAGGCAGATAATGAGGCAGGCTAAAAAAAAAAGTGCAGGTTTGGCTTCTGATTTTGGCCAACTAATGGAAACTCTACAGTGAGTGGGAAATGAAAGACTAAATTCTTGTTGGGGATTGAGAAAGTTTCTTCAGGCTTTATCACTTAACTTTGTAATATTTATGAATCACAAGTTTTTGACAGTTAATCTCTGACTTTTTTTTTAAAGAGAATTAAAAATTCCAGTACATACAGTTGTTCTTCAATTGACATCTTACAAGTGAATAACATATCCTATTGACTCAAAGACCTAATCTATTAATAGAAGAGTAGGCAGGGGTGCCTCCACTTTTGTTTTGATTCAAGAATGAAAATTTTAGTTGGACTGCAGTTACTGAAGAAACTATTTCAGAAAGCTCATTTCTCTACTGACATGAAACAAAACAAATAGTGCAGAGATTAGGGATCCAAATGACATGATTTATAAATATGATTAAGTTGAATGAATCAATCAGAAGAAATATTCTGAATTTTGGCAATTCCTCATCTCAAAAAATAGACAATATTTAATAACTTCTATTCACTTTTTCCTTAAACATTCTGTCTCTGTCTTAACTGATAAGGAAAAAGAATCCTTATTCTTGAGGACTGTATGTTTTATTGTACGATAAGTGTTGGGTAAGGTGGAGGATGGAAGATAAAATTATGTTGGCTTCTGGCATGGATCAATAAGTAAATGTAGTGACAAAACAGACAGAGCAGCCACTGGCCTGACACACACCTAATGACAAGCAGCCATTCTTTAAGAGAAACATATGGAAACTAAAAGGAAATGACAAGAACCAAAAGTAAGTAAACTAAATGCCAGGTTGGTTAAAAAAAAAGGCCAATACAGATTTTCTCACTTTGTTCCCCGCCCCCATAAAACAATATGTGAAGAATTTGCCAATTTTTTTTTCTTTTGTTAAAAGTGAAAATAGGAGAAAGGGTCTATGCACATCTGTTCCCAGTGAGTCCTAAATTAGGACAGCAGTTTCAGAATCCATTCAGAAGAATTCTGGCTGTAGCAATAAACACTACGGCTAAGAGTTGCCTGACCAGCCACTGGACATAAAGTTTAAATTATATTTGACTGGGGAATGAATTAAACAATTGCAATAAAAAGCTGAGAGGACAAGAAGCCATAGCTACAGGCAAGCCAAGATGGCCATGGTATATGTCAATCTACATATGGAAGAGATTGACACTGAAAAGGTAAGAAACTGTCAAACTTTGGTAATGCTACATGCCTAGGCTGCTTTAATCTCCTATTTGTTCTTGAAGTGTCATCCCATTGAAATTGTGCGGCTGTTTTGGCATGACACAAATAGAGAAGAGAAAAAAAGAAAGCGCAATAAGGATGTTAGCCTAATCACACTATGTGAGATTTTATTATACAAGTCAATACTTTCACAATAAAATTGATATTAACCAACCAATGTTAGTAAAATGTTCAGGATATATTTGTAAGATAAAAAATATATTATGCGAATTGCAGCTTATAAAAATAAGTTTAAATAAATTTAAAAATATTTACAATAACTTATTCAGTAATGTGAGATTTCATTATGCAACTTAGGAGTTGTTCATCAAATGGTTATTGATATTTATTTAATTTCAAATATCTAAAAATTGCAATTGGTCATAAGAAAGATATAATCTCAAAAGAGAAACAAAAAAATTGTGAAGTTATTGAGTGAAGGGCATAGAGCTTTCAAATTTCCCCAAAAGTTAAACAGAGATAAAAGGATAGTCAAAAAGACATTGAAAATATTGACAAGATAAGAATAAGAAAAGAAAATCTGGCTTTAAGAATGTCACAAAAAGATATTTGAAAAAAATTAAAAGGGTAATATAAGTAAAAGAAGTTGATTGACTAGTTAGAAAACATTTGAAGTTGATGTTTGATGTAATGGAATAACCTGTTACCCCCATGAGTGACTACACTATAGGTAGTAACTAAGTATCTGTAAGTAAACAAACTACAGAGGCTAGCTAGGATCTTCTTGCAATGAACTTGTGCATAACTGTTACCTTTATTTTCATTGTATTGTTTTTTTACAATAAACCTTTACTTATTCTATCCACCTTGTTTTTCAAGTATATATTGCTATTAGCACAGAATATAACAATATTGCAAATGTAAATGAGACAAAAGATCTTAAGAACATTGGCTAGATGTGAAAACAACCAAACATTTAAGCATCATCACAGAGAGAAACATGTAAGGTGGATGAAGAAATGCAGCAATTTTTTTCATGATGAATGTAGAGCTACCTTGGACAGACCTGATAGTTCAGTTAAAAGTTGGGCCCTTTATAGAAATAATCAACATGACTTAGAAGGCAATGGGTTAGAGAGTAACATTCTGAGCTAGCATTGTAGGCAGTAAAATTATAGGTCCCTTCAAAACTGATGATAATGCCAAGATATTGCAAAGAATTACTCTAAGTTCTTGAAGAACAGAAGTTTTTTTTTGAGTGATGCTAATCACAATCTCTCTAGCCTAAAGAGTATATTTATGCACAGAAATGCCCCTTGACATTCTGCAATGCTGACAATTGTTAACTTACCAAAAAATAGTTTCAAACACCAGATTAATGGAATGACCCCAACCAGCTTCTCCAATAGCAAACATGTGACCAATCATTAAAACAAGATGTATATGAAAATGGAAACAATATTCAAAGATATCAGGAAAGCAATAAAAACTTTTGCCAGTAATGGTAAATAATTGAAACAATAAAACAGCTAATAAAATGAAAGTCAATGACTTAAAGATTGCCAATAATTATAGAATATGAAGGTGCCCATCTTAACATGTAAAATAATAATCATTTCTTCAGTTCTATATGATATTATGTTAATCAAATATGTTCCTCTGGACAATATCTTTTGGATTTATGAATAAATATTGATGTACACCTTGCATAATAAAACTTGATACCCATAAAAAAAGTTATAATCAATATCTTTAATAAGGATAGATATTATATGCTGAAACTTGCATGATATATTATACATATATATAAAAGTCTATCCTGAACATTTTATCAACACTGGATGATTAAACCCAATTTTATTGTGAAAACATTGACTTGTATAATAAAATCTGCCAACAGTGTATTGATCAGCCTAGTAATCTGAGAGAAGGAAATGAAGAAGGAAAAGAGGAGAGTCCGGCAAATTGAGTGTGCACTCACTGTTGATATAACAGGATAGTGAAGGATGGGGACAGGAATGGTGGATGGACACTTGTTGACTAACTAAGATTCTGTGGGAACCCAGCAGGTGTTTTTTTTTTGGCATATAACCTTGTTGCATGAATACTTTAGTTTTCTTCTTTAAATTTAGTTAGTAGATCAAAATTTTATATCAAAATTCAAATAGGTTCAATCTCCAATAAAATATTTTTATTTTTGTAGATATAAATCTTAAGTCGAAAATAGAATTCTGTTAATGAAATCATGAGAGAAAGCTAATGTTTTACAGAAGATGGTTGTTGCTGACATTGTCATGTGAGTTGTAGGGTAACATTGTACAGTACAATTTCTAGCTGCTGCTGCTATGATAGCTGGTCACATGGACAAGGAATACACATGGAAATTTTAGCTTAAATGTGAAACTATAAAACCTGCACACCATATTTACAGACATGAAAGAGGCACACTTGTTAAGGCTAACAAATGATTCCAAATATATTAACATAGTTTGGTGCCCTTAAAAAAACTGTCTGGCTTGCTGCTGTGGTAAGAGCTGTGAAGCAGATAGCTACAGTAATCAGTTTAGTGGTATAATCAACAAGAGCTCAGGATGCAGCAGTGAGACAGAACCTACACCAGTAATCAAAACATCATTAATAGATTCAACTGTATAAAATGGCATATAAAACTGTACAAAATAAAATGTTGGCCATCTGGCAGAGATAGCCATAACAATATCCCAGTAGCAGTATTGTGCTTGAAGCAGCTCGACCGTTATTAATAAAAATTAAAAACAAATAGTTGTAAAAATTCTTCACCATGTGCAGTAGGGTTGCACCAGCAGCTAGATTGGCAAGAAAAAAAGAAATGTTGACCCCCAAGTTACCCTTTGTAAACAGACATCAGTTCATTGATAAGGAATAATTAAAAGATAAGTAAAAGTTTCTAAATGGTGTTGGCCAATGCTAATCTACTTACCTAGATGCTAGAATTTAATGAGAAAAGAAGGTTAAAGTATTCTAACACTGACCTGTGAAGTGAATGAAACACTAATTTATGATTAGTTGTTGATTGGTTGTTAAAAACTTTTTTAAATTGTTTTTTATAATAAATAAACTTGGAAAATATATGACAGTTTTTTTTCAGCTGCCTGTCGGTTAATCTGTAGATTTTGACAATGAAAATAGGACTATTTAGAGAAATATTATCTTCTGGTTATAAATGCATATAGGTTATTCAATATAAGGATATTTTATCTTTAAAGTTTAACATAGGTTATAACATTGCCAAACATCAACCACCTGTTAAACAATAAACAAAATTAGGTGGTCTCAATAATAATAATAATAATAATATCCACAAGCTGAGATCCCACAGAATTGTAGTAATTGTAATAGCAGTAGTAATAATATTACTAATAGAAGTAATAGTAGTAAATGTAGTGGTAGTTTTCATGTGATTGGTGCAAGTGTGTACTATGATGACAAAGTTGTCCCTGTATATATCTGGCCTGTCCCACAGTAGCAACTGGTTGTTCAGATGAAGCCAGCCAGACTCCCCAGAACACCAGCTTTATGTTTATAATACTGAGTGCAACACTGACAGGGTAGAGTCAGTTTCTCAACAGTTAGTGATGAGTTGTAACCCGAGGAGGACTGGTAGAATAAATGCCACGAGGCTGGTCAGCTTCTTCCATTGACATACTACGTCCACGGAGAGGAATGGGTCCATCTTGAGAGGCTGAACGCTGGACACGGGGCATAGGAACTGCACCCACTGAAGTAGAAAAAGATGTTAAAGAGAAGAAATTTTTTACTTGGATGAAGCTGTAAGTAACTGCTTTATACAATCTGAACCAATGACAACCTTATACTGCTATATATAAGCTAGTCATATAATACAGTATTAAAAATGCTACTTGTAAAATGTCATTACTATTTGTAATAAATTATTTAATAGATAACAAGTAATATATACACCTATTTTTTTCTTAGATGTCTGAATTGGTTTCAATCCAACTTCAAGTAAATAATATAAGAAGACATTTTTAGACACTTAAGAAGACAACAGAATTAGCAAAGTCCTTTCTGTTTACATTAAATTCTTGAGAATCAAGTGTTTAGATTTTAAGGTGTTAAACCATATCCTCCTGGCATCACTTTAGTGACTCCATATTTCTTTATATATCTAAATTATAAACTGTAATTTTAGAATGCAAAAATTTCACTGAAATATGTTACAAAATTTACATTTTAATCTGAAAAAAAAAAAAAAAAGTATGAATTTTAAGTAAATGGGTCACAATATATGGAACAAAAAGAGAACATCAGTTCAAACTAACACCAAGAGGATATAGGCTACATTCGAGGTCAGTAACAAAAGTAAACAGTTGGAAGAAACAAATAATGGGGGAAAAAAAGGAAAAATAATTTAATGCTGAGAAATATGATGACTTACTCATACCAAGTCCTTGAATCATATACAGAAAACTCTCTGCCAATTCTTCAGGCTATAGGAAAGAGGAAATAAATGGAAAGATGAGGTAAGAAATTACTATCAACAAATGTACACATTAACTTAATTTAACATCCAAATGTCTTAACTTTTAACTGAATTATAAAATATTTACTGCTTAAAAATATACAGAGAAATCATGAAAAATTTAAATAAATGATTATGAAGGCTTTCGAATGTTATAGACTATCAATTTATTTAGTTAAAAAAAAATGGGGAAAAATATTTACTCTTTCAGCCACTACATTGGCTACACCATCAATCTCAAGAAGATCTAAAAGTTTCCTATTGCCAATTTTGTTCATCATTGCCTGGTACAATGTATGCACAGTATGGTTGAAGGAGGCCTTGGAACCAGTCACCATCAAGCAAGAGCAACTGTAAAAGATGAAACAAGTTTATTTTGCAAGCAAATTATTCTATGTATAGCCAATAACTCAAAAAATATGATAAGTAATAAAAAAAAACATTATCCAAGACAAAAGAGCAAATATATATTATCTGAATTTTTTATAATTTTAGAATGTTTTCATAGAAGCAGATAATTTTGCTGTTCCTATGAAAACAAGTTAGTCTTCATAATTTTATTTGTCTATTTTTAACATGCATCATTTTTATTAATTTGGACTAATACAGTAAAAAATTGTAAATAAAACTAATCTAAACCCATCCAATACCACTAAAATTTTCAGGATATATTTTATATATGAAGATATACTATGTGAATTTCAGCTTGCAATCTACTTTTATTGGAAATATTTATAATTTATCTAATAGTGTGATATTTACTATACAATTAGTAGCTCTTATATTGCAAATAAATATCTATAATAGCATAGTTAATGATATTTGTTAATTGCAGACATAAAAAATGACCATGTAATTGTAAGAAAGATATAACCTCAAAATAGAAATATGGTATTGTAAATTTATTGGTACATCAGTAAATTAATAAAAATAAATCATATCTAAATTACATAATTGCAATCATAAAATTAGGATATGAGCTGAGGTTTTCTTCATAATTACAGGAAACAACTTCAAAAGCCCTTCAGGGTTAATGTTATATTAACTTGATCACTTTGTTTCATAAAGAACAGGTTTGGAAATTGAGAAACAAAGAATTTCACTTACGCAACTTTACCAATATTTTCAGTAAGACTATTTCGGCTGAAATTGAAAAAATTGTTTAAATAAAAAATCGAAAGTTAAAATTAAAACAAAAATTATCAATGTTTGCAAAAGACATACTTAGGAAAATGCAAAAAACAAAACATAATTTATTTCTGCTATGATGACTTGACTGGTAAGTATAAGCAATTTTATTTGTCTCATTTAATAATAACACTGCTAAACTTTCTGAAACAATAACCAGAGTTATTGACCCAATAAAATCAAAATTGAAAATTATTAATTTATTTGGCAAGAATAATCAAGAGAATAATCATTCTAGTAAATTTAGAATGCGTTGTCTATCATTAGATTATAAAAAAAATAAAATTTACTACATCCTTAACAAGTTTTTAGAATAGATGAAGCTGGATACATTCATACTAAACATTAAATAAAAAGTTATAACTAAATATGGTCTCTGGCATCTACTTATGCAATAAGAGGCTGGCTTTTATAGAATTTGAGGTGGCTGTCCAAATAATTTAATACAAAGTAGAGGTCATCTTTTATTTACTTGAGAATGAAACTGAAAATTGAGACTGCATAATAATAAACAAAATGATAAGCCTGTCAATTATTTCCAAGCATTATGGATCAATAATTTAATGGACAGAAATGAATACAAAAAGAAATCCTAAGATGATTTGTGAAACTTACTTCATGAAGGCTTCAACAAATTTCTTGAGATTTCTGGGGTTGATCTTTGAACGTAAATTTTCCAGGAAAGTTTCAGTGGCTAATTCCAGCTGTTCTTTATTTTGAGCTTTTTCAAACTAAAAAAATGAAGAAAACAACTAGAGTAAAAGCCAGTCATTTGTATGATCTTTCAAAAAGAAAAACGTAACATTTGCTGATACAGATCCATTACCATCAATCACCTGTGAAGGAGTGGGATGCAATTACAAAGAAACAAACAGCAAGCACCGTGATTTCTAAATATTCACTAAAAAAACACTGACTAAATGGGAAAGAGTGTTTCTGGTTAACACTGTTCCAACTGCACCACTTACTTTAAACTAGTTCAATGCAACAATTATATTGCCTAAATAGCACTATCAGCTATTTTCTGCAAAGGTATGCCATGTTTACTAATGGCTCATACATGCTGAGAGAGACATGCTCTGACCAAGACTAGCTCCTGTGCTTTCACAAGCAGAAATTTGAACACAAACACCTTTGCTCAATTCAGTTGCTTTAGTTAGTCTTTGTTAGAAAAAAAAACACTGGATCTAAATAGATTAATATAATTAGAGAATAAAAAGAATAACTAGCACAATGTATTTAATGTATAACTCATGATTTAATAATAATCCTTTATTTTAGCAAAATTTTAGAAATGATAATTACAAGAGAAATTAAAGAATTGAAGTTTTACAATGTGTATCATTACAAATTGATTCTTTTATTTTTAATCAGACATAAACAATATAGATGTATAATGTATATAAAATATACATGACATTTGTTCTTTAAATGGTTCTTCTTTAATGAAAGATATCATAATAATAAAATCTGTGAAAAAGAGATTAAGTATTATTTTTTTTTTTTTTCATTTTTTATATCAACATTATGCTCTAGTCAGTAAAATTAACAACTGGTATAATCTCTTGTTATTTTCAGGTAAGTATACACCCAACATATCCTTCATAAAAAAAAAAGTAATCCAATTTGGTAATACATCATCTACAAATGCAAGCATGTTTACAACCCCCATTTACCTGAGCTCAGTTCATTTTCACTTTAATGTTACCTTCCAATTAACCCATTCATTATTATGGAAGAAATTTTTCTGTCAACTCATTTGTAAATGAACCATCAAACTGCAATGATGGAAATTCCCATTATCCATAGGTAATTGGATAAATTTAGATTTGATAAAATCGTTTCTGTGCATCGTTTTATTTTTCTGATTTTTTATGCTGTAAATCATTTTACATTGCCTCATGAACACTTCAAATGTATTATTTCACTGAAAAAGGATTTTCTCTCACCAGAATTCTTTTTATTTAGAATTACTATTTATAAAGTTAAAATTTTCATTCATAAATATTTATGTTCTTAAAAGTATGACATGGAAATAACAGATTATTCTAGCATTAAATGTAATAATACACTTTTAATATGTATTCTAGACATTTTAATTAATAAATATTTCTTTTTCAAAATATATGGTAAAAAAATTTCTTATGCCATTATCTAATTTAAACATTTTGTTTAATGATTACTGGATTTAGGAGTCATAACAATGATTATCTAATTATTATCTTGTTTGAACTTTATATAAAAAGAATTTTTTTGTTCCTCCCTTATATTCCTTTAGGATAAACTTTTCCAAAAATGACAGTATCCAATTTTTTATGCAAACTTATTTTAAGTGTAACATACAATTTAACCATAAGTTGTATTTAAACGATAAAGCAACTGTGTTTGTTAGCAGCTATTTCTAGACTTCAATGGAAAAAGCAAAGCAACGTTAAATCTGGATTTATCACACCACTACCATCAAAACAAAGATAAGATGGTTGCATGCATGGCAGATAAAGTGATTATGCATTATATGAATAAAAAATACTGATTTAGTGTTGTGTACATTGTTGGTACATTGTCAATAGTGGTGTACTTCACATTTTGTGCAAATAAATTCATAGTGTACTGAATTATTCACCCACAGAGAAATGAAAACTGCAAGCATGCTGTCAAGAGTTCTAAGACCAGAAAACATACCAAATATTAAGAAACTCACTCTTGTCAACACTACATTCTTATAAGTAAACAGAATAAAGATGCAAACATAACATTTCTTCCAAAAGAACTTTTTCATATTTCATAATTGTCAACAGTGTGGTAAAATTTGTGAAAAGAAAAAATTATGGTAATTTTAAATAAAAAGTTATTAGTTATCTCCCTTGATAATGTTAACTTTATTTTTCTTTAATGTTGAATGTTATAAATCATTAACAAATCAATTATTTGAATCAGTTAAAATTACATTTATGACATGAAATCAAATAATTATAAGTCTAGTATTAATCTTTAATAGACCACTGTAAATTAAGGAGGAATCACTTTGTTTAATCTTATACATTTTTAATATTTCTATTTTAGCTTTCATTCATTCTAAAAATACTTAAACTTGAAAATAGGTATAATTTTTTAATTTTTTATATTAATAAGGATTAATAAATTCAGATAAAAATAACCAGATTGGCTCTTTCACATTCATACACAACACTAACACATTTTAGAAGATAAGACAATGAAGAATATTGCAAAATGTCTGCATATTTTTCAATTGTGCCATTGGAAATTTTTTAACAATGCTGAAATAATAAAAAACTGATTATCAAAAATAAAGTAATTCATTATAATTACTCCAGTAACAGTTGTAAGAGTAGAAATACTGCTGTCACTATTAGTGTAGTGTTAGGATAGAAAGTCAAGTAGTTTTAAATCATCACTAGTAACCAACAAGACACTTGACAAAGAAAGCATGAAGTAATTTGCTTTAAATGAAAGCTATTGTTCATTTGTATTATTTAAATATTTAATTATTTGCCTTTTATCTGCCATCATTTCATGTCATTTTGTTTGTTTACTAAAAATAGCATGAGTATAAGTGAATGTGTAGTGATTGAATAGTTTAAACTGACTGAGATAAAACAATTCATAGCAACTATATCAGTGTTTATTAATGATTCACACTACTCACTCTGACCTAATTACAAGATCAGATATGGAATTGAATTACACAAGTATCAAATTCTATCTTTCTCAATTCAACAGAGTGAAAATATGCAAAAAATTATTAATGTAATAAAATTTATAATTAAATAAAATTTTTTTAAACAAATTGGCATCATAATTATCAAATACTGTATAAAACCATATTTGTTAGGTGCATATTTACACATTATCATCTACATTAAACCAGCTCTCAAAGAATTTTGAAAGGTCAGTGAAGGAAATTTATATCCAATAGCAATGGCCATAAAGGTCAAAAGAGGAAACTTAATCAGCGGGGGAAAACTTAATGTTCAATAGAAGAATTGACCATTCAATCAAAGATAGCTAAAATCATCAATAGAATAATTGACTGATAAATATCAAATAAAGGCCAATTGGAAAAGCTAAAATCTCAATCATTGAGAGTAATAGTCAATAACAGAAAGTAGTCATTCAGTTAGAAATAGCAATAGATAATTACCCAATCAATGATAGTAAGAAATATTAATAGTGAATATTGACCACAAACTTTCATAACTACGATTTCTAAGAAACTAATCATTTTAATAGCTTTTATGTAGGTAACAGGCCATAATAAAAATTATTAGTTTGACAATAGGCATACGATTACAATAAATACTTTAGGAAAGTTCATATTACAAGAACTTAAAAAACAAGTGTGTCTTTATAAATTTCAAGATGCCAGTTTTTGATTATTGTACATATTCAAGGTTGGCAGAACATTTCCATTCAGGCCACATCCATTTTTTTTCTTTCTTTCTAACTCATTTACTGAGTTACAATAGTTGTTGTGCTAAGCAGATAGTGCTTAAATTTTCATCTGCAGAGTTAAACTTTTAGTACATCACAGCAAGCAGGCTGGGAAATCTCTGAAAAGAAGATAATTGAAAAAGTCAGGAGAATCAAGGCAGTTGGTAATCATGCCAGCTAATTAGAAAATGACAAAGAGAAAACAGAAATCAAAGCCACAGTCAACAAATGGGTGTTAGTCATGCATTAAAGAGTTAAGGGAAATAAATTTACGTCACTAAAGTTGACATTCAGAACCACAAGAATGAGGGCTTAGATTTACAGGCTAGCTGGCTGGGCCTGGTATTTTCACTGCACTCAGATAATAAGGGTTAGGTTAAAAATTCTAGTTTTGGTAGTGGATAAAAATCAGCAGAGACTGATTGTGCCAAATGCAAACCAAATCAACCAAAAGATTCATTGATCAGATTATTAAAGTGTAAAGAAAGAAGCTGTCATTCAAAATATCAATAAAGCAGAGTACTCTCTATTTTGAACTCAATGCATCAATGTAGCAGAAGATTTTGGACAGCTTTAAGATAGAGCTAATTTGATGTTATGAAAAACTGGTGCAGCCATCACAGCAATATAGCCTTTTCTCCTCAAGATTGAGACATGAACACTTTTGGAGGCATGCACAAAGTACTCAAGTACACAAATTCAACATCCACGTGCTCCCCTATCAAGCACATTACAGCAGCTGTATTGTACACAGTGTCAGGTACACCATGGCCATCATAGCTGAAAAAAATGTCATTAATCAAATAAATACAGGAAAGAACTATTACATGGCTACATGTAGATCATGTCAAAGAAGAAATTCTAACCAAGTAATAGGTAAATTCTTAAAGAATATGTTCTTTTGCTTTCTCTCCATTATTAATCGATTCCCTTATTAGGCTGAACTATTTGAGAAAATAAAATATTAACTAGTAGCTTGAATGTTAACTATTGAGATGGTCAAAATATTAATTTAAATTTTTTTAAATGATCAAAATATTACAAACATTTAAAAAGATGTAATGAACAAAAGAGTAATACTGAAGATGCCCAAAGTTAATAAGCTATTATATTAGCATGTTGCATAGGAAATGCATTTTTATATATAGTTTCTCCTTTACTTAAGAAAAACAACAAATTTCTACTTCAACAAAACTAGAAATTTGACAAATATTGTAGTCAGATAGTGTTAAAGTATAATATATATTTAAATGCTCTATTTTGTTAATACAGGTCTATATTATATATGGGGAAAAGTAATGCTTCCTTCATATCCACTTTTACATTTTCATTTGCTTCTTCAAAGCAAAATTTCACAAGTTTGTAAACTGAAAGCAATATCCCACTGTTTCCAAAAGAGCAAAATAAAGTCCATAATAAAGCACACATAAAACTGTGTGAAGGAGCTTATAGCACAGTAGGGAAAGAGTATAGCAAAAGAATCATCACATTCTAACAGGTGCAAATGACCAAAGAGGCAGCAACAAAAATAAGAGAAAAAGAATGTTGGTCAAAGAAAATCAAGTACTGTTAAATGTTGGTCTAGTTTTGCAATCGCAGACCCCAAATCATTTAACCAAACAATTTGTTATGCTCGTGTCTGTTTGGGATTATTGTCAGAAAATAATACAAACAAGATAAAACCTCCAGTAAAAATTTTTGTATGTCAACAAAGTTTTCATATTTAACAGGCTGTCAGTCCTGCTTTTGAAATTTTACTAGCCAGCTAACATGTTGAAACAACAGAATTTACAAAAATATTTTTGACAAGGAAAGGATAATGGAGTCAAATTTAGTTTTTTGCAATAGACTTAAAGTGGTGTTTAAAATAGGAGACCTTCATAGACAGTCTTGTTCATAGATCTTTTTTATGAATGTAATGAAGTCAATGTAAGTGACAACTTAAAATAAACAATTAGATATAAATGAAAAATATCTGGGAGAAATGACCAGATTTAAAGTTGGCAAGTGACACATTTCAACTAGAATAGAAATATTATAAGAAAAACAATTTGAAAAATACAAAAATGAAAAGAGGTTACTGGTCAGTTTCTCTCAGATAGTAGAAGCAGCAGACCACAGCACCCCCTTTCTTTTCATACAATAGGGGAAAAAGCAAGGGTACAATGGTAAGCTATCAATTTATTATCTTCTGATAAGTTGATCTATTTACACTACAAAGAAATATTACATTTCTGATTGGCAACTAGACAACAAAGAAAAATTGTAACAAAGTGATTGCGCGAGCAGTGCATGCTGGCATGAAAGAAGAGAGAGAACATTAATCTATGTTGACCTGTAGAAAACTGAATCAGAATAATCCAGGAAGAAAATCAAAATCAGCACTAAAATTCTAAGAAGCTGCATAAAAAAGATTGTAGCAACAAAGAAAAAATAAATAAGAAAAATTTATCTAACATTAATACTGTGCAACACCAGCAATCTGTGTTTGCCTGAATTTGTATTACATGTGTAGCTAGATAAACACTGTCAGTGAAGATGATACTAAACTGTCTGGAATCATGGATACTTCTTGTACCCATTCACATAGAGTAAATTTAAAAAATAAACAAAAAACAGTTTATAATAATGAAAGAATTATTAGTATCTTGGTCCCAAAGACAATGAGTCAGTCTCTAAATAGTGGACAATTAGTGGAAGATACAAGTAAAGAAAAAAAGCATAAATGAAGGATCAATCACACATTAAGAACTACAGGGTTGTTGGTAAGATTAGCTATCATGTAAGTTAGCAAGAACCCTTATAGTGTAACAGTAACTGTTTATTACAGGTTAACAACTGTTTACTGGTAGTATAAAATATTTTTAAAGATTTTAATTAATAACACCAAGCAGAAACCAGGAAATGGACAGAGGTAGAATCCTGGGGGTAACTACCAATAACTAATGTAAATGAGACAACTACAACATTATTCTGGTGGTGGTGGTAGTAGTTATTATCAAGTATAGTAGAAAGTGAAGGTGATGTTGATGATGATTATAATGATGATGATGATGATAACTGAATTAGCAAGTATCTTCCACCAGTTGAGTAGTAGTAGCAAGAGAAGTAAGAACAGCAATAGTAGAAGTATTAAAAATAATAAAAGTAAAAATCTGCAGTCAGGGCAGAGCAGGACAGTGCTGGTGGCTGGTTTATCAGTACTTTACCTCCAATTGGTTCTAAACAGCAGCAAGTGGGAAGAACATGAAAAGAGAAAGTAGCATATTAGAAGAGCTACCAACCTTTAAAAAAAAAAAAAAGAGAGAGAAAGAAAGAGAGTAAAAAGAGATGGAACCTGGAGAGTTTTTTTCTTTCCTTTTTTTTTCACTTTCTCTGAGAGGGAGATTAAAGTGATGAATGAAAAAATATCAATGATAGGAAGCAAGTTAGAAATTTAATGGAAAAGATTTTTGTTCTGAAAAGGAAAATGATTTTTTATTACTAATATAGCATCTGTGAATATGAGACAAATTACTAAAAAAACTGTGAGCAAAAGAATGGGTGTTAGTAATAAGATTAGTGCACTTGAGACTGTGTTTCCAAAATCTCAACAGACAGCTGCCTGTCATGTGTCCATCCTGGTGGGGAATGAGAACAAACAAGCAGGTGATGACCAACATAACAGTAAACAGCATAGAGGAAGAGAAAGAAGAATCACTGAGGACAGGACAATTTCTCAAACATCTGAAATGCAACATGATCAACAACATCAACAATTTGGACTAACGAGAGTCACAATCAACATAACAGAATGAACATTCGCTTTTTTTATCATGCAACTACATCAAATAACAAGTAGGTAGGACTACAGCAACAAGCACCCTTCAAATCTGTCCCACCTTCATAGAGTTGAGTGAAGAGGAACAGATTTCATTCTGCCAGTCAGTCACACTTGTTGCTTGTTTAGTTGCAGCTTAAATTATGGTGGTCATTATCTGTATCCTCTGTCAGTCATCACTTGCCATTGAGAACCAGCCAAATATTGTCTGAGCAAGTTAATCCAAGTATTTAGGACTAAAATGTTAGGCTCTCATCACAGTTGAACTAACTGGAAATCAAACTGGAGAGATGACCAATACTAAAATCACCTGGTTTATTTGTTCTAAAGAGACAAAACATTTCTAGCAGATGGTACTTAGGTTTCTCTATAGTTGTGTACCACTATAGTTGAACCATTCTAATCTGCTTCAATAATAACAGTTTCTCTGTTCTGTCAAAAACCTAAACTGCAATTCTCTGCAAATGTAAGTCATGTAATAGGGATTGCTGAAAATTTATCAGTCAGATCCACTGCACCAAGCCAGTATTCTAATGTTTGATCACTTCAATAGTGATTTTAGGAAGTGGATCAGGCCAAGAATATTTCAGCATCCTTTTTTAATAAGAAGAAATAAAAATAAGAAATATGGGGAATATTAACTGTTAACAGTTTATAAAGTAAGGCTAAGCAGATCATTGTTGACTGAATTCAATTTACAGGCTTATTAATGACTGAAAAAAAGAACTAAATTTAAAATACCCTAACAAAAAAAAAATATATAATCGTTAATTTTTTTTTTTAGTTATGTTCAATACTGATAATCACATGCATGAAAGGAGTACTACTACCCACAGTGTAAAGAGGCACATATTGTAAACATTGATATATGGAAATTTACAGATTATCAATGATTTATTAATCTCAGTCCATCTTGGTACAATGAAAACAATAGTTATCCAAGCTGAAAATTATAAATTTAGGCCATTGTTTTAAAAAATGAAAAAAGAATTTCTATACATATTCAGTCTAGCTTAAAATGTATACCAACAGATTAATACTGGCATAGTTAGTATGTATAAAAAAAAACAAGTAACAGCTTGCCAGTAAAACCTACTTGCATGATAATCCAAACATAATTGTAACAAAACCTGTGATGACTTGTCAGTAAAATTTATAACTGCAATAAAAAGAATCTGTTTTCATTCAGATTTTTTTCACTTAGCAAAAAAAGTAAAATAAAAATAACAAAATGACAGTTTTTAATGCAAATAAAGAACTGGAAACTGGAGCCTCAGTAATGAAAATCACTCACTATTTTCCAAAAAGCATGGATAATTAAATATCTACTGATTTTTCCTAAGGAAATGCAAAAAGAAGATGACATAGATTTGAAGAATTTGCAATTGTTTTGTAAGACTTTTAGATACTCCAGATTGTGTGATTATGATTAAGTAACAGAAAGAAGACAACTAGTAATTCTATCAACCCTAGATAATTATTCGCAAACCTAACTACTCTAATAAAAAAATAAGGAAATATCAAAATACAAAATTTACTCTTGGCACTTTGGGTAGTAGTGGAACCCTTCCAACAAATGGTCAATGTCTAAAGTTTAAGTGAAATTCATAGCAACTGTTAAGATTTGGTCAATATTTGGTCAAGCATGAGAGTTGAAGTCCTTTTCACAACATAGAACATGTGTCAGCAGAAAATATTTGGTCATTTGAACAAAGTCAGCCTGCAAGCACCCATGCATACATTCTAGGTACTGAACAGTAGTGAGCCTAGGTTTTGCAGCAGCAACAATGTCAATGGCAGCAACGGCAACGATGGCAGCATGCCAGTGGCCTGGAGACTGTAGTCCATGCCAACAAGCAGCAGCAGCGGTGACGACAGGGAACTAAGAATATTGGTCACCATTCCTGAGGTGTATGGCTTGAAGCAGGCACTCAGTCAGCATTCCTAGCCAACACCATGCACTGGCCAAGGTTCTTACATTGCTTTTTTTCTCAGAAGTCTGTGTCTACAACAAGTATAGAAATCAAAGTGAAGAAACAAAAGTGTCAATAATAATAAAAACAGAAGTAATAAAAAGGAAACTAAAGTGTAACAAACAAAGCTAAAGTCTAGATGTAAGAATCAAAACATTCTTAAATCTATTGGCAAAATATCTGAAAATGCTAACTGAAGTCTGAAAGCAAATTGAGAGGCTAAAAGAATGGAAAGGAAAAATAGAACTAGCGCTGTGGAAAGTGTATGGGTATACCTGAGTGCTGAGTGTAGTACATAGCTAGGAATCTCACTAGTCTGCAAGACCAGCAATGGGATTGTTGCACTTCTTTGATCTCTCTGACTTACAATGACATATATTTCAGAGGAAAGAGTTTTGAAAAGAAATGTTTCACTTTCAAATATAATAAATGCATTATAAGGGAAATAATTATTTGCTCAAAGATACTTTACATAATTACACAAGCTTTACTGAAGTTCAACTAAATCTAATTTAAACTAGAAGATTATATTGTTACAGAAGTTAAATGAGAATAATTATAACTAAATATTCTAACAGAAAAGTATTAATTTAATGATACAAGTTTAAAAGTTTTTATCAAAGTTTAATGATAAAAATGTAAAGGGTACAAACAATGATTATATATAATTTTGTCTTCTTTGGAAAATAGTTAATGCTTTAAAAACTAATAAATCTGAAATTACTTGTTATTTTGATATTCAGGAAATCATAAATTAACCAGGAATGAAACAACATTTGATGAGGTAAGAGTATATTGTAAGCATTTCAGGAGTTAAATAAAGGGGAGCTGGATCAATTGCTAAATTCATTTGAATCCTACAAGTGGCTATTTGTTATATTCAATACATAAACACTCAATCTCTCATCTTTTTCATATTTGGAGTCATTTTCAAACTATAAGTAATGAAGTAATCAAATGGTTTTTAGCATATGCAAAACATAAATTTATAAATTGTTTACATTTAATAACAAATATCTTTTTACCTACAACTAACACTGCCAAGATCTGTGCAGAATAGATTTCTTATGCTTGAAGAGAGCAAAATAAAATGAAAGCAATTGTTCATATACAAATTACTCTAGCTATCAGCTATAAGGATAAAGTAAAATATAAGCATACAAATATAATGATGTAAACTATAATGATTGCAAATGATAATGTAAATGAAGCATGTCAAGTTTCAAATATCAATGAGATTATGTGTATTTGTATTCATCAATACTGAAAGCAGTATCCAGAATCAAACAAAATACATAATATAGAAGCAATATATAATCATATGCATGAAACATTTAAATATTATGTGCTGAGTATACATAGTATTAAATTAGATATCTCAAATGTAAATAGATTTTAAAAAATTGTTCATAAAATTCAATAAAGTACACAAAAAACACCGATAATGAAGCATAAGATGTAAATTTCAAAGGCAAATGGTGATAATATATACAATGTATAAAATATTAGCTGAACATAATTACAAAAATATATCAAATAGCAAGTACATCTGGTTCTAGATGAATAATGACAATTGTTGGTAAATAATAAGATATCAAACTGAATGACATGATTCTGTATATGAAATTCTAATTGTCACATGTATGATGGGGGTTAAAAAAAATAAAAATAAATATGTGATAGTTTATATTACCATGACAAACTTCTCAAACTGAGATGTATGGTAAGCTGCTGATTAATTTACTTTCCAAAATTGTTTAACAATTAGTTGCTTATATTAGACAGTCATTTAATTCCAAATGCATTTAAAAGGCTTTAAATAAATATTTTCTAAGCAGGTCTTCTATAAATCAGTTATTCACAATTAAACTTGTTTTATTTACATTCAAGAAAATATTTCATTAGTTTATAAAAAAAGTGAATAAGAAATTCACTTCACATTTATTATTTCATGTAAATGAATTGAAAAAAAATTCAACAGCATAAAAAGTAGTTGATGAAATCACTTTCAATTTATGACTAGTAGTGTTTGAAGAGTTTAAATATATAGTTTCTGAAAAACTTAAAATCATTAAGTGAATTGTTAAAACCTTATTAGGTTAGGTTTAATGTTAGCAGTTTCATTTAAAAAATTCAACTCAGAATGTAAAGTTTTTTTTGTTTTGATCCTGTAATTCAAGGTAAAAAGTAAAAAGAAATAATTTGTCAATATTCAAAATTACTACATTAAAAATTCCATTGTTTATTCATATTTGATTTTCAACAGAATTTTAAATGGAACTTGCAAATTTTAGTAAAATTATGATCACATTTATAACTTAAGAGTTTAAATGTTTAAGCATTTATTATAATTTTATTATAAAAATCTTAAAACATTAATAAAGTATTTAAACAAGCCAACCACACCCTAAAACCTGTTATATTTGGTAATAAATCCATAGAAAACATTTTTTAGGATACATCATATGCAACTTGATGTAGACATGAAGATCATTTCAGAGATGATTAAATGACTCTTAAAAAAAGAAAGACTAAATGAAACAAAGTAGATAAACAAATGGTAAAATGTACGCAGAAAAAAAGATTAACAGAAAAGAAAAAATTTAAGAGATACGAGAAAAATAGAAGAAAATAAGAAAAGAGAAAAGAAAACAAAAAGAAAACCCAAATAATAAATGAAAAGATAGGAGAAACAAAGAGCAGCAAGGACCAGTTTAACTCCTAAATGCATAAGGGAGTGAATGTAATTCTAAGGTAAGCTTCTTGACAATAAAAATAATGCCGGTAAAAAAAAAATTTTATTTTATAAATACTAGTGAAGGGTAATTATCCAATAATTTAATGATAATCTACCTTTCTTACTTTATACTATCAAATGAACAAAATGATAACAGTAGAAATATATATGTATACATTTTATATATATATATATATATATATATATATAAAACCTGCATATGATAAACAGTAAATATAAATATAAAAATAAAAATTGTAAAACATATTTACCGAGCCAAATCGATGCAACATCAAGTAGGATTCTGCAGTGGGGTTCATACCTATGTGGTCTAATTTCCAGTTCATCACCTAAGTAAAAAAGAAAAGTTATTGGCATGTCACAAACAACTTTAAATACCACAGTAAATATAAATGATGTCCCCTAACTTCATATGATCAGATACTACACTATCTCATACCAACAAACATTTATTTTAAAACAGTATGCTCAGAGCCATCTTAACACATGGGCCCAATGCGTACTTGCTTTGGGGTTCCCAAGCATAGGGGCCCCATGCTAATCTGTTTATGTTAAGTGATTTGTGTTACAGAAGCCCCTTTTTAGGAAAATACCAAAAATAGAAATTACTACAAGCTACATATAGCATATTAGTGAAAATATGGAAAGATCCATTTAAGTTGTTTCTTGAATAAAAAATAAAGTGGGAGAATGTTCCCTTTTGACTTAGAAAACACCAGAAATGGCTAAATCTATTGTATTAGTATCATTAATGTTCCATAGACCTGGATCTGTCTCTTGGATTGCAAACTCATATACTGTTAGAGATTTGGGTATTTCCTTTTATAAAATGTCACCAGCAGCAGCTGAAGCAATAGGCAATGATGATATGTCTGCTGAAACTGAATGATTTGTAGCAGGAATTGATGTAGATGTGGGTGCTATATCTGAAGGAACAGTACTAATGGCTGACATTGCAGGAGTGAATGCTGATGTGGATGCTATATCTGAAGGAATGGTATAAGTGGTTGTCGTTGCATCTGTGTTGAGCCACAATGTTAATTTGGAAGTTTTCTCCTTCTCTGTCTTCTGTGCTCCACTCAAAACATTATGTTTCATTTTTGCTGAAAGGGCTATTCACCTGGAAATATATATTTTAAATATTTAATCCCACACCAGGATGTAGGTTTATATTATATAAGTGTGCTTGACAAAGAAAGAATCTCCCTGAAACTTATTAAAAAATCTGCTTTGTAGCACAATGAGGCAGCATCATTTGAACTGGCTTTCATTCATGTGCATAGAAAATGACATCCTATTCCTGAAGACCATTGACTTCAAGCCAATAATAAAGCATTTCTCTGAAAAGAAATGCTGCAAATGCTTGTTATAAGAAGTTCATAGTAATTTCATACTGTGCCATCTAATCTGTGTGGCTTACTGAGTATTATTGTGTTTTTCAAGCCTTATGTATTGTTCAAATGTTTATCATGTTGATTAGTTGCTGCTGTACAGCATGTTTTTTATGTTTTAACCCCAGTTTTGTTGAAGTGCCAATAAAATAAATATGTTTAATATTATCAACCATTTACTTTTTATTCCTGTGAGTTGTCGAATGGGCCTCAGCATACTGGTTTATCCAGTGGCCCATAATGCTGTTAAGATGGCCCTGATTATGCTTAGTTATAACAGCTCTTTTAATGAAAACATAAAACGCAAAAATTGTTAAATGACAAAATAGGTAGAAAAAAAAAAAAAAAAAAAAAAAAAAAAAAGAGTTGAAACATTTCAAAATTACATCATGGAATGCAAGACCAACAATCAATTTTCACATCTATGAGTATTCAAACTCTTCTAAGAAACAAATGAATTAACCCTGACTGTCCCTCTCATGAAAAGTAAAACACTGAAACTTAAATGTCGTAAAAAAAACAGGTTTGTCAATATGCCTAGAAGGAATGATAACTGGCACAAGTAGAAGGAAGGCAGATCAAAAGGTAACATGATAACTTCTCCAATTGGTCAGAGTTTAACCTTAATTCATTAAACCAAGCATCTTAAGACCACACACTATGGAGAGAGCTAAGTTATGTGAGTGCACATTCTACCACAGGTGGAGATAGTGTTTGATCATAATCACAATAAAGATGAGCAGTAGATTATTTTTAATAGAGGTATTCTTCAGAAAATATTGTTCATCTGAAATTTATCTTCATATCATTGTCTGTCACTGCAGTTAAATATGTTGAATAATTCTATATTTTCACTTGCTATATCAACAATAGCAATTTCATCTCTCCATAGATGGCTATACTGCTTTCTAATTAGGCAACCAGTATATGTGCTCACACACACACACACCCACACACACTCTTTTACAGATTTGTAGAGCATTCAAAATTTAGCAGTATATTGCTCAGCAATGTATTTTAGCAATCCATAACAGTACAAAGAATATCAGCTGTTACAATAGTGCATCTTGATAGATAGAAAGAAAACCAACCAAAATATATGGTCAGTATCTGTAGCATTCAATTTGTTATGCCCTGTCTTTAGATAACAAGTCTAAGAATTTTTATGGTTAATGCTGCCATATCAGTAAGAACTGATTCAGCTACTATAATGAAATATAATATTCTTATAATAGGTGTTTAAAGAATCAGCATGTGCATAAAGATTACAACATCTGTTCCAAATTGTTAGCAATGTCTTTTGATTGTGGTTGTAGTGTTTCTAAAAGAAGTTTGCTTTCTTTTAGTCTTTAATAGAATAGTATTTAAAATCATTTCGTCTGTGCCAAAATTGTGAATACATTTATCAACTGCTATTCAACAGGTGCCTAAAGTTAAACAGCCTCACTATTAACTACTTATCACTTCACTAGAATTTTAAAGCAAATTTCTAAACCAAATGAAATGGTTGTACTGAAACAGAAATTAAAGAATTTGTTTACAAAAGCAATCAACTTTTAACAAAAAGAATGCAATTTACAAAAGTTTTTACAAATACATTTTCCACATATCCAAAAGAAGATAAAAAAATTCTCCAGCCATGGAAAATTGTTATAAAAAAAGGCTATCAACATTAAAACAACTTCTAGAAAAAAGTACCCTATGATCCAAATGAAAAACCCAAAATATGAGTGGCCAAAATGATTCATTGAGTTCATTAAGTAAAAATAAAATGAATTTTTATTTTTATTTTCAACATTACTGAACATATTTACTATTTTTTTCACTCTGCCATATTACAGGCAACTTCATAATTCCATCTTCTCAGAATATCTCAGCAATAAAATGTTCCAGTGTCATTTGCAATCTCCCCGGAGACTGTATTTTTTGGACTGGAGCAAACGCTAATCCCAAAATACAATTATTTTTTGAATACAGCAATGAGTGAAAACTTCCCAGTAAAGCTAGGATAATTTTTGCCTGATCACTAAAGAAACATGTGGCCTATCATTATCCTTATGGAATATTATGTTTCCAATTTTTACTTTAAATTTATTGGTCTTAGTGGGAACAATTGGTTTGAATCAATTGTTTGGTTCTCTGAAAGACTGAAATATCGTTGTGTTAAGTTTTTTCCCCACCACTTTAACTTATGTGAAGGCCACAATTCAAGGGTACTGTATTAACTTGAAACAAATCCAAATTCAGATTTAATAAACAATTATTTTACAACCAATAAAAACAGCTTCTTTCAACTCACTTTCAAACCACTTCTTTCCACACACACACACACACACACACACAGCATTAGTATGACTTTTTTCTGTGACTGTAGTTTCTTGTTCATTAAAAAATATCCATTTCACTTCACATTTTTGTATCATTTGCTAAAAATAATTATTTCATCGGTTATTGAAACCACAACTTTTGTTCAGCATTGATTGAATTTAATTTCAATTTTTTGTTTTCACCCACTCATCACAAGGTTATATTTTTGTTGATGGAAGACAATTTTATCTAGAGTCAGAATTAAGTGATTGTCAACTCAACCACATTACTAATAACACAAACAAGCTAGTGCAAATTACTTTCAATATTTAACTTGTCTATTTTAAGTATGTTGGCTATTTTCTCTTCATAATGCTTTCTAAAAGCAAACAGAAAAATGTTTGGGTCAACCCAATACATTTTATTTTACAGTTAAAAATTATTATGCAGAATGATGGGTCATAATTCATTACGACTTTATATGTTTCAAATGACGCACAGTTTTCTAACAACTAATACTACTACTACTACCAAAACTTTTTGCATCATTAAAGACTATACTTAATATGCCATAGATTGTCAAGACACCTAACAGACACATATGAGTACATACAAAAAGTCTCAATCTTTTACAAACATGTAACTAAATAGAGAAGATATTTGTTATACAAACCTTATCTTTAAGAGATTCCATAAATCCAGCAGTGGTTCCTGTGCAATGAATAAGACATATACCCTGTGCTCTTCCAGGATGAACCATCTGCAATAAGTTTCATTAAAAAAAAATAATGAATCCCTTCAAAAGATTATGACAAAAAATATAAATATACAATGAATTTTTAAATGTATGTTGAATGATCAACATTGTGAATTTAGATTCCATATAAAAATAAAAGCATTACCAAAATTATGACAAACAAAAGAATTAAAGAAAATCATGCTAATATGAGAAATCCTTGAACTAAACTGAAAAAACATATATACAGAACATATGTGTAGCAAAAAAAAATGCTTTAAACTTGTTGTAGCAATTAATGCCTGCAATCAGTTTCTTCTGTCTGTCTCATCCCACACTTGTAGCCAATTTAACACAGCAGTCAACCGTAATCGTTTTTTTCTGTTTTGCCAGCGACACTTGTAGCCAATTCACCACAACAGTCAACCATCGTTTTTCACACTGCCTAGTGGCATCAAAAGAGCATCTTACTCCAATATCTAACTATTTTAAATATGTAATCCGCAAAGCCACCATTTCTTTCTCCATTGGACAGTTTACACCACAAGACACATTCAAATCTTTGCTTGCACTAGAGGTAAGTTATTTTATTCTTGATTTTATTCTAGCATTGCAAAAAATATGCACAACCCTGGGATTCTTTGCCATCTGCAGTAGTTCACTACTTTTTTATAAAATTTTAAAAATACATTGAGTAATTGTTTAGCTCTCCTGAACATTTGTTCCCATATAGCATAGTTTATATATGCAGCTCTTGACAAACTCATATATGCTGCTTCTTTACAATTTTCCAACATGATTCCTTATTTAATGTTGACATAATTCCACAGAGAACAGTATGCTCTCTTTTCCCCACCAGAGATATAGCCTATTATGCTTATCTCTCACCTCATCTCAAATTAAGACTTTTCAATTCTCTTAATATCTAATATTTAGATAGCTGTTTTCTCCCTTATAATATTGTGATAAAATGAAGACAAGACTAAATCCTAATAATTCATAAAATGATGTAATTATTAATCTCAGATTTTTATATTTCACAGCAACTGTTTTTCTTTTTATTACACTTTTTAGAACTATTATTATTATTTTTATTTCACTTTTTTCATGTGGTACCTATTCTTTTTAGTTAGCTTTTAACTATTGGCATATTCTCTATTAAAAATGAAAACAATGTGATATATAACACACTCATTTTTTAAAAAAGTGTAATAAATTCAACCAATACTTCTTTATTAATAGCGAATACAACTGAATAAAACAGTTATAAATTATTATGTAATAGTACATATGTTAAGGCAAAGATCAGTTAGCTTTTCAAAAATAAGTTTCTTTTTTAAATTAGTTTTACTTTGAAACAACAAAAATTATCTTTATAAAAATTTTTTTTTTCAGTCCAAAGCTATAATACCCTAAATAATAGAAGAATTGTTTCATTATAAATACAAACAACAGTAAAGCCATTTGTAGTCATAAAATATTATAAATGTTCACTGTGTGGAAAATAGACTGCTGATTAATAAAACTTTTCAGACAATAAACTTAAGTGGTGAGAGAAGCTAATCAAGATGAAAATCAATGATTTCAATGGCATGCACCAATCAAGAAAGGCTACCAGCATTAAACTTGCATGTGCATATTACTTCCATAAGAGTAAACATTGCTAAGCAGATGCCTAGGCATTTCCTCAACTTCAATGTAGACAATGAGCATAAAGCTTAGAGGAAAGAGAAGCAGATAGTCAACAAAACGGCAAATAAGAATGTGGCATTTTTTGATAAAAATTAGTAACTAAGAAAATTTGCAATAACAGGAGAAAAATGCTTCTTTTATTAATATATCTGTTTACGTTTCTTAAAATCAGAAAGTAGATATACTTTAACATTCTTAAAATCAGAAAGTAGATATACTTTAACATTCTGAAATTAATGCCTTTGTTATCTGTCCATAACAGTTTTTCTTGTATATCTTTATTCACTGGTACATGGACTCCATAAGAAATTCCAATGAATAAAGCTTATCAAGAGACACAATAGCTAGTCTCTTCAAAGAAAGGGCATGGGTTATGAATCCATTTCAGTTGTTCAAATTTTAATATTGTTGCGATATCAGTTATCAGCTGATATCGTGTTAAGGAAACATCTGCAGGATGTTACAGAAATTGTTTTTATAGTTACCTTCTTGACAAAGAGGAACAGCCGAGTAGAGTCAAGAACTAGGTTAACCAACTGTGACAAAGAAGATCAACTGGGTGGAGTAGACTGCAAGCCATGGCAACAGACTTTAGGTTCTTGATGAATGACTTATTTTTAGACAAATACTGACAGGCACTTATCCACCATGCAAAATGAAAGTATATGCCACTTAGACTGTTCACTCCCTCATTTCACTCAACTACAAGCGGCCCTTACAAGAATGTAGCAACTGAATAAAATTTTCCAACTGCTACAATTTTATCTCATGGTTTCTTTTTAGGGTAACAATCTGACCAAAGAATTATTTTCCTTATATTAAGCCACAAGCATTTGACTGGAACCAGCTGCACATTGCAAACAAACCTAGTGTCTGGTCTGAAGTGCAATGCTACAATATTTATCTTGAAGAGATTTTGAAAATGACTATTGTGATATGCAATTTTATTATATATTTTATTCATATAAAAATATGTCCTGTTTTAATTATTCATTTGTTAAAATAAAAACTCTCTGATTTAATTTTTAACGAAGAAAAATTATCTGCCTAAGAGTAAGCTCCAAACTTTTGTGGATACCTATGCTGCTGATATAACAATATATGAGCGCACATCCAAAATTCTAGATGACAAGAGCTAGGCAGTTGATCTCTCCTCTAACTCTAGCTCAGTTGGGGAAAAACTGGCCACAAAAATCAAACTAGTAGCATTCCATCATCACTGAGCAGATCCTGAATTTTCACCTATCATGATGAACATGTGCTCTCTTAGAGGGCACCCTCAAAAATAAAAAGTAACATTAAAAGCTCACCCTAGATCTCATACATACAATCAACTGCTAAAGATGCTGGAAAAAATGGTCAGTTTCCTGTACCACTCCATTAAGTAGAGATCAGGTTGAAAATGGAGTACTGCTGCCATATAATGGCAAGAGATGACCAGTCTTCACTTTCAAGTCTCGGTAGTCCAAAAGCTTCTACGCAGCCTTGTCAGTGATTAATTATTTTCCTCCTTACAAACCCCTTTCAACCAGATGAAACATCACAAGCCTTCTCACTTCTCTACTGCTATTTCCATGGAAAGTATTTAGATGAACTACATTCCTTAATTCCACCAGTTCTAATTTTCATAGTAAAGACCTGCTATTATAACAAGCCAGCTTAATTCCTTTCATATTCTATTGGTGTGATGTAAGTTTTCCTCAAACAACTTCTTCCCACAAACCACTACTTTGTGGAACTGACTCAAAAGAAGATATTTTTCCAATCACTATAATCTTAACCTGTTCAAATCTCAAGTTAACCATTATCTTCCCTACATATCCTCATAAACTGTGCCTCTTACCTCTAAATCTGTAAACCTCTACTTCAAGTGGCTCTTGGGCCTTGTATGTGTGAACATTATTGTACAAAAATAAAAAGTAACATTAAAAGCTGGAGAAATTTTAAATGCTATAAATCTATTCATACCTAAAGATCTCATAAATCTTTTTTATAATTTCATTTTTATATTTATTTAAATATAAATATAATAGTTAAATTTATTTGCAAAAAATATTCTACTAGATTACAAAAATAAGTTTTCAACAGTAACTTAATTCAACAACATATTTCCTGTTTTGATCTACTAATTTCATCCATTTTTAGACAAGTTTATAATTCTAACCTCTTCAAAATTTTATTTTTCTCTACAAAGAATTACTTTAGTGCCTTTTGCAGTCTTCCAGAGAATTAATTCCTTTTCCATTATGATAATTTTTATACAGTAAACCCAATGCACAATATTTACTGAATACAACAAATAAAAATGAAAATTTGCCAACTAACTAGAACAGTTTTTGATTGTCCAGATTTCAGATGTTTATCATCAATATGTGAGAGTAGTATTCATTGTTATAGTCTGTCACAGATCTCTTTCTGATTCATTCTGCATGCTGGTTGGATGTGAACAACAAGAAGGCAGAGAACAAAATAACAAAAGTCGTTTTTTGTGCATTAGGCTCTACACATCACATACAAAGCAAGCTTCAGCAGTAGCCAATCATGAGTATTCCCACCAGAGAAAGAGATACCCCTGTGGGCTACCAGACCTGCTAAAAAGCAGGTTGCTGAGAACAACACCAGCAGTTGCAACCCAGCAGGCTACCAGTCATCACACGGGGTCCTGCTGCTGTGACCATCACTTCACCTCTCAACAACCATTACCATTCCCAGGCTTGGCTAACCATCTCAACTATCCATCTTCGCATTGATAACATCTTGACCTCATCACCTCTGCAAACACCAGCAATGAGCAAACAACTATCCAGCTTTGACACCACCCAGCTACAAGCCTTCATCATCAATGACACTATCACCTCAGAAAATACTGCCAGGATAACATCTCAACTACATCTCCACCCAGCTACAAGCCTTCATCACCAACAATACTGCTACCTTGGCAAACACCGGCTTGATAACATCTCCACATCAGCACCACCAAGCTACAAGCCTTCCTTGTCACAAATGCTATCACCTAGGCAAATTCAACTCCACAAGCAAATCACTCCAACTTCACAAAGCAAATGACTCCAACTCTGCAAGAAAGCAAATCCAATTCCACAAACAGCAACTCCAACTTCTCAACCAAGCAACTCCAACTCTGCAAGCGTACAACCCACTCAACACACCACCGTGACGTCACGGTGGTGACGTCACCACCGTGACGTCATCTTGTTGCCTGGCCTACTCAACTTGTTTACAAGGCATACGAAAATAGCCTGCCGTGACCTTGATTAACCATACCCTGTGACTTCACATGAAACCCACACAAGAATTAGGTCAACTCTTACCACTATCCTTACACCTGACAGCTATCCTGACGATCGGTCACTGAAACAGACATTCCACCCATCCTTCAACATCTCTGTACAACATGCTAAAATAAACATTTAAATCTAATCCTCATTATTCCTTTCTCTCACTAGCAAACACAGTATAAAATTCTTCAGGCCAATAATCAGGTTCTCTGAAAGGAATTCACATTAGAAGAAACTCTTTCAATCTCACTGTAGACACATCATCACTTCCTTTGCTACAGTTAGTGGGTGTTTTGTTTAATTTTATATATATATATATATATATATATACATATGCATACATACATACATACATACACACCTTTAATTATATAACAATCTGCAAAGTGTAGTAAACTGTTACATGATATCTGTCCTCCTGTATGACAGTGAGTGCTAGATAATCTCCTCAAAGATGAAGAGTAGACTTGGAACAACAGAAATGTGGTTCTACAGAAGGATTCTGATGATACCATAGACCAAAGATGTGAGCAATGATGAAGTTTTAGAGAAAATTGAAACAAAAAGGAAACTTATACTTAACTTCAGGAAGAGAGAGTTGAGGTTTCTAGGGCACATGAGGAGGGAGTGCTTGGGAAATCTGATACTCACAAGACAAATTGAAGGCAAGTGAGACAGAGGAAAATAGTGTATTACATACTTAGTGTGCTTGAGTAAATAGATGGAGGAACAGGGTTTTGGAAAAATAACAAAAAGACAAAATTTCTTAAGAGTTACATGGTATAGAAGCTCTAGAGAGCCATGATTGCCTACATCCCGAAGGGACAGAGTACATAAAGAAGAACAATCTGCAAATAAAAAACATGTTCAGTTTCTTTTACCAAGTAGAAAATAAAGAAGTGATCCTTTTTCAGTGTACCATGAAAAAATAATTATAATGAAAACAAATAGATATGAGGAGGTGGTGAATGGTTCTCAGCAGTAGCATAGCTAGAGTGGGGGTGAGGCTGCAGTCCACCCCAGGCAACACTTTTATGAGGGCAGCACTTTTGAATTTGCTGCATAAGCCTGTATAGAAAAAGCAAGAAAAGAGACTTTGTAAAAAGTTTTCATTTTAGAAATAAAAATGTTCCTAATTTTTTACACTTTTTTTTTACTTTCCCCCCTATATGTTGATTTTGCTTTTTGTTTAACTGTTATTTTAAAGTTTATGAATGTTTGGTGTGTATTTAAAGCACTGTGCAATATGTTGTATTTTGTGGGGGGATAGGCGGGAAGCAAACTCAAGGGCTTCCCCAGATGGAGCACACTCTAGCTACATCACTGTTTCCCAGTCCAACTAAGCCCTTCCAAAAAAGCTTAATTTGTATAGATTTTAAAAAGTGAGTCAGGCTGAAAACTTTTCAGCACCTCCTTAGATGTCAAACTTTCCAATATGCACAAATACATACCCATAATTTTATAACTAAAAGTGATATGAATACTCACAGCAAATCTAACAATAATATTGGCTCCTGCACCTTCACCAATTGCAACCACTTGTTTAACCCTGAAAACAGCATAAATATTAAATTTTATTAAATATAAAAAATGCTTTAGGATTATACAGGCACACCTTTATTTACTAATGTTCAAATTATGAACTTTCAGAGATTTAAAAAAAAAGCTTGTGTATAAACACAAATGGTGAACATTCTGCCATCTCAGAAGTTAATCTATTACACATTACTGTAGCTACTCAATGTCACCTTGCCTTGTAAAAACTACTTTGCTTTAATAATCAATACTTTAAGGTTTCATTAAATTTTGGCACCAATATTCAAAACTTAAAACAATTACTTAGTTACTTATTTTTGTGCATGATTTTACTTTCAATTATTGCCACACGACACAAATAGTAAATGCATTAAACAAATTAGATTAAATAACCAACTGTGCCTTTTTATAGCCATCTGTATTATTGCCAACTAAGATTTTTTTACATTTACATAAAGCAAAGTAATTGTTCTAAGTAATGTGGTTAATCGAAATAAGGGCTGTATAATCTGTTGCATTAAATTTTGTACAGCCATAAGATACTATGCTCAATTTCTATAATTAGAAATTAGTTTTTAAAATGAGTTTTCCTTACTTAGTTAGTAGTAGCACTGCAAATTGTTCAAGCTGAGCGGTAAAACTTCAAAAAGAGTAAAGGAATGGCAAGACATAAGAATATGTCAAAAACAGATTAAATCAACAAGGTTCATTGGTGAGAGAGAAAACCTCAATGAAATGTTCAAATATTTATAACAGAAGTTTTTGTTACATCAATCAAAAGATTTGAAGTAACTTTTGTGTAAATAAATATACTTTTTTTAGAATTTTTCTTAAGCAACAAGTCAGCAAGGCAGTGTCAGAGATAAAATACAGTAATATTATAAAATGTTTTTATTAGGTACTTACAAACAAACCTGATAAATCTATCCAGTTTATAAACAGGAGGGCTCTTGTATTATATTCACAACATAATTTCAATGAGGTAAAAAAAGGTTTAAAATATTAGTACATTTAAATTATTTTTTAAATAAAATGTGTAAACATATGCACCAAGGCTGATGCAAGGTTCTTGTCCACCCCCGCCCAGATTCTATGATACATGGTTCCCCTACATCTCAATTTTCATCAGGTAGTATCATACAAAATACAAATTTTATTATAACCTAATTATGCACAATAATGAATCATATGCAATATGAATGAACAATTCAACAATAAAAATTCAAAATAAATACAATGTATTTAAATACAAATTAGAAACAGGTCATAATAGATCATTCCATGAGGCAATTTTAACATCAACTTGAGATTTTTCTTGATGAAATATCAAAGTTTTAATACATTCAACATTATGGATAAAAAATAGTGAATTATATATAGTATTTTTTCAAGGCTTAACATGAGAAAAACAAATTCACAGATTTAGACGAAGAAGATCCAAGAACAACATCAAAATCTGCAAAAAATTTTTCATCTTTTAATAGTTTTGCTTAGTTTAATTTGTAACATATATAAATGTAGGTAGAAAATAAGTAAATGTTGATAAGCTAGGAAGGGTCACAAAGCACTGCCCTGGGTGCCCAGTCAGGTTCCCTACTGGTCACAGGTGGACTAGTCTTGATATCAACTAATTTATCAAATATGCTACTAAAAACCCATATTTCACATATCAGACTTTCCAATACTAACACCTAAGGAAAAGCAATTTCACCTCTGGCTGGAAATCATTTTTCTCCAGAAGTATGTGGTCTCTTCAAATGGGATAAGTACACTATTTTAATTCACCAAACACTAAGGACAAATATTTTAAACCAAATATGCCAATAATAGCTTGTTAACTAACAGTTTAATCAAGCAGGACATCATACATATTAACAAAATAGATAGGTAAATTTAGATCCTGTGAATTTTATAATTACTGTACTCTTGCTGGTGTAGTTTGAAAGTCAAATACCCATTATAAAACAATGGTTAGCAAATTTGTTTAAAAATCTAAGCTATCAATAGTAAATTCATTTCAGAAGCTACAGAGATTTATTATACCAGTATGAGTGACCATTAGCAGATAAGTCTGAGAGACCATTACTGAGTGTAATGAGTCAGAGCCTACACTGTTGCAAAATTTATGCTAATACTATTGAGCAATGAATATTGCTGTCTGCAGAGAACTCAAAGCCAGAGACGATAAAACCAGGTTTATGTTTATAACCAAAACAAAGCAGCCGCCATCACAAAGAAAATTCCTATAATTGCCAAAGCCAAAAATGTATATCAAGTTCATAGTAATGTCAAGTGAATATTAATTTTTTTATTCTTTTTTATATCTAAGGCCTCATTCATAAGGTATTCATCCTTTCTGGTTAAACTGTAAATGTCAGTTTTACAGTGAGGTCTGAGGTTTTGAGGAAGTTGAAAGAGAGCATTCAGCATATATGTGAAGGTAAATGAATGAATCCCACCATGATAATGTACCTGCTTACATATCAATAGTCATTTGAGTTTCTGGTTTCCAAAAATGTGATTATCATTCCCCATTTCTCCAATTCCCTTGATCTTGCACTCCAATGACTTTTTCTTGTTCTATAAGATGAAATTTATTTCTGAAAGGGTGTTGTTCTAACAATCACAACACTGTAGAACCAAGTATATTCTCCATTTGTAGCTGACAGTTATACATGAACTTTATTATAAATTTCAGCTTATATTTTTCGCATATAATCTTGCTCTTTTACAACAGAACTAATTTCACTTCAGATTACATCACGTGTGCTGCAGCAAATTTAGAAATATTGGATTAAGTTACCTTAATGTATATTTTAGTAACTTGCTAAAGTGTTAAAGACAAAAAGAAATGAGAATTCTTTCAACTAATTGAATTACAAATCTTTAAATCTGATTAAAGAGAGTTTCTTCAAAATAACTAAAGGATAAACCCCTAAATCCTACATATTATAAATAGCTGTTATTTTAAGAAAAACACTTCCTAAACTTTATAAGTTTGTTCTCCCAAGTATATTACATTTGCTAAACATCTCTAAACAACAACAGCAAAAAAATAACTACAGATTGAATGGTAGATCAAATGCAAAATAAGCTATTTTCACAATATATTTTTACCAAGAGAGATTTTTCTATTTAAGCATTTATTTCTATTTGATTGGTTGAAAAAGATTTCAGTACACTTTCTGTGTAGTAGTTTCTTTCAAGTGAAAATTTTGTGCAAAAATGGATCACAGAGAGTATATCTAAGTCTGATTGCTGATTGATTAATAAATGTTAAAAATATGTACAACGCCTACACAAACTTGTTTGCCACCAAAATTTTTTTAGAGCCAGTCACGTGACCTAAAACAAAATAAATACAGCAACACAAGCAGATCTCATTTAGTGTGAGACAACGAGAATTTAATTACCATATACGCTGCTGCTGAATGCATTTTCTCACTCTTTGATATTTATTTCCAGACATGGATCTTTTTGTCAATAATAACTTATCCTGCTACTTTAAGCTTGAGAGCTCACAGATCTTAAAACTCACTCACAGCACATTTTTATTCAACAGATTGCTCGGCAAGGAATTCTCGATAGTTTATATACAGAAATCAACTCAGAAGTGTACGTTTAAAAATTTCTTTTAAACATGAATCAACTTTTGATGTTCAATTTACTTTCAAGCATTCTGTCACTCAACAAACATTCAAGATTTATCTACGATGAACTTTTTGTGGAAGAACAACACTTTCTTCTTTCATCAAGTAATTTCCAACTTTTGTGTTGTTAAAGATAAAAAAAGTATTTTACCTTTAAAGCTTTAAACAACTCAAACTAATAGATAAAGGTAGACAACTTCTACCTTCTTCTGAATATAAAGATTCTTAAGTAAAAATAGATTTGCTTAAAAACAGTTTGTTTGACTACAAACTGATTTATCCATTACAAATAATACTTCATTGGCATACATCTTTAACATACCAAGCAAAGACACTTTATTTGCAATTAAAAATATTATTTATTTTATGAAGCATTTTCAAAATCAGTATAAATTCCCTGGGTAATTTCACCATTCAATTTGTATATTTGTGTTGATAAATGCTTTATATTATTGAAAATATGTTTGTCTATTATTATGGTATTTGACAGCTTTGTGCCATGCAAGCAAATTTAAATGTTTGTGGAGATGTTTTATTTATGCAGCAAAATAATACCTTCTGATATTTAAACAAACTAATCACTCCGCAACAGTTTCAAATAACTATGCAAGTCTGATTATCAGATTATTATTTTATAGTTTATACTGTCGTAATATAATTTTATATGGAAATGAACAAGATTTTAATGATGTAAGGAAACATTTTGGGATATTATTAAGTTTTATAATAGTTTCAACTATGTTTCTGAAATTTTAGTGCTACAAATTGGTTCAAATAACCAAACTGCTACAAAGCTAAAAGAGAAATTGCAGATGGATGTTGGATTTAACAGTTAATTCTGGAGCTTGCTTTGTGCTATTAATAGATACTAGAATTGCAAAGTCCTTATAGTTAAATACCAGAAAAGGAGATTAATAATTTGATATTATTTGTTTTCAGGTTGTAATACAGAAAGAAATATAAAGGGGAGACAGGCTGCCCCCTTAAGGTAAGGCTACAAGAACACCAAAAATCTGTAACACATGAGGAAGTGGAAAAATCAGGTGTGGCTGGCCACATCTGGAGAAAAAAGGGAGATCACCACCCTCTGTGGAATCAGGTTGAAATCATAGACAAAGAACATCATTGGTAAATTCATAAACTTAAGGAATCAACACATATGCTAGGCCACAAGGCCACACTTCTGAGCTGACCAAGCATATAAATGAATACAATATGGGAACCAGTAATAAGGAGTGCCAGAGAAAAGCAATAATAATAAAAATTGCAATATGAGCTCTGGTAAAAAACATGAATGATAACAGCAAAAATTGCAATATGAGCACTGGTAAAAATGGTTACTGAAGACATTAGGTTTATAAATTCCAGAAATTCATACACAGATGTCCTCAAGGACACATGGCACAGTAGATAAAGGTGTTAGTTACATCCAGTGACAGGACTCAAAGAGTGTGAGTTCAATACTTGGTTAAGGCAGTGGAGAACTTGGAGAGGAGGAGAGGGGAATTAACAGGAGATAACTGATAACTGACATCCATCATGTGGAACTAGAACAGTCTACCCCAGTGAGCGAAATAAAGGGATCAATTCGGCGAAATGTTGTGGTAAATATGGCAACAAAGATGAGGATGATAGTCCAAACAATGTAAATAGTGTACTATGTTCACCTCATCTTCATATGTGTATATCTCATGAAAATAATAATTCATTTTGTTTTTTTAATTCACCTTGTTACACAGTTAGGGTATGATTTTGGTATGAGAAAAAATGTAGGTTTAATCATACTGTTTTCTAATTAACTGTAAACAAATTACTGGAAAATTCTTGAAACTTGGCAGTAAAATTTCAATTAAACCAACTTATATGCTACATTTGTATTTGTTCAATATTGATTTTCCTACAAGTACAAAAGCAAAATGTGATACTAGCTTTTTGACATAACCTCAAAAATAAATGTTGGCTTTTTATATTAATTGTAAATTGCATATAGTTCATCTTATATAATAGGCTAACATGCATAAATTGTCACAATTTCTTTCCAATTATGTTGTGCTCAGTTATATTTATACATAACACCACTTTATAACTAAATCAAAAATTATTTAAAAATGAATTCAATGCAAATTCATTAGTGCCTGTGTTAAAAATGCTATGTTAGAGCATTTTGAAATACAAAAAGATTTTATCACGACAAAGTTTATTTTTAGAATAAAAATATCAAAATAAAATAATAGAAATATAAATAAGTTTAGTCACACATAAAATGCACCAGAATAAAAAGTAAAATGACTATTTTTCATAAAATGTTTTCAGTTATGCCGTTACTATTATAATTACAGTAAATTTTTAGAAATATATTTTGAATAGATAAGAGCTTAGTAACTTGAGTTTTCATCCAGACAATAATTTCTAGAAATTCCTAATTGACTTTGCATCACTTTTAAAATAGCTTTGTTGAAAAATAGGCTCCAAGATTTGTAATATTGTTTTTTTTTTCCAAATGCTTGCTATAGCTTTCATTTGGACAAATTCATTTAAAACAATTGCTATCAAAATTCATAAAAATAAGTAAGCTTAAAGAATAATAAGTATAATACTTACTCTAATTGATCAAGAATGCATACAAGATCCTCGCCAAGAGTTTGCATTGAAGGAAATGTGTAGCTAAAAATAAAAAAAACAAAAATTAAAAGATAATATGGCCTCAGAGGGTTTCATATGAAAACAAGCATGAATATTTTGAACATAAATTAACTAAACATTATGTTAAGAAAAACATACTCTTTAAGTATTCTTTTGTTTTTTTATACAAGAAAATGAAAATGCCTAAAATATGCAAAAGTTTATTTGTGTTAATAGTATTTTTTAACCTTCAAAACCTGAGAAGAAACCAGGAACTATGTCATTGGTTGGTTATTTCAAACAGGATCATAAAAATTTCTTTTACTAATGATAATTTTAATAGATCAATGCAAAAAGAATTCCAATTTGTTATTTTAAATTTTATGCTTAATTTGGGACAAAAATATTATTTAACTCTGTTCGTGTAACATGATTTTAAAGTGAAAAAATTCACTTCTTTTGATTTATGCTAATGGTCTTCTATTCACTGTTTATGGCTATTTTAAGCAGTCAAAGTATAAAAGGGAAAAATTAAATCCAAGAGATTATAAACTATTAGTTCAAAATAGAACAAAAGCAGCAGAAGCTGCTTGCAATATCAACCAAACATTTGTCCAGTTCAACATTTGTTCCAAAAGTTTTCTAACAGAAGTAACAGCCTGAAAGTTAAGAATGCTCAAGAACATCCTGTGTCTGACAACAATTAATTAAGGGCCATTACTGAAACCAATCTAGACAAAACAATGAAATGTTACAGAAGAACTAAACATTGGTCAATCAACAGTTGTTTAACATTTCCACCAAATTGGAAAAAGAAAAAACTCAACGACTAGGTATTGCATGAGCTGAATAAAAATAAAAAATAGCCATTCTAACTCTGCTTTTCACTCCTTCTGAGCAATAAAAATTATCCATTTGTTGATTGCAATGTGACATAATTAAATATGGATTCTATGCAACAACCAATGATATTCTGCACAATAGTTGGTCTGAGATGAAACCCTAAATCCATCCCCATAAAAAAATGGCATCAAAAAAAAAGGTTATGACCATTGTTTGGTAGTATTATCTCTAACTTCTTGAATTTTGGCAAAGTCATCACAGTAGAGAAGTATTGCGAGGAAATCAACAAAATGCAAGAACTGCAACATTTATGCTTAAAGTAGGTTAATCAAAAAGGACTAGTTTTTTCCATGGCAATGCCTGATTGCATATCTCAAAAATTAATAGAAATTGAACAAATTGGACTATGAAACTATCTCAATCAGCTTATTCACGACACTTCTCACCAAACAATTACCACTTTTTAAAACATCTCAACAAGTAAGGCTTTTCAACAACCAAGTTGCAGCTGAAAACACTTTCAAAGGATTCATTGGTTCCAGAACACCAGAATTTTATGCTCCAGGAATAGACTTGTTTATTGTTGGCAACAATGCTTACATTGTAATAGTTCTTATTTTGATTATTTAATTTTAAGATAAGATATACTGCTTTAAATTTGAAAGTTAAAAAATGATTATTTTTGCTTCAACCAAATACTAAAAATCATAAAAACAGTTAGTGTTTATTTTTTTGAGTACAAAGGATTCAACATCTAACAATTTTTTTTTAGTAATGGTTTGTGTAATATAGAAATAAAAAATGTCATTTTTACTGGTGTAAATATTAGAATAGATTAATAAAGCCTTAACCTTACCAGTAGTTAGTAAATTATAATCTGGAATTTTCATAGTAGAATATTCACTATCTAATCAATATTCAACACTGAATTAAATGCATCAACAAGAAAGGAAATTATACTGGAAATTCTGCTGAAAAATATTTGTTGTGTAAAATAAATGCTATTCTTTTACAATTAGGTTATGTACTTTTATGTATACATATTTTTGTATCTAAAAATGAAGTAAAATGCACTCTCAAGTCACAGAATTCATAATTTGAACTAAATATAATGTAAAATTTAACTTTCCTTGGAGTTTACTTAACTTTGTGTTTATGTAGACATTAAGAATAACTTTATTTTGATGAAAATCATAGCTGAATATAAAATACACTTGGATATTGTTTACTTTAAATGTTTAATTTGAGAAAAAGTACAGCAGAAGCTAATCAAATAATCACTGAGCTAATCATGAAGTTTATAGTAATGTTGTGGTATATGCAAGCATATGTCAAGAATGGTCTGGAAGTAAGTCCAAAGATAAAGACTACTCTGGGAGACCTCAAAACATAAAAAATGATGGCCTGCAGCTGACACCACCCATAGACTTGGAAAGCATTTCTTCTTCAGGCAGTGGTTAAACAATTTAACTGAAATTGTACATTATTTCCAAACTTTAAGAAAAATTCTGAATTTAGAAAAATGAGTTCAAAGTTAAATTTGTTTCACACTTCTTGTGCAACAAAGAAAAAATGTTAAAATGTAGAAAGCACAACAAAAGTAGACTTATATGCAGTTTATTTATACCTTTTCAAAGTCTTCCAAAATTCCAGATTATGTGTTTGTAGATACAAATGAAAAGACTAAGGAGTATGCTGAAGCAAATCATCATCATCACCATCATCATTATTGTTGAAATTATTTTACATGAACTTATATCTTCAGTAATACATTAACAGACTAACTAAAAATAACATCAGAGTAGGAACTATTTTGGACGAAAAGTAAAAAGATTCTCATCCAATAGAACCTTGTTTGCATTGACCTAAGAATTAAATTGTAAAATTAGATTAGTGAATATAGAAAGGCATAATAATGAGTCATAAAATATGGGAAAATTAATTAGATGCAATCTGCAAAACATGGACATTTTCCAAAATTACATTTCTTTTTTTTTACACTAAGGTTCACCCTGTACAAAGCCTGGAGGGCACTCAAAGTAGAGGGTTATGATAAGGGGTATTTTATATGGATAGGAGAGGAAGATAACGGTTGACTCTAGACTTGAACAGGTTAAGATTGTAGCGATCAAGGAAGGAAAATCCTCTAGGACGTCTGTTCCATAGAACAGTGGTCAGTGAGAAGAAACTGTTTGAGTGGAATTTACTTTTCGCTGACGGAATACAGAGAGAATGTGGGTGGATTGCTACTAAGTAAGTGGCATGGTGGATCCTAGCTGTGAAGGTCAGACCTGACAGAACCAGGAGATGCAGTTCATCTGAGCACTTTCCATGGAAGTAGTGAGAGAGCAGTGAGAGACTTGCCACATCCACCCTATGAGAGAGAGGTTGGAATGTGGAAAATAATTCTTCTCCCACAAGGACTTGGAGACAATTTTGAACTCTACCAAAACTGGAAACTGAGGTTTGGGCAGCTCCTACCCAAATATAGTAACAGTACTCCATTTTTCACCTTATTTGGCTCTTATAAAGGTAGAGGATAGCATGAGGAGTCAGGTACTTACTGGAGTAGTAGTGGGAGCCAATCATTCTACCTACATGTAAGAAATTCAATAATCTAGACTGTCAGATAACCTACTTCTATATAAACAGATAAGCTAGACATAATGAAAGATACTAGAAATCACAATATGGAAATAAAATCAAACAAAAGTTTACGAAGCAGATTTCCGGCAACAAATCTATAGTTCAATGCAGACAAAATCAGTACACAGATCTGCACATAAATACTTGATGCTAATCTTCTGAATTAGGCATTGAAGAAAAAATGCCCTTTCAAAACATAGACTATATTCAATTACTTTTAGAAATCAATTAACAAAAAAAACTAAGTTGTCTTCATGAAGAAACCAACAAAGCAAAAATTATTAGTTTATAATTGAATAATCATCAAACAGTGAGTTTAGTTCATTTGTAGATGGTATCTGTTAAAATGATAACTTACACAAACCAAAAGTAAAGAATCTGTTTACCAGGTGAAGAGTAATTGAATACTATGTTTTTTACAAAGCCTGGAAATATATTTCACTATCTGAGAATTAATACTTATATATAAATATTGTAGTGATATGTGATTGATGTACTGTATATAAGGCTATACCTATGGGAGAGTTATCTTCTCTTGACAAGACTACATCTGTCAGAGAGAATACCTATCATAACAAATAGAAAATGTTTAAAGAAGTTAGCAGAAGTATATTTATACAAGTCATAAATTTTATGACAAATATTTAACTGCAATCATAGGCACTTATTTATTTTTCACTATATATTCAAAAATACATCATAGTGCTGTCCTATCAAAATATCAATCACATAAACAGTATATAATCATGCATACCTGATTTTATGCCATTATTTCACAGGGTTTAAATAGTATCAAAAATACATTAAAAAAAATATTACTAAATTGTTCTAGGTAACTAAACATCAAATAGCATAGATGTTCAAATGCATTATTAAATTATAAAGTTATACAAGTTTGGAGTATTAATTATAAAGTATAAAATGTTAAAACAATCCATTTTAACAGTACATGAAAAAGTTTAGATTAAGGCTATCCCAAGTAAAGGCTTAGCAACCATGCAGCTTTTGTCACTGACTGGAGGTAAGTATCTTAGACCTAAATTACTACTAACTTGAAATTATTGAGACAATTTTTATCAAGGTGCTTGTGATTTCCAATAATTAGCTAATCAACAAATATACCTAATCCTAGGAATCAAATAGGATTATTGATTAGAAACCAAAGAAAATGTACTTGTATAAATCAAACTGAAAATTATTTTGATACTAATAAAAATACTCAACAAAGCATAAAAATAGGAATCCTAAACAAAAATGTTTATTTTCAATATATCTAAAAACCTTTAATACAGGCATAGAAATCTTGACAAACTATTAAAAAAATGGTCCCAAATTTATCATCATAGCTCAATTAGAAATAAAGATATGACCATTCAAAGACCCTAAAAAAAAATTTTCATCTCATGTGCTACTGGATAAAAAGCCAATTTTAACAATATATAACTGAAGATGCAGGCTTCAAACAAGTTAAAAATCATTATAAATGTAACAGCATATAGGGAGTCTTTAAGTAAAAGAAAGATAATGCTAATGAAATCAATAATTCTTAGATCAGACCAGCCTATCCAAAAGCAAAATCGTAAAAATATGACAAAAATGGGCAAATTTGACTGATCATATAAGTTTCATTTCAACAGTAAATAACTTGCAACTTCTTCCTATCTTTCATTACACAACAGAGATGAAAATAATTTTTTCAGTAAACACCTCAAAAAAAAAACTATATTCACACCACAAAAACAGTTATAAATGCAATTTGGCAGTAGTGTAAAAAACAGGTCAGATGTATACCATACTGAACATGCCATAAAAAGTCTCCATCAGAGGTACATGCCTGAAACTTGAGACTTTACTAATTTTGGAATGGGGAATTTAACAAAATAGCTCTTTTCACTTTAATATCAACACTTTCTGTAATATATGTATCTTATTTTGGAAATTTTGTGAAATTATGTAATTTTCAACTCCTCAAAAACAGAACAGTAATGACTACAAAACTTAGAAATTTGTTTTACAAAAAAAAAACAAATACCTTATAATAGTGCTTTAAACAACTGATAGAAAAGACTTTCAAGACATTTGGAATGGTTCTTTGACACTTCCTGTTTTCATGGTGATTTGTCAACTGAATTTCCTTATAAGCCTTATGTATGGCTAACATTTCTGGAACTCTCCATATCCAGCCATCATTTGAAACTGGCATTACATCACAGTTTCATCTGAAGACAAATGTTGATTCCACTTATGCAATATCATCTGACAAAGACTATTGGAAATAATCATTTCTGCTCTTTGTTGAAACTAAAAACTTTATCACAGCACTGAATCGAGATGCAATATCAATGACTTGGGCAAAAATGAAAAATCTCTCAAGATGTTACCAAAAAATAACTTAATAAAACTCAAAAAACATTTTTGTTGAGAGTTGGTACTTGCATAATTTAAAATATTTTCTTTCACATTTGACAAAAAAAAACACATTGAATATCTATTTTCAAAAAATGTACTTGTAATTCTTCACTACAATTCTCCTCCAAGGGTTTTTTCTGTTAAATGAAGATAATTGAAAAATGTATAGTTTAGTAGCATTTTTCAAGTGTTAACATTAGAAGGCTACTGTGGTTATGACAGTTCACCATGCATAAATAAACATTATTTTCACTGTGTTTTAAACAAAATATAAGTATCATTTTTACAAAATCGTCAGTTATTCCTTAATTTTACTTATTTACTTTGAAAGAAAAAGATAAATACTGGATTTTTGCAAGATTTTAAATTTGTTATTTTCATTTTTCAAGAATGGAGATTCAGTGAGTGACCATGGCAATGTTTTAAAAATGTCTAAAAATGTTAAAACCTTATTTAAACAGGTAAAATTATTTTCTCACTCTTTTTATTATTTTTCCACAAATTGGCTTTAGGCTGTTATCTTTCAAATAAAAACAAAAGGAGACATTTAAATTATTCAAAATATGTTTTAAAATTTCCTTCACTAAGTTTGTAGCGATACCTTTATAAATGATCATTAAGTTCTATTTTAATTTTTTTATGCACAAACGAGAATGAGAAAAATTTAAAGAGCTAAAACTATATCTAGCTTGTTTTTTATTTTATTATTTCAGTTAGTTTTTTTTAAGAAAATAAGAAGAATAACTAAGACAACAGCAATTAGAGTTGACAGCTTGGAAAAAATAAAATATTGTTTTATTTTGTCCAAACTCTCAGCTCAAATTTATTTTAAAAATAAATAATTGCTTTATATAGGTTTAAAATACATCATTAAAGAAAATATAAGAAAATGATTCAAACTGTAATATCCATCAATTAAACAAGTCTGATTTAAAATTGGATTCAGCTGGTGATGTTTATTCACACAGCAATACAAATTTCGATATGTCAGACTTGACTATTTTGAACAAATGAACACAGTATACCCTCATTTTGATTCACATGTGCCTCAAGTTGTATGGGGATAGAGATATGAAACCAACTGATTATTAAAGACGAGACATTGCTCTGCAAGGAGGTGCAAATTTCATTTTTGTAAGTGTTGAATTTCTCTGGTATTTCATCCACTAAAATTTTCAACCTTGAAACTTTTTTGTGAAAAACAACTTCAAACCTTATGGTTCGCCCACCAAATTGATGAGGATCCTTTTTTTCTTTAGAATGGCATTATTTTGCTATCTGTAGACAGTTACAACTGGAAGTGCAACTAATTTGCCAAGCACTACTATGAAATTGTCAAATTTGAAAATATGGAAAAATCAGTTTGTCATTGAAATTAAGATATTTTGTACATGTTGACTACTCTGTACTATATAAATTTGATTATTCTTGACCATAGACAATCATCCAATAAGAAATTTAGCATGAAATTTTGTAAGTCACTTTTCATTCATTCATTTATTCCTTAAACTGCACAAAAGAATGCATGGAATTATCAAATATATTTTCCAAGAATAAGCAGCACTAAAAGCTTCTTAAGTTATCTTAGAATTTTAACATGGTAACACAAATGTTTTCATGCATGAAAGTTAAGACTATAATATACTTAACACTAATGTAGAATGACATTTTCAAATATTATAAAAATTATTGTTTTTGTGAGTTTCATTATTCATTATTTTTGCCTAAAGTATTTTTATTAGGTATCCCAAACTGCCCAAGTTTACAGTGTGAACACGTGTCAAAGTAGTAATATTTCTTTCCATTTAAACTAATAATATTTCATTTATTTCTTAGGCTATTTTGATGAAATTAGTGTGTAAATGACATTTAATCTCTTCTCTTTCAAAAGATACAATTCTTTCTCATGTGTGAAGATTAGTTTTATTCCATGTCTCTTTAAATTATCTTTCCTATTCTTTCTGTTTGATTATCAAAAAATGACCATAAAATTAAGTTTCATGCATGGTTCATAGCTTTTTTTTCAAATTCAAATACATATTTCACTTCAATCATAAACATACAGATTCTTATTAGCATTTGGAGAAAAAATAAAAGAGAAAAATCCTATTTTTATTTAAAATAAGCAAAACTGTAGACATTGCTAAGTGAACCCAATAATGCAGCAATTCTTGATGGTGCCTTTATTTCAACCACAACAGGTAAAGTATGAATGAACTGCTGTTCATATACTTTCAATACTGAACAGTTTAAATAAAATTAAAACAAATATGAAAGTGATACAGTTTTCTAATATGGGAGTGGAACAAGTTTGAAATCAATTAAGAAAGAAACCTTTCCATGTAAAATTGGAAGAGTTAAATGTATATATAACTGATATTTTAAGCAAATAGCAAAAATGTTGCACCGGCCTCTAACACAAGGGAATTACACCGGTTCTCACTATATATAGTGCCAGTAATACCTACCCGGGGTAAGCAGTGACAGTACTACAACTGCCTAGCTGAGTAGTACCCGTTTCCTACCTTTGTATCTGTGATGTTAAATACACTTGTTCTTTAAACCAACTTCAACTTGATTTTCTTATTTTTACTATGGTGCCACGACACAACAGATTGGCGACGTCGGAATCGAAATGATATCACTGCAGACAATCACCTAAAGTGATTGAAACACAAGGATTCGCAAGATTTTTACGGCAAAACACCTTCATCATTTCGAACAGATATGTGGACACGCAAGGATTAATAGCAAATTAATTACTACAATAGTAATTTGGTGACGTAAAAAAAAAAAATTATTAGAAACAACCAAAAATTTGCTACCAAAAGTCTACAGCGTGAGAACGCGAATAATATTGTCAATTATAGTTGAAAATTCTGACACGAAGGGTTTCGAAAAAAAGAGGTTCACTGTTTTTTTTTGTTTCTTTACAAGAAACCAAAGTTTTTTTTGTCACGGTAAGATTTTTTTTTTTTCTCCTCTTCAAAGTTAAATGATTTGTCGAATGAAAAATATATATTCGCGTAAGTCATTTGTGCTTAACAAAGACTGTTAAAAATTCAAGTCATATTTGTGCAAAACCACAAAGAGGTTGGAAAAAATTTTTTGTGACTTTCCCATTAGTCGACACTCCTTAAAGCGACAGAGTTTTTTTGTTTTTTACGAGAAATACATATTTCTTGTTTGTGTATTAGTTGAGCAAACTAATTTTAGTAAGCAAGCCTTGGGAAAACTGATTTGTTTAATACAAGTGTAAACTGTATGGTGCATAAATTGAATTTGTACCATGGACGCAGAATTAAGAGAGTCTCTTCTTCAATTGTTCAAATTTCAAACGGAACAAAGTCTCGCGTTGCAAAAGCAACAACTTCAACGACAACTTGAAAGTGAGGAGAAATTTAAAAAAGAGTTGTTGGAACAACAGAAACGCGTCGAACAAATCTTTATGAAAACACAGGAGGAAACAGAGGAAACTTCTGGAGGCAACACAGTTAACGAATGCAAGCGAGAATCATAACGCATTCTCCCAGACGGCTGTGTGGGAACGCTATTGAAAGTTTCAATTATAATCCAGAAGACGATGTCATGTTTGCTCATTTCTATAGAAGATATGAGGATATTTTTTGTATCGGATTGTGGTACATGGACAGATGCTAAAAAAGTTAGGTTTCTGCTAAGAAAATTGGGAACTGCCGAGCATACAAAGTTCGGTGAATTTTATCCTTCCAAAAAAAGACCAGTGAGTTGAACTTTCAAGAGACAGTTACTCTACTAACAGAACTGTTTTCTACAAAACTTCTCTTTTCACAGGAGATATAAGTGTATGAATGTCACTAGAAGAGAGGAAGATGATTACACTACTTATGCAAGTATTGTAAACAAGCATTGCGACGATTTTAAACTGGAGGAATTATCATCAGATAATTTTAAATGTTTAATATTTGTGCAAGGGCTGGTTTTAGGTAAAGACGCTGAGATCAGGCGTCGTGTTTTAAATAAACTCGAAAATGAGCTGAATTTAAAACTACAAAGCTTAGCGGAAGACTGTGAACGGTTTGTTGCGTTGAAACAGGACAGTCGTGACATAGAGGAAAGCAGAGTGTCGCACATTAAAAAGGTCCATCAGAAGAAAAATTTAACTTCAAAAAATAACCAGAGGAAAAAACAGGGAAAAGATCCACCTGGACCGTGTTGGAGGTGTAGAGATAAACATTGGTACAATGAGTGTCCCTACAAATTCAAACAATGTGACAACTGCTACCAGAAGGGGCATAAGGCGTCACATTGTAGGGAAAAATCTGGTAGAAAGAAAACATCCATTAAACTAACGAAAATTGAACCTGAGGAACAAAATATCCAGAAATTTGTACAGGTCAAAATGTTTAAAAAGAAAGTAAGACTACAGCTTGATAGTGGGTCTGATATTTCAATCATTAATATACACACATGGAAGAAGCTTGGGAGACCCACTATGATTAAATCACATAAAAGGGCGAGAAGCGTCAGTGGTGAAAAAATCACCTTCGAAGGAGAATTATTGACGAATATTTCTTTTCAGAATAAGACCGAAAAAGCGAAAATTTTTGTTATGCAAAAATCAAATAACCTCTTTGGAACTGATCTGTTCGAAAAATTTAGACTATGGGATCTGCCTTTAAGCTCTTTTTGTCAAAAAGTTGAGCATGCGTATTTACAGGCGGTCTTGGAAGGTGTACAAAAGCGGTAGCAAAATTTGAAGTCAAAGAAAATGAACAGCCAGTGTTCAAAAAGATAAGAAAGGTTCCATACGCTGCTATAGAACAAATAGACGGTGAATTAGAAAGACTCGAAAATATGGGTGTCCTCGAAAAAATTGATCACAGTGAGTGGGCTACGCCAACAGTTTACATTAAAAAGAAGAGCAAGGAGATTAGGGTTTGTGCAGATTTCTCAACAGGTTTAAACAATGCATTAAAGGATCACCATTATCCCCTTCCGAGCCCTGAAGAAATATTCGCGAAACTGAGTGGAGGGAAATATTTTTCTAAAATCGACCTCAGTGACGCGTATTTACAAATCCCAGTCGATCAGGAGTGTTCAAAGCTGCTATGCATCAATACCCATAAGGGATTATACAAGTTTAACAGACTTCCTTTTGGGGTCAAAGTCGCCCCTGCGATTTTTCAGCAAACAATGGACATGATGTTAAGTGGGCTGGACTTCACAGTAGGGTACCTGGACGATGTGTTAATGAACAGCGCTAGCAAAAGAACAACACAAAGCTCATGTAAACCAAGTATTCAAAAAGGACCCAGGATTATGGATTTAAACTGAAATAGGAAAATGTACCTTTTTTCATGGAAAAAATAAAATGCTTGGGGCAAATTATCGATGAACATGGAAGAAGGCGGATCCAGATAGATCGAGTGCAATAGGGACATGCCTGCTCCAGAAAATATTGCATCTCTACAAAGTTTCTTAGGGTTGGCGAATTATTACAATGTATTCATGCCAAATATGCATAAACTAAGATCACCCTTAAATGAATTGTTAAGGAAGGACCAAAAATGGGTCTGGACGCAAGAGTGTGAAGAAGCATTTCAGGAAATTAAAGATATATTAACGTCTGACTTGTTTCTGGCACATTATAATCCCAAGCGTGATATTATAGTTGCAAGCGATGCCAGTGCCTATGGCATAGGAGCATGCATACTACACAAAATGGATGATGGAAAAATAAAACCCATAGCCCATGCATCCCGTTCACTTTTACCAGCCGAAAAGAACTACTCACAAATTGAGAAAGAGGCGCTAAGCATTATATTCGCAGTAAAGAAATTTCATTGTTTCTTGCACGGTAGACAATTTCTGTTACAAACAGATCACAAACCTTTACTAACGATTTTTGGATCGAAAAAGGGACTACCACAACATACGGCGAATAGACTCCAAAGATGGGGTACCATTCTTCTGAATTATAATTTTCAAATGGAGTATGTACCATCTAAAAAACTTGGTCATGCAGATGGCTTATCAAGGTTAATACCTAAGCACACAGAACCATTGGAGGATATGGTAATAGCAGCCATTCAAGCAGAAGTTGAAGTAAAAATTACTTTATATGACACGATAAGAGAACTTCCAGTAACACTTGATGAGATTAAGAGTAAGGCAGAGGTGGACGAATTTATTATAAGCATGAAAGAAAAAAATCAACAGTAACCAACTGGATGAGGAAATTTATTCAATTTGTGATAACGTCCTGTTATATAGCGATAGGGTCGTAATTCCTATGACATTACAGAAAAGAATGCTCAAGGAATTCCATGTAGGACATCCAGGCATATCAAGAATGAAAAGCCTTATGCGCTCTTTCGTTTTCTGGCCAAACATGGATAAGGATATAGAAGAAAAAGTCAGGGAGTGTAAAGAATGTGCATTAGCTATGAAAGCTCCTCTGACTCAATTCGGTTCGTGGGCAAAACCGGACCGACCTTGGTCAAGAATTCACTTGGATTTTGCTGGACCGTTAGATGGTTTCTACTATCTCATTGTTATACACAGTCTATCTAAGTGGCCAGAAGTACTGAAATGCAAGAACCCCACATCCGAGGCAGCTATTAACTTCCTGTATGAACTATTCGCTAGGTTTGGAGTTGTAGACTGCATCGTCACAGACAATGGAACATAATTCACGTCTGCGAATTTAAACATCTCTGCAAGGATTATCTAATCGAGCATATAACCATTCCACCATACCATCGAAGAAGCAATGGGCAAGCCGGAGAGATTCATGGATACGTTCAAGAGAGCCCTGAGAAAGGCTAGTGGATCACCCGACGGATAAGTCAATCCAACAGTTCTTACAAGTTTACATGGTCACTCGAATGCAAACATCGAAACGTCGAAGACACCTGCTGAGGTCATGTTCGGATGCAAGGTTAGATCAATTTTCCACAAGTTGTTACCAAACCAGGATAGGCCAAACCTCAAAAACCAATAACAAAAAAACGGTATAAAGTTGGCGAAAGAGTTTTCTACAAGATGCATAGAAATAATAGGACCTTTTGGGAGTCCGGCACTATTGAGAAACAAATAGGCAACATGGTCTATATGATTAAGGGACCAGATTTTGGTGCACAAACGTCACACTAACCAAATCCAGAAAAGATACTCGAACAGTGAGGTGACCAGATCGCCGAGGAGGACATCATGGACACAGTGTTTGATACTTTTCAGGTGCCCATACCAGAGACAGCTCCTGAGAATAGGAGGTCAGAAAGAAAACGGAAATCAACGGAGTTGATTAGGGTGAACCCAAAACAAAAAACGTTATTAATTCCCAGACGGGATATTTTCAAAGGGGGTGTTGCACCGGCCTCTAACACAAGGGAATTACACCGGTTCTCACTATATATAGTGCCAGTAATACCTACCCGGGGTAAGCAGTGGCAATACTACAACTGCCTAGCTGAGTAGTACCTGTTTCCTACCTTTGTATCTGTGATGTTAAATACACTTGTTCTTTAAACCAACTTCGACTTGATTTTCTTATTTTTACTATTGTGCCACGACACAACAAAAAGTAATCCTAGATTTCAGTCAGATATGTGCTATGTGTGATACACACTTAGGTGATCATGTATCTTTCAATACATGACGGACGAGGCAGATTTTTTCCTGCAATAGTTTGCCATTTCTTTCTGCGGTAGACCAGTTGCCATCCAAGGCTATAGAACCCGATCTGTCCTGCTATTTACCAATAGCTGGAGGGAGAAGTGATGGATTCATACCTTTTCCAAGCATATTTACACATAAGTGAATGTAATGAACTTGACTGGAATTCAAACTCAGTTCTCTAATTTCTACTTCTGAGCCAATATCTATGACCCCACAGCACACAGCTGTATATTAGTGTACTCAAAATTTATTCTTAAATGCCACTCATGATTAGTAGTTAGGGTGGAGGCACAGTGGAGTAATGGATAGCAGCTCAGATTGAGGAATCAGAGAGCCGAATTCGAATTCCAGTCAAATCCATTTAATTCACTTACATGCTAATACCCTTGGGAAAGGTATGAATGCTCCTCTTCTCTCTCCATCTATAGGTAAATAGCAGGACAGATCGGGTTCTATAGCCTTGGATGGCAACTGGTCTATCGCAGAAAGAAATGGCAACCTACTGCAGGAAAAAATCTGCCTCGTCAGTCATGTATCAAAAGATACATGATTGCCTAAGCATGTATCATGCATGGCATGTAACTGACTGAATCCTAGATTTGGAAAATCATAAGGCCATCAATTTTTAGGCAAAGCATTGACTCACAGTGTACTACATCAGTTCATTATTATGTTTCTAGAGATTAAATATCAAATAAAATTCCAGCCCTTGTCATGTTAATCAGAAATGAAAAATCATCACATGAAAAACAGGTTATTCTCAATCTACTTTAGCCAATTTGACCACCTAATGGTCAGCATCATTTTGACTCAAAAATTTGATTAAAGTTACAAAAAACTGAGATGTTTTTAAGAGAAACAATAAAACATAAACTTGTCCAGTAACAAAGTTTTCCCTTTGTGTTGTAACCTAGGGAAGGTTACTGAATAGAATAATCACACAAAGATTGATAATGAGTGAAATACTTAGGACACGAACAACATATAAGAGTCGCCAGCGGTACATAGAAGTAGTAGTCAACTGCTAGAAGTGAGTCAAGTGAATTCCACAATGAATTTCTAACTGCAGAGCATCAAACAGTATTTACTACTATATTTATGTGAATGGGAACCTATCCATTATCATCCATAGGTATGCTACAAAGGCCCCCTTTTTGGATTTACTCTGTACAGAGTCAATATTTTTTTCTTTTTGAGTTGACTTTGATCCTTTCCATATTACTTCTTTTCCTTTTACTCCATCTCTTTCAGACTTCTATCTCCGGAGCTTTCTGAGGGATGGGTACATTGAAAGCATCAAAAAGAACCTCCCTAGGTTCAACTTCGTCTAGAGTAGTGTTCTCTTCAGTTGAATACCGACTTTTTATTTGATTATAGTGCCTCATGTGCACAATTTCAGGACCTTTTACTAGATACACCATCCTGCCAATTCTTTGGATGACAATTCCAACTTCCCAATATGTTTTATTTGAGTGGTACATACATAACCTTTTGACTAATTTTATAAAATCTTTTTTCAGGTTTTTGTACCGCATGATCATGTTTTTTCTTTCTTAAGTTTGTCAAAAACTGATTGTACTTTCTGCACAAACATAATTTCTGCTGGAGTCATGGCCAAAGGTACATTTCTATCCAGTGTAAGCTTATAAACCTGTAAAAATTGCTGTAATGCAGCATCTGTAGATCCACTGTTGGCTTTTTTTTAGAGCCCTTTTGAAGGTATCCACAAAACGGTCTGCCTTGCCATTATTTCTAGGATGGTAAGGGGCAATTTTTATGTGCTCTACCACAAACATTTTGCAAAATTCCTTAAATTCTTTCAATGAAAATTGAGTGCCGTTATCAACACAACCTGATACTTCGAACCTTGTGAACAGTTAGTGTAGAAACTGAATTACTACTTGCGTGGTTGGTTTGTTACATCTGAATATCTCTGGCCACTTTGAAAAACTGTCTACAATAATTAGATAATACAGCAAAGTCTACATGCAGATATGACCATTGGTGGGTTGAACTTAATTGGTGGTGCTTTAGCCACCAAAGCACAGCTCTTGCATGACTTCACCAAACATTCAATGTCTCTATCCATGCTACACCAGTATATGTAACTTCTCATCAAGCTTTTCATTCTGGATATACCAGGATGTCCTGCATGAAATTCTTTCAGGATTCTCTTTTGTAGTGCCAAAGGTACCACTACTCTTTCGCTGTACATGAGAACGTCATCACACATTGAGTATACTCCCGAATCTGCTTTAGTCCTGTCTTTAAGCTTTTTCTTCATTTCAGTAATGTCCTACAGTGCTTTACTTTTTATATCTTCCAATGTCACAGGTAGTTCCCACACAGTATTGAATAGTATGTTTTTTTATCTCTACTTCCAATTGTAGAGAAGCAATGACCATTTCTTCTAAAGGTTTGGTAATTTCTTAGAATATGTCTGGACAACCTGTCCACATGACTTAATTTACACAATGACAAGAATTCCATTTTAAAGTTGTAATTCAATAAAATGGTTCCCCATCATTGTAACCTATTAGCCATATGAGTTGGTAATCTTTTTTGGACCCATAAATAGTTATCAACAGTTTGTGATCTGTTTGTAGAGTAAACCTTCTCTCGTGAATGAATCTATGAAATTTTTTCAGAGCAAAGACAATCCCTAAACTTTCCTTTTCAATCACGGAGTAATTTTTCTCATCTGCAAGAAGCATCATGTATGCATGTGCAATTGATTTAATTGAACCGTCTTCTAGTTTATGCATAATGCAGGCTCCTATACCGTATGCATTTGTGTCACTCAATACAAATATTTTTTTTTTTTTGGATTGTAGTGTGTCAAGAACAAGTCTGACGTTAGTATTTTTTTAATTTTCTCAAATGCTTCCTGGCATTACGCCGTCCAAGACCATTTAGCATCTTTCTTCAAAAACTCATTCAATGGAACTCACAAGCAATGCATATTTGGTACAAATACATTATAGCCTGCCTTTCTTGTCAATTATCTGACCTAAATATTTAATTTTGTTCATAAAGAATTCACACTTTTCGTCTTTCAGTTTGAATCCATAGCCCTGAATTCTTCTGAAAATTTCAAAAATATTTTTCTTATCTTCTTCAGGGTTTTCACTTTTCAGCAAAATATCAAGATACACAACTGCAAAGTCCAGTCCACTCAGCATCGTGTCCATTACTTGCTGAAAAATCACTGGAGTGACCTTTATGCCAAAAGGCAAACGATTAAATTTGTACATCCCATGATGTGTATTTCTGATTAGTAATCTTGAACATTCGTCATCTACTGGAATCTGAAGATACACGTCACTTAGGTCAATTTTGGAAAATATCCGACCCCCACTAAGCTGTGCAAAAACCTCTTGTAGCCCTGTAAATGGGTAATAACTTTTGAGGGCATCGTTTAAGCCCGTGGAAAAATCCGTACAGACATGTACCTCTTTCGTCTTTTTCCTTATACAAATGGTTGGTGAAGCCTAATTGCTATATTCCACCTTCCATAAAGCACCCATTTTTTTTGAGTCTATCAAGCTCATCATCAATTAGTTTTAGCCATGCAAATGGTACATTTCTTTTCTTTTTGAAAACTGGTTGTACATTTTCTTTTAGCTTGAATTTAGCTTTAATTTCCTTGCACCTGCCTAACTCATCAGAAAATACATCTGGGAATTTAGCTTTTAATTCTTCATTTAAATTTTCTGTTTCATTAGTAAAACCTTTCACTTTTTGGCAAAACGGATTGATCAGACTTTTCATTAAACTAAACTGTTCCATCCAATATGTTCCAAACAGTTTATTCGTGTTTTTCATGACAAAAAGTTTTAACCTCAAAGTTTTATTTTTTTAACGTTACATTCGTCATAAATTTGCCTTCAAATTTTATTTTCTGTCCTGTAACACTACAAGCAATTTTTTTTCGTAACCATTAATGTTGGTTTACCCACTTTTCTCCATGTATAAACATTTATTATACTCAAATCAGAATCACTGTCAAGTTGCAGTCTGATGTTTTTGTTCAGGATTTTTACCTGCACAAATTTTCTTATAGGAGATTTATCCACGTTTTTTAAATTTTGTCTTACAGTGGATTTTTTTATGCCTTTTTTTTTCCCACACCGAAAACATTGTTTCTTTTCATAAGGACAATCCTTATACCAATGTAATTCTCCATAAGCATAACGGGTTTGGAGTGGTGTTTTTTCCTTCTTCAGTTTATGCTTTTGACACACTTTTTTTTAATATGCAACACACCACTTATCTCAATATCTTTGGCATCTCAACAAACATTTATAAATTTCTGACAATCTTCTGCTAAGTTTTGCAACATTAAATTGGATTCGTTTTCCAAATTATTTAATATCCTTCTTCAGATTTCAGCATCTTTTGTTGATACCAACCCTTGCACAAATATTAAGCATTTAAAATTGTCAGGGCTTAATTTCGCCAATTTGAGCTTTTTACAATTTTCGTTCAAAATGCTTGCAAATATTGTCGTCATCTTCATTTTTCACTAAATTCATACATTTCCATCTTTAATGGTACAAAGATGTTTTCAGGCTAAAAACTTCCGAAAACAAAGTAACCATTTGTTTAAATGTTAGGTCACTAGTCTTCTTTGGTAATATATAGTTTACAAACTTAGTGTGTGTGACAGCATCTTTTCCTTAGCAAAAGTTTTACCTTTTTATCGCTGGACCAGTTTGCACAATTAGTCTCATACAAATCTTCGTATCTACAGAAATATGAGAAAAAGGTGAACTCTTTTTCTGGTAGATAGTGAAATTACGCAATCACATTTATGACAGCACCTTCGGAATATCCATTCGTATTATTCATGAACATTTTCTGTTGTTCTACCAACATTTCCATGAGTTTTTCGAATTTTTGTTCATACTGTTTTTGCTGTTTGTCTTACCATTTGATCATTTCAAGTAGTATTGTTTTAAAGTCTTCCATTTTGATTTTTTCCCAATGAAGCCTTGGTGAATTTTAAAGTGCTATTTTGGCAATATCTTTTTTCACCAAAGTTATGCTGATGAACATTTCCTTGACTTGTGGCCAAATTCTTGACACCAAAATGTCACACTAGTGATGTTTTCTGATTTGGGTAAATCCTCATCACTAAAATGTTGTATTTTGGCCAAACCTTGTCAAAATCTCGTATTTTGACTAATCCTTGATGCAAAAATGTTGTAATTTTGGCTAATCCTCATCACCAAAATGTTGTAACCTAGAGAAGGCTATGGAATAGAATAATCACACAAAGGTTAGTAATGAGCGACAGTACTTAGGATACGAACAACATATATGGTTCACCAGTGGCGTGTAAAAGAAGTAGTCAAGTGCTAAAAGTGAGTCAAATGAATTCCACAATGAATCTCCAACTGCAGGATATCTACCAATCGCACCACACGTTCAGATGTGGCACAAGGCCGAATTTAATGTGCGTTATCCAAGTCAAAAAATTCTGTGTATAAAACGGGGTTGGGTAGCTGTTTCCTCTGCCCTTCGACATAGCCTCATCTGGGGATCCTCTCTGTCCGAAGGCAGAGAGTTTGACCACTACAACTGGAGACGAATCTCCAACTGCAGACCAACATACAGTATTTACTACTGTATTTATGTGAATGGGGACATAACCATTATTGTCTGTAGGTGTTAGAATGTCTGACGCACAACTGCTTGAGAGCACCTCTCTGCAGCTGCTCGGTCTCACGTTGACAGCTGACCTGAGATGGAACAAATACATTGAGTCAATTGCTTCGTCCACCACAAGGAAAGTTGGCTCCCTGTGCCGCGACAGGAAATTCTTCTCCCCGGAATCCATCCTCCAGATCTACAAATCAACAATTCGCCCTTGCATGGAGTATTGCTGCCATATATGGTCTGGAGCCCCTTCTGTTTGCCTGGGGGGGTTCTTGATAGGCTCCAGAGGCGGATATGCAATATAATTGGCCCTGATCTGGCATCTCGTCTACAGACACTTTCTCACAGATCTTAGTCGCCTCTCTCTGTCTGTTTTACAAATACTTTCATGGCAATTGCTCCGAGAAGCTGCATTCGCTGGTTCCCAGACTTCATGAGTTCAAGCGCCCGGACGAGGCTGGCATCCCGCTCTCACCCCTTCACTGTCTAAAACTCCTAAATGTAGCCATCTCTTCTACTCCAATAGCTTCATGTCTCGCACCTCTCGCCTGTGGAACTCCCTTCCCTATTCTAGTTCCCTGAGAGCTATAATCTCCAGCTATTCAAATGTAATGTCAATCGACATCTCCAGTTGCCTTGATCTATCCACTACCCTTCTCATTCTTTCTTCTATCACTCCTATCTGATCTTGCTCCAAATTTTCTGTAACCCCTTGCGTCCGAGTGACTTCCCGCCTTGCTTGGGGTGAAACACTTAAAAAAAAAAAAATACTACAACACTTTGCCATGGAAAATGGAAACCAGCAACTTATTTTTTACATTCAATATATATTGCAACTTGACTCAGACAAGGTTATTATGTATGATAAAATGCCATCTACTAATGACAAAATCATGACCCACTAGATTGGAAATGGATCCCCCAAAAGTTTTTAAACAACAATGGTAGTGAATTTACATACACAGAATATTACAATATGGTCAGGATACCTGAATATTGAAGTGTGAAATACTGCTAGATTCAGTCCATGGCAAAATGGGATATGTGAAAGAAATCAAGCAGTTGCAGATGACTGTATGCAAAGAATTCTTGCTGACAACAAAACCTTGATCTTGAAATTGCTCTTGCATAGGTACTTAAATGCTAAAACACATTACAGATGGTATGTGGACAGTCAATTAGCATTTGGAAAGAATCCAAATCTATCTTCCATGTTAATAGACAAGCCTCAAGCTCTATACAGCATAACAGTTAAGTGAAGTTTTCACAAAAGATCTGAATATGCTTCTTCCGAGCAGAAAGCATTTATTCAGGCTGTTCTGCAAGTAAAAAATACTACATCAAACAAGAGCTTCTGATTCTGTATATAGTTTATCAATGATAAATCAAATGGAAAGGTTCAGGAAAGATTATTGGACAGCATGAAAGAAATTGTATTTGTCAGACATAGTCATATATATGTGCACTTACCTACATGTTATTTTGTCAAATTGGGCAAGAACTCAAATCCAACTCTGGAAACCATTCAAAAAAAATCATACAGAATGTCAAACTTGAAAAATTAATTATCAATGAAATGATGAAGTCAATAATGCATCATCACCTGATGAACAAAAAATATCAACTACAGATTGTTAGTGAATCAAAAGTACAAAATAACTGATGAAATGAAATAAATCAGAAAAAAGACAAGAATATAATTAACTTTCCAAAAGTGATGCAAGATATCTTTGACAAAATGGCAACATTTGAATTGAAGCAGAAGTTTTCAGTAGAGGTATAAAGCTACAAGTAAATATTCTGTTTGGTTTAACAAACATGATAAATCTGAATTGACTATAAAAGCCACAAACTTTGAAACACAAAGTCACTGTGTGTACATTAACAAAAATATGTCTGAAAACAGTAAAACTTTAGCTCAAGAATGTTTCAATGTCATCATGTACATGCTGTTTACACAGTTAAACTTACTGAACTAGACAACTTGAAAATATTTCAAGTTTGTGAAATATCTGATACAGGACAGTCAAGTATATGAACAAGGCAAGTCATAACAGAAGATTAAAAAAATAGAGTATAGAAATTAATTAAACCAATATTAGTGGTGCATGAATTTCAAAAGAACATAAATATACAGTATGATTCTCTTTATTGGCAAAGAAAGTTTTCTTGGTAATAGCTTGTACACTTAATTGGGAATGTAGAACAATTAATATAAAACAGATTTTCTTCAAGGAAATATTATTGAGTGATAAGTGCATCTGGAGTTGATTCTTGAAGCCAATGCTATGGTTTCTATGCAAATGTGTACATGAATTGAATGATGCACCCAGAAGCTGGTAACATCTCCATATATATAAAGAATTAAATAAATTTGATTGCAAATATGAAATTAATTGAGCTTTGTTCTATGGCATTATCTTTCTTGTCTTTTTACTGATGCAAGTTGATAATTTTTATGTAAGCCAGAACAAAATTATTTGGAAAAGTGATAGAAAAACTTCCAACAGCTTTCAAAATTAGCAAAGTGGCAGATGGCAGTCACATATCACAGGCCTGAGAATTCAACATCAGAGTAATAGTAATGTCCTTGATCAAACTTTTATATTGACAATATAGAATAGATTCCAATTAATGTATTTTGTTCATCAAGAAGGTATAATAATTTGAGCCCCAAAGAAAACACTGTACACTAATCAAACATATTCATATATCAATTATTATTTAGAATTAAGCATGTCTATAAATTTTTAAAAATCCTAAATTTGAAGATTTTCTTCATACTGTTATGAAGTGTGATTTCCTTTGTATTTTGTCATACTGAGAGGTGCTCTACCCTTACTTCTTGGGCATTTATATAGTCTATGCCTTAGCTGTGCTAATTAGACAGTCATTTACATATCACTACACTAAAATCTAATGTTAAAAATCTAAAAAGTAATCATGTGATATTGTCTTCTTTAAACTTGGTGATATATCTGAAAGTAGGTGTGTACTGTGATGCATTAGATACAAATTTGATAGATGGCATTTCCAGTGCTGGGAGAGATATCATATTCCTTATGAGAAATAATGAAAAAATAACTTAAGCATAGAAACCCAAGAAAATATGCAGAGCAGTACACATACATTAGCTGAGGAATCTCTTAGTCATAGTTGAATAATTCAATACTGCATCCTATCTTGGATATTTATTGAATTATTCTTCAATAAACCAAATGAAATGGGCATTCCTATTGTATGCTTTACTAACAAATTATTGTATGAAAATTGCATTCTACAAAAGTTGTCAGCAAAAAATATCTTAGAATCAACAAGTATTAAACAAATACCAAAAAGAAAAGAAATTATCAGAATTATTGATTTTACTGATTATTATTTCATTAGAATAGTAATCTTGTAGATTACACTATAAATACCATATGCAGCTTTTGGTCATGATGGTATTTATATTATCTTGCTCAAAAGAAAGATCTATGGAATGTGTGAATGTATCTCCAAAAGTAGATGAGATGTGGATAGTGAAATATACAGCAAAGATTACCTTTCACAATAATGAACATGTAAATGTAAAACTTTCAATGGCGTTATTAATCTAATGACAAATACACACATGAATTTGAGGCAAAGGTAAAATGTCATTTGTGATGGTCATATTTCAATTAGAGTAGAGAAATTTTACATTAAATTTACTAGTAGTTCAACCAAGATGAAGATATAAGTTTAAATAAAATATTTCTACTTTTAGATAATATGTATTTCAAACATATTTCCATACCAAAGTATATGTTTTATAAAGACTTAGATGTATCTATTCATCAATAAGATTTTCAGATTTAAGAACAAAAGTACACAAAGATATGAAAGATGAATACAATTTTTATTTCCTCATCTCAAAACTATAGATACTTTAAAAGTAAACATTCAATGATTGTTTTATTATCCTTAGAGAGAAAAGGAAAAAAAGGGTGCAGTAAAAAATTATTTTTCTTTTAATAAAAAAATGAAAATTAAATATTTACTTTTGTAAAATACAACATATTAAGTTAATACAATCTATCTCTACAGATAAATTGAAAGAACAAATTCATACCAAAGGTGTAGAAACCAGTATAATATTTAATTACATTAGTAATATTTACATAAATATTGTACAAAGACAATAAAATTTAATAAAAGCACCTTCTGCACTGATAACTTATTCTAATTTAATCTGAAGTAACACCACTTTTTATATATATATATATATATATATAAATATATATAAATAAAATTTAATTATTTTTCTTCATGTGCATCCAAATTGCTACCACTAGAAAATCATAAACTATCAAGTAATATCTATTGACTTCTCATGTACAGAAATCATTAAGGCAGCAATAATAAAAACAAGCACAAACTACTAAAAACTAAATACATAAGAATTAACAACAGTATATGTATAGAAAACTAATAATAAAAATGTCTATAATTGACGAAAAAGAGAAAAAGAGAGAAAAAGATTAAGGAGTGAGTGTAAAGTAAAAAAAAAATGGAAAGGACAAATAACCATGACATTCCACATATACGTGCAGACAGGTACATGGGTGCACAGGCTTGAATTCCATCCAGGTAAAATACAAACATAAACACATACTGATTCTTCATGCCTAAATTTAAACAAGAAAATAATTTTGTCTCCATGCAATTTGGCTCATTACAGCAATTAAGTAATAAATTTTACGTTATTTTGGCTGAACTTTTGAAGAATTGCATATTAAGTGACTAATATATTTTGCATTTTGCTATACATGAAAGAGTAACATATCTCAATATATGCTAAAATTACTTAGTTACTTGCGATATGGATAGTTTTGGATTTAATAAGCAAGCCAGACTATAATAGTTATATACTAGGTAAAGGAAATTAAGATTTGAATTTGTTCCTTGATCTAAATGTATATTCTCTCATTATACTGGTGTCTTGTAAATAAAAAGTTACATACTCAGATGGCAGATCTGCTGCACCATCCTCTTGGCCAGGAATATCCACATGAATAAAAGCAGCACGTTTGCGAATCTCTTCCATGCAGGGCTGGTCAATAAATTGTTTCCATGTAGCATCTGTAAATAAAAATAAATTATTGATAAATTAATGACCTAGTGGATGATATAACAATAGACATAAATAAGTTCTGCAATACAAATTCTTTAAAAAGGATATTTTAAAGCTAAGTTTATATTTTTACTTTTCTTTAAGTGAATCTAGGATTTATTTTTTATCACTCTTTCTATATCCTATACCTACTAGAGCATTTAAAATCTTTACAAGCAAGGCCACTGAAAATAAATATATAAAAGAAAAATGAATTAAAACATCTTAAAACATCTATTATTGGAAAAATTAATTTTCTTTGGATTGCACACTTACCTAAATACAAAACTTGTAATCCTGTTTCTAAATTACCACTCTTTATCAGATAGATATGCGCAAAACTAATATAATTCTACCAAATCTTGATATATCTAGTTACTGTGACCTCTGATGCATTGGTATCTTGAGGAAAGCAGATGAGAGGATTGAAATGTTGTATGATAGAAAGAACTTGTTTAAAACTTAAAGAAACATGGTTAAATACAACTTAAAAACAAGTAACATATCTCCAAAAACAAACAAAAAAAGGAAAAATCTACATATATATTGAAAACCTATTCAAAGTAAAAAAAGAAATAATATATAAATATGCCAAAATCTCTTCATCAAAAAGAAAGAAAAAGAGAAAACAAACTCAGTTATTACATGTACATGCATCATCTGTGAGTATTTGTTTTAAAAAAAAAAATTAAAAAGTCCTTTTACAGTTATCATTCCATGTGGTTACTGTGTACTCTTCTCATTAATTTTTTTTTTAAAAGATACTTTTTTCCTTGTGTTTTACTGGGATATTTTAAAAACTTATATAGGACTTCTCTGCTGTCATTAAAAATAAGAAATGGATATAATGGGAATATGGTAAAAATTATAAGAAACCTGTACCTCCATTGATAATAAAAAAAAAAAATGAAATAGAAAAATAATAAATTCCAACATTACTTCCAAACTTCCAGAAGACAAGGATGACAGAATGCAACACTAAACAAACAATGATGTCATTGGTTTAATGTTAGTTGACAGAAAGGACATTTAAATATGATTTAAAAAATTGAAAGAAAAATGAAGATGGAGATATGCTATTCATTATGATGATGGGAAAACTAAACAAAAAATAAAAAAAGAGGTAAATAGGAAATACAGTCCTGGGGTAGAAATCAATAAAAATAATAACTGATCAAAAGAAAAATGAAAAAATAAACAAAAGGGTTTAGGGAAAGGTTGTAAGAAAATAAAGAGTATGTTTTGTCTTTTCTCCTCCTACATCTGATAAGTTTGATTCTCAACAGAAATAATATAGAAATTATATATTACACTCTATACATTTTAAAAGTGAAGGAATAGTTAAACATATATCTATATTTCCTTCTGTCAGAGCAATCAATCCATAAAATAAGCTGTCTACAATGGCAATTACATCAGAAACTGACAACTTTAAATTGGGTTATTTTGTGAATCTTTGTTTTACTCATATATCTAGTATCAGACCCTGATGAACCAGGACATTATGACAAAAGACGTTGCAAAAATGACAGGTAATCTCTTGTAAAAACTGTGCATATCATATAAATATAAGCAGGCAGTCTCAAATACTTCATTTTGATCTGATGATTGCCACAATTATCTATAAAAAGATTCAAGTGACTTTGATAAATGTTATGTTATAACTAGAAGACTTGGTCACTACATTTCCAAAATGGCACAGGTTGTAGAGTGCTCACATTCAACTATGGGTGATACATACTGGCTGTAGTCTGAAAAGAGAAAATCAACAACCACTTGTGTGACATTGGGTGCCAAGAGTTAACAAAGCAAAAAAGGAAATTGAACCTTTCTGCCAAATATGAACCAACTGAAGGCCAACTGTGGTACAAAACTGCATGTAGCTTTAAAGGAAGGAAAGAAATGCAACACAATACACACAGTGCACCAATCCTTGTTCTATGAGATTATATAGCTGTAAACAAGTTAAGAGTATCAAAATCAATAGTTCAAAATGTCATCAATTGGGGTAAAATGTGAGCAAGAGAAAAAAACTGTTTTATCAGGTGATAAACTATTTCACCAGGAATTAAAAACAGATCTACCAAAGATGAATGACAACCATCAAACTAACTATCAAACTCCTATTAGATGCTTGTATGAGATCTTGAAGATATTAGATCTGTCTTGAAACACTGGAAGTACTTAACTGGCTTGATACATGCTTAATAAAATTTTTTAGGCCCTTCACAAAGTATACAGAGTCAATTTGAAAAATGGGAATTTTTATAGGTTGATTTATTATGCCTTTGTGAAGTGTTTTCATTCTGAGGACAATAAGATTACATGTTCTAATAGAATTATAATTAGCAAGTACATGTGTTTACATTTTTATAGTTGTAACTGCCACTGTTTGTATGTACTCCTGTCCTTTCTTTGTAATTTTCTTTCATACAGGCCTTCAACAGAAATCATTGAGTCCCATTTAAATAAGAGATTATAATCTGCTTAAATTCGGATAGTATAAGGATAAATGTGACACTGTTATATACAATAAACACTTGGCCTAAAAAGGATAAAATGAAGTAATATGTAGAAAGGGATATTGAGAAAAAATATATATATAATAGTTATCGAAGATCAATAAAGTGAAGATAATTAATTTTCTCACTGAGATCTAATTGTTACATAAGTATTTTTTTAATTTTATTTTTTATCATGAATATTCAATAATGCATTCTTTATAACTATTTTTCTACAACAAATAACATATTAAGAATCTTTTAAATGGTTTTTTGTGAACCAAAAAAGACAATCCCAATTTCTCTATAGTGATGGGAGCCTTTGACTCTGCAGAAGCTTGCGAATTAGTCGGTTTACTATTACTATAGAGGCTCAGATATATTTTCAATAGTGAGAACACCGGCCTGTGCAGGGACGATAGAGTGATTCTTCTGCATAACTCCAAGCCTCAGAATACTGACCAGCTTAGGAAACAACTAATAAAATTCTTTAAGGATCACAGACTTAACATTAACACTGTCACCAACACCAAGGTGATCAACTTCCTAGACACTATGTTCAATCTATCCAGAGGAGTACACATGCCTTATAATAAAGAACTTTATAATCAACATATATTAGTAAAGAATCTAGCCACCCACTGTGTATCCTTAGTAACCTTCACAAATCTGTACAACATAGACTCTCCATTAACTCCAGCAGCAAGTACACCTTTAACAAATACAAAACCAAATATGTTGATGCATTACACAAAAGTAAGCACAATGGTGAACTAGATTACATCACCAACACTAGTATGAATATCAATAGAAAAAAAAAAGAAAACACAATATTATTTGGTTCAGCCTGCCCTTCAACAGTAACATCAGGACCAACATTGGTAGTATCTTTCTTAAATTAGTACACAAACATTTTATAATCCTTTACTCAAAAAAATCAACAACATTAAGGTTAACTACAGCTGCACTAAAAACTTTGAGCAATACTTAGCCCAACATAATAGTATAATTCTTAATGAATACATAAGCAGCACTAGTAGTAATTGTAGTCCTGATGACCAAAAGTGTAATTGTTGTAAAGGTACCCTCTGTCCCATGAATGGGAAATGTATGTATAAAGGAGTTATCTATAAGGCTAGTATCAAACACAATGGCTAGATTAAATTTTATTTCGGATCTGCTGCTAATAATTGGAAAAAAACATTTTTATCATTACAAAATGACCCTTAACAACAAAAAATATGAAAATGCCACAGTATTCTCTAAGTTTTACTGGAGCATCAAAACAGATGACTACACACTCCATGTAAATTGGGAATTCGTTGACCAAACCAAGCCATTTTCCAGCATGGGAGTGGAGATGCAACCTATGTCTATCTATCATTATCAAAAATATTAACAAAGTTGGTCTATTTAATAAGTGGAACAAACTCATGATAGTCTGTAAGCAAACAAAATAGTTTCTCTTAAAATATTGGAAACCCGGCTAATTTCTTTTTTATTATATTCTCCTTTTATTAAATTTTCCTTTCATTTAGATTTAGGTCCCTCTCCGCTTACCTCCCTTTAACCCATTGATGTCAATATACTAGATCAAGAGCAGCGTCCCTGGCTATTACTTTAAATTTGAAATTTGAAATTCCTAACTTTAAAGGCACATCTTTCTTTTACTTTTTTTTTTTTGAAAATGAACACTACCTGCAATTCATTTTCTACAACTTTTGCCCTATTTTATTTTTGGACAATGAAACAATATCTCTCCCATGTGTCATCTGTGTATTTTTATTTTGTGCCCGATGAGCTGTAAAACCAGCGAAACTTAAGTCACACACTTAAACATAGGTATTTGTATATGTACCTTTATTAATATATATCTTTGCTCTGTCTAACCACATCAAGCACTATTACATTTACACTTCTTGGCCAAATTTGATGATTATTTATTTGCTTGACTGTGTATACATGCCAACATACGCATATACAGTTGTTTATATCGGGTCCTTTGACTTACTTAACCCTATCTCTCTCTCTCTATCTCTATCTATCTATATATATATATATATATATATATATATGATGTAATTACATTTTAATATTAGCAGGGTATTTGTTTTTAAAAGGTAAGCACTAAACTTATTATAAGACAATATAGTATTTAATAAGAAATGTAACTAAAATATTAGAAAGAGATAAAAATGTTTGAACTTTGATTCACATAACTTTATTTCTGATTAATTCCCTGCTTTATTCATATCCCAATGGTAAGTACAGTTACAGCAGAATAGGCATATGCAGCAACCAATTCCATGTTGTTGGATGTGATTGTGAGTAACAGTTCAGTGGGCCATGCAATGGAATGAAGCAGGATATCCCACTCCTCACACCAATCCCCATTCTAGTTCTCAGAGAGGATGAGGATCACTCAACTAGGCTAGACACATTCTTTCAAAAAACTAATCAATTTTGTTTAAATTTAAATAGCAAGAATAAGTGATATTAAATCACAGTATTAATTATGAGGTGTGCACTCTACTTAATAATATATTTTGCTATCTCCTGATTATATAGGTGGGTGTGTGCATATATATATATATATATATATATATATATATATATATACCACATACAGATGATATCTATCAATGTAAGTGTCCTAATGTATATATCATATATAAGCTACATAAAATGGGGTATATAACTTAATAAGAAAACACAATTACAGACATTACTTACAAAACCATTCAAAGATTATAAGGCAGTACTATTAGAGTACTAGCATGCAATTATTCTTGCATATATCAACACACCTACACTAACTTACATGTATAGAGAGCCACAGAATAGCAAGTAACATTATTGATTATAGAGAAGCTGTCATCATTGGTGGCAAATTTAGTATAGCTATATCTGGAGTGCATTTATCGCTTGTATACAGAGTGGGAACATCATTTCCAGCAGAATTGAAGAATTGGGATCTATTGCTTAAGCATTTGTACACAGCAGAATGAGGAAATGTGTATCCTGCAGCCCATCAACTTCATATGACATTCTCATAGGAGGAGGTAGAATGCAGTAGCAGAACTTGTTTCTTATTCTCTTCTTATCATGCCAGCTCAGGGGAGGAGTCAGTAGTATTGAGAAAGGAAGGAAGGAGTCATGATTTCTTTATAGAAAGATGGAATAGTGAAACTATTAAATTAAATATGTATTTACAAAAATGAATCTTTGTTTTCTCAGCCAAGAAATTAAAAAAAGAAATGTTAATTAGGTAAATGTCAAATTGCAAGTGAAACAATTTAAAATGTTTGTCAATAGTTATTTGTTGAATAACATACACCTAGTAGTACCAAAAGCTACTGAATTAATTTTCTGTTTAAGCTAGCCATATTTTTTAAAAGATTGCTGATTACAATATCCTAAAGTCCCTTTAAAAAAAAGAAAAAGACATTATTTTAAGTATCCAGAACAACATAACAGCCATGATATTAAAGAATAAAAATTACACTTCATTAGAAAATGAACTTCAACAAAACTTTAAAGTTGTCAATGAACATGATAGATCAACACAACTATAGGAATTTAAAATAATTGTTATCTATTATTGTTACTTTTAATTTCAAAATTGAACAGGAAATTCAACTCAATGATTTGAATCATTAATCATTAAAAAATTAAATAGTAATTAAATAGAGCTACAAAGAGCATTATTTAAAATTATATTATCTTTTGAATAGCACATCTTAAGTAAATGATTAATATAGAGATGAATTAAAGCAGACAATATATTTAAACAAAATTAGTTGCTTAAAATAAATGCATAGTCTAAGATATAACTTAAAGGAAGAAAAATAAGCAATTTTTTATGCTCTGAAAATCTTTATGGCTAAATAGTCAACTTAAACTAAATTTTTACTTCTCACGATAAAATTTCAGTGTTAAAATTACTTCCTATTCCTACAATTATTCACATTAATATTTCTATAAATTTTTTCATTACAAAAAGTAAAGTTCATTCACTGATCATAATCACATGAAACAATTAAAATCAATTGTAATTTCTAATGAATGATAAAATGGTTCTATTTTCACCTGATAAATATATACTCTGATAATTGCAACAAAGCTTTAAAATGTTTATAATGAAAATGAAATCTTATATACTAATGGCACTCCATGTCTATTATCAAACTCTATTTGAATACTAAATTAAATCAGGCAAAATCTTCATTAAGATGCAAATCTACATTTATGCTTTTAATAATTCTTCACTGATAATCTAAATATAATGCATATAATGGTAGGTTCTGTGTGACATTATACAACCAAAACAATAAAAATTGTAGTTAGTACTGATATTGACATGATATTTAACAAAACATGCCAGGTAGTTATCTGAAAGTCAAAACTAATGGGAGTTCATAATATATATTGAGCCTGTACAAGAATATGATCACAAATATTTCAAATAAAATCAAAGAGTTACTGTCATAAAAAGTAAAAAAAAAATCTCTGACAAGTAATCCATAAAAAGTAATTATATCTTAATAGAATAAATTTGGACTTCATAAATTTGTTTATATTTGTATATTTTAATGAGAGTACTTTCAAGTATATCCCACCCTTCTACTAATGGTGATGTAATATAATGTGGTAATATCAATATCCAAACATCAACCTAGACAACACTGGAAGTGATAGGAAAAAATACAGACAAATGAATATAGTACCAGCCATAGTAGCTGCTGTAGTTTTGGTAGTTGCAGCAGTAAAAGTATATCTCCTTCAAAGAGATAAAAAAGAAAATTCAACTATATCTCTTGAAACATGGTGAAACATGAATCACTTGACTTGTAATATTTTCTCTAAGGTTTTTTTTTACCAATATCTTAATGGCTATATTTTTTAATCTCTAATGAACTTTTGTCCAGCTTGTCTATTTTGCTATGTTTATAAAATCAAGCTATTACTTCATATAACAAAGGTGTTTTAAATATAATGCTACGTAACTCCTAGCCCCTATTACTAAAAATACTGTTTTCATGTTTATGTAAAAAAAAAAAGAAAAACTTTTCTATCAAGTAATAATCTTGAGAAGTAATTTTTATATCTAAACTAAATTTTTCCATCAAAGTGATGACTCTTTGAGAAATTATATAAAAAGATTTTGAACATTGATACTGCAATATGATACTCTGATTTATTTAACCTAGTAATTTCATCTTGGTACCAGTGATAATTAGTACCCTACTGGGAATTTCAAATCATCCCTTTATTCAATTTAGTATAATAGATTGTTCTCATTCCACGGTTGATAAGGATATCATATAATAATAGTCAATCTGTCCTTAGTGATATTGTCTTTTCCACTGAACAAGAACACGATTTTTTACAGTACCCAAATCAGGAATTAATCTCACAACTGCCAATCTATTTAACCAACATTTATCCACTAGGTTATGTGTCTCAGAAGACAATTTATTAGTGGAGACTTAAATCTAATGTCACCTTTCTACTTCTTCAACTAAACTATAGCTTATGTCGATACTACTTGTGTCATTTTTTTAGTTTTAAGCCTAATTTTCTTTAACAGATTCCACATGATGTTCATTTTTATGTCTACTGAGGAGGTTATTAGAATGTAGCATATGCACTAATTTTTTTCAATTGTCATTATTTTTTAAATAGGTGATACATTTTCTACAAACTCCAGATGATTTCTGCTTGATTGAGTAGATGTTTTAGAAGTTATGACAAATTGAAATTTGCTTAAATTTACATTTTACAAGCCACAAACCTGGTTTTTGCCAACCTTGGCATTTAAGATCAAGCTGAAACTGTACACCTGTAGTTTTCAGCTCAAGTTTTGAATTTATTTTATCTCTAAGTTATTTAGAAATTATGAACCCTTTGAATTGGAAGAAAATATCTATTTATGGGGATGCTGAATCTTTGGCTAGCCACAGAAACTAAGAGCATTAAAATAAAAACCCTACTTGATTATTTTCATTTGATGTATCATCTGTCATGTGTAAAACATTGAAACAGAATTTAAAAGCATTAAATATATTTCTGTTGATCAAAGTATAAAACTATTCATGTAAAGTTTTTATTTTATCTTTGAAATTATGAAAAGTAACCTAATTGAAAAAAATGACTCAATATTTGCTGAATTATAATTCAATCTATCCTCTTTCATTCTTGAAAATTTAAATGCGTTCACTTGTATGAATTAGCTCATCACAGAAAATGCTACTTTTAAAAATTATTTTCTGAATTCTGACAGAGTATCAGAGTACTAAAATAACTCTTGAAATCAATATTGAATTTAATACAAGTCCTTTATGAATACTTTGTAAATGTATTATTATTGCTTTCAGCAATAGAAGTGAGGAATACTTATGTTGCTGAAAGCTGGCCTAAATGGACCAAAATAACCAATTTCTGCACATTGCCAAGAAATGGAATAAAACAGAAACATTATAATTATTTAAAAAAGGATCACCATTCTTAACAAAATTTCTTTTAGTTAAAATAAGTTTTTTGTCACCCTGCTTAATTATTCACACTTAAGTTATTAAGTTGCCGTTTTCTATCACTATGGACTTTAATATACTTCAAGAGTAGTCAGTATGGCAATTAATGAATAGATGTGAAAATAAAAATTACAAGTTGTTTTACATATTAAAAGGATTTATCATTGGATTAACTTCATTCTAAGAGCCTGAAGTTTATTTAGTTACAACTTATTAGCTGTTCTGAATTAGTATACTGTTAACAACTGAAGTGTAATCTTCTGGGTTAGTTTTCTTCAGTTATGTTTATAGTAGGAGTTTCTACAACTTCAAAATATAAATGTGGACCATAAAAGCTGTATCTGAATATTTCTGGAGAAAGAATATGATAACAACAGAAATAGTGGATGTTTTGATATAATTTTACATCTAAAGGTATTGATTTGTTGACAAAAAGAACATCTCAGGTATTAAAAAAAAAACGTTATGTTACAGTCACAATAAATCAGCTTTTCACACCAATTCCTTACAAAAGTTGTTTTGATCCATTCAAATCTCATAAGAAAACAATTACTTTGACAAGGTTGAAAGTGATATTGCTAACCAAAAATGAAACCAGAACAGAAATTATGCAGATTTTTAATAAGATTTTTTAAAGAGGAAATTGCAGAAGTTTACTAATCATGACAGACACCAGAAAGCCAGAGGGCACAATGTTAAAAACATTTTGATTATCAAAACCAAGATGATGACAATATGTTGAATAAATCACAGTAACATATTGTTATATATATATATGTTCAAAATATTTTGATATTACTCATTTTCATTGTTTTTTGTTTTTTTTGTTTTTTGTATATTCATAGTCATTTTATTTGCTATTTTAAATCAGTTTGACTGATCTGACAGTTTATTTTATGTTGATTACATTGTTTTCACTTTGTGAATACATCATTCAGACATTTAATACAGGCTTTGACCTTTATTATTTTCATGATTGACATCGCATCACTTCTGTATTTTCTTTTAGTTTCTCTTAACTCAAGTAGATTAGATAAAATTCATAAGCAATAAAAATATTTTTCATATTTTCAATCCCTTCACTCTATATCCAAAAGAGAAAGAGTGAGAGAATATATAATATAGCCAAAAAATGTCATATTCTAACCATTTACCATATTACCTTCCAAATAAAAAAAGTGGTTTACCTTTTAGTAATGCTTCATTTTATACTCTAATTTCAACTTCATACTGACTTACATGGTATGTGCAAATTAAAACAAAGATTTTCATTTTTCATTCACCAAATGGTAGTGCTTTTGGTATAGTTCTTCCAGTGGTCTATGTGAATTAATACAAATATCAAACACTTCATACTTTTGGCCAATACAATGTTTATACATTGCATTTATTACATCTCATCTAAATGCAGAAATGTAAGAAAAACAATCTGTCCCTTCTACAGCAGAAAATGAACATAAGAAAGCTATATTTAAGAGAAGAATTTAGCATTGGAGAGAGAATTATGCACATTACTTATCCTCTCTGAGATAAGGTCAAGATAGTTAACAGGGAACACCTCTGGAGAGTGAGAAAATTAAAAACAACAGCATATATCAACTAGTTGCATGAATCAGAACACCTATAAGAAAACTATATCACATTGAAATCTGTATAGAATTCAGTGTAATATAATCTTTGCTGAACAGAGAAAGGATTTAATGTAGAAAACAACTGAAAACCAAATTTGTTTGTTATAGATCAACAAATATTTTTTAAATAACTTGGGGAATCTACTTAAAATGTTGGGAAGCTTATAACTTTGTGGTTTTTACCATGAGATTTCATCAGAGGCATTTAATTTTAACTACTTTCATGTATTCTGACAGCTGTTACATTTTTAAAAGAAACTTTTTACAAGTGTCATTTTAAAATACAGTTTCTAACAACAAAAATGAAAAAAACAGCAACATTTTCAGAATATATATTTTTTTTATTTTAAGAAAGGTAAAAATGTAATTCAAACAAAAAGATTTGCCTGGTTTATGGAGAAGTTAATATAAGTGATCAAATATGTCAAAAGTTGTGTGCAAAGTTTTATGCTGGAGAATTTTTTGCTGAACAATTATACTTGGGTGGATAGAAAAATGACGCTGATAGTAACCAAATCAAGACATTGCATTATATTATACAGGCAACAGCCAACATGTACAAAATATTCAAATAAAGCATTGAAAATCATTTGCATCACCTTGGTGTGAGATGCAAGAGATTGTGGAACAAGAAAAATGAACCATTACTAATCATATCAAAGTCCAGTCTTCATCCAAAGAAGAATATGCTGTGTATAGAGTGGAATTGAAAGGAAATCCTCTAATATAAGCTGCTTTCAGAGAACTAAATGAATTATTTGAACAAGCACTGCTCCCACATACCCAAGTGAAAGCAGTAACCGATGTGTTGTATTGAAAATTATTGAACAAAAAGAAAATAATTCCATGAGAATAACCCTAGACTGCATGTTTCTTTGATGGCTAGAAAAACATTGTCCCAGTTTGGCCGAGAAGTTTGCATACATTTTCTGTATTCAGCAGAAATTGCACTTTAGATCATTATTTATTCTGGTCATACAAAATTCTTATAACAAATTTTTAATTTCCTAGAAAACTGCAAATGGTACAAGCACAATTCTTTGCTAAGAAAGATAAAATCATTTAGAGGATAGAATTATAATGTTGCCTGAATTTGATTTGATTATTTTTTTTTATAGCTTATCAACATTTTGCATGTATTTTATTTATTTCACCCCAAGCAAGGTAACAGACCCACTAACATCCAAGGGATTACTGAGTGTGAAAGAATATAAGAAAAATATTAAGGAGTGACGATAATAGGACAACGTAATTGCATTTAAATTTCTGAAGATCAAACTTGACTGGAAAGCAAGGAGCCAGAAGAAAGTTTCACAAGCAAGAAGCTCTATAAAAGAAAACTGTTAGCATAGAACTTATGGTTATATCTAGCCATTTTGAGTGTAAAATGAGATCTTGCTACCAATCTAATAATGTACTTAAATTCATAGAGTTTAGATACCATAGAGAAGAGTTCAACAGAACAATTACTATGAAAGGGTTTATAGAAAAGGGATAGGGAAGCTACATTATGGTGGTGGGAAAGTGACTGAAGTTGAGATGCCAGGTCAGGACCAATAACACTGCAGATTCTTCTTTAGATTTTATCAAGGATCTCTAAATATATAACTATAGTACCAAACTATATGTTGCAGCAATATTCTAAGCATGAACAAATGGTAGACTTGTAAATATGTAAAATAGATTTGGGCAAAAATATTTATCTAGCACAACACAGAGAAGCAACTTTCTTAGCAGCAGACTTAGCAAATTGATTCAATATCTTTCCACTTCATGTCAGTGGAAAATGTTAGCATAAAAAGATGCAACAAGTCACTCTCCTGGAGGCTAGCACTAGCTATGCTGATGGAAGGCAGAAAGGTTTCTCTCAGACAATTAATAAACAGCAGTTTTGTTTTGGAGGCATTAAAATTCATACGCCATTCCTTGCCCCAGTTAACAGAATGGACATTTTTTTAGATCAGCTGCTAATTTGACCTTATCAAACTGCCCAAACTCACTATTTAAAACCAAAAAAACCTTTTGAATTGTAAGAATAATTCTTTTTGTTTCTTTCTCTGCAACTGAATATTGCATTATTTTTAAAATAACAATAATTTTTCCAGGTACATTTCATACTATTCAACCAATTCCTGGTGGGGGATGGATTCATTCCTTTTCCAAGGGTATTTGTGCATAAGTGAATGTAATAAACCTGACTGGAATTCAAACTCAGCTCTCTGATTTCTCATTCTAAGCCACTATTCACTACACCACCCACACATCTACTGTTGCCTGAAAGACAGCTGAAGATGAATCAAAATGTCAAATAATGTGTGATATAGTCAATGTTGAAAATAAAAATGTGTTATTTTATTTTTACTTAATAACATGAATGATTTTTTAGGCTAATATTATAATTTCAGAGAAGAAAAGGAAACTTTAAAAAAGAAAGAGTAGAGGAGAAGCAACACTAGATCAAGTAAGATTGCCCCTAAATTTTGCTGAACAACTTGTTGCAGTTAAAGAAATTTTCAAGATCATAAACCAGTTAAATTCAGAATCATAAAAGCAGTGTGAATATGACAAAAATATACTACTGTGCTGAGTCTGAGGCCCTCACCAACAGATTTGTGAGTTCTTTTCTTATCAGAATGATCAGAGTTAGTTTTCCAAGCTTCCATACCTTCATAATCACCATTAGACTCATCCAACTCTCTCCAAATCCTTTGTGCTGTCCTCAGATTGATACCCAAACACACTGAAATGTTTGTATTGGAGCTTCTGGCATGAATGCTAAGCAGTACAGCATGCCATTCCCCAATTTCTGGAGGAGTGTATTTGCATCATGGGGCACTTTTTTTTCTCATAGACAGTGTCCAATTGACACTACTATACTCTGCAGTCAACAAAAACAAGCAATGCACACATGCAAAATTAATAACATAAAATGGCGACAATTTACTTATCGCACCCTGTATACTTAGTGTGATATGATAAATGAATTGATATTTTAATTGCAAGCATATTCATCTATTTTGATACTTTCTACCTTAAAAACAATATAACACACTGGATTTTACTTGTGAAATCACCAATTCAAAATTATTTTTCACCAATTTTTTACTGATTAACTAACCAAACTAACATTTATATGCCATACTTGAAAATTTACTTATTTACACTAAACTATTGTTGGTTTCCACCCAATTTGAAATTACTACAAAACACGTTCCCCTCCTCAATTTATAGACAGAAACACACAAATACATGCTGGAATTTTTCTCCTAGCCAATAAAACAGGCCAGTTCTTGGTTTCATCTGACTCATCCTAGTCTGTCTTGTCTTGAAGTCAGAACACTGTTCACTTGTCCAAACTTGCTCTTGTGTGTCAACCCCAATTCTTAGTTTGTGAACTTTTTGCCATATTACTGTTGCTTTACCTTAATATTGTTAATTTGCCTTGCATATATTGTTTGCTTGCTTTATATTATTTTTGCCTTGTTCTTTTCTTTTTCTTATTATTGCAAACTGTGTCAATTTCATTTGTTAGACAGTTAGTATTTATTTTACATTTAACCATGGTTACTCACTCCACATTATCAAGCCAAACTATAGGAAACAATGGCACTTAATATTCTTATTGAATGTAAAAAGTCTGATTAATAAAAATGACCTAAAAGTAATACTAAGAACTGAGGATAACTACATTATTACTGCAAATAATCAACATCTAAAAATCCATCGGTAAGATGTCACCTTAACCCAGATAATGAATTCAGAGTTTTATTTTTATTCTTTTATTTTCTTTAGATGAATAAATGATTTTTACTTACAATTGCATCCCAAATCATGAACTGTCATGATTACAAACTGGCATTGTTTCAAATTTCCCTGTAAAGAAAAATGGAATTAATAATTATAATATAAAAGATAATTTTTTTTATGTTATCAATGTTATTAGTAAAATGATGTACACAAAATCCTGAAACTAATGGAATAAAAAGTGGTACTGCACACATTTGTTAATTCATAAAAAAAATACTGGAGAAAATGTCAAAATTGGATATGAAGAAAGTTCAATATCTGTTAGTAACATAAAAAGCAACCAAGACAATAGGATCATTTCTATATATTTATCAAAACATTTTATAGAAATTAAACTGTTTTTAATTTAAGAAACAGATATTGTGCTTTGAACACTTGCAATAAACAAGAGGAATTTTAGATGATTTAAACAAAATGGCTTTAATGAATATATTTGCAGATTGATAAAAAAATTTACAATAGCCACTGATAGCAAGAAGAAAGTAAAAATGGACTTTCTATATTTGAGTGAGCCAAAATCAAAAGTGAAGAAAAAGGAAATATACCTCAGATTTTAAGAAAAAATATCAAGAAAATTGGTTTTCATCTGAAACAATTATCTATATTTTTTAACTAATTCTAGGTAATATAGCTTATCTATTAGACATTTCTCCTGCATTCCTCAACTGGGACATAATTGAATGTTCTTAATTATTAACCAGCATTACAAATATAGCAAAACCAAGTTAACACAAAATAGAAATTATTTCAATATTTCACTTTACAAAAAGTTACATTTCTAGAAATAGTCAATGATACCAAACTGTAATCAAGCAACAATTTAAAATATCTCAACATTCTAACTGGATATAGAGTTCAGTATTGATGTTATATATATATATATATATATATATATATATATACACACACACACACATACATACATACATACTAATATAATTCAGTGAGAAACTAAGCAAGAGAGAGTATGCTGAAGTAATAATTATGTATTAAATCAGGTGCATAATACTAAAATCATTTTAATGAATAGAGATACTATATATTGAACTTAATAAGAGTGGCATATGAAACAAAAAGTAAGAAATATGCCATGAAATAATAGTTCAATGATACAAAGTGAAACCAAGTTGATTATATTTGTAACACAAACAGGAAATAAAAAAGCCAAGTGTGATTGTTGTTGGTGATGAAGAAATGCAATATTGGGAAAAATAGTATCCCTATTTATAAATTAAGCCACCTAAGAGGGAAAGTGAATGTAACAAACTCAAATTCCAACCAAGTTCATTACATACTTTTACATGCAAATACCCTTAGGAAAGTATGAATTCATCTCTTCTCCCTCCAGGTATGGGTTGAATAGCAAGACAAACTGAATTCTATAGCCTTGATTGGCAACCAGTCCACTGCAGAAAGAAATGGCAACCTACCGTAGGAAAATTTTCTGCCTAGTCAGTCATGAATTGAAAAAGAGATGATCACCCAAGCATGTATCACATATGCCAGAAAAGGAAAAGTATGATAGATACACATACAGCAAAACAAATACTGTTCTAATACATACCCAAAGGAATTACAAAACAAAATCAATTGGCATAATAATATACCAATCCATAGTTTCTTCAAAAATGAAAATTATATAAAAGTAAAATTATATCTAGTTTTGCTTCATAAGAAATGCTTGAAAAATATTCAAAGTTTCTTTTTTTCTTTGAAATGTCTAGTTTATCACAACTATTAAATATTCAGAAAGAAAGACTTTCATGGTAAAAAGAATTATATCTGTATTTAAGTCAAACAGGCCCAATTAATAATCTAAAATTTAATGAGATAAAAAGAAAAATTAAAACATGAAAATACTATTGTAACAATGAAAATATTATTGTTCACAAAAACTGGCTTAGTTAACATTGCAACAAATGAAAATATTTTCTATCAGCAAGTACTGAAGAATATTTATGGTAATAATTATCTTAAATTCATTTTTTAAAATTATCACAACACTAGCAATTTATTTATTTTTGCTACATTAAAAGAAAAAATTATTTAAAATCTATAGCACCAAAGATATACCCTCATATTTCTGTCTCTGTCAGTCATCTTTATTATAGACTAAAGTTTTACAAAAGAAAGAGGATCTTTCAAGATATAATTTTCATTGCAATATAATTATGGTTCATTCATCATATCCAACAGTATTTAATATACATTGACATAATTTCTTATAATTATCATTATTTGAAATGAACAATATAAAAAATACAAAAGGTTTAAATCAAAATTAATTTTAAAATTAGTTTAAAATTTTAAAGATTCTAATAAAAATATTACTGCTTTGAGTTGAACAGAACAGGGAAATTAAATAGCATGGAAAATGAGAGAGAGAGACAGGATCCCTCATCCTATTTACTGACATAATGTAACCTGTTATAATCACTCAAGATCATCATTAACTTATCCTTAAGTTACTTTTTGATTGCATCAACTTCTTAATGAAACAAAAAAATAATTACATAGAACAGTTAATGAGTACAGCAAGTCATAACTGTCTAGGATTTTCATTAAAAAATATAAACCAGTAGTCCAAGAAGTTTTAACATTAGATATAGTATCCATTGTTTAGTAGGTACAAGTAAAAGTTTAGTACTATATCTGGGATGGAGTCATTATTCTGGTGTTACTAAATGTAGCAAAACATGCTCTGCCTCTTTCTGTGGTGACTTCAGGGCCAAAACCTTCTGTTCACAGTACTAAATGTAACACTATGCTTGAGTAAAGATGTGGGATGTTTCATGTGTGCATCTTTTTGCTGGCTTGGTGTTTACTCTTCCTTGTTTTTTGTTTCTAGCATAGAAATAACACAATGGTTGATGCTATCAGCCAGTTTTTCTGCTCATTGTTCAGTAACATCCTGAACAGAAGGCTTCTCCATACATATTGAATTTAGATAGAATCTGAGAAAATCCCAAGCTCAGACTTGAAACATCACAAACGCAAGTCAGTTATGTGTCACAAAAAATGTATGTGTGACAAAAAATGTAAGTTGACAGATTCCCAAAACTGATTGAAGTGTTGGAATAAAGACAAAGATAAGAATAGCTGTTGGTTACATGAGCATTTCAAACTAGCATGTTCCTTTCCTCAATTCTAATGCTTGATCGAAGTATGTTGTAGTCTTAACTTCAAATCACTCATCCACAATTATGACAATGATAGAACAACAGTTTCATCAAACATCAGTTTACTTGTTCTCTCACATTTCAAATTGTTAGGGTGATAATCTATTGGTCTGTTCTTATGCCTGCTACCTTGAGTAACTCTTGGGCTTTGTACAGGGTGAACATTATTATAAAAAAGAAAAAAAAACTATGATTTTCTCTTCCTGTGTTCTCTCTCTGGTGGCCTCAGCAGAATTTGTTAATTCGCTTGTAATAAATATAAACAAGTCCTCAAAGGAGCTAAGTCTCTGTTTGCTGAGAGAATGAGGCACTATACTGCATAAAAAAATGTTGGCTCTCATGATTACTGGTGTCTCTGTAATAGTGTATTAAATAAGTGTAAGTTCTTTAGCCTTCCTCTCTTCAAACAGTTTAATGTGTTAACATCTCTCTGCTGATAAAGCTGAATGTTTCACTTGTAAATTCTCCTCAAACTGTACTCTTGACTCATCTGGAGTGTTCCTGCCTAACTTTCCACCTAGAATTTAGTCTCGTTGGAGTGATATGCTTATAACCCCTTCTATGTTTTCTGCTATCACCTTTATCCTGGATCCCTACAAATGTGTACCTGATGATATCCCTGTAATAGTCATTAAGAAGTGTGCCCCCAAACTGGCCCCTGTTCTCTCTAAACTGTATGTGCCTCACCATCTCTTGCTTTCCTGCTTGACGGAAGTCCTCATCTGTTGATCCAATTTTTAAGAATTCTGGTGAACCGTCCAACTAACTCTTTTTGGGAAACTCCTAGAAGCCCTAATCAATGTTGAATTGGTTAAGCATCTCAGATCACAGACAAGCAAGATGGCTTTCATTTCTCCAGGTCAACTGCTGATGTACTGACAACAATTGCAGAAAGTGTCTATCAAGCTCGAGATAAAAATGATGATGCCCTGGCTGTAGCTTTGGACATCTCGAATGCAAGTGTTCTCTACAAACTGAAAGGTTAGTGTCTCTGGACAAATTTTTGAATTGATCCAGTCTTTCCTATTGAATTGTGAAATGAAAGTAATTCTGAATTTTCACTATTCCACTTCCTTTCATACTAAGACAAGTGTCTCCATCTCCATCATTGGTTCTACTTTGTTTTTGATTTTCATTAATGACCTTCCTGATAACATCAGTTCTCAACTTCATATCTACACTGATGACACAACTATTTACGCTCATCTTGATATTAAGTCTGATCAGTTTTATAATGTCAAAATGGCAGCTGATACCCAAAACAACCATCAGTCTGTTGTTAACTGGGGCAAAGGATGTTAATTTTTGTAAATTTAATGCACTCTTTTAATCATCTGACAGAACCCTCTCTTCCTTTCATCGGAATGTCTGATGCTGACCTCCAGGAGAGTGGCTCGCTGTGCTTTCTTGGGCTAATGTCCTCAGCTGACATGAAGTGAAAAGACTATACTGAATCCAATGCCAGGTCAGCTGCCAGGAAGGTTAGTTCACTGTGTCATGTTGGACAGTTTTCTCTTCAGAGTCTATCTTACATATCTATGTCTACCATTTGCCCATGCTTAGAATATTGCTGACACATATGGTCTAGTGCTCCTGCTATCTAGAGCTCCTTGATAAAATCCAAAGAATCAGCAATATTATTGTCCCCGATCTGGCGCCTCCGCTTCTGTTACTTTCTCACTACCATAAGGTTGACTCCTTTTGCCTTTTCTATAAATACTTTCATGGTAACTGTTTGGATGATTGCTTCTCTATGGTGTCTAGACTCTTTGAATGTAAGCTTAATACTAGACTGGTTATGAAGTCTCACCAATTATAGTTGATTTATAGTTTATTTTCTCACACTTCTCACTTGTGGAATTCCCTTCCAGCTTCATGCTTTCCAGCCAACTTTAATCTGCTAAAACTTAAATGCAATGTCAATCACTATCTGCTGTCCTCCTGATTATTCTTCCTCTGTTCTCACTCCTTAGAAATGTTCTTGTCTGTAACTCTTCCACACCCAGTAACTCCTTGCACTTCTGTGGCTTTACATCTTTGCTTGGAATGAACTTGATTACAAAAAAAATTAGTGCACTCTGTAATTTGGTGTGTGTGTGTGTGGAATCCAGCCTGCCAACTTGTTACCAATTGTGCCTTGGTACAATTAGACCATTAATTTACATGATCTAGGGTCTTCTTTGTCTCAGAAAACACATGGCCAGCAAGCCACTTTACTGAATTCTGATAACCTACTTCCTGAAAACTATTCTTCCTTTTAGACTAGGTTGTTATACAAACAAAACGTATCATATGACCCATTTGTTGACTTTGGCCATGTTTTTCAGAAACTAATTTCCATATCTATGGTATTATTCTGCTTTAAAAAAAATTCAATGGATAGGTCTTTAAGCAAACAACTTAATCTCAAGGGGTTTTATGTCATTTTTTGTTATTTTGTCCAAGGAAATAAGATACGTTACAGGGCCATACTTAGTTATACTAAATTATCTACAAGTTAATATTCATGTTCAGTTCTTTAAGAACCCTTAAAGTCATTTAATTTCTTGAAAATAATTTTAATTAGTTCTTTTTCTACATTTAATTCTAATAACCATTAAATGCAATTAAGGCTTCTCTCATTTCTCCTTGGTTCTATTAAATAAATCCAGGATTTTCTACCTTTTACTGTTTGTCAACAACTTTCAAGCCTCCTTCAGGCCTTAAAAGCCCTGCAAAATTAAACTAAAATCAATACAAATTAAGCTCAGCAGTTATATTGTTTTATTATATAAAAAAGAGAAAATAGAAATTTACAATTAACAACCTATAGAAATCTATTTAATTGTATTTATCATGTTCATAGTGAAATACCTCATCCACCTAGTAACCAAAAATTTAAGTGAATATCTGTTCTTGTTAATTGAAGTTAACCTAACTTAATTTAAATTTTAAAAATAATAATCTTATTTATTTTTAAAAATAGAAAATTTTCTTTACAGCATTTAATATGATAGAAAATAAATTTATCATAGAAATCTTATAATAATTACCCAAATTAAAAATTAAATTTCCAGTAATCTTGCAAGCATAACTGAAGCAATAAGAACTGACATCATTAATAAAAGTTTCATCACTTGCTTGATGCCTGTAATTTAGATATGTACATTATTGCTTAATTTTGTCTTAATTGACTAAAGTGTCTATTTAATTGGAGGATATCAATGATAATTCTATGTTCTATTTGCCTATTGGGTTTGTGAATTAAACAGTTTAATTGTACTTAAGAATATAACTAAAAATTCAGAATAAGATGACTTTATATACAATAAAACTGAGATTATAACTTATCTCTATGTTTTGAGCTATAACCTTTTTTTATTAAAATTAAGATTTAATCACCACACCTACTGATAAGGAAATTGTAAATGAAAGTATTTTCTAATACATATACAACATAATAAATGACAATCAAAAATAAAATCATACATTTATTAAGCAACAGTTATAATTACAAATATATTGTATTTTCTATCCTTAGATTTCAAAAGTCCTAACAATCAACATCTGAACAAAGTGATTAAGGTCTCTAGTACTATTATCAAGTTGTACATCACTTTTAAATAAATATCAAAATGTAAAAAGGAAACAGACTTCACCACTTTAATATTTAACCAGATTAACCAACTGTAATTATTATATTTATACAATACAAATTACTCAGTCAACTATATATTATTTAATTACTAGTCTGTCCATCTTTATATCAAACAAGTCTTCAACTGCAAAATCATACAGCACAGAATTGGAAATAAAACAGTAGCTTCTCAAACTTGAACTCACTTCTTACACTTCATTCAGTAGTCAGTATTTTGTAAATCTCATAATGATGAGCCTGTTGTTTATCAACGAACGAATCAGGAAATTGTGAAAATGGTTTACCAAGGTAAGAAGAAACAAGGTCATCATAAAGTAAGTGCAGAGGAAAACAAAGAATTAGAAGAAAGAAAGAATTTCTATAAATAAATGTATGAATACAAAAGATTTAATGGCAGGACTAGAAGAAAGAAAACAAGAAATTAGTTACTTTATTCAAACAAAATTAAAGAAAAGCCAAAGTACCAGAAGCAAGCTACATTGCAACAATAGTTCAAGAAATTACTATACACTTTATTCAGACAAGTGTCCTCATCTTAGCTGTTGTACTCCACCAGCTTTTTTCAGGTGCCTGTTATAGTAATCTTCTGGAAATTTCAAACTAAACTGTGTGTATTTAATCTATAGAGATAAATTGTTCTCATTCACCTGTCCATATGAGAGAACATTTCATATTAATGAATTCTATCAAGTTAATTCATCCTTGTGACATTGCTTGCCTCTTCCACTGAAACAGAGTATCTTTTTCACACTTCTCTAAATATTCCAGGTTTATAGTCAATTATCAGTATTTGTGTAATAATATGCAAAAACAGAAAATATAAAGTATAAGTAATAAATTGCAGTTATTTCTACAGTTCTCAATTCAATTTAGAGAGAGAATTGATTTCAAATAGTTTAGAAAATATTCTCATGTTTAGTCTTATAAATGTCTAATACTCTCATGAAATCATTATCAGGAAGCTTGCAGCCTATGAAAATACAACATACTGAAAATATTAAATAAATTTGTTATGCAATTCGATATTAAGATATAGTGACTGTGAGAGTATCTAAATGATCAAGACATTTAAATCAGAATTAAAGTGCTAATTAAAATTAGTTTCACTTTAACTAATTAGGTTATACAACTTACAAATTGATGAAACATACTGTTTTTAAAACTGTCTAAATTTTAAAGTATTTTACAATATCTTTAATCTTTTTGTTTTGTTTTGTTTCAGGGTAGTAAAGATACTTTGAATACAATATACAGATTTCACTAACAGAGTAAGTGGTAATAGGAAACTAAGTATTTAAGTATCAAAGTTTCCCAGTGTCACATAATAAAAACTGTATAATGAAATTTTCACTGATGCTTTGAAATTCAATAAATAACAATTTACCAAAAATGCAAATGCTCAAAAAAGTGTGCAATATTTGTGAAATGTATACCATTTTTTTAAATGTTACACTATGAACTTTACAGGTGCCCAAAATAATGCAAAAGTAGTAGAAATGTCAAAATTAAGAAAACCAGTGTAATAAAAAATGATGTGTATATGTCAACAATGTTTTTAGTTATTAACTCAGCTTCATTAAAAACATACAAGTATTCAATAAATTGTATATAAATACTGTTCTATAATAAATAAATAATATTCTATAACAGTCTTCAATTCAAGATTAACATGCCTTGCAAATTTGAAATGTGAAATATTATTAGAATGAGGGCTTTATGAAAAATATAAAGAACAAATATTTCTAGTGAATATATACACTGGGCCCTTTAAAAGACTTAGACAAGAGTAGAGGAAATGTATATGAAGGTCAACAAAGATTAATGGCATTCAACAATCTAGATATAGGCATCATAAATTCTCTCAATTTTTATGCTCTCAGCATTACTCTCAATTAAAATATAATTTCCTGTGATTTTTTAAATGAAAAATGCATATTCTAGTTTTATTTGATAAAAATTGAGTCTCTCCAATGTGGTCACATTTCTGTATATATATAGTCATACATTAAATGCAACCCTTCAGTTGTCATGAGTGAACTGATGGACTAAAAAATGGTACCTCAGCTGAACTAATTATTATTTGACATACTCACTTCACAAAGGTTTTAAAAGTGAACACTGATTTCTTACCACAGTCAAACGATATCATTTTTTGTGCCAATCTACCAGTTTAAAATAAGCAATCTTAAGATTTAAATCAATTTTTTCATCAATTGATCCTTTTCATGTGACAGCACAACTTGTATTTGTAATATCACTGTAAATTTTTATCATCATCACTAATATATTTGATATTATAGACATCATTGTATTGTTTTACAAATAATTCTCAACATTGTGACAAGAATGTAATCTTTATCATTGCTTTCTTCTATTAAAACTTTTTAAACCAGATATAGGCTTTGACTTCACTAATTATAATAAACTAATCATTGCAAATCTTATTTTGCAATATACAAATCATTAAAATATTTGTCACATGAACAAAGTTACATTTCATATGTTTGAGTGTATGGTAATGAGCAATCATAAATTTGAATATCAAAATTTCTAAATTTTATATAATAAAAATTATATATTGAATGTAGCACTGTGATGGACTTTATGAAAAAAAAGTCTGTATCCATAATAATAATGACAAACTTGGCAAAGATGAATATTCCATCAACTGAAGCATGTTCTAAACAAAGATTATCAAAAATTTATATACTACTGTTGGTGAAAAGTAATAAATTTTTTTTTTAAAATATTAAATAAAAAAATGAACTAAATCATTATCTTAAAATATCAGTTACTGAATTCCCATCAAAAGTCAATAAGATTATCTGAGCAACATGTAATATCTTGTAAGATATTTAACAATTCCTAATTAAAATTTAATTAACAAGTTCTTATTACACAAGATTTACTTATATAATTTGGGTTTATGATTACTCACATCAGATTTCATCAGAGAAGTTTAAGAAAAGTCAATAAATTTATATATGTTGAAATATTGATAAGTGAAGTCTAGTCTAGTGCAACTAAAATATTTATCTAAGCCGTCTTTTTATTTATCTTAAATAAATATCAGAAAGCTATTTTACTAAATTATAAATATTTTCACTTTTCTAAATAGCTATCAGTTTAAAAAAATATAATACAATGTTAAAAAGTTATCTGCCCAAACAAAGAGATTAAAAAAATTCTGATGTTTCATCAGATTTGAAGTGGGCCTGATCAAGAACTCTTCAGCACTTTTTATATAAATTAAAAGTGAGCTATTTGAAGATTTTATGCAATCAGATGATTCAGGATAAAAGTATGGGTATCATGCAAAAACATTTATAGAACTTGCAAAATATTAACACTCACCTATACAGAACATGTCTGATTTGCTTATTTTTACTAACAATGTTTACTTTCATAGCTGACAAATTTCAAGACAATTCTAACAGAACAGGCCTATTGCAGTTGCTGGAACCCCTGTTAAAAAGGTATCCTCCCTAATGTCTAAAGGTTTGCTACATTTTATATTGGAAATTATTTGTTTTACTTTGTATTTTCATATACATTTTAAAGTAAATAAATACTCTTACTAAACATGCTGATACAAATATCAAGTTAGAGTCTATAAGATATAAGTCATTGGTGTTTCATATAAAATGCATTCTGTAATCAGTTCATGCATTCTTAAATTTCCTTCATATAATAATAATCCAAAAATTTTAAAAGCATAATACAACCAAACTGCTTTAACTTGAAGAACAAAGCTATTTGCAGTTCTTTTTGCAATTTAATAATAGTTTTTGTGCTCATCTCAATAAAAAGATCCCATTTTTGTATAATTTTGTGACAAAAGCCAAAAAGAAAATCATATCAGCATTGCAAGAAAAGAAATGAAATGATTACTAATGGCTGCATAAAATGATATTTTTTTAATTTTTAAATAATGAGACAGTTTTCATATGAGTGTGTTCGTTACTGTAACACAGCAAAATGGCATATCAGATTTTTGTTAATACAAAACTGTTAAAAGTTTAAATTTGGAAAGTAAAGCAATTTCTATCCCAATTTGTAAGTAATTAGTGTGGGATTTGCATTCATGCTCATTTTAAATAATCCAATTTGATTGAGTAATTTCCCTTAATTATATACAAATGTATATATTTTATAAAGTGTGAGACACAAGAATACAAAACAGTGATTTAGTTCCTGATATGAATGTTGTTTCTTAAACAGTAATTGTACTCTCTTCTTTTGCTTTAAAGGTAGTCTTGCTTAGATCAAAATGGTATTCATGATTACTAAATACAATTTTCACTCATATGTATATATGTTATACACTCTTGTCTACAATAAAATGCTTGCTTATTCATAATTGAATATTTGAATAGAAAATCAAATAGATAAAATTCTTTAGGGGAAAAAATACATACAAAAAATTTGTCTCTGAAAATTTTTGAGAGAAAGGAAGGGAACTCTGAAAGACATACTCATAGATAATCGAAAGTATTTACAAGTTTTGTTAAAGTACTCAAATAGATTATGTACTTTATGGACTAAATTCACATATGTAGTTAATTATAATTCAAATAAACATATAGTAAAAATTCTAGTCAGTTAAATGAAGATGTATAGAGAAAATCAGTTTTTAAAATGTCCAAATAAAAAAAAAGTTCATGTGTATTCTCTGTAGAAATAGCCTGATAATATTGTTAGCATAAAAAAATGTAGCAATGATTTAGTGTGATAAATATAATTGAGTTGGATTAAAATTGTAACAGTAATGTATATATAATTACAAATACAAATAAGACGAAAATGCCAGCTTATAATAAGTATAAGCTTTGAATTTAAAACAAAATACTTTTGCACTGCATTCATGCAATTTCTTTTGTATCATTTTAAAATGCTCTACATCTCCCTTTTCAGATATTATTTGAATTTTTTCAATATTTTTCTTGTATTTTACAGAGTATTCATACAACTAAGAATAAACACAATTTTTGTTATTATTCTCTGAGTCTATACTCTATTGTGCTGCCGAAACCACTTGCAACATGAACAGTGTTTAAGGATTGAGTCAACGTTAGAAAAGGCTATGTTTCATTGGCTCTAAAAATTCACTTCTGTTGTTCTGGATTGCCAAGTGGAGCCTGAACTTAGTCATGACCACAAGTTGTCAATCGACAATAAAGAATTGAGAGAAGTCATAAAGGCTCATCCAGAAAAAAAATCATTCAGGCATTGGAGGCAATGCTGAGATAGCCTATACATCAATCAGAAACATTTGGTAGAAGGCATCAAAGTGAAAACAAAGAAGTTGTTACCTAATAATTTGACTGTTGCAGTGTAATACTGCAATTTTCCTGAGAGTGAAAAATGTTGATCATGTGCTGACTCTTAATGAGAAATGAGCATTACAAAGAGAAACATGTAAGTTGGGCAAAAAATACATGAAAATTGATTTTGCAATAGAAATTTTTAGTGATAAATATAGAGCTACATTCCTTCATGGAAATAGTTGACCAACAGGACATAAAAGACAACAGAGGGGAAGTGGAATAATGTTTGGAGCCAGTATTGAAGGCATTAAAATTATATATATCTTGAAAGTTGATTACAGTATTATGTGTAGAAAATTATTGTAAGTTCTTCGACAAGATGTTATTTTTGAGTGGTAGAAAACTTGTAGTCCATCATTAGAAGAGATGTATATGAAAATGGAAATAATATTCCAAGATCTTTGGTAAGCAATAAAATCTGCTACAAATAATACTAATGTCAAAATAGTAGAAAATCAATACAAGAAATCTGATGACGGCTATAAAATAGCAAAAAACTTATATTAACATGTAAAATATGAAAATAATTTATTCAGGTATATGGAATGTTGTGTTATATATCTTTATCTGGCCATATCTTTTGGATTTAATTATAAATAAAAATTTATATTGCACATGGCTTACATAATAAAACTATATTCACAAAAAATTATCAATATGCTTAATATGAATAGACTGAAACTCATAAAATATATTGATCATGTAATTATATCCTGAAAATGTTACCAGTATCAATTGTTTAATACCAATTTTTTTCATGAAAATATTAACTTGCATAATAAAATGACAGTGTAGTGTTCCCTGACAATATTAAAATAAAATAGTATGCTGTCAACATTAGTCTTGTAACTCAAAACTGATCCTTCCAACAAATTCTAGTAATAGAAATTTGTGCAATCATACTAGCTGGGAATAAATAATTAAGTTTTAAATGTGTCTTTTCATTATTACCTGCCTCAATATGACCTTTATACTGTTATTTTGAAACAAATATAGCTTTTTGTTGAGTTTAAATTACTCAAATAGCAGAATACCTAGTTAAAAGATTTATCAAAGAAAACTATTGAAAGTTCAATTTTAAATAATTCTTTGCTGTAACTGGAGGGAAAGTTAATATTTTATACAAAAATAGTTAAGCAGAAAATGAAAATTAGCAAATCAAATCTGATATTCTAACAAGTCAAGTTAACACACTATTACAACCTGGCTACACCCTATGATGTTTTTAAACAAGATATTGTCAATTATCAAGCTAAAATTTCACTCAAATAATAATTAGAAAATGTGTAAATCTATGTTTTAAAAATCTTAGTTTTATTTCTCACAATCATCAATTGCCAATTCTTCTGATAAGCAGAACAATTGAGTGAATAATGTTAAAATCATTTCTTGCTTCAAAGACATTTCAGTGGTTGCATCAGAATTAAATTCTGATTAAACCCAATTTATAATCTAACCAAGAGAGTTTAAGCAGTATGGATCATTTATCATACCTGATCTTGGATCCAATCAACTATGTTACAGTCTCTTTAATAATGAATCCAGTAGATTCATGTCATTTACCTTGCACTCAATCACAGGTGATTAAATATTGATAATTATTATCTCTAATTAGCCTATTGATCATTTTACTGAAATACTTTATTCAGACAAATGTAAATGTACTTCTCAATGTAAACACATCTAAATGCTTACAATATCCTATAAAAAATAGACATCTTCAAAAATTGTATGTGATCTTTTTTAAGATTATTCAAATTCTACATATTCAGCATAAACCACTGATATTCTCTCATCAGAAACAGACCAAAAATAACAATTTTGAATGTAAAAAAACCCTTTCCTACCAAAATCTTCTCCTAATAACAGCCAATTTTGCAGCATTTTACAAAGTATAGAATTTATTTTAATAACCAGTCATAAAAAATAAAGAGGTAAGAATTAAGGAAATTAAATGTGATTCATAACGTATGAAAAAAGTTTGACTGTAATTTGAAACAAAAAATAGGTGTTCACAACTATTATTATTGCCACACCTTGCTGTTCATGACTCAATTCTTCAAAATTTCTATTTTTATCATCATCTTTTTAAATTATTTTTCAACTATACATGCAAAGACAAGATTTACTTAATTTACTGTTTATTATTGATATTTATTGTCTAAAGAAAACTGGTATAGTAAAATCTACTAATATTATAGAATACATAAAATCAATATTAGCACCTTTATACAATTTAGAAAATAAATCAATACAGTATAGGTTATACCTTTCAACAATATAAATGCTTGCACATATTCAAGTACTGAGTTTAGCATATATAAATCAAAAAATAAAATAAATTTACAAGAGTTTTAAATGAAAATTTACTAAAACAAATCTGTTAATTTTTTTTCATTTAAAATTTATAGCTTTTGGTAATTCAGATTAAATAGATTTAAGAGTTTTTGTCTAACATTTAAACATGAATTGTTAATGGTTTTTAATTTGGATTATACTCCCTTATATTTATTGCTTTTTATTCTATACATTTCAGCTAAATCAATCTCTAGTTTTAAGATAAAAAATGTCCAGTGCAATGTCTCATTTTATTATAATCCAGTCTATGGATAATGTGTACTGTCACTGTACTTTTACTAACTCATTCAGTTCTACTATGCACACTGTTATGGTAATTGTATTTACTTGTCATCTTACTCTAGTTTACATTTTTGTATCGTTTTCAAATAAATTTTTCAAATTAAAAAAAAATCAGTGACAAATAATATTAAAACACACTATCTCTACATTTTGGTGGATATGTGGTATGTTCCGGAAAGGGATATATTTGTTCGAAGTAGCAAAGTGGTTGTTGACTACTGTAACCAGGTAGGACAATCTAGCAGGTAACCGCAATGCACTGGTCCTCGTTGTAGTGGTAGGCAATAGGCGTAGCCAATAGGCGTAGCCAATAGGCGTCGTGTCTGTACCTCCACATCAATCTGTATTTATGCCTGACACCAGCCAATCATATTACTGTGAGGGGGAACCCAGGTGTATGCATATTCATTACATCAATATGTAACCATCAATAACAAGGTTGCTATCAAAAGAATCTCAATTAGGCCAAACATTGAATTTTGATCTTCACTGTGGCCATGGCTATGCCCATACTGTCATCAAACACAATATTGTCTTCAAGAAAAGCTTGGCTTTATGCCTGACTACAGTTGAACCATTGGATGGTTGATTTTCTTTAGCAGCATATCAACCATTATGGATTATTTAATGCCAAAACCAAAATATTTTGAACAGTTTTATTGCTTCAACTTCAGATAAAATGTATTGTTTGTCATTTTGCTATAAAATGAATTGTTGGTAATTCTGCTTTAAAAATGTATTGCTGGTATTTTTACTATAAAAATGTATTTTCATACTTTCACATTCGTTTGTTTTTGTTAGGGGGTTCACTATTTACCCATAGATGGCACCCTAACAGGTGCTACTACCCTGGGTCAGGGTGGACCTGGGAACAACAGCCATTAAGAAGTGATCAACTGAACTGTGAGTAAACACCAAGAGAAGGGATTTCAAGTTGAAGTTGATAAATTTTAAACAAATGATTTCTATCTATTTCTTTACATCTGTATTTTTTTAATCCATAAGAAATTGTCAACAGCATTAAATGACTGAGTGAATGAACATTTGAAGCCCATTTTAAAACAGACTTGTTTCATCAATAGATATTACAGTTTAAATCTTTTTCTTATATCTTCTTTAATGATGCATTTTAAAACTATACAAAGTACTTATTTCACTTTCACCTTGCTTAGTGCTTTTATGTAGGTAACACCAAAAAAAAATAATAATATCTAAGTTTAAAATACATTTTAAAGAATGAAAAATCTTTCTTGAAGCTTTAATTTTACTTTTAATTCCAAGCTATTAGATTAAATTCAATATTTCCAATAAGCAAAATAGGTTTGTGTCTTTCAAACTAAAATTTAAATTGATTGGAATCTTTTTTTCCTTCATTATCAGTAAAAGTTGTAAATTTATCCATATTAACAAATGTCAACACAACATAAATCACTTTTTTAAAAAAATCTTACAAAAATAAAATGTACTTTCCTGAAACTTGAAAAAATTAGCTAGTTGAAATTTAATTTGAATCAAAACAAGTATTACTTTAATTCAAAATATCACAGAAAAACATATTTTAATATGGAGGGATGGATTCTGAGGTGTTGACACATTTATCAACAGCATGATGTTTGGGAAAATTTAAATAAGGGGAGCATAACTAAAAAGAATTATTTGACAAAGATGACATGAATACCTTTTGTATATAATTCTAAGCAATCTAATATTTTATTGAATTTTAGGTAGTTGAAGTTGCCTTGAACAGTACATTTATCAATGACTGGGACATCTGTTAGAAGGCAGCACAGGTCATTCATGTTTCTTTAATGGAGTGTTGGACTATACATACTGAAAGGTGTTGTATATTATTCAGTGGGAGGTATATGTAGATAATGTAATTGGTGAAGCCAGTTGCTTTCAGTGAGCTTAGAAGCAATATTGTTTCTTACAATGATGTCTGCTCCCAAGTGGTCTCTCTGTGCTTTGCCTGACCAGTATAGAATGTAGTCTGGTTTGTGCTCTTTCAGGCAACCTGGTCTAGAAAAACGGATCTCACTGAAAGCAACGAAGTCAATATCCAGCCTGTCAAGATCTAAAGCAATTAAGGTAGAAAGGCATTTTTCTCTAACTTTGTCATTTATGTCTCACATCATCCTCAGATTCCAGCAAGAAAGTTTGAAAGATAGTTTCCATTTAGTCTAAACTGATCTTCAGGTTGCATGACTACTTATAAAAGATGCTCATCTGTCACAGTAAAACAACTGGGATGAGTGGGAAATAAGCTTTTTTAGGCCATCTTTTATATGACCTTCACACCGTGGAGCAAGTAGTAGTGTCTCCAGAAAAAAAGACCATTTGGTCTCTTAGTGTGCTATCAAATGATGCAGTTGATGCCCAGATCCACACCAAGTGACCACTTATTATATGGGCTGCTTACATGCAAGATTGGAACTGCAACTTCCAGTGGTATCTTTCTCCTGCTTTGCCCTGCTCCCATCCCTGCAGAGCTTTGTAGCAATTGGGTAGGTATGCACCCTCTAATTTGCACAGTGAAGTTCTTAAAAGGCGTATAGTTTGCACATAACTAACTACACCATGTAGGTGAGTTTGTTTGCTCAACAAGGTCTCTGAAACATATCATTTTTGTCAAAAGTTTTCCTATCTTAGGCAGAGGGCTGAGCTGGCTGTAGAAGTTTGATGTCCCATAGAAATGTGCAACCATAAGACCAAATAGAACAGGGCATATGCACTGATACTGTAAGACTTTAGCAATAGCATGATGTAACAGAGTGAGGGTAACCCTCCAACTACTGTGGCATGTAACCCCACCTTAAAACTTCAGGTAGTTCAAGAATTGAGTAAAAAGCAAGGGCTTTTTGGAATGTGAGTTTGGGAGAAACTAAAGAAAAATTTGTCAATTAAATCTAAATGAGGAGTGGAGTAATTGCAAAACAATAATCAAATAATTTAAATGAATTTCAATAAATAAAATTGGTAAAGGATATGCTGAGGGCCACTGAAAATTTTGAACCAGTGGATAACTTAATAAACATATTAAATTGTTCACAACGAATTAAATCCAAAACTCAGTCCTACTTTTTCCTAGGTGGTTTGATATGACCAATAGAACTTGAATAACTTCACCTTAGTCACTAAAAGTCATCCAAGAGCCTGAATCATGTTCATTTAAATGCTATTCATCTAAAGCTCCTTATTTGGCCAGTAAATTTTACAAGTAAATCTTTTGGATGTCAACAAATAGGTATCTACTTTTCAAACAATGAACATATTCAAGACCAGTGAAATTTATGAATAATTTCACTTAATATATCATCCACATGATCCATATAAAACATGTACTCAAAGTATATTTGAAAAGAGTTTTAGGTTCATGCTCATTGAGAACAGCTCCTAGAAAGAAAATATGTTCAATTGTCACATTCACATGATCAATTTCTGAATGAACATTGTTGCTGTGTTTCGATAGAAACATCTAATGAAAACACACATACAATCCCTACCAAGAAAATATTAATGATTTTAAGAGAGAGAATTCTCCCAACTGTCTCCTGTATTTGAAGAAAGAAAAATAATCTGTAGGACTATTACAATAATGGTTGCCTCTGAGACTTAGTAACTTTTTTAGTGAACTTTACACACTTTCTGTAGATGCTATAAAATAATGCTATTATTTAAAATTTAATGTTAAATACAACAGTTTTGTTGTGTTCTGAAAAAATCCCAAGAGCCCTTTTTAACATGTGATTATCACTTGATCAGAACCCCACTGGAGGATATTTTAACCAGGGCTGATTGACTTAAGCATTTAATACATCATAATAATGCAAGACAATTTCATCTTGATCTCCAGATTGAATTCACTGACAGGATGAACACTTTCAATAACTCAAGCAATGTCCAGTGACCATGATTTTGGTTGGATAAAACATTACAATTGCTGCCAATGACCAAGAAGACAATGTTCAACTAATAATGTCTAATAATGTATGGAAGAGGTCACAGAACCACAATGGAATGATTATGGTATTTAAAACTAGTGCACGTTAAAAATTCATGGTGGGAGATAATTAAATACAGTACAAGAAAATTTTTCACTTAGTATAAGTTGTTATGGTAAGTACAGGCTCAAGAATATACTAAGAGTAGTTAATATCTTTACCTCACTCTGAAAACATGTTGAATATGAAATATACTGAAGGATGAAAAAAGTACTCAGTTTTATTTTCTCATGGATTCTCATCTTTGTTTTAATAGTGTCAGCCTGAAAATGTAGTCATTATATCTTCTAGTTTTTAAATGATTTTGCCCTGCATTTGAAATGCATGTTGCCAAAATTTATTCGTTAAAAACAGTAAAGCACTATTCATAAACTTTCTATGCATATTCTAGTGGGTTTCTTAAGATTTAAACTTGTTTCTAATATAGCTGTTGATGCTTGAAAAAATGAACTTCAATTTTAGAGACTTTTAAGAAGAATCTAACAAGTTAAAAGATGAACCAGAATCTGAACAACTCTATGACAGAATAAATTAGTGATGGAGTAAATTGAAAGTTTGAATAAATTAATTTTTGATATGTTAAAGGTAAAAAAATAAAAGAAAGGACCACAACATGCTACAATATTTTGCTTTGTGGGTTTACATGGAATATATTTACCTTCAATAAAATGAATTAGGCAAGTGTGTGTGTATGTGGGTGTAAGAGAAGGAACACAGCATAATTTGGTTTTGATACAAATAAATAGCTTTTTTTTTTGTTTGGACAGCCTCATTTTCCAGTCAACAGATTAAAAGTTAGTTTAGTGTCTTTACCACATAGCTAGTCCCAAACCAGCCAAATTTTTTATTTATGTGTCCATTATACTTTCTCATTTTAATATAATATGCTGACAGAGAAATATTTACTCAACTAATCAAGAGAACTATGGATTCTAAATAATTTTGGAATGTGAAACTTAACGCTTTAAACGAAAACAATATATATGAATTTTAAATATAAGCAATTAAGAGACAAGCACAGAAATTATATTTTTCTATAATTATGGAATGTGGAGATAGATATTTTATAAGAGAATGGTTAAGATTGTATATTAATTCTAGAAAGAATATGAATTTACCAGTCAAAACAATAAGCTTGTGGTGAATGTTGAGAAAAAATATTTTTGCATAAAGTCAAGCAAATTCCAGTCACAAAAACATTTCTTTATAACTTAATGTTTTTTACATTCATCCATATATGCATATAATACTAAATGGTTATGACCTAATTCTTTGATTCCTTCCACTACTCCACTATTCACACTCAATAGTGTCAAGATATTAGAAAATGATGGTCTACTGACTGTTAATCTCAGAAACATTAACTAGGTCAAAAAATCTTGAAGACTTGTTTTATTACCACTTTGTGTGCAGCTGTTTAGTTTTTTACTAAAGCAATAATACTCAACTTACATAGAAGAAAAAGTGGGTTATTATCAGCTGAAGTGTGCCAAAACCACATGAAGATGCTAATGAAGAAATATACACACTCACAAATCAATGTAGTAAACTAAGAAAAATTACTGAATAATTTTAGCTGTGATAAAGGTAAGTTTCTGTTAAATGTGATTAAAATTAATTCAATGACAAACATTATTAATTCTACCCACATAATATTGTAAAGCTACATCTGCTAGTTTAAACTGTATGGCTTTGTTGTTTTTTTACAGGAAAGATTAAAATTTAAATCTAAACTGATTATATACATTTTTCTTTTCAATTAGTATCTCTCAAAGCATGATAGTACAGCCACTAACATGCAAGCGGTTACAGGATGTGGAGGATTTAGGAACAGAAACATTAGTAATGAGTAGAAAGAGAAAAGAACAATCAGGCAGACAGCAAATAGTAATTGACACTGCATTTAAATGTTTGCAGATTAAAGTTGGTTGAAAAGTTGGAAGGGAGATCCACAAACAATAAGTGTGAAAAAAGAAATTGTCAGCATAGAAATTATGGCTACATCTAGCTAGTTTAACTGCAAATTGATGAGATCTCGCTGCCAGTCTAGTATTGCGCTTAGTTTCATACAGTTTAGGTACAATAGCAAAGAGCTCATCCAAACAATTACCATGAAAGTATTTATAAAAAAGGCACAGAGAAGCAACCTTACAATGGTGGGCAAGTGACTGAAGCCAAGCCACCAGATCAGAACAAATAATATTGCTGAATGAAAGCAATGGTTGAATCCAGTGACTTGACCCAACTGAGTTGTGAGTTCAATAACTGGCAGAGGTGAAGAGGACAACAGTCCGAACAATATAAATAGTGTAAATAAATAATTTACAATTAAACAATTATAATCATAGCAATGAAAGAATTTCATTCATTTATGAGAAACCTTAATCCAGTGAGAAAATCCAAAGTACTATTTACTGTAATATTGTTCCTAGCATTATTGTTTTCAGTTAATTATTGTTAAATAAAATTAATAATTAAATATATAATTTAAATTGATATTTAAAGGCATAATGACTATTAAAATACCAAACAGGATAGCATGTGTGAAAAGTCTAAAAGAAAGTGAAAACATGTTATTAGGTTGGTGCAAAAATAATGTCGTTTTCTCACATATGTTACTTTTATATATGATTTCTGAATTAATTCGTTGATATATATAGCCATGTTATATATCATTTTGAAGCGCGTTTTTCGCTCTATCGAATTGTGTTATTCGTTACCGTTCTCAATCTCTTCATTCATTTTTTTGCAGGCTTTATGACAGCATGGACAAAATTCAAATCCGCACAATTTTCTTGCTCCAGTACAAACTAGGCCGAAAAGCTGCCAATGATGTGTTTGGCCCAGGAACCACTAATGAACGAGTGGCACAACGATGGTTCAAGAAATTTCGCAATGGTGACGAGAGCCTCGAAGATGAAGACGGTCGCGGCCGGCCGACTGCGGTTGATAACGAACATTTGAAAGCCTTAATTGAAGCCGATCCTCGCAAAACCACACGAGAAGTTGCTGTTGAATCGAGGTCGACCACTCAACAGTCGTTCGCCATTTAAAGCAAATAGGGAAGTCAAAAAAGTTGGATAAATGGGTGCCGCATGAATTGAACGATAATCAAAAAAAATCGTCGTTTTGAGGTGTCTTCTATGCTCCTTTTGCACAACAAAAACGACCCATTTCTCGAGCGGATTGTGACGTGTGATGAGAAGTGGATCCTCTATGACAACCGGCGACGTTCGGCACAGTGGTTGAATGCCGGAGAAGCTCCACAACACTTCCTGAAGCCGAAATTGCACCAAAAAAAAGTTATGGTGACTGTTTGGTGGTCTGCGGCTGGTCTCATCCATCACAGCTTCTTGAATCCGGGTGAAACGATTATGGCGGAGAAGTACTGCTGACAAATTGACGAAATGCACCAGAAGCTCCAACGTATGTGCCCAAGATTGGTCAATATGAAGGGACCAATTCTCCTCCATGACAACGCTCGCCTGCATGTTGCTCAACTGACCCTGCAGAAGCTGAACGAGACTCTGCCTCATCTGCCATATTCACCGGATCTCTTGCCCACCGATTATCACTTTTTCAAGCATCTCGACAACTTCCTGCGCGAAAAATGCTTCAAAAGCCGAGATGATGCCGAATCGGCCTTCAATGACTTCATCGCTTCCAGAACTCCGGATTTCTATGCTAATGGGATAAATAAACTTATTTCTCGTTGGCAAAAATGTGTCAATTCTAATGGTTCTTATTTCGATTAATAAAGTTTATTATGAAAGGAGTTATGATCTTTTGAAGTTGAACGTCAAAAAACGACATTATTTTTGCACCAACCTAATAATTGCTAAAAGATGATAAACAAATTACCTGAATGTGGATATTAAATTTTCCAACTCGTGGAGCTGAAATCTCGCGAGTCTGAAACAAAAATGAAAATTACAATCAGTATCTCAAAGAATGCATGCAATTAAATAAGTATGAAACAATATGAAAGACTGGATAAATCTTACACTAATAAAATCTATAATTTGAAAACAAATGGCAAGATAACTTCATATATCAGCCTAAACAACTGCTAGTTTTCCTCTTCAATGATTTTGTCTGAAGCAAAATATTAATATGCAAGACATATTTGAATGCCAGCTTTAATATTACTGCAGCAGACTTGAGCTTTCAGAGTAAAGGACAAAAAAAAATTAAACATGGACCACACCCTAAAAATACATTACAGTCAACTGAATTTCTAAAATCTAGAACCACGAAGAAACATCATTTTTCAAAAGTTTGGTGAAATTATTTTACTAAATACTATGCAAAAATCATACAAACAAATAACCAGTAAAAGCAAATATTTACTTGGCTTACTTTTTCTCAAAATCAGTGTAACAACTTTTTATATATTACCTGAAATTGTCCGTTATAAATTAATCAGTTTTCATAAAAAAAAAAAATGTAGAATAACTGAAGAGTCTCATAAAAAGGTTTAAAGATTATTAACATTGCTACAACATAAAAAATCATTAAAATTTGTAAAAATTAAGTCATAGAGGTCAAAGTTAATGAAGATATGAATCAATTCAAATGATCAGAAATAGTAGAAAATAAAATTTCAAATACCTTGAAGATCAAAACCTATTTTTAAACAGTTGCTTATCAAAAGGTCTTGTAAGAAACTGACTCAAAACATTATTTCCAAAGTTGATCAGAGCAATACATGTAATTACATTTTATATTTTCCTACAAAAATTGAAAATAAAAATTTATTTTTATAGATTACTTGAGATATTTGAAATATTGTGAAATACAAATTATCAACTTCAATCAAACATGATAACATAACTTCTCATTTGCATAATTCAATAATTCATGCTCACTTGAATTTATTGGAAGAAAATATTTAAGTCTTGTACTTTTTTATTATACAATTTATGGAACACCAAAATGATGTAATGCTCAGTAGCTACACACAATAACTAACAGATTTTTAATTTAATATAAATATTTCCAAAAATTCATAAAAGAAACCATATAAAGTTGAATGAAATGCAATCAAGACTAACAAAGATTATTCAATTATCAGTTCTCACCATTTGTATCAGGAAATCTGGAAATCTCTTTAATAATCTTTCCCCAGTCCTACCCTGCCCATTAGCAAATGTTATACTCTTTATGAAACGAGAATATTTGTATATTTCCAATAACTTGTATTTCAAACTAAACTGAGTAGAATTAGTTTTTTTATTATCAGTAAACTTTATTTGAAAAAGACTAGCTGATTTAAAGTTTAATTACAAATATTACTTTTAGGTTGAAATATCACAGAAAAGTATTTTTAACAAGATACATAGACACATGTTTGGGAATTTTTTCTCAGGGGAACATATAACTGTAATAATTACTTGACAATTACAATGTTGTAAACACCTTTTTTATATTTTTTTTTAACTACTCAATAATCTTACAAATTTAAGAAAATATTTTAAGCAATGTAAAATTGCATTGAATTTTATGTACTTTGGCTTTATATTCTAACTTACAAATCCATTTGTTAAGGAAATGTTAGAAAATTACCAATTTTAATTTTACTCTAGTTATCACTCTTATTTTCTGATAATTACACATCTGGACATCTTTATTTACAAAAATTAATACATTTATACACACATAAAATAAATGCAAAATTCTTTTTTAAAATATTAAGGTCGTTGAAGTATAGTGAGCTTTTTCATTTATGATTAATAAATAGTCTTAATTTAATAACAATATTACTTACTGCTAAAAATTAATACAGAATATTAAAACATTTAAAAGTTTATAAATTATTCTAATTGAAATATTTTAAAACTGAACACAATTCTCATAAAAATTCAGTATTCATTGAAACTTTTTCTTAAGACAATAGTGTTCATAATATATTTTATTCATAAAAACAATTAAAAGTTTTTCTAATTAAAGTTTTATTGCAAACTAATTAAAGTTTTATATTCACACATACCTTTCATTTTTTTTACTCACACACTCAAAGAAAAAAATAAGCAATACAATCCGGAATTTCCATCCAACAGCACCCACTCTTGCCTAAAGAAACAAAATAAAAACTGAAGCCAATTTGAGCCTAAGAAAGAACATACATTTTCAGCTGTTGGACAATACCTTGGCCTGGGTTCACAGATTTGTTGGAAAGTAGCCTCCCATCTCCAAGAGACTGCTAGCCAAAGGCTATCTCCCCAGTAAGTCACAATTAATCTTCCATCTCCTTCCCTACCCTCAGTAGACTTTTACAATTCCACTTATCTCTTTTTTTCAACAAGAGACATCTACACTGATTTATCATTTATTTCTTTAAAACTCCATTGTTTCTTCTTTGTTCTACCACCATACACTTATAACAATTGGTGTCAAAAGCGTGCAGCTGGAACAAGATGGACCACAGTGAATTTACTTGCCACAAAATGCTAGAACTAATCAAACAGCAATGGGCAACCATTCTCAAACTGAAAACAGACCCAGAATTCACAAGCAAACATCAAGTCAGAATTGCTGACAAACTCCAGACAGAACAACAGGAAATGCTGACGGTTCTCGACTCTGCCTCTGTCATGATCACACACGTCCCAGACCTCAACAGACTACAAATTGCTCATATGACTACAGTCCTTATGTGATGCTATACACGATGTAAAACATTCCCATCCAGGTAACGATATCAATTGGTTCATAACCAATTTAAACAAGACATACTCAATCCATGTAAAACCTGAGCTCACACATTATCCAAGGAAGGAAACTGAATTTATTAAAATCATTAAGCAACTTCTCGATAAGGGCATATTCCAACAGATGGAGGATTTGCAACAGATCACTCCCTCATACAAGCAGTTAGGGGCCTACCTGCTAAGAAGCCATAGAAGTCAAATGACAAACTTTCAGCACCTCAGCAAAATGTGGGATCTGCAATGACGTGATGGTGAAAAGATCACTGATTTTGCAGGCCGACTCAAGATCATGATCAAGCACATGAATGAAAAAATTAAGGACTCAGCTCTGAACATATACCTCCACCTCATAAAGATGATGGACAGCCACTACTCGGCAGGTGGCATAGTAAACAGCACCCAACACTACCTCAACTGTGGCATAAACACAGACGCTATCCTTAACCTGACCACAGAGGTAATGTACATGCAAAAACAGCAACCATATGCACAAGTGAATCAAGATGTTCATCAGGATCTCGCCAACTTGAAGCATCAAATACAATAGATACAGCGATGGATAAATCATTCAGTAATGTATGGCCAAAACACTTTTATGACACTCAAACACAATGACATAATGCTGAAACAGAACCAGAAATGCATGCCCACAATCAACTCCAAAAACAGAGTCAACTCTGCTGTCTGCTAAAACTACATGAGAGGCCTCACATGTTTCAAAGGTGAAAATTGCTGTTACTTTCACCCACCTCATGCACAAGCATATGTTGCAACTGTATCTACAAATATAACAACAACAACCACAGGACAACTTGAAGTAATAGACATAAACGCATTTCCTGAAATGGATTTTTGGTCAGGACCAAACAAGATGTGATGGCCCAGTCCCCAGTGCAGGACATTAAAAAAAAAAGCATCACCTCTTCAACTTCCAGCATCCACACTCACGCCGATTTTCTTTCACAAAAATAGATAACACTATCACTGACTTCACTTTCTCTGAGACAGGCACCCTAGACTCAGGGTGCACCACTTGCATCATACCTATCTCCTACCTACCTGAGTAAGCAAAGAAACACATGCAAACTTCAAGCATACACATAAATGGAATCAACAGCAATGTTTCTGTCATTGGCAAAATAATCAGTGATATTACTGTGGGCAACACCAGCTCATCCACATTTCAGAACATTAATGTACTGGTCACTAATGCCACTATACCAATCCTTGTCAGCCAGAACATTTTGTCATGACATGCTAACATATATCATAAACAATCAAGACGTCACAGTCAAATTCCATCAAGCCTTGCCATCAGGTGACATAGCTCATATAGCACCAACCCAGAAATGGCTCACATCTGCATATGGAGCCCAGCTCGTCACAAGTCAGCCTATGGCAAAACCCCAGATCAATATCCAGTCCTTAGTGCCAAAACTGGACTGGCTTAGGAAAAACATGGGCATAGTCCTCCCTCCTCACCCCAACTGCAATAAAGTAGAAGTCACAGCAGCCCTTCTCATCAACTACGCCAATATCATTGGTAATAAAAACAATAAGGGCACATTCATTAAGCCAGTGCACATACCCACTAATGACCAGGCCCACAGCCAAAAGCAATACGCAATCACACAGACATTAGAAGCTGATGTCAACATCAAAATTCAACACATGGCCACTGAAGGGATTGTCAAATTCTGTGCTGACCCAAAAGGCTTCACCAGCCCTGTCTTTTCCATCTGAATTTCAAGAGGACTTTCAATAAGGTACCCACAGATTTAGACCTGTATCTGTTGCCAATGATCAATTCTATTTTCAACAAGATTGGTAAGGGAAACAAGTACTTTGCATTCCTTGATCTCCATAAGAGATACTGGCAAATTGCTATCAACGAATGGGACTGCTACAAAACTGTATTCACTTGGAAGGATCGATGTTACCAATACACCCATTTAGCCTTTGACTCCAATATCTGCTGGTCAACTTTTCTCAATGCATAGCTGAGGAATTGACCACCATCATTTTACATTTCTCATCATACATTGACAACAATCTCGTCCATGCCCAAACTTTTCATGACTACACCACACTGGAACAGCTATTCCTCGCTCTTCAAAAATTTGGGCTGATACTCAACCCTGAAAAGTGCATCTTTCTCACTTCAGAAGCAACTTTCTATGTTGCATTGTCAGCAGTGAAGGGTTCAGAGCCAACCAAGAACACATTCATGCTATTGTCACAATGAAGCCACCCACTACAAGAAAGAAGCTGCAAAGTCTCATAGGATGTCTCATTTGGATATACCAATTTCTGGAGACTCACCTTTACAAATGAATCAAGATGGTTACATTTTCCCAATTAAAGAAAAAGCTGACAAGGCTTTTGAAAAAATTAAAAGACACCTATCACTGCCAATCATCTCATGTCCAGATTTCACTCAACACTTTACGCTCACCACAGACACTAGTGACATAGCATATGGTGCCATCCTCATGCAGGAAGCTGACAACAGATAGAAAAAAATCATAGCTGTTGCTTCCCACACTTTCAGCCCAACAGAACAGAACTGGTCCACTACCAAACACAAAGCATTTTCAATAAAATAGTATATATCCAAATCCAAATCCAAATTTGACTACTTTCTGCACAGCCAACCATTCATTATTTTCACTGACCACTGTTCACTGACATACCTCAATGATCTGTCAAAAACACCTACAACAGTTCTATCTAGAATCAGGAACACCTGGCTTGATGCTAAAAGACTCCTAAAATATGCCCAAGGTTATCATACCGTACAAGCTCCAATCCATATACTTCCACCAAGCCTATGACTGCATCAACCACTCTGGTATCACTCAAATGTCCACCCGCTTATCAAACTATTGGTGGGAGGTCAATGCAATACCTGCACTGAACGCAAGGGGAATTACAGCAAGCATCCAAATTGACCCAGCAGACATTGCAAATGAGGCAAAAGACCTTTCGAGGTCATATACTTCATCACGATGCCACTCTCAAAGGGCAAACGCAATATCTTAACAATTTTGGACAGCTTTAGCCAAGAACTCACGGCCATTCCCTGTGCTAAAGATCATGTGATCAAAACAGCTCATGGATTCTACCAATTCTTCCTCTGCTACAAGGAGATACCCTGTCCCGTATCTTCTGACCATGGCACCCACTTCACAAGTGAAGTGTATAAGAACTTCTGTGAGATAACATCAATCACACAGCACCTTCACTATCCTTGGTGTCCAAATTTCCATTATCATTGCACATTAAAGAACCCATTCTATATGCTCTGCAAGGACACGAACTGTGAATTGTCCAATGTCCTCAAATCTGTTGTGTCATCTATGAACACAACAGCACAACTGGCATCTAACTGCATTACGTCATCACCAGTTGACACCCCAATGTCAGTTTACCCAAACTACCCCACCGGAACATTACCAATGACAACCCTGGTGCTGATAAAGGCAAATTCACCAACACATTGCCCTAGCAAACAATGACACCGACCACAAGCTGAACAAACATCTGAACCTGCTCATCTATAAGGATTTGACACAGGTTGGAGACATGGTCTTCCACAGCCCACATATCATATCTGCCTTGGACAGGTAGTTACCAAGTCATCAAAACAAACAACATGGTACTCCAAATTGCAAATGGTCATGCCAAAACTAGTTGGGTCCATCACACTCATGTACATCACCTTGTACCTTGGCCTGACCACCTTATTTATATGATCTTGCCCCCTCCTCCACAGACTCTTCAAGGGATGCCCAAATAGGCACCACATCCTTCATCTCCCAACCATGTAAATAATGAAGACTACAAATCCTGTGATCTCACAGTCATCAGTCCTGATCTTCCAAAGAAGAAATCCCAAACAACAAACATGTGGTCAGCTGCCAAAACATTTTTAAAATTTCATTATTATGCACAAAAAAAGCATCAACACACCAACCTATCCAGGAATCATAATAAGGTCTAGGGGAGCTGTATTCTTCCTAAAACCAGATCTTCTGATTCATGCTACACTAATTTCCACCACTGTCCAGATGTGAACACCCTGAACGCCTAAGGCTGGACTAAAACTCAATCAATTGCACAAACTTTCGTTTTTACACACACATTCAAAGAAAAAAATAAGCAATACAATCCAGAATTTCCACCCAATAGCACCCACTCCTACCTAAGGAAACAAAATAAAAACTGGAGTCAATTTGAGCCTAAGAAAGAAAATAAAAGCAGAAAGCCCATCAAAATGGACATTTTCAGCTGTTAGGCAACATTTTGGCTTGGGTTCACAAATTGTTGGAAAGTAACCTACCGTCTCCAAGAGACTGCTAGCCAAAGGCCATCTTCCCAGTATGTCACAAATCATCTTCTTACAACTCCTTCCATACGCCTCAGACGCCTTTTACAACTCCACTTATTTCTTTTTTCAACAAGAGCTACACCGATTTATCATGTTATATTTTACTTTACAATAATTGTTTATTTCTTTAAAATTTCGTTGTTTCTTCTTTGTTCTGCCACCAACACTTGCATATATTTTTCATTTTTTTTTTTTTTTATTTAAAAAATTAAAAAGACCATAACGAATAAAGACGTTTTTTACTATTTCCACCGGCGCTGAATAATACACTTAAAAAAAAAAAAAGAAAAAATTAAAATTCCGTTTTTAAATACTTTCCATTTTGGAGCTGATGAATTTTTTGATAAGGATTCATTATTAGTTCAATGCTAATTTAGATAATTATTTCCATTCTTTTGATTGATTATGTGATCAAAACATATTTGCGAAAGGTCCGTTACTACTTTTTGAGTGTAACTAGAGAGTGTAGTGTAGTGTCTGTGTATGTACTGACTGTTTATTGTTATAGTTAAAAATTTGTATATATTTTTCAATTACAATTTACAGCCTAAAAAGAAAATCTAAAAATTATTAATATCTAGCTAGAATATGAGTGTGGGTAAAAAAATAAAACATTTATCACCATGACTGATGACAACCGAACGTAGTTGTACATTAGAAAAAAATGCCGACGGTGACATGACATGGATCACGTACGCATTTAAAAAAAATGCTCTCCCTCCAGTCTCTAAAGACATTCAACAAATCTATATCCCCAATCAGCCAATCAAGTGCTATTTAAATACCGTACTTTGCAACTCCTACTACCATTGTGTTTAGTAGTAGTATATAAGACATACCCACTTTGTGCTTGTTTTAAAATCCCGCGCCTCCTGATGCGATTTTTTTCCGAAAGTAAAAAGGGAACGGGACCGTGTAAGAAACATTGACAACGGTTGTTAAGCACGTGGGAAGACATCTTAAGCGTTTTCTTTGCAATATGAGACGGAGTAAAACAGATAACACTTCATTTTCTTAAGTCAATACATTGATCGATATTTTTGTTTGCTGTACATGCGCACATCGTAATTCATTAGCTTCTCTTTCTCTTGGCCAAGCATGATCTTGCCGGTAATTCTTGCGGTGAGTGAGTGTTGGATCCGTTTCATTTGTTTGTACACGCACACAGACATTTCTGAGCACATTTTCATTAAAGTTTTACGTAAAATTAAATAATACGCACATGTTAACTTAAAATGAATCATGGACGAAAATAAGGGAAAGAAACGTACTTCCGTAGTTAGAGCCGGTGTACTTTGTCTTTGAAATTAGCTCAAGAAGTCCCAAGGGGCTATCCACCCAGCCCAGACAGTACTTTTCCGGGGGGTGGGAGGGTGATGTCATTACCTGGCGCCTGAAACGTCCCCAAAAGGGGAAGTGCCGAGGTGGCTTGAGCAATTTTTGAACGGCTTTGCGAAATCCCACATTAAACCCCGAATTTGTTTTTATACACACTCTGCGAATGGGCATAAAGGATACCTACTTCCTGAATTTCACCAGAACCTCACTGGAGTCATTCTTTTCTTTTTGAAGAGGCGCTAGTAACCCTAGGGTTCGAGGCATCCCCAAAGGAAAGTGCCGAGATGGTTGAGCAATTTTTGTCCTTGGTATCATCCCATTCCCATGTAAAGTGAGTGGGACTTCCATTTTAAACTCGATTTTGCCACATTCTATTCGATAAACATACTCCCTTGGTTCAGGCAGAACCCCTAATGGAGATCTAAAAAAAAAAAAAAAAAAAAGGATTCCCAAAGAGAGCGGCAGTACCTTTCCCATTGCACTCGAGTCATCAGGGTCAACCCCTGATGCCTGAGGCAGACGTCTCGAAAAGAAGGTACGAAACGGAAGGAACTGAGAATTTTTGCTTCTACCTCCACATACGCCGGCTGGGACCGTAAATTAACAAAAAGCTTAATTCAAATTTGCCTTCGTGTAGCGGAGGCAGATGACTAGAACTTACCGGGTCATTTTTTTTTACCAGAAAACCACAAGCTCAATTAGATAAAAAAAAAAAAAAATGAAATGTATGCTTTCTGTTCCAAAATGCCATCCCCTCCTCCCATGCAGTACCTCTGGCATTGCACTGAAAGAAAGAGGGTCAGGGTCAATCTGTCCAAAAAAAGAAGTGATGCGAAAGAAAGAATGAAGATTGTTTTTATATTATTATTACTTAATCCTATGGACGTGTAGGATTCCCACCTTAAACACGGCTGGATTGGGGGTGAGAGTTTAAAAAATGGAATGCCTATCTTTATCTGTTCATGATTTTTCTTAAGTCTGCTCCCCAAAAGTTTGTCTAGTTTCCTGGGACCCATTCCCCTAGACTGTGCCTCCCAATTGCCAAGGGAGCTTGATAATTTTTGTTACTTCCCACAAATGTATCGAATCTTCTCTCACGAGGAGGCGTATAACAAGTTACACTCAAGAGACAAATATATTTTTCAATACAAAGCGCGCGAACCTACACGTAGATTTGCACAACAAAAAGCATAAATTTAAAAAATGCGTTTTTTTTGGGGAGGAGTATTACACAGAAACAGAGCGCTCGTGTGTGTGTGTGTGTGTGTGTGTGTGTGTGTGTGCATACAGACAAGTAAAATGTGGTTTTTTAAACACTTTTGTAACTTTTTTTAAGGTGTCGCTAAGCGAGACACTGAATTTTAAGGAATCAGCATATTTTTCATCACAAATGAACAAGCTACGAAGTGGAAGACATGACTTCTGAAGAAAAATGCAATATAAGAACAAAAATTAAACTTGTAAGCTAATTATTCCAGTAAGAAGGTTAATGAAAAATAATGTTACAAAAAATATTTAACAAAAGGCGCAAAAACATGTTTTTCATTTTAGAAGAAAAATAAAATTAGACAGTAGATTTTATCAAATAAAGATTAAAAAATGTACAAATTTCTAGAGAAAAGCAATAAAAATGAGAGGGTGACTACAAGGAGTTGTTATTTTTGTTTTGTTTTTTTTAAGCATCGCGATAAGTTTCGAGAATGTAAGCACAATTAGCGAAAGAAAATCTTTCAACAAAGTAAAAAAAGTAAACAAACACGAAAATTGCATATTTTTAAATTTAAGGAGCATACAACTATTTTGAAATTGGTAGCTCATTTGAAAACAAAGTCAACAGTTAATTTTCCAAGATTTCCAAAAAAGGCATCGATATTATTATTATTTATTTGGAATGTATGTGTTTACTTTAAAACTAAAAAAAAAACACTTTTTCAATGTTAGCGTGTTTTTATAAGCATTCGTTCACTCTTGGCGAGCTCGTGTTAAAATGTGCATTACAAAGGAAATGTTGAAAATGGTAAAACGAACAAATCTCGCAAAAAAACTGAGTAATGATACAACTGAGTGAATAAAAATATTCGAAGGAAAGAAAACGGAAAATGATTTGATCTTTAGAAAGTACCGAAAAATAGCAAAAACATGAAAAACATCATCACGTTGAAACTAGGTCTCTGAAGAATAAAAATCAGTTGAATAAAGATATTATAATTACAATAATTACTATAGGAAAGAATTATCTTTAAACATCAAACAAAAAGGCGGAGCATAAAAAATTATGCCAATAAAAGTTTGTTATAATTTATGTGTGTGTGTGTGTGTGTGTGCGTGCGCGTGCGTGTGTGTGTGTGTAATAGCGAGTATTGGAGAAAAAAAGCGGAGTCAGGACAATAAAACGACAATGATTAACCAACGGTGGGATTTAAGGAGAGACATACACGTACGGTACCCTGATTTTATTTATTTATTTTTTATCTTTCCTACAGTTTCAAGTACGCAACAATATTCAAATATCTCTGGAAATTAGCTGATGCCTTTTAGACACATTTAGATCAAAGGTACAAACCAGTCTAAGTTAGAAAAAAATTATTAAAATGTGAGTTAAAAAAAAAAGTAGAGGTCTGAAACGTTGCTCATGATGGCAAAGGACCCCACTTTTCATTTTTATATTTTTACGGCGTTACCACCTCAAACTTCAAACCTAAAAACCAGGGAGGTATATATTTTTTAATCTTTTTATTTGGAAGTTGGGTAAGGTTTCCATCAAATACGGTAAATAAATGTTACTAATTCCCGATATGGCATTCGATAATCAGATGGGAAATTAATAAACAACAAACTTATATACGCGATCCCATCTTTGACTCCGACGACGATAGTAAACGTCTACTCTTCAAAAATAAGAATAAAATTAAATTAAAATTAAAAGTAAAACTAACAAACATTATTTACGAAATGAGGCAACCCCACAAAAATTTATTATTTATTTATTTCATTTATTTATTATAAGCAGAGATTCCTTTTCTTCTTTGTTGATGCGTGGGATGGTCCTGGTTGATTATTGGAAAAGAGAGAGAAAGAGAGAGAATGAAATAAAGTACAAAGATAGTAATCCAAGCTTTAGAGAAACGGATCAATAATATCAGGCCAACATAAAGCAAGTTTTTTTTCTACTCCCAACACCTTTACTTTATTTAATTTAGAGAAGGAAAGATAGAATAAAATTTTAAAAAAGGAGAGGAAAAAAAAGAAAAACCAGCAGCCATCAAAACGCGCGTCTTACATACACAACTTTTACAAAAGGACGAAAATGGACGGATTGATTAATAATGGCACCCACCCTCATGAAATATGAAAATGTTATTCTTTAAATGTATAAATAGATTTAAAACTAAAAGCCGTTATTTCAATGGACGCTATTCTTTGTTTCATATTGAAAAGGTTTCCTTCTTTTCTTTTTTTTCAAAACGCACTTTCTTAATTCTTTTTATGTTTCATAATTTGCATAAATGCAAAATTATGTTTAAATTCATATTCCTCTATAATGCACTCCAGTCCGCATGCATTAAAATACATTTTTAGATAAATAATTTCACTGAATACTTTTGATATAAATGTTAAGATAAATACTTTAGTAAATTAATAATACTATTTCTATTTCCACCTCAGCTCAGGGAATCAATTGAATAAAGTGTTTAAAAAGTTAAATGTTTTTTAGTTAGTGCCAATGCAAAAAAAAGCCTTTCTTTCATTGTTAACATTTTTTTTCTTTAAATTCATATTTACCTCAAGTGTTGCAGCCATGCTAATCCGTGAAAAGTTGTGTTGATCAAAAGGAAAAAATATCAGCTTCGGCTACACAAGAACAAAAATGCAAAGATTGAAGACACCAAACTGACGTTAGCTTTAGCCTTGCAGACGACGCACTCCAAACAGCAACTGGGGATGACTGGTTCTCGTCTCTCGTTTGCAGCTACTACATCGGCAGATTTCGTCAATTTCCGCTAAATTCCGAGACCCCCTCCCACTTGAAGCGTTCTCTTTCTTTCTTTCTTTCTTTCTTTCTTTCTTTCTTTCTCTCTCTCTCTCTCTCTCTCTCTCTCTCTCTCTCTCTCTCTCTCTCTCTAAATGGCTTTCACTTTTGTTTTTCTTTTCTCTCTTTTTTTCTCTTTCTCATGTTCTTTCTATTTCGGTAATTTCCGATAATCTCCGGTGTTTTTCGATGAGAGAGACGCGTTAACAGACAATCGTTTCGGTCTTTAAGGTAAAGAACGCAAAGAAAGTGCGTACACAGGCGTACGTGCAGAAAGAAAAAAGATTTATGTATATATTCACACTTTCAAGTACAAGCTTATGTATAAATAAATACACACAACAATTTAAACAGACAACTTATGCGTTTTGTCTGCATAAGACAACATGCGCATTTTTTATTTTATTTTTGCCATTGAACCGCAAATGGACACGCACGCACCTAAAAAAAATCATTAGATGATAATGAATGATTGAATATTGCATTTAGTTTTCAAATTTAGTTAATATATTCGTACTACACTGCGATTCATACAGCCCCCAAAACACTAGCAATGCGCTATCATTTTTCATCTTTTGATACAGTTTTATACGCAGAATAATAATAGTTGCAAGTTCCACACACACACACACACACACAGACAGAACACAATATAACGTACACGTGATTATGCACTTGACTGCAGTTGAGTACACATATCAGATAAACTATAACAGTTTATTTTGAATTTACATTACTCCCGTGTTCATGACATGCTTACACACACACACACACACATACACACAAACACACACATACACACATTTACAAAGTTATATACGCAATCAAGAGCGCGTAGGAGCCTGTTCGCAAATTAAAGAAAGCGACTCTAGTCATGTTTACGACAATATAGCATTAAAATTTTTCTGACTCTCTCCGACCTGCGGGTACGTACGTACCCCTAAAGACGGAGAAGCAAAAATGATAATATCAATTTTTAAAATATGTGATTTAGACAAAAATTTAAAAGAGAAAATGTCAACCAACGCAACGCTAAAAAAAATTGAAATGATGAATCAGAATATATGTTTATTAAAAAAAAATCAGCAATTAATTAATTAAGCATTCATTCATCCATAAATCAATTCTGTACCAATAAAGAAGAATTAAAAAAAAGATTTAACCGAGAATTTTAAATAGGATTTCTTTTTTTCTTTTTATTTTTCATGGATACATTTTGGTGGGTAGAACGGGAGAACGAACGTCGACTAATTTTGCCAATTTTTTTAAATTGTACACAAAAATAGAGCAATTCAATTGACAATCACATAACTTTGACGCTATAATGGATCGACCTTCTTTAAAACTTTTAACAGCACTTGAGGTCATTGAATGAAATCAAAGCCAGACGATTCACATGATGAGAGCGGCAAATACAAAACTTGCTTTCCGATAGACAACATATAGCAGTAGTGATCAATATTTCACATACGACCTTAACGAAATGAAATTTACTTTGCTAAAAAATGTTCATTTATTTTTCCAGCCTTAATTAAGTGTCTGAGTTGTTGTTAATTTTTTTTTTTACGATTGTTTAAATATATAACATTTTATTTGCAATATGAGACACTGTAAAAAAGAAAAATTCTAACACGCTATTGACCTTTTATTTTAAAACTGTCAGCAAAATAGATTTGCTCTCGACACACACCCACTAAAAAACTCTTTTAAAAGACTTGCACCGACTTGATTTTTGTTCTTCATTCCTTTCTTCCTCTCTTATGACACTTTCTTCGTCCTTTTTCTAGCTACATTAATTTTTATTTTTATCCGACGTGGAAAGAATTATTAACCCGAAACCGTCGTGTATCAGTGAGGAAGCAAACAACCAAAAATGGCAATAAAAGATTACAAATAATATTTTTAAAGATATTTTTCTTGTTTTATTACTCCCAAAAATGTTAATCGCCCAAAGGCAAACATTTTTATTTTTTTTATTTTTTTTGCAGTAGTTTTAACGGCTGTTTACAATTTTTTTTTTATTAAATAAATAATTATTTTAAAAAATCCTGTTACTTCAGCCAGACTACTCAACAAGAAATGAACAGTGTCTATTTTTAAATAAATAAAAAAAAGAAAAGAAAGAATATTTTAAATTAAAAAATGAATAAATAACCTTGGCACTATTTAAGAAAAAAAAAAATAATATAAAATAAAAGATCCAAACAGGTTTATTTAAGTTTGTTTAACTAAAATTTAATTTGTTTTCTTTTTGTTATCATCAATCTTTAATCTAGCTGCCTAAGAAATTAAAACAATTCAATTGCGCATTATTTCTGTGTGTGGATGTGTTGCATATACAATGTTATTGGTGTGTAAAAGTAAATCTACCAAGTAGTAGTAGATACTTCTTACTTGTGTATGCGTTTAAGTGGGGGAACATAAATTTATCATTAATTATGTTTTTAAATCTTTGTGCTTTAACACGTTTATGGACCTGTAATCAACAACAACTTAAAAACAAGAATAGCTTGACTAACGAGGGGGAAAAAAGAGACGTTTTTATGCGTATTGTCTTTTATTCTTTTTATTTATTCAATTCCTCAGGTAAAGAAAATGAAGACCAAAAGAATGCAGTTCTTTATGATGCTTTGTTTGACTTTGATGTATATACGTAACGTAGATATTAAAATTGGAATTCCTGTATTTTTTACAAATACTTTTGATTAAATTTTGAAATGAAATCACTTTCTTACACTATGTTTATGTCGTTTTAGCAACGTTCTTTAAATCAATTCGGTACCTAAGATGGGACCTCACCTCAGTCATGTTTTAACCTTTCTTTGAAGAATAAACCTCGCAATTTTGTGTGTGTGTGTGTGTCAAGTTCACGTCTTACTCTTGTTTTACTTTTATATCAGTTATTTCTGGACTATTTTAATTTGCGCTAAGTGAATCTAATTCTTTTTACAGGGTATAATTGTATTTTTGTTACACTACTAAGCCCCAATAATAACTATTCAGATTGATTTATGGAGCATAGCATTGCATTCAGTTTCATTGAGGATTGAACTTGTGGAACTTAGTGTTGTTGCAATTTAAATGAAGCGAGCACAAAAATTAAACAATTCATAAACAAGGGAAATATTTAATTTCGCGACTTGTCCATATTTTTTAAACTTAAAAAATATCTTTCATTACAAGTACATTCATTAATTTCGGTCAGAGCATCGTGAAAAAAAATCCTTTATTTTTCTTCTGCTAACTAAAATAAAATTTTAAAAGGCTCTGAAATCAGCAATAAAGTTGCCCTTTTTAATTAACGACAATGTTGATAGAAAGTTTAGTGATGTTTTTTTTATTGTGACTGAATAATACCATTTTTTAAAAAAATTCAATATGAATTATTAACGACTGCGTGCATTTAAAATACTTCGTTTTGGTGTGTTTCAAAAGAAAGAAGGTAGTAGTTATAGTAAGGATCGTTGTGCACAGTTCATTAATTAAAAACAAGCGTAAAAAAATAACATACCAAAGTAAATGTTAATTTTCTTTTTTCTTTTTAATTTAAAGATAATGAATATTTTTGGTTGACTAGCTCGCTAGTATTTGGATTCTTAACTCGTTCAAAAGAAGGGACAGGTTTCATATTTTCGCAGATTTGATAACGTGGCGTCGCTTGCGTGGAGAAAGAATGAACGCGAAGACTTTTCGTCTATCTCTAACAACTCGAGGCCATTATGTCGAATCACCAGTAGACCGTTTCTTTTTAAGGAAAGACATCTTCTGAACTGGTCATTTCGCAATCCACAATAAAAATCTTGAAACAAGATTTTGAACTAAAACCATGAACCAGCGAACCAGCTCTCTGTTTTGTTTTGTTTTTTTTTTTTTTTTTTTAGATCAGTGCGAATAAGTTGCTTGCAAAAAAAAACCTGCATGCTTTTTACACAGAGATTTCGGCTCCCTCCTGTAATGCATTATTAATTTAATTACAATCCATAATTTGCTAATAGTGTATTCGACTTTCACTTATTAATTACATGTCCCATGACACCGAGCAATTAATTTATATAGTGATCTTGGACTAAGTACATTTATTACCAACCACGAAACTAACATTGGTATCTGATACTGTGATTTAGGGACAAAACATGACAATAGCAACAAATAACAGAGACATTGTCTAAAAAATAATACAAAAGACAAAAAAAAGTAATGTCGAATGTGGAATATGAAAACAACTACTCTTTCACTGGCACCAATGCTTGACTTCATTGTTACAAATTTGGCATCCACTCGTATATAAATGCGCTTTTAAAAAGAAAGAAAGAAAGAGTGAAAGAGTCACCGTCTAACAACCAAGCAAAATCATTGAAACATCGATTATTGTTTTTGATTTTAAAAGGATTTAGAAGAAAGTGCAAACAAACATTTTTTTGTTTTATCACAGAATAAGATTATGGTAATAATTTTACTCAATTTTTAATGCTTTTTTCTTTTAAATACCCAGTCAACTAAACAGGGTAAACCTGAAAAAAAGACAAAGATTACAATACATTGAAAATGAAAATAAACCCTTATGAAATCCAGAAGAACAATTTTGGCCTTTTTATTTATTCTTGCAAAAATACTTTCTTTTCTGTTTTTACTTTCTTTTTTCGTTTTTTTTTTTAATTCGTTGAATATACTTGTTTTACTAGTTCATTTAAGTATCTACGATCGAGAATTTAATACCTTCCTAAATGAATCAATACCTCTTAGAACAAGAAGAAAAGTTTTGATGGAACAATTTTTGCAAGAACGATAGTCCATGAATTTCTTAAACTAATTTCAAATTAATCATGTCTGTGTATAAAAGATAAGGCTAAGAGCGTGAAACAATTAAATTTCTAAGCAAACTAAAAACAAGTGACTTATGAGCATTTTCAATACCTCTTCTTGTTTTCAATATCTCTTCTTGTCATACCATTTTGTTTGAACATTTTCTTTTAAACGAATAACTACATGAACGTTAACGTTATTTAACAAATAAAAAACACTTTATATTTTTAAAGTACTTGTAGAAAAATATGTAATAATTGTCCCATAACAGCATTTCTGTTATTTTCCTTGAAAGTTAGAAAGAACTGATGTGAACTTAGCCGTCTAGTTTAAAAATATTATCTAATATTTGTAGACGGCTACGTTCCAAGTGATTTTAAAATGTAAATAAACATTATTGACCAAGTTTCAGAGACGATTCTCTTCTTTAGAAGTCATTCCTATTAAATGTACACATTTAATCTTTTTATTGGAAAAAATGAATAAAATGCGTGCGCGAAATCTGAAATGAGGCAAAAACAGCCAAACTGCTGCTACTTATGACGACAACAATTTCAGTAAGTAAAAAAAGAAAAGGAAAATACAAAAGATAATGACTTGTGACACACAAAAAACCTTGTGAAAACGTCCTCTGAACAATGAACAAAGATTGATAGGACAGTATATTGGAAAACAAACAAAGACCCGATTAAGATATGTAGAAGGACATATTGATGTGGTGTTGAGAAATGACACATAACCTTGTTGTAATTGGATAAAATAAGTTAAGTAGAAATTATTAAGAATTATTGATTTTTTTGTATTTTTAGTTTTAAACAAGAGTTAGAAAAAAGGTAAAAAAAAAAATATATCAGTACAAAATAACGATAAAGCCTGAAGGCAAGGAAATGAGCAAATTATAAAAAAAAAAAAAAGGGTGGGGTTAGGACCACACACACTGGCAAAAATGACTTTTAATTTAAAATTATTTAAAATAGATTAATTTTATTTTAAAGTTGGACACGAAAAGGATTTTCTTCCACCGTCATAAACGAAACCTATCCCGAGAATGTCTTTTTGAAATATAAATGAAATTACAATGAACAAAAAGGTTTATTTGTCACATAATGTACCTTACTAAAAAAAACTAATTTCAGAATAATCTCTAAGAGATAATAATTTTGTCCATCACACACTGTCTGCGTATGACTTTGTATATGTGTACATGCCTCTTATGTCCCGTGTGGCGCGTGAGAGATTTAAACGTGGTTGTGCAATTTTATGTATACACAAGTACGCGCATACACACCCACGCACACACACAAACACACATACAGATATACACATACAATTTGACTGAGTATGAAATAATACATTCCTCTCCCACTTGGTCTGGACCACCCCTACTCTGGACTGAACAATAAAATTATTTAAAAAAAAGTCAACTTTCTAAACCTTAAAAAATAAAATTCTATTGAAGTCCTTTGGTAATAAAAATAAATATAATTATTTTTTAAAGTATTTTCCTTTAATTTCGTAGAAATGTTTTTGGTATGTCATAGAACTAAAATATACATGTACATACACAAATGCAAAAGCACATACACACACAATTTGAATAAACCTGAAATGGACATCTGTGTAAGGAGAGCTAATTTCCCTTTTGTCTGACAACAAACCTCGAGTAACAGGAAAGTGTATACAAGCTGCTCTTTTGAAGTCATTTTATGGCTCCTTGTATATTTAAAGTGGATATATACTCTAACAATAGTATTTTAAATGGACAAAATATTTAGATTTGAAATTTGATCATATTGCCATCAGCGAAATACGGAGTACCTAACTAGTATTATCATATTTTATTATGCAAATCAATGTTGTCCTAATAGAATTCGTAGAACCCGACCAACGTTGGCAACATTTTCAGGATATATTTTACATTTATATGAGCATGTGAGTTTCAGCTTATAATAATAAGTTGGTCGGGGCAGGTTTTATTATACAAAGTGTAGTATAAATTATTATTTATAAATAATCCAAGATGTAATCCAAGGAAATATTTGATTAACACAATATTCTATATACCTGAATAATAAATGACTTTATTATTTTACTTCTTCAAATTGACATTCTACAAGCTTCATTAGTTTTTCTGACATTGTTTTTGCTGTTTCGACTTTAACATTACTTATTGTAGTTTTTATTGTTTCCAACAGATTTTCTTTGTTTGAAGATTGTTTCCTTCCCCATTTTTATTAGATTGTTCTCTGTTGGGAGACGGGTCCATTCTATAAATTTGGTGTCTTTAAAAACATTTTTTTATCAAGGTAGGTAAAAATTCAGAATGCAGAATATAAAAGAGTATTGTTTTGCATGAATATACTCTATTTTTGTGAGATGACTAATATAAAAATATATTGTCGAAGAATTTGCAACAATTCTCTTCATTTACTGTGACACTTTGGCGAGACCTATAATTTTACAGCCTACAATACTAGACCAAAACATTACTCCACCTCCATCATATTACCTCTTTATTCATGGGTGTTGACTATTTTAATGAAAGACTCAACCTGTGCGAGTGCGAAATAATAATACCTCCGTTCAATTCGGAGGACTGAGGAAAAGACGGAAAGGAATTCGTGAGCCTATGTGAAATTTTCTTTGTATCAATGAAAACCTTGCCTCCACAGAAATTGACCGTGAACTGAAAAGAAGGAGCATAACCCCGAGTCGATCCTGATCAACGGCAACAAATAACGTAAGCCTACTCCCTCGCGTCGGTCTTCAAGTTCCTTCCGACCAACATGGTTACCATCTAGCTGACCTTTCACTCGTTAATGCGTTGCTGATTGGTTGCTGGTATCGTGTTGATGAGCACGGTTCCACTTGATCTAGCTAGCGTTTCTCTCCTTCACGATCCTTCACTCCTCTGCAAGGTTGTGTTTTTGAATTCAGAGGGCGAGAAAATCGCTGATGAAGTAAACTGAAGCGAAAAACAGGTCGACGACGAGAAGCTACAGACAAAAGAATTCTTTGTAATAAGAATTAGCTCGGGTTAAAAATGTAACAACGATTTGTTTTATATATGATTTACTGTAGACATCAGTTTTTAACCCTTCCCAGTTACTGTTATAATCAAGTGACACTGGGGTCCCCTTTTTGAGTTTGCAGATGTGCTAATAGTAATTTAAATTTTTAAGTTCTGATCTCCAGGGCTAGTACAAGGTCTTAGTCAGGAGATCTCGGTGAACGATGTGGATTCCAATAGCAATAATGTGGGGACACCAAGTTGTCCAAACCTCCAGCTTATATGGTGCCCTGCCTCCGACAGGGATGGGGTTGTCCAGGGTCTAGGTTTAGGCACCAACATTTTCTAAAATTCCATATTTTCAAAATATCTTTACTCGATGATTTTCCAAATTTAGTGGTTGTCCAGCCCCCTTTTGAGTGGTCAGAGGAATCAAGTCGCCACATTACTCCAACTTCCTTCACGTCTTGTATCGCACCATCGCTCTATATAGGCGGTGCTAATCACTCTCTGCCTTCTCCCACATTTTCAGCATCTAACCTCAACCCATTCCAAGGGCCGACACACCGTCCCTGTGACGAATCCTAACTTTCAGAATGCGTAGGCGAAAAGGGATTTTCCAGTAATTAATCTTTCTTCATCAGCTTGTCACACGCTGTGATTTTCCGATCGACCAGACCACTAAGCCGGGCGCATATAGTCACTAATTAATTTTTCTTTATCATTTGTATCCAAAGGAATTCGAATTAATGTCGGATACAAAATTTTTGACGAATGTCACAGAAATTATAATGAACTAACCCATCTGTCTAATCTCTATCTTTGCAGGGACACTTTTCTTCTGAGTGGCCAATTCAAATCTGATGTTTTTCCTGGTTCTTTCTCCAGAACAATCTTTCAATGTTATTTCGGTGACCATCCGGGTTTCTTTATCGACAACATGTTTTTTTTTTTTTATTTGACATCTTCGTGGATACATTAATTTTCTCCTTATGAGCGGGAAGTGGGGAAGACGCGTAGTCTTGGTTTGTTCAATCTTAATGAATTCTGTCTAGTTAAATTTGGGTTCGATTCTCCTTGGAACTGTTTGGGAGTTCATTTATTATTTTAGTATTTCGCTTTTAATTTTCTTCTCAACTTTTCTGTCCACCTTCCTGTGAGTTTCAAGAATTATCATCCTGTTAGTAGACTCTTTCCTCTTCCTTTTTTCTTTCTTTCTTTTTTGTATGATTAAAAACCAGTGTCACAAGAAGAAACAAATTCACGAGGCTATGTGAAATTGTTTTTGGACAAATGAAAACCATGTCTTCACAGAAATTAGCTGCTGAGAAAAGAAAAAAGAAAAAAAAGTAGTGAACCTATGCGAAATTCATTTTTATATAAAATTAGGAAAAAAATTAAATTAAAAAGAAATGAGTGTCTTAAGTCATGTGAAAGGCTTCGTATCTGACCACCACGTCCAGAGTTGAAGTTTTCGCGAGTGTAAAATTATTCGCCTATTATATTATCGACTTCTAATCAAGCATGCGGCACTTCCAAGAATTTTCTCTCAACCCAAGAAAGCTAAGTATTTCAAAATACCTATCTTAGTCTACTTTTGAAAGTAGCAACCATATATCCCTTCGGTGAGAAACGAACTCACTTATCTTTGTTTTAAACATTTTTTAATATTATTTCGTGTCAGATTATTTAACCTGTTGTATGAACATTTCTTCTTCGTGACAATTCGTTAAAAATGTGAACTCTAAACATTTCTCATTTATTTTCTTGAAATGAGCTACTGACACAAAAATACAAATTTTTACATTCGTAAATAAATTCCTTATCTTGTTTTGTTAAAATTACCGGTGTGTTTCCTCGTCATTATCATCCTTCATTAATCTTCTTGGCGTGAGTAAATCAAATGTTTTTAACCTCTAAGCCCCACGCCACTACAAAAACCATAAATCAACTCTATCCAATGTAGCTCTACATTCATCACTGACTTTCGTTTTGAGAAATCGGTTGTCATGTACCTTTTGCGCATATTATACGTTTCTCTTCGTAATATTTATTTAGAGATGATAATTTAACGGTTTTAATGTTTTTAGCCAATGTTCTTAATATTGTGTATATTTTCTCTCTACATTCGTAGCACCATCTTCTTTATATCTTTTCTTGTTAGTCAATCCGCTTTGCTTGTTTATTAGTGTTGATAGACAAAGTGTTCAATGTGGTTAGACGACCCCGGTGACTGGACCGAAATAAGATGAAGCAATTTATCCATTTTTCATTTTGGTATTTCCAAAAGAAGCTATTAAAAAAGAAAATTGACACGGACGTAGTAGAGTGCAGGTGAAATTCAAAACAATTAATTTAAGAACTAAGTGCTGCAATACAAGCATATTCCAAAAATAAAATATATACATGTATGATAGCTACCAGCTTGTCGAGTATGGCCATCACAAGATATCATTGTAAGACGTAGTTGTGCTTTGAACGGATATGACTCTTTAAACCGGAAAAAGAGTCCGTAGTATTAGAGTCACTAGAATGCTAATGACTTGTAAGGCAAATTCGATAACAGTGAACATCGCAGCAATGCAACATTTATTTACTTTCTAATAGTAGTCTGGCACAAGGCCAAAAGAGCGGAGTCCGTTGTCAGTATCGAAGTCATACAATGCTAATAACCTGCAAGGCAAATTCGATAATAGTGAAATAATTTTTAAACACATGACACAAAGTTGGCAGACATAAGATGTCATAGCTCTACTTTTGTGACTGTTTGCATGTCTGTTCAGTCTACCAGCTGACGTGCAAACAGTTTTGTAAAAATGACATGAATTATCAGTATTTAATGTCATTTTATAGTTGATGCTCCGTTAAAATGACTTCGCATATAAGTTAACTTTTTGGAAATCCTGCCACAAACATCAAGTGAGGTTATTCGCGTCACCTATATGGTCTGAAAGTTCTATATCAAAACCTTTTTTGAGAATTTCTTTTCAGTTTTTCCTTTGTAATCTGAGAACTCTTGAAAGCAAATTTTCGATTATTAACCATCTTCGAAAAGATACTGCAGTTATTTGCAGGGATTTGGTTGGTTGATTTTGTTTAGCAGCATATCAACATCTATGGGTTATTTAATGTCGAAATATACATATTTTGAACACAATTTTATGGCTTCAACTAAATATATTTTGAGCGTAATTGTATGCTTTCAACTACAGATAAAATTTATTGTTGTTCATTTTGCTTTAAATCTGTAATGTTGGTAATTTTACTATAAATATGTATTGTTGGTTGGTTGATTTTGTTTAGTGGCATATCAACATCTATGGGTTATTTCATGCCGAAATCTAAATATGTTTACGCAATTTTATGCTTACAACTACGGATATTTTGTACATAATTTTATACTTTCAGGGTAAATGTATGTTTCTTTAGATATATAATTTGTAGATCATAAAATGTATTGTTGATAATCTTACTATAAAAATGTATTTTTATATTTTTAGTACTGTATTGATTATCATTTTGCTACATAAATTGTTGGTCATTTTATTATAAAAAATGTACTGTTGATTTTTGTTTGGCGGTTCACTATTTGCCCATAGCTGAGATCCGAACAGATCCTACCAGCCCGGGTTAGGGTAGACCTGTGGATAACAGCAGTTAAGAGGTGGTTCCACGCTCCTCAAAACCTCCAATCTTCCGATCGGACGCCTTGCTTCCGGATGTAGTTTATCGTTATACCCAGGCCCAGGATGACATTTGCATGGAAAACCAAGTCATATGCACTGATGTTTGGCGGGGTGGAGGGTGCTCATTTTGACCAAACAGTATTTCAGAATTGTTGATTTTGGAACCATTGTATTGCACTCAATTTGAAAGTTGGGGCTTGACATGTTAAATAATGACACACAATATGGTCCCAGCTATGGGAAATTAGTGACCCCCCCCCAATCTAAATAGAAACAGAACATTATGAAAGTTTAAAAATACATTTTTATATTCAAAATACCAGTGATACATTTCTAAAAAAAAAAAATTACCAACAATACGCACATACGAAAAAATTGTAGCGACTTCACCAAATTCCGTTTAAAATATTACCAAGCAACCAACATGAAAGAACTGTTATAACATTGATACATATAATATCCTACAATTTCTTAAATCAAACTATATTCTAAAATATAACTTCAACAAAGCAACACCAAACATATATCACCGCCTCTAGTAATTATGTCCACACAAACATGCATATGCACAATAGCTGAGTATTATCTACCATGTATTCAATTTTAAAAGCAGAATAACATATATCATATTTTTATTACTTCCAATCTCCTAACTGTCCTGGGTATGATGATAAACTACATCCGCGTCCTGAGTAAGACGATAAGCTATATCCAACAGCAAGCCCTCTGATCAGGAGGATTCAAGGAGCATGGAACCACCTCTTAATTGCTGGTGTTCCCAGGTCCACCCTGGCTCGGGGTGGTAGCAGCTGTTGGGCTCCCAACTATGGGCGGCTGGTTAACCTCCAAACTGAGGTCAAAATATTATGAAAGTGGTAAAAATAGGTTTAAATACCAGCAATACATTTATGTAAAAAATTATGACCAGCAATACATTTTTCGAAAAAAAAAATATTACCAGCAATAAAATTTTTGTCGGCATTAAATAACCCATTGAGTTTGATATCCGTAAAACAAAACAAACCAAACCAATCTCCCAATAACATTTAATTTTGGCATTAAATGACCCATAAGGAGGTGATATTGCCGTTAAATAGACCAATAAATAAACAAGTATGGTACACTTAGTAGACTTAGTTACTTTCAAAATCTCATAGTCTTAATAGTTACTTAACGAATGCATTAATGGTCTTTTAAATTCTCATCGTAACTTCACTGTTCATTAGAGTGCGACCAACATAAACAAAGTCACGCTTCTTTTATTTAATTTTTTCATCCCAAGCAAGGCAATAAAGCCACTAGGACGCAAGAAGTTACTAAATGTCAGAGAATATGAGAAAAACTACTATTAAGGAAAGAAGACAATAAAAGAATAAGAATTAAGAAAACAGAAGGCAACGATTGACATTGGCTTGGAGGCAAAAAGCCGGAAGAGAGTTACACAATTGAGATGTGCGATAGGAAAAACTGTTAACATAGATTCTTACGGTTGCATCTAGCCATTTCAACTGTAAAATGACGAAACCTTGCCCCCAATTTAGTACTGCACTTAAATTAATAAAGTCTAGGTACCATAGAGGAAATTCATTAGAACAATTACCATGAAAGTATTTATAGAAAAGGAATAGGGAATCTACGGCATGGTGGTGGGAAAGGGATTGAAGCCGAGATGCCAGGTCAGGACCAATAACATTGCAGATTCTTCTTTGGATTTTATCAAGAATAAATATATACGCCTATTTCATACAAAGATATTTGGTTCTATGTAAGGCTTTCCCGGTGAAGATTGATACATAACTACAGTTTTTTAGACATAGTAAGTTCCAGAGCAGTCCAAGCTCTGGCGAAAGCGTCCATTAGGCGTTGCATATCATCCTCAGTTTGAGACGCAAGATTGCAATAATCTTCATACAACAAGTCTCGTATAAGGTTAACATATATCATGGTCTTAGCTAACATTCTCCTGATATTAAATAGATTTCCAGTGGTACGATACTGTATAATATATAGGCCATCCTCACATTCCTTGAATGCCATGTAAAAAAACATTGTAAAGCAAAGAGCAAATAGGGTAGGAACATGAATGTCTCCCTGCTTTACTCCATTCTTTACTTCAAATGGTTCAGACAGCTTACCGCCTACATTTACCCACGCTTTCATTCTGTCATGAAAACATCGAAGCATGTTAATAAATCATTCTGGGCAACCAAGCTTACCCAATATTTCCCACAAAGTAATCCTATTGGCTATATCAAATGTGTTTGCCAAATCAACAAAGCCTTGATACAAATCCATCCTTTGCTTCACGCACTTCCGGCTCCATGCTTTCCAAACAACTTTAACCTTCAAAAATTTAAATGCAATGTCAATTGCTATCTACTCTCCTCCTGAATTACTCTTTTCTTCTCGGTCATTAGTAATGTTTCTCACTTTATTCTTCCTTTGTGTCTTAGTGGTTTTATTGCTTTGCATAAAGTGAATTCAATTAAAAAAATGCCTTACTGAAAAGATAATATTCATGGTATTCTGACAACACGAATACAACACGGTGATTCTTGAAGCAAGCCATTAGAAATATGCTGGAGGAGTCGGTACATAAACATTATCCTGCATACAACTTTACCAAATACAGGCAGAAATAGTAGTTATCGTAAGTATCTTTGCCACCATGAACACTTTTGCAAATTATTGCATCCCATCATTCGCCAGGAATACATTATTTTTTCCAAGGATCTTGTAATAAATGATTTAGACGTTTAGTGAAAGTCCCTACCCAACACTTTCGTATCTCGTCATACGCACCATCCAACCCAGATGACCGTCCACTATTCAGCATTTTTACATTGTTAATCGACAGAGAAGCGGTCAGCTCTTACTTAACTTTGTTAGGAATGCTAAAAAATCCTTAAACACTGAAGAAGGGCGATTCTACAGCTCCTCAAAATGTTCACTTCATCCTTTCAGTATTCCATTAGTGTTACAAATAAGAGTATTCCCATCTTTTTCTCGATGTGGTTTCGCTGTTCTTCGGGGGGTGGGGGTTATATTAAAAATCCGAACATCCGAATTCCAAACAATACTCTAAAAATAAAATAAAAATAAATCAAACATGCCTGTTAAATAAATCATTTGTATTTACAAAACGTATGAGTTAAAGATCAAATGTAGATCAAATGTAGATCAAATGTAGATCAAATGTAGATCAAATGTAGATCGGAATCTGACAGGATGATAAAGAACAAATAGGAAATGTTTAAGTGAAACATGTTAGATTCATAAACATTTCCTTACAAACCGATATACGTGAATTCAAAAAAGTAAAAAAGCTGAGTTTAAATGTTTGGGTAGTTGATCCATAAAAAAATCTGAGGTGGGGAAAAGTTTTATTATTTCACCATTTAGCCTTCATAAGACAAAAAGTTTACATTTAACCTTCTTTTTCACATCCTTGATATCATTAATCAGTTTTTGTCTTTCATCATGACATGTTGCCTTGAAACAGACATGAAATAGCTTTACGTTTCTCTTGCAAAATTTCTTTAATCTCTGCCTCATTATCATCAAATCAATCTCCGTGTTTCCTCTTCACGAAGCCCAAAACTTAATTCTCTAAGCATACCCTTTAACCCACTTCTCCGGCGTAGACGTGTATATACGTTTTCACCGAAAGTGTCCGTCTCAGACACGGACGAATAAACACGTTTAAAACATGATTCTTTTTCTGTCCTTCTGAGTTTGAAACGAGTTCAGTTGTCAATTCATACGTATGCTAGAGGTGTTTACCACTTCAAGGTGCTTCAGTTTCTTAGTTACTATAAAACAAATTAAAAAAATGGTCTAAAAATGAAACGTTTTTTTTTCCCAAAATAATTGGCGAGGAAGGGGTTTAAAGCTTACGACGTGTTTTAACAGTCATCCTTGTATAAATGACCCTCAAGTTCTTTACACACACATACACACACACACGCGCGCGCACACGCGCACACACACACACATATATAGAGAGAGAGAGAGAAAGAGAGAGAGGGGGAGAGAGTTTGTTATAGAGTTTGTCTGATGATCGCAAAAGCGTGAAACCCAGAGTTACAAACTCATATCCATACAACTATATATATATGTGTGTGTGTGTGTGCATATATATATATATATATATATATATATATATATATATATATATATATATATATATATATATATATATATGTACCACGCATAAAACTTGAAAATGCATAAAAAGCAATCACATATTATGGAAGGGATAAAAAGGTCTTATTTGTAATGTCCATAGAACGAATACGGCCAGCCCTGGTGATATATAATTTTATCTTCTTACTTAGGACACATGACATTTGCTCGTTCATCAATTCGCAGCTGGTTGCCACATCTATCTCGCTTGGAGGTCTAAGAAGTAATTAAACTACTCACCAACGAGTTGTCACGTGACTCCCAACAGCCCTAAGGAAGGTATTAAGTTATAAAAAGGGAGATAATCGTTTTTGTAGCCCTACACCATCAATTATAGTAAATGAAAGTTCGTTCGCTTATTAAGTAGAAAATTTACTTCCAAATGTAAGGTGTTAATTCAAATGTCCAAACATTATATCTTTTAAAAGTGCTCAATACAGAGTAGAGCTTAATAATATTTATTAACAGTTATAACAAAAATATGTTATAAACCACTACGCTATTGCAGGCTATGTGTATGTGAGTGTGTGTGCGTGTGTGTGTGTGTGTACACGTACACACATACACATACATAAATGCATACACACATACACAACCAAGTACATATAGTCATACATAAATATATACAAACTGCCATAGTATATTCCAGATACATAGAGGGTCGGCATATAATCAACAATGTCCGTCATTTGGTTGGTTAATATTTGCACGTACTTGTACTTATTTGTATGCATTTGTACATACGTATTTATCTATGTGTATGTGTATATGTTTATGTATGGATTTGTGCATATATATGTACGGTTTTATGTGGCTGAGAATGTATTTGTACTGGTTTGTGTTTATGCTTCTTATGCTTGGGTGTTTATATGTATATTTATATATGTGCACATGCGTTTGTAAACATGTGTGTATAGATGTATGTGCTTGTATTTGTATATATGTTTATGTGCATGTGTATGCATATATATGTGTTTGTGTATATATATATATATATATATATATATATATATATATATATATATACATATTTATATATGTGTATTCGTGTTTGTATGAGTATATGTGTATATTCATGTATCCATGTTTGTATGAGTATATGTGTATATGCATATATATCTATTTGCACGCGTATATGCATAATTTGTATGTGTATTAATATGGTTTATATTAATGTTTGTTTATATAGGTTTGTGTATGTGTGTGTAAGCTTTTTATATGTATGTTGATCGGTTATCGGTTGGTATCGCTGTGTTTATTTAGGCTTGTATGTATGTTAGCGTGGATGATTTTATATGAGATTCCAACTGTTACAGCTTCCTTATTAATCCGAATTTGTTAACACACAATTGTCTGTAACTTTGTAACGCTCTCGTTAATTAAGCTGTTTTTTAGGGTTACCATACCATTGTTAACACTTAACATCCTTATAAGTGATTAATTCTGTCGGGTGTTTAATTAAGATTTTATATAGTGCTACGTATAGCAGCCATTGCCCATAGGAACCACTTCTTCCACCACTATCGTAGCGATATGTCCGACTGCAATAGACGTCTCTTTGCCTCTGCCCGTAACGAGTGTAAGCGTGTCCTCAACGAAGCTAAGTCACTATTTGCTGCTCGAATGAAGGAACGTATTGCTTCTCGCAAATTCGGCTCCAAGGATTATTGGCGTCCCCTGCAAGAGCGTACTAAACAGTAGCAAACCCTCTATACCTCCTTTGTTCAACCAGTTTGAGGTCCTGACCCCCTCTGCCGACAAGGCTGAATGCTTTGCATGGAAATTTCTTGCAATTCAACGCTCGACTCTTCCGGTGTACCCATACCCGATTTCCCCCTTAGAACTGAAGCCCTATTGAGCGACTTGCACATAACCCCGTCATTGGTATTGGGCATTATCACTAATTTAGACCCCACAAGGCTAGTGGTGGAGATGGGATACCAGCCATTGTCTTGAAGAAATGTGCGCCTGAACTGGCGCCTGCCCTCTCCAAATTATACAACTACTGCCTCAGGGAATCTTGTTTTCCAGACTGCTGGAAGTCCTCATCGATTGTTCCTGTCTTTAAGAACTCCGGCGACTCCTCTAACCCTTCTCATTACCGTCCTATCAGTCTCCTTGCCCTCTTCGGCAAAGTCCTCGAAGCTTTAATCAACGCCGAAGTGGTTAACCACCTTACATCTCATAATCTGCTCTCAGACAAGCAATATGGCTTCCGCTTTGCCCGATCTACAGCTGATATGCTTACGGCCATCACTGAAATTGTCTACCATGCTCTTCAGAATAACGGAGAAGCTCGTGCCATGGCTCTAGACATCTCCAAAGCGTTTGACAGGGTTTGGCATGCTGGATTTCTTCGCAAACTCCAGGGTTATGGTATTACAGGTCGATTGTTTGATAATACAATCATTTCTGTCTAACCATGTATTGAAGGTTATTCTCAACGGATTCTCCTCCAGCTCCTATCCCACGAACACAGGTGTTCCCCAAGGCTCCATCCTAGGCCCTACTCTGTTCCTTATCTTCACCAACCATCTTCCAGACGCCATTGATTCCCAAGTAGGCATCTACGCGGACGACACTACAATTTACTCCTGCCTCAAAAACAAATCTAGTGTCACTGACAAAACTAACCTGGCCGTTCGTCTCAAAAAGGACCTCTAATCGGTTGTGAACTGGGGCAGGAATTGGCTGGTTAACTTTAGCGCCTCCAAAACAAAACTGCTCTCTATTAATCACCACAGAGATCCTTCCCTGACCCCCATTAGAATGTCTGACGCTCAACTTCTGCAGCTGCTCGGTCTCACCTTGTCTACTGACCTGAGATGGAACAAATACATTGAGTCAAATGCTTCGTCCACCGCAAGTAAAGTTGGTTCCCTGTGCTGCGCCAGGAAATTTTTCTCCCCAGAATCGATCAACCATTAGCCCTTGCATGGAGTATTGCTGCCATATATGATCTGGGGCCCCTACTGTTTGCCTCGGGGTTCTTGATAAGTTCAAGAGACGGATATGCAATATAATTGGCACTGATTTGGCATCTCGTCTGCAGTCGCTCTCCCACAGACACGCCGTCGCCTCTCTCTGTCTTTTTTACAATTACTCTCATGGTAATTGCTCCGATGAGCTGCTTTCGCTGGTTCCCAGACTTTGCGAATTCAAGCGTCCTACGAGGCTGGCATCCCGCTCTCACCCTTTCACTGTTGAAACTGTTAAATGTAGCCGCATCTTCTACTCCAATAGCTTCATATTTCGCACTTATCGCCCGTGGAACTCCCTTCTCTATTCCTGTTTCCCTGATAGCTATAATCTCCAACTATTCAAATGTAATGTCAATTGACATCTCCAGTTTCCTTGATCTATCCACTATCCTTCTCCTCATCCTCTTATTTATCATTCCTATCTGCTCTCGCTCCAAATCCTCTATAACCCCTTGCGTGCTAGTGGCTTCCCGCCTTGTTAGGGGTGAAATGCTTAAAAAAGAAAAGAAAAAAAAGCTATATCTGAGTACAGGGGGTATTTTTCCTGTTAACACCCTATATGGATAATTAATCTTTCCCCCTGTTAATAGTAGAAATTGGTCATTATTATTGCTGCTTTCGATTTTCTGGGTCTATTATAATTAAATTATTGGAATTTGATTGCCTTGCATGTCAAAAGGTCTTCTGTTCATCATCCATAATGTAAAAGTAACATTGGCCCGTTGGTTACTTCCCTTCCCCTGTACACTCTCTCCCCTTATCGTGATTTAGCCTGTTGAGCTAGTGATCACTGTCCGCCGATATAGATACGAGGTGTGGACAGGTTTATAGGTAGAAATAAATCTTATGCCTACAATAAATGACGAGAACCCCGTTCTAAGTTAGTGTATATCACCATCTTAATGACTTATATCGTTTGCTTTCATCTAAGACCAAAGAATACTAAACTTGACACTTTGTTAACATCTAAGTTTGATTATTTAAAATATATTTCGAATTATACAGTCAACAGGAATCAAATATAGAAGTTAACTTCGAACTCATCATAGGTCCAACATCTGATTGGTTAAACAAGGCTTCAAGGTCACCCCCTAGCATGTTAGAAATTTAGTTTTCTCTCCAAACTCTACAAGTATTGCTTCGATGCTTCCTACTTTCCAGCTTGTTGGAAGTCCTCCTCTATAGTTCATATTTTTAAGAACTCTGGAGAACCTTCCAACAACCCCAACTATCGACCTGTAGTCTTCTAACGCCTTTCGTCAAAGTATTCGAGGATTTAATTAATGCTGAAGTGTATGTGGGTTGGTGTATGGATACGTGTCTGTGTATGTATCTATATGTATATGTATGTTTATATGTGGATGCTTGTGTGTGTGTGTGTGTGTATATATATATATATATAGAGAGAGAGAGATGGGTCGTTATTATTGCTGCTTTCGAATTTCTATTTCTATTATAATTAAATTGTTGGATTTTGATTGCTTTTCCTGTTTAAAAGTTTCCTGTTCATCAGTTATAATGTAAAAGTAACATCGGCTTGCTTACTACAGGTTCACTCGTTCGAGACGAAGTCTAACGGCCACCCTACTTTCCTTCTCCTCTCCCATCTTTCCCCTCCCCTCCTGCTACCTTGTCGTGCTTTGACTCGTTGAGCTCGTGGTCAATGCCCGCTGATATTGAAACGGTGCGATGGCTGGTTTATTGGTAGAAATAAATCTTAGGTCTACAATAAGTAATCATGTTGATGACTCCGTTTTAAGTTAGCGTATATAGTAGCTTCTTAACAAATTATCCTTTGATCTCATCTTGATAGTTTACATTTTTATGTTGTTTTATTGGGTTAATTCCAAAGAATACTATATAGACTTGACACATTGTTAACATCTAAGTTTGATTTTAAATAATTTGTGCATCAACAGGAATCCAATATGGAAGTTAACTTCGAACTTATCATAGGTCCGATATTTGATTGGTTAATGTAGGTCGCCCCCTAGAATGTTAGAAATTTAATTTTTTTTCCCCTTCTCCACTTCCTGTGATGGTATTGCTGCTCTTAAACCATAAAATGATCATTTATTCTTCAGTTAACCACCACTGCCCGAAGAAACACCTATAGTGCTGAAATATGATTGCATTTACGTAGCGGTTTATAACATGTTTTTGTTGAATAACCCTTGAGTTACATGATAAAATCTCACGCCACCAAGTAAGTTATTTAAATATTTCTAATAAAAAATAAAAAAAAGATAAGCTGAAATTCACATGGTATAGTTAAACATATGCGTGCGTTTGCTTCTCTCTTTCTCTCTCACACACACACATGCTCTCTCTCTCTCTCTCTCTCTCACACACACACACACACACACACACACGTATGTACAAGTCAATCTACAACTACATGCAGTCTCTCGGATCGGATTAAAATTACTCCAAAAATAACCTTATCTGCCAGACCATCTGCAATTACATATACTAGTTCCACGACCTTTCTCGAATCATTACGCTCCCCACGGACCATAATTATCCATTTTCCTTATCTTTTGCTTCCAATCCATCTTCGACCTTCCTATTCCAAACTATATTGTTAATTTGCTTCTTTCTGTCTATTTTTTATGATTTGGGATTGACCACAAAGCAGAAGTTTCATTTAAATAATTTAGCCAAAGGCTGTTGCTTTATTTATTTATTTATTTTTAAGAGTAAATATAAGTGACGTTATGGATTCATTTATATATTCAAATTATCAGGATTAACGAAAATCTTTAGCGGAGTGAACCTTTTATGTGGTATTCTCCTTTCCCCAAAACGAGTATTTAGTAAGAAGTAGAGTGATATTTTTAATCGAATTCATCCCAAGTAAAGCAGTAATGCCACTAAGATACAAGGGTTATTAGATGTGGAAGAGTGAGAAATCAGAAACATTACTAAGGCGTGAGAACAATAGAAGAGTAATCGAAAAGACAGAAGACAGCGATCGACATTGCATTTAAACTTTTGAAGACTAAAGTTGACTGGAAATCATAGAGCCGATTGAGAGTTCCACAAGCGAGAAGTGCGAGAAAATAAACTGTTAACATAGAACTTACGATTACATCTAGCCAACTGAACGGTAAATTGGTGAGACCCCGTCGGCAGTCTGGTGAAGAGCTGATGCGAACAATTAACATTAACGTACTTATAGAAAAGGCACGGGGAAGCAACTGTACGGCGATGGAAAAATGACTAAGCTGAGATGTCAGGCCAGGAGCAATAATATTGCTGATTCTTCTTTGTATTTTATCAAGAAATTTCTAAATATATAGCAGGAGGACCGGACTATATGTGGCAGCAATATTCTAAGCATGGGCGAATAGTAAATCTATAAATATGTAAGATGGACTCTAGAGAGAAAAAAATGTCTAGCACGAACCAAGGAATTGATTGATTTCTACTTCAAGTAAACTGAGAATGTTAGCCCGAGACGGTGCAACGAGTCACTCTTCTGGAGGTTAGCATCAGCCATGCTGATAAAGAGCAGAAAGGGATTTCTCAGATGATTAATAGAGAGCAGAAAAGGATTTCTCAGATGATTAATAGAGAGCAGTTGATATTAGAATGGTTGCATGAGATGCTTTCTCGAATAGGTAATAGGAATTAAATTAAAAACAATATTGTACAATTAACATTTCTTTGCCGAAAATGTTTAACCTTCGTGTCTGCAAAAAAAAAGGACGGTTATTCCCGTGATACCGCTATTACTGTATGAACGTTTGACTCCCTCTGTAATATTTATTGTTTTAAAAAACGGTACTGGATTTATACATGTTCTTGAAAATTGACAAAGATATTAAATACTGTTTATGCGTTAGATTTCTTATTTATAAGAATAGTTTTATACTTACAAGATTATAAAATATGTGAGCCTATTGGTTATATCCATCCTCTACTACGGGTGTGAGACTTGGACACTCCTGGTTGTGGCACGAAAAAAGGGCCAGGCGTTCGAGAACAAATGTTTGAGAATGCTCCCCGCGACTCCTACTAGGAGCATAAAATCAATGACTATGTACGGAGTGAGGTCTAAAGTCCCGCAGGCCATCAGAAATCTTTCCTCGCCACTATTAATCATCGGAAGATGTCACGGTTTGGCCTCGTCACACGGCTTAACAACCTCTGCAAGACCATCAACAACACTGTTGAAGCCAGATGAAAGCGAGGACGCTGACGCAAAAAGCCGGTCAGACAACATCAACGAGTGGACGGACAATACAATGCCGGAACACCTGAGAGCCACCGCCAACGGATCATCCTGTAGGAGATTGTCTGTTTCTTCTGACCTTAGGCCACCCCGGTGAATGAAGCAGTCAAGGGACTGATGATGATGATGATGATGATGATGATATACCTACTATGATGTAATATTTATATTTACCATTTTATAAAGAAATAAATGAGAAAAGAAATTTTTATTCATCTTACTTATTATAAAACGCAGATTGTGTGTGTGCGTGTGTCTGTACGTTTATATATTGGATCGGATTTCCTACATTTTTCAAACGATTTCAACAAAACTTCACAGGACTGTGTAAAATTACCTTGCGGTGGTTCTGACAGCACCAAAAATTGGAAAAACACAATTGTTATTGCACGAAATCAATTTGAAAACACGATAAAACACGATTCTGTCGCCAGAATAAAAGGGGGACAACTCATATCAAGTTATACTTATTATAAAACCCATATTGTTTGTGTGTGTGTTCGTTTATATATGGGATCGGATTTCCTACATTTTTCAACCGATTTCAACAAAACTTCACTTTTTTTTTTGGCAGGTAGTGTTTCTTATTGTCTGCACACTTTTTTTTTTCTTTATTTTTACATTCAGAATGCTTTAAAATTCCATTTACAAGACAATTGTTTATAATAAAATTTATTTAATCGGTAGACTCATAACGATTGAAAACAATGTTTTTGTTTGAGTTTGGGTTTGACCAATTTGTAAAAAAAAAAAAAGACATGCGTGTCCGTCAACCTTAAACAATAATCTTTTATTTAATTTTATTTTTCAGTCTTTATGATGGTCGATACTTGATCTATCTCTTACTGTTACATCCCCGGGCAACGCCGGGCTCTACTGCTAGTAAATTTATAAATATGTCTGCGAACAAGACAATTTAAAGCACATAATGACAAATAACTGTAATTATAAATTTCTAATAAATGCATTTTCCGGTTATTTCTTATTCAGTCATTTGCTCTCGACACATGAATTCACTAAAACTGTTTTTATATAGTTATTTATGAAATAGCAAGTAATATTGCATTGTAGTTGGTTTACATATTTTGATATTTTTGTAATTTTTAATAATTTTTTAAATTTATTATTAGAAGCCACATTATTAACAACATAAGATATGCAGGCGACACAGTATTGATTTTTTTTTATGTTCCATGTCCTTTCAGGACGTAGACAATTATGGCTCTCTACTTCCCTCTATCCCTCGCAGCTCCCAACAAGTTCCTTCCCCCTGTATCCTTCCTCAGATCACGTTCTGTCATCCACATGCTTAAGCCCTCCAGGTATGTCACGAGCTCTTTTCCCTTGTCTCTCTTTCCCTCTATTCGACCCGTGAGTATCAGATTCTCCAGGCCCTCCTTCATCATTGTGTGTCCCAGAAACTTCAGCTGCCTCTTCCTAATGTTAAGTATAAGCCTCCTCCTTGTTTGCAACCTCTCTAAGATTTTATCGTTGCTCACACGCTCGGTCCATGATATACATAGCATCCTTCTGTAGAACCACATCTCTGTCGCCTCGAGTCTCTTCTTCATCTTTGAGGAAATTGTCCAACATTCGCTGCCATAAAGAAGGATAGATGTCACGTTACATCTCAGTATTCTTTTCTTTGTTACCAAAGAGCAGACACATGTAGTGAAGGTAGTGAAGGAAAGCGAGAAGAAAGGACTAAACATAAACAGCAAGAATACAGAATGCATGGTCGTTAGTAAAAAGATGAGATCAAAATGCAAATTACAAATCGGAGATGCCAAAATCGAGCAAGCACAAAAATTAAAATATCTGGGAAGTGTTCTAACAGAGGACGAAAAGTGCGACAACGAAACCTGAAGACGTATTGGAATAGTGAAAGATGCATTCCAAAAGCTAAGCAGAGTATTAAGAGACAGAGAAACTTTGTTAGAAACAAAGAAAAGAGTACTGAACAGTTACATGATATCTGTCCTCCTGTATGGCAGAAAATGCTGGACAATCTCCTCAAAGATGAAGAATAGAAGAATAGCAACAGAAATGTGGTTCTGTAGAAGGATGCTGATGATAGCATGGAATGAACATATGAGCAACGACAGAGTTTTAGAGAAAATGGGAAAAAAAAAAGGAAAACTTATACTTATCAGAAAGAGACAGTTGAAATTTCTGGGGCACATAACGAGGAAGGAATACTTGAAAAATCTGATACTCACAGGACAGATTGGGGTGAGGGGGCAAGAGAGACAAGGAAAGATTGCGTATAACATACTTGATGAGCTTAAGTAAATGTATGAGGGAACAGGTTTTAGGAGAAATAATGAAAAGACAAAATTTATTAAGTGCTACAAAGGCCAGGAAAACTTACACTTGTCAGGAAAAGACAGTTGAAATTTCTGGGGCATGTAATGAGGAAGGAGGGCTTGGAAAATCTGATACTCACAGGACAGATTGAATGCAAGAGGGATAGAGGAAAACAGCGCGTAACATACTTGATGAGCTTAAATAGATGGCAGAATAGGGTTTAGGAGAAATAACGAAAAGACAAAATTTATTAAGAGCTAAAAAGGACAGGAAATTGTGGAGAGCTATGATCGCTTATGTTCTGAGGGGACACAGAAGCAGAAATAATAAATCTTTATAAAAGGTAAATAATAAATATCATATTGTAGTTGGTTCACATAAGAATATAAAAAGAGACAAATGGAAGTGCGTATGTAAAAATGTCATTATTCGAACGTGGTATCACGGATATGGTCTTTTCTACAAGGCGATTACAGAAAAGTGTTATTTGTAACCTCAATGGAATACTGAAAAGATGGCATGAACATTTTGACGAGTTACTGAATCGTCCGCCCACAGTGAATGAGGATTTTCTCAATAGCATTCCTAAAAGACCTGTTGAGGAAGAGATGATCGCTTCTCCGTCACTTAGCGAGACAGAAGCAGTTGTAAAAATAGCTGAATAATGGACGCTCACCTGGGTTGGCTGGTATATGAAGCGAGACCTAAAGCATGACAGGGGTTGAAACACCAGTTCCCGTACAATCACCGAAGTTAAGCAATGTCGAGCTTGGTCAGTACATAGACGGGTGACCGCTTGGGAATACCAGGTGCTATAAGCTTGGATGTGCAGATGATGTAATTGATAATGGCTCGGAATTGTTAATCGGAGAGCTGAGGTCGTTATATTCACTTACGTGCAAATACCCTTGGGAAAGGTATGGATTCACCTCTTCTCCCCCAGCTATGGATTAATTAGTTAGAGTTGTATAACTAAACAATTACTCTCTCCAACAACAAAAAATTCTTACAATCTAAAAATATTTTCTGGCTTTAAATAAACTGTACAGGGTTGATAAACCGTAGAAAACAAATTAATCAATCAATCATGGCGAGAAGAGGCACTGTGACTAAACGTATACATCTTGTATTACAATATTGTTGTGGAAAAGAATGTATTCCTGACGACTGGCGTGATGTAATTAATGGTATTACTTGCAAAGGTGTTCCTGGTGGTAAAGATATTTACGATAATTTAAGGGAAAATGAAATAAAAACCAATCGATAAAATAATAATAATGAATAAAAAAAATTAAAAGGAAATAATAATTTTCTCATGATGCTAGTAATAAAAGAACCGGAAATTTCATTACCCTACTTATTTTCGTTAAACAACCGTTAGGTGACATTGTTTAAATTCTATAAAAGGACAAATATTTCCTTCCTCTTTTTCTTGCTCCAAGATGTAACAGAACATGGGTGAGGCCGTTCCCACTGGGAAAGGCCTCTTTTCCCCGGTCGACTAATAACTAAATTCTTTTTACACTTTCCAACACAGCTTTCGGACGAGGTTTTGCAACTTTGAAGTACTTCAGTTGTTCCAACTCAGTGCAAAGCTGACTTGCCATCAACAATTTTAACCATTTTTATCGTTATCCTAACTTACTTCTGGACCAGAAAAAGGAAACGGACCTACCAAAGAGACATTGAAAACTTTCTTTCCTTACAGATACTATAAAAAAAACGAATAAACGGCCCGTAATAGAAATCCAAATTTTTGTTGCTTCTATATTAGTTGTTTATACGTGAACTCACACACCTAAAATACACCAACAGAACCTTTGAATTCTATAAACTACAGAGTTATTTCGTTTCTGTCTGTATTTGGTAAAATTTTACGTAGGATAATGTTGGACCGACTGCTCCAGCATATTTCTAATGACGTGCTTCAAGAATAGCATTGTGGCTTTTGAGCAAACCAGAGTACCACGGATATGATCTTTTCTGTAAGACAATTAGGAGAAAAGTGCGTGGAGTAAAGGATGGATTTGTTGATTTGGCAAACACATTTGATATAGCCAATAGGATTACTTTGTGGGAAATATTGGGTAAGCTTGGTTGCCCAGAATGATTTATTAACATGCTTCGATGTTTTCATGACAGAATGAAAGCGTGGGTAAATGTAGGCGGTAAGCTGTCTGAACCATTTGAAGTAAAGAATGGAGTAAAGCAGGGAGACATTCATGTTCCTACCCTATTTGCTCTTTGCTTTACAATGTTTTTTTACATGGCATTCAAGGAATGTGAGGATGGCCTATATATTATACAGTATCGCACGACTGGAAATCTATTTAATATCAGGAGAATGTTAGCTAAGACGATGATATATGTTAACCTTATACGAGACTTGTTGTATGAAGATTATTGCAAACTGAGGATGATATGCAACGCCTAATGGACGCTTTCGCCAGAGCTTGGACTGCTCTGGAACTTACTATGTCTAAAAAACTGTAGTTATGTATCAATCTTCACCGGGAAAGCCTTACATAGAACCAAATATCTTTGTATGAAATAGGCGTATATATTTATTCTTGATAAAATCCAAAGAAGAATCTGCAATGTTATTGGTCCTGACCTGGCATCTCGGCTTCAATCCCTTTCCCACCACCGTGCCGTAGATTCCCTATTCCTTTTCTATAAATACTTTCATGGTAATTGTTCTAATGAATTTCCTCTATGGTACCTAGACTTTATTAATTTAAGTGCAGTCCTAGATTGGAAATCTATTTAATATCAGGAGTTAGTTAAGACGATGATATCTGTTAACCTTATACGAGACTTGTATGCAGATGTTTGTGATCTTGTGTCTCAAACTGAGGATGATATGCAACGTCTAATAGACACTTTCACCATGCTTGAACTGTTCTGAGACTTACTATGTCTAAAAAAACTTGTAGTTATATATCAGTCTTCACCAGGAAAGTCTTATATATGTCTTTGTGTGAAATAATCGTATAAGCATGGTTAATGTTTATCTAACAAGAATATGTCTACTGAACAGTGAAGTTTCAAGCCGAATTCAAAAGGCTAGTAATGTATTCGGTACATTTGAACGGATTGTATATGTAAAATTTTATTAAAGACGTTGTGGTTTACATTCAAGATGAGTTCCTTATTGGTTTGATACAGTTATTAGCTTAGATGTTGTGTTTGCGACCGGTGGTTCGCTTGGAACCCAGAGGAGAAATGTGACACGTCTTGTCCCTACAGCATCTCGTGGGTAAAGAGAGAATGAAAATGAAAAAGAGTGGTTATTCTCTTTTTTTTTTTATACTGTTTTTTCAATAGCATCTAGTTGTCATTAGGATGAGTTCCTCTGGCCTGCCGTGAATCTTTTGATTATTATTATTAGCTTGATGAAAATTGTACATCTGTGAATTTTTACTCACTCGTCATGGAATTCTTATGCATCTACAAAAATCTTTTCGCCTTTGTCTTTGTGACAGATTTTATTTAACTTATTAAAATTAATTATATTTACAAACTACGTCAAAAATTAAAATTAAATGTAATCACTGACTACTAATCTAATCAAATTTTTTTTTCAATTCAGGAACAGGAAAGAGATAACTAAATTTTTAAACGCTTTCTTTTTTTTCTTCTTTTATTTCCTTTTCTTTTGCTATTACCTTCAGGTGGCTATGATCAGTCATGTTTCGTCTTCGGGCGAAACATGACATAATGAAACGCGATTCTTCCTGGGAATTCTAACCTTAAGGTAGCATCTCCCCCTTGCACTAAAAGGGAAAGCCGTGGATCGCCCTGACACCTTTATGGTTCTAACCGTAAGAATCGGGCATTTTTTCTGTCTCTACCTACACGTATACAATGCGGGCTTTGAGATGAAACTGGATTAGAGTCACATTTTGCCCGCGTCGGGTGGCAAATAAATGCAATCTCCGGCCTTTCTAGCTGGAAATTCAACAGAGCTGCAATTTGTTTCCGAAAATATAGATTTGGTATTAAGGCAAACATTTGTTAATTTCTCCGTTTTTCTCGGATAAATAATTATTTACATTATTACAATCAGACGATTGTTTTCATCTTTGTTGTTATTGCCATAACGTTTCGGCTGTTGTGCAATCCGGCTTTCTTCAGGAGTTTGTCGATCCAAGTAACCTTCAGGAGATTTTGAATATTTTTTTAATTTTATCTACGGGATAGATTGTTATAGTTTCGATGTCCATGTCTAGAAATGTTTCATTTTTTTCTTGTACTGTTTGTTATTGTTGGTCCTTTTTCCCTTAAGATTACCCAGATCACCTGATGAAAACCAGATAACAAAACAGCCGAAACGTTGTAATAATAACAAATAAAAATTTTATATTCTCTTCCTTTCCTTAAAATTTGAGTAGGTAAAAGTTCTCCTAGAGTTTGTTAAATATTAGGTTGTTCGGAAAATAATGTCCGATTTTAAAATCAAGATTTATTCCTGAATTCGTGTATTTAAACGATGTTTAAATCAGTCAAAACAGGAACCTTAAACATCTATACATTTCTGCCATCGAGTTATAAGGTTTGTTTTATGCCTTTACATTCAAAATCTAAAGGTTTGGACGCCAAGAAATCTTTTAATGCAGTTTCTGCATCTTTGCAACGTAACGAATCTTGGCTTAAAAAAAATGTCAAGATGCTTGAAAAAGTGGTAGTCAGTGAACGAGAAATCAGTGGTAATTTGGTGGATGTTACAAAGCCTCGTATCCCAAGTCGTTGAGCATCTGCAGTGCTACCCTAGAAATATGTGACCGAGCATTGTCATGAAGGAGAATTAGACTTCGTCGGTTAATCAGTTCGAGTCGCATTTTGCTTAAATGAAGGTGCATTTCATTCAGTTGCTGACAGTAAAGTTCGGCAGTGATTCTCTGGTTAGATTCCAGAAAGCTGTAATGGATAACGCCAATGGCGGACCACCAGACAATCACCATTCTGTTGGTGCAATTTCGGTTTGGGAAAATGTTTGGGTGCTTCCTCGTGATCAAACCATTCAGCCCATCTTTCACGATTGTCATAAAGGATCCATTTCTCATTACAAGTCACTATTAGTTCAAAAAATGAATTTTGCAGATGCAGTATCGAACACACTTCAAGACGTTGAACTCTTTGACTTTCACCGTGGAACCCATTTATCAAGTTCCTTCACCTTGCCAGTTTTCTTGATATGGTCCGATATTGTTGAAATGTTGACACTTTGATGTGGTTTTTATTCGATTATTATTTTCAGATGTTGATTATCAATTGCAAATCGACGTCCTCGACCACGTTGATATACCCCACTACAGAATTTCCAAAACCAGCGCCGTACTGTCCGAACAGAAGTGGATCCTACACCCCATGCTTTGTTAATGCTGACAGCAGTTCGAGAAGCATTATGACTAAGTTGAAATCGTGCAAAAGTCTAATCACTTCTCTTCTTTTTTCATGTTTTCAAGATGACAGGTTTTAAATTAAATTCTGAAAGAGATTGATATGAAATTAACAAAGAGGATATTTAATCATTAGGAACGAGTAATATATTTTTTGCAACTGTTATAATAATATATAAGAACGCAATTAAAATGTTTATTTTAAAATCGGTCATTATTTTCCGAACAACCTAATACTATTTCTCAGTGTATACACAGAGTGCGTCACGTATTTGAGAGCAAAATTCTGAAAAAGATTTATATTAAATTAACAAAGAGGACATTTTAATCATTAGGAACGAGTAATATATTTTTGCAACTATTATAACAATTAATTAGAACACAATTAAAAGGTTAATATTGAAAAGTAAGAAATTTGCACGTGTCTTTGTATTTGATTTTAGTGAGGGGCTCTTTACAGAGTATGTATCGTGTTTTATATTTCAGTGCCCCTGTGGACTACAATGCAATGTTAAGAATATAAATCAGGCCCCGTGCAGTTCTCAGTTTTTAATTATGGCGGAATATCACAAATAACCATGCCAAACTGAAAGATTTTCGAAAACTATTAGTAAATAACTTACTATTTTTTGTTTGTTTCTGTGCAAAAATCAGCAGATGATCATACAGGTATAATCGAAGACCAATATAAAAAATTATAAAAAATGATAATACTTTCTTACACATGAATGTCATCATTATTATCAGTCCTATGACAGATTGTGGTCGTAGGGTCACTGCACCGCTGAGAACCTGACCAGATTCTTCCTTATGTCTCGGTTGCGTGCCAATATCTGAATCTCTGTAAATTAGTTTCTAGTCCATTCTGTGACGTCGTCAGCTCATTTATTCCTTCCATTTGCCAAGGATAGAGCCCTGGGAGACTCTGCATTAATATGAAATGATCTAGATGCGTGTCCATTTAACATGACCTTCATTACATGATATTTTTTTTTATTTTATTTTTTTTTTTAGGAACGACTGGATTAAGCAAGATATTCAGAAACCGTAGCTCTTTAGCTTGAGGTGAAGGCCATCAAGCCAAACCTTGTTGAACGCCTTTGAGATATCTAGAGCCACAGCACGAGTTTCGTCATTCTTATTTAAAGCTTGATGGACAAATCCAGTGATGGACATTAACACATAAACGGAAGCCAAATTGTTTATCCGAAAGGAGGCCGTGTGAAGTAAGATGTTAAACCAATTCAGCGTTGATTAGAGTGTCTAGTACTTTGACAAAAAGAGGTAAACGACTAATAGGGCGATGATATGAGGAGTTAGAAGGTTATTGACCTGATAGGCATTGAAGTCACCGAATACAAAGATATTTGCAAACGAGTGTAAAGAGAGGGCCTTGCCTATACTATCAGAACTTCTGTCTGGCAAGCAACCATATATGACAACAGTATTTACGAAGATCCAGCACTGGATGTGAACACAGGCAATGGGTAATGCGTTGTTGAAAAGTAGCTCTCTCTAGCGGTGTTATTTGCTCTCTGTACTATTGCACTTTCAGCAAAAATAATTAGGAGGCATTACTTTCAGAGCATACACACACATACTCTCTCCTATACACACATATATATAAATATGTACATAAAACAAATGATAACTAAGGTTTAAAAAGAATTTTTTTTAACTTAAAAACCATTCTAGGTTTTATTTTAGTTTTAATCCCAAGCTAATAGAATAAATTTGATATTTCCAATAAGCAAAATACTTTGCTGTATTTCAAATCGAATTGAAGCTGGTTGTAACAGTTTTTTTTATTGTTTTTGAAATCGCTAAATTCAGCACAATTCTTTTTATTATAAAAAAATCTTTCAAAAATAAAATATACTTTTATGAAACTTTATTTGAAGAAGATTAACTGATTTAAAGTTTAATTAATCTGAATTAAAACAAATATTAATTACTTTTATTTTAAAATATTGCAGAAAAGCAAAAAGTGAGTTTTTTTATGGCGTGTTGACACATTTATTGATAACCTGACGTTTGGCATTTTTAGGTAAAGGGCACATAACTGTAAAAATTACTTGATACATACAACGTGAACGCCTTTCTTATATAATATTTTAAAGCTACCCAGTATTCTTTAAAATTTAGGAAAATATTCTAAGTAACCTAATACTTTATTGAATTTTAGGTACTTTGGCTTGATAGTCTTACTTGCGAAGACGCTTGTTGAAGAAATATTAGAAAATTATCAATGATTTTAAAATTTAGTATAGTTACACCTCTTATTTTTTTATATGGACGCCCATATTTACAAAAATATATACACATACACAAAAAATTAAAAAATTTTTAAAAAATTACTGGGGTTCGGTGAATAGTAGTAAGCTTTTCCATTTATGATTAGTAAATATAATTTTTGTTTAACAATATCACCTAACTGCTAAAAATTTGTCTATATTTCTGAGATGAGGTATTATGTATAATATTTACATTAGTCGGACTATTGTCCTCATCTTTGTCGCCATATTTGTCACAACGTTTCGGCACGTGGAACTAGAACAGTCTACCCCAGTGAGCGAAATAAAGGGTTCAGTTCGAAATTCCAACCACCTGAAGAAGGCCGGAGCGTACAACGGCCGAAAAGTTGTGACAAATATGGCGACAAAGATGAGGACAATAGTCCGACTAATGTAAATACTATGCTAAAAATTTATACAAAATTTTAAAAGATTTAAAACTTCATAAAGTATTATAATTAATTATTTTTAAAATAAAAACAATTTTTGTAAAAATTCATTATTCATCGATTTTTTTTCTTAAAGCAATAAAGACAATTAAAAGCTTTCTTAATTAAATAATGTCTAAGTTTTATTGCATCTTTTATTTCATGATTCAAAACAAATTTTCTGTAACCGAGGATCCTGTTTGACAAAAGGGATTTGATGATTTAAATTCTTCAAGGAACTGTCTTCATAACTAATAAAAACAATAAGTTCTACAGAACTGAATTTTTCGAAATTTCACAAAATTAAGGATTAACAGATATATATATATATATATATATATATATATATATATATATATATATATATATATATATATATATATATTTACCAGGACGTTTTGAAAACGAAACATTTAAAAAGTAATTCCATTCTTCAAAAATGTTAATTTCAATCGTTTATTGTCTTCTTGATTACTCTTCTTTTATTGTTATCGCTCCTTAATAATGTTTCTCTTTTTTTTTTTTTCTTATTCTTTGACGCTCAATAATCCCTTGTCTTAGTGGCTTAACTGCCCTGCTTGGGGTGAAATGATTAAAAAAATAATTCAATAAATCCTGAAAGTTTTATCAAAACCAAACAATTATCTGGTTTTTGTAAGAATTTCCAAATCAGTGTGTTTTTGCACTGCAAAAAGACGCTCAAATTTCCCATACAAATTTATGGTTACCCGTTGACACACACACACAAAAATAATAAAAAAAAACACATTTTTAACCAAAATTTCGATGGTTCTATAAAAGATTAAAAAATATAATTTCATGATCCAAAAATCCTTTACTCTTAATAGTAACATAACGATTTTGATGATAAAGCTTTGTTTTTATTAAGATTGGGGCATTTTTTCATCATGGTATAGTCATATTTTAACGAATCTTTGGAATTACCTATGTTATTGTTATATATGTGATCTTTTGTTCTTTCATCCTCGAACGTTATCCTGTTCCCTCTAGCTATTGTAGTTCCTGTGGAAATAAATAAAAAGCATTACATTTGAGCAACTCACATTGTCTTCTCGTCCCCAAATGTTATTCTTTTTCCAGTATTTCTTTTAGTTTCCGTGGAAATCAATAGGATGCATTACATTTGGAGCGTCTCTCATATATAAAGTATATGCCATATATGTGGTCTTTTGTTCGTTCGTCTCCCAAATATTATCCTGTTCCCTTTATCTGTTGCCGTTTCAGTGGAAATAAATAGGAAGCATTACTTTCACAGCAACTTGCATTGTTCTTTCGGCACCATGTTATTATTCTGTTTTTTCTATATTTGCTATAGTTTCCGTAAATCAATAAAGCATTACTTTCGGAGCTTCTCTCAAACGGTAGATGCTGTGTGTGTGTGTGTGTGTGTGTGTGTGTGTGTGTGTGTGTGTGTGTGTGATCTTTTATTCTTTAGCCCCCAAATGTTATTCTGCTTCCCGTATCTCTTGTAGTTTCCATGGAAATCAATAGGGGGTATTACTTTTGAGCAATCCTCATAACTAACCATAGTTCTCTCTATCTCTCTCTCTCTATCTTTCCTTCTTCTTTTTTTGGATGGTTGGATCAAATCCACGGTTGCATTTATTTATTTTTGTTCCTGCGTAGGCTGTACTTTTTCTTCATTTTTTTTTAATTCCAAGCCGGAGTTGGAACGGAATAGAATTTCCTATCGTCATCCATAATTTTAAATGGTGGATAAATTATTAAAATGTCCTAATCATGTTTTCTTATTTTTAAAGCAACATTCTTGGAGTTCACATCCAATTTTATGTGAACGTTTCGATTTTTGACTCATTAACTAAACTCCCGTTATTTGATAGGACGGAAAAAAAAGGTTCTTATCCGGTAACCAACGGAGCGGAGTGAGTCACTAATATCCGTAAAGTTACCTTCTGCTAGTAATGCCTTCTAAGAGTAAGACTGCATAAAATGAACATCAGAGAGAGAGAGAGAGAGAGAGAGAGAGAGAGAGAGAGCAAGAGCAAGAAAGAGAGGGAGAGAGAGCAAAAGCGACGCATTGAATATGGAAGTAACTAGTTCACGTGTTTAGAAGGCAGAACTTGGCTTAGCAACGACCAGGAAGAAACATTCCTTCGCATAGTGATAGAAAAGAAAATATCGCCCGGTTTGTCGTTGGGTGTAAAAATCATAGAATCATGTTCTTGTCTCGAGCCCAACTTAAAACCAGCAACCTGCATTTCCTGCTTCCTTCTGAAGACGCGGAGTCAATTTATTTTTATTTCCATGAAATTTTATACTCTTCTGACTTTGTAAAGAAAGACTAAGTACTATGCAATTTGTGTTTGTGGCTTTAGTAGAAGTTAGTTCTTTACGTAAAAAATGTCGGGACAGGAAAGAGTCTCTAAGTGCATTATCTGAATCTTGGATAAGTATTTGTTCCCCTACCCCAAGCTTTCTGCACTTCTTTTGTTTTAAATTCTGTACATTTCGGCAATAATTGTTCTTATAAACATATCTTATTAAAAAGAATAGACATTTTATATATATTAATTTTTTTGACAGTTTTTTTCTAGTAAGCGAATAACGTTTGGTTTTTTTAGCAAATGTGACTTGTTGATGCATAAAATACCGAAAATTCATATTTAGGACTACGCTATTCATTTCACGTAATCGTCAGGTGGCGTGAGTAAAAAATGAAAAGAAAAGAAAATTAAATTTGTTTTAAGCAACGCACTTTATTTTTTAAAAAGTGTCGTTATCGTGGGTAATTTGCTAAAGCCTAAAAATGAGCATACCATGTTTAAAATGCCCCCAAACTTAATAAAAACGGAGTTTTGTCGTCAAAATCTTCATATTATTAAGTGGAAAGAACAAAGGATATATATATATATATATATATATATATATATATATATATATATATATATATATTATATATTCATCCTTTTTAGAATATTGGAAAAAATTTTGTTTTTTTACGTCAGCAGTATTGGGGGAAGTATAGGAAATTTTAGCTACTTTTTGCGGTGAAAGAGACATTGATTTGGAAATTCTTGCAAAAAACAAATAATTATCTGGTTTTAAGGAAATTTTCAGGATTTATTTACAAATTAAATTATTTTAGAAATTTTAGTTTTTTTAGAAAAAAAATTACATGTGTTACCCCCCCACCCATACACATTACCACTACCACTTATTTAATTTTATGAAATTTCAAGAAATTAAAGTTTGTGTTACTTAATGTTTATATTAGTGAAAAGTAGGACTTCTTGAAGAATTTTTTACATCATCAATTTCTCTTTGTGAAACAAGAACACCAGTTACGAAAATCTAGTATGAATCGTAAAATAAAAAATGCAATAAAAAACTAAGATATTATTTAATTAGAAAAGCTTTTAATTACTTTTATGAATAAGATATATTATGAACACTATTGTCTTAAGAAAAAGAATTATCGATGGATAATGAATTTTTAAAAGAATTGTTTTCCTTTTCTTCAAAAATATTAATTAGAATGATTTATAAAGTTTTAATTTTTTTAATTTTTAAGCATTACTTTGTGTCGTTTAGATGATATTGTTATTAACTAAAAACTATATTTACTAATCATAAATGGAAAAGCTTAATAAAATTCATCGAACATCACTATTTTAAAAAGAATTTTTAACTTTTTCGTGTGTGCATAAATATGCCAATTTTTGTGAATATGGACCTCCATACACGACATTATCCGAAACTAAGAGCGATAACCATAGTAAATTTAAAGCCAAAGTACCTAAAATTCAATAAAACGGAGAATATTTTCCTAAATTTTAAAGATTATTGGGTAGTTATAAATTATATAAAAAGGGCACTTACGTTATATTCCTCAAGTAAATTTTATAGATATATCCACCGTAGAAAAAATTAGATAAACTTCTGTCTGTCTGAATGACAGACAGAAGTTTATCTATTTTTTAATCTTTTATAGAACCATCGAAGCTGTCAGCCTGTCAACGACTCAACATAAAATAAAGAGTTCCCACCATGTTAAAAAATGCATTTCTGCGATATTTTAAACTTAGAGTAAGTAATATTTTTTCAAATAAGATTTAAATTTTAAATCAGCTAATATTCCTCAAATAAAGTTTAGGAAAAATATATTTTATTTTGGAAAAATGTTGAATAAAGAGAATTACATTGCGATATAACGGAAGGCTAAAAATGGCGTTAAAATCAGCGATTTAAAAACGAAAACTCCTTTCAGATAGTTTAAATTAGTTTTAAATTACGGCAATATGTTTTGCTGTATGGAAAATTTTAACCTGTCCGCTTGAAATTAAATTAAAATAAAAGGTTCAAGGAAGACTTTTCATTTGTTTTAAATTCATTCTAAACTATAGGCATCACAAATGGAGGTACTTATAGTTTTTTTTCTTTTTTGGAAGCAGAACGCAGAATGTTTAAGAAATTTTTTACATATGCATTGACGAATACGGGGTCTTAGACTTTAGTTATTTTTATTAATGAATGGTTACTTTTGTTGAATGCAAATCGCTATAATAATCTTTAGTCTTCTTTTTTTTTCTTTTTTTTTTTTTGCTATTAGATATTATGGAGTATATTAGTATTTATCGTTTTGCAATGGTACAAACAAAATATTATAAAGCGATAAAAACGGACGTTAAAACTAAAACAAGACAGGTTAGGAAAATTAAACCAGTAAAAACGGATAAATTAAATAAAACTAATAGAAAAACTTTCAAAATTAAAGCGATAAAAACAGACGTTAAAAATTAGAAGAAAATTTTTTAAAATTAAAGCAAAAAAATCGGATATGATAAAAAAAAAAAGCTACCGCTTAAATAAAAAAAAGAAAGAAAAATGCTTTTTAGATATTTTAAATGTCTTCTTTGAAGTTAAATTTTGTTCTTATTTGAAAGAGCCTAAAGCTAAAACCATATTAAAAGAAAAAATAATTTCCGTGAGTAAATAAAATTTTTAGGCATTTCTAAAAGTAAAACATTGGCACTTTTAAATTACTTGACAGTGTTGACACTTATCGACTCAACGAAACGCCATTGTAGACGGAAAAAAACGTAAACAAATTTATAAATCTCTTAAAAATCTAATACTTGTCCTAGAGGTGTGTTTTGAAATCAATTACTAATTTTAAAGATTAATTAATTGGATTTGGTAAACGTAAAGCTTACTTTTTTTCTTAAAGCATAATCAAAATAACGTCTATTTACGCACGATAACCTGCGAGGTCAAAGGTCATCAACTACATATACCAATGCAACCCCTCTCTTAAAAAGCGCGCATATGTTGTTTGTTTTTTTTTTTAATTAAAAGAAGTACGGAACACTTGCAGCACAATAATCAAGAAATTAGTATTGATGTTTAAAAATAAATTATTTTTAACCTTATATAACCAATAGTTAAAGAATTTTTACTTTAAACGCTTCTATGAAGCCTAGTAGAATGAAGCATTTTATTTTTATGCTACATTATTAGAAGTGTTTTTTTTTTTTTTTTTTAAATGATACTTTTGAATTTAATCCGTTGCTTTTATTTTTTTCATACTTGTTTGATGTTAAAATATTTAATTGAACCCCATGTAGCCTTTTTTAATTATTCTGAATTTATGAGTTATTGAATTATTATATATCATATTACGCTCCCGATAGGGCAAAGTATTCAATTAAAGGCGGTAATTCAGAATTATTTTCTTTTTGAACATTCATACAAAAAAGATAATCTAACTGTTGCTAAAATGAAAAAGAATTCTTATAAAAAAGGTTCACACCCGAAAATGACATTTAACTTTACATTTTTCGATTCTTCAAATACATTTTTTATTTAAAAACAAACAAACACGAGATGATTTTTTTTAAATATATATTAAGTGTAGACTTTTTTTTCTGTCCAATCTGAAAGAAAATAATGTGTTTTATCAAATTATGCAAGCACCAACTCTTAGAAAAAATTATTTTTTGAGTTTTATTGAATTATTTTTGGTAAGGTTTGGAATGAATTTTCCATATGTTCACAAATGATATTGCATAATTCTTTAACTGAAATAATGTCTTTCTTTAGGGATTTTTCTTTATATAACTGTAAAATTTTCGCGTACACATCCACAAATAGAGAATCAGACCCCCGCCCAAAATATTTGCACAAAGTTTTCTAATAAAAATATCAGTATACAAACAAACCATTCGTTAATGAATAAGTACTGTAAACTTCGTTTGAATCAGATAATTCCCTGATTTTGCATTTTTTTTTAAACAGATGGTTGCGATTTTTTAGTATTATTTCGAAAATAAAACGAATTCTAATCAAATGATATTTAATTAAAATAAGAAGATTTTTTTTTAATTTCTAGAATTAAAGCAAACAAAAAGGACGTTATATTTATGAATAAAAGGAAATTGTTTCCATAGTTAGTACAGTTTAACCCGGATATAAGAGAGTTGTCGGGACCGGAGAAGAAGTCTCTTATATCCGGGTTTCTCTTATATCCGGGTTTGGTCTATTTTATATACATTAACACAGGCTCTAATTTGGGACCAGAGAAAATCTCTCTTATATCCGGGTCTCTTATATCCGGGTTACACTGTATATGATAAAGAATAAATATTGCTTTGTTGTTGGCTCATATTTTTAGAATCTTGTAAATAAATGAATATCTTTTAATAGTTTGTTGCCAATTTTCGAGAAAAAAGAAGATTAAATTTTGGGGTTTTATTAAAATTCTAAATCTAAAGATAGCCTTTTAAAAACAATAAAAATTGTTGAGGCAGTATACAATAATAGCGGTGTCAAGAGAAAAAAACGCCCTTATGACACGCTGTTTTTTGGGTGGGGGCTTTGTTTGCTAAACTTTGCCAATAAGTCCTCCCCTTGATATCACGAAACTCATAAACATCCATAAATTAATCTTCGTTACATTCTGAGAACCAGAATCACTACTTACAGATCGATTCTTATGATAATGACATTCGTTCTTTAAATCAATTCGGATACAGACACTTGATCCTATCATCCCTATTGTGATAAAATCTGTAACAATCAATCTTGCACAATAGGCTGTAACCTAAAATCGATAGACATTATTTTCTGGTTTCTTTTCTTGAATAAGTCTGCCGAGATGTATTTGACAGAGAGATGCTATTTTATAACACGATGTAACGGGGTGACTTTGTGTTGGCGTTGTGTGTTCAAATCATGTCGGAATCACCTCTTGTAACGAAAAGGGATTGCCAATTGTAACGACATTCGGTAAAAATTGTTTTTAATTTCCATATAACTTCAACACGTACATGGATTTAAAGAACTAGGTGTCATATAGCTCAGGCAAAGAAGAGAAAAATCAATTCTTCAGTGTATTACTAATATACTGTGAGCTAGAAAGTGACAGTCTCTTTGAGAGACTCGTAATGGCATTAGGTTACCAGTTTGTAGCGGGGTTGTCTCGTCTGTTGATCCGGGATATTAGCTTGTGATATATATATATATATATATATATATATATAAAGACAGGAGGAAAAACTATTATTGGCCTATGCGTTTCGTCATCACTTAAATGTAGGATTTATTTTGTTGCACGTGTTTATATACAAGAATAAGGATGACATTGGTTTATCTAGGCTTTTAAATTTGAGAACGTTTATGAATATTTATCAGATGGTAGAAATGTCAGTCAAAATATGTGGAGGACACAAGGATAGCCAAGAGACAAATATTACTTAGAACTATGAAGGATAAGAAGTCGTGGAGAATCTTTATTACCCACGTCCTGAAGGAACACGACATATAAAAAAAAAAGAAGACAAGATTAGAATGTTAAAATTTGGCGCATTTTTTATTATTTTCCAAAGATATATCGAACAAAATATTGTTTACCCTTATATTTTAACAATCGTGTTGTGACACTATTTCTAGTTAAACCAGGGTTTCCTAACCTGGGTGATATCGCACATCGGTGGGTGATTTCAACTGTTGGTTGGGCAATGAGCAACTGAACAGAAAATGGTAGGCGATTGAGAATTTTGAGTTTTAAAAAGTTATTTCAACATTTGCTACCCGAAAAAAATAGATATGCAAAGGACCTGTATAAAAAAAAACAGGAGGATAAATGGAAATAACTGGGCCATATTCCTAGATAATATATTCCTGCAAACAAGGAATATTTTGGTATTTTCTATAGTTTTGAGAAAGATCATTAACATTCAAATCGTTCTTCAAACGAAATAACATTTTTTCGGATCTAAATCAGATAAGGGAGGACCAAGAACCATAAAAAAATATTCGCTGAAATTTTACTAGTTGCGAGTAATGTATGTTCTTTTTAATTTTATAATTATGAACAAAAATCGTTTAATTTTTGTCAACGCTTGCCACACTAACCCTAAAACAAGTCTTGATCATAAAATTAAATTATATATATATAGTTTTCAATAGTCGTTTTCTTTAGTTTGTTCTTTAATACTGTAGTAGCAGCAGAAGTTGCCGCATAAGTCAGCGTTATTTTCTTACTCACTTTTGCTATTTTCTACGACATCATAAAGTCAGTTTACGAACTAGTAACAAACTTTTACCAAACAATTTTGGTATTTTTTTGAATATTTACTGTACAGGTGGACGGCAGAAAATCTTTCCATGTGAAAGTGGGCGATAACTCAAAAAAGGTTGGGAGCCCCGAATTAAACTAAAAGCAATGGCAACAATATTATTACATACTAGTATCGAGTGCAAGGAAATAGAATTCATTTCAACAAGGTGACATTTTTATATATATATATATATATATATATATATATATATATATTAACAGAGTAAAATGAGAAAATATACGTATATGCATGCAAAAGAAGGAAAATACATGTGTGTATGTTATGTGTGTGTCTGTGTGAAAACGTTCAGCTACTAAGGGGAAAAATAATTTCCATGCCGGGGATGTTCCCGTTGGTATTGTCACTTTTCTACCACATGCTAAAAGGAAAAGAGACACAGGGAGAGAAAGACAGGAAGTGTGTCGTTTTAAAAGATGCTTGACAGCGCCCTCTAACGACTACTTGGCGAAACTGACAAAGCCATGTGGCGGTGATAACCCACACTCGTCATTTTCAATAGAGTGAATCAAGTATCGTTATTATTATGAGTTGAGAGAATTTTTATTTGTCACAGTATATTCAGAAAATCGATCGAACTTTCATTTTCAAAGGTAAAGAGTAATCTGTTGTCGCTATCAATGCTAAACCATTCTCTAAATCATGTTTAAAGACCTAAATACAGCCCGCCAATATTTTTCATTTACTTTTTCGTTCCAGTACTAGATTCAGATAAAGAGAAACCCTAGGCTCTTCCATTTGTGAAGTCCCACCCAATCCACAACTTCATCGAATAAATGAAAATGGAAGAGCGTGTTGCAACAAGTGCATGTTGAAATCACGTCGTGGTCGGTAAACTGTTTCAGCGCTTTTCAAAGTTAGGCTAAAAGCAATAACAACAATATTTTTACACATGTAAATAGCGAGTGTAAGGAAATGGGAGACAATTTCCACAAGGCGACATTTTATATTTTTGTTTTTATATAACTGAGTAAGAAGTTCAACCAATGGAAATCAAACAAAACATAAATAAAAACACCAGAATTTATTTCTTTATTTCTCTATATCTCATTCTCTAAAGTTTCAATAAAACTGAAACACATTAGATTGATAAACTTTTTTTTTCTGGTGTCCCGACTACATGAATTTAAGTGTGCTACTAGATTGGCATCTAGGTCCCACCCTTTTACTGCTGAAATGGTTAAATGCAACCGCCACTTCTACTCCAACATTTTCTTTTCCCGCACTTCCAGCCTGTAAAATTCCCTTTCGTTTACTCCCTTCTCTGATAACTGCAATCTTCAAAAATTTAAATGCAACGTCAATCGCCATCTTCTATCTTCTTGAATCCCGTTCATCTTTTGTCCTTTCCTCAATCCTCCCTATACTCAGTCTTTTCTCTCATTTTCACACAGAGAGTGGAAATGAGAGAAAAGACTGAGTACTAGTGGTATTCCCGTTGTGTTTTAGTTGAAATGATTTTTTTTAAAAAGTTTCCAAGTTGTTCTTTATCATTCCGATCCATATTTCATTTATATTTTATCGCAATTGACAACTGAGTAACGAGAGAAAAAATCACCAGTGTGCATGTAAAAGAAAGAAAACATTGCAAGTTAGGAATTTTGTGGGTGATACACATGCGTGAGAGAGAGAGAGCGAGGGCAGGTTCAGTCACTAAGAGGAAATATATCTCCATGCTCGGGAACAAGGTCCCGTGGATGTCGTCGCTACGGAGAAGACGAGAGAAGAGGATGAAGACGAGAAGTGTCTCGTTTTTATAGGCACATAACAGCGTTCTGTAAATGAGTCTTTGTCGAAATTAGCTCAGCTAAGCCCTATGCCCGAAAAGGGCCCGGCTGGTGTTGTTACTTCTATCTCGTGCTAGAAGGAAAAGAGAAAGAGGATGAAGACGGGAAGTATTTTTATAGAAAAAAAATAATAAAATCTACGTATGTGCTGACTTTTCAACGGGGTTAAATGAAAGTTTAAAACAACATAACCACCCGTTACCAAGTCCAGAGGAAATTTTTGCCAAATTGAATGGAGGTGAAGTTTTTTCTAAATTGAACCTGTCAGACACTTATCTACAAGTACTAGTAGACGAAGAGTGCTCAAAACTATTAACAATTAACACTCATATAGGTTTATACAAATTCAACCGACTTCATTTCAGTAAGGTAGCACCAAGCATATTCCAACAGATAATGGATACTATGCTTGCCGGCTGAGATTGTGCTCAAGCATATTTGGATGACGTACTTATTAAAAGTATGACCCAAGAAAACAACATACGGAAGATGTAAAAAAAAGTCTTTGAGAGAATGAAAGAATATGGTTTTCAGATCAGTGAAGGAAAATGCGAATTGTTTATGTCCAGAATTAAATATTTAGGACAAATTATCGATGAAAACGAAAATCAGCACATACGCGGATTTTATTATTTCTTTTTTTAACGTAGACTTTTGGTGATGCCCACTTGGAACAGTCTATTTTTGATATCACACCTAATGTTTCTAGTCTGTCCAGTTCACTGTAAATTGGATCTAAGGCCGCAAAAGGTACACTCCTTTTTGGCGTAAATATCGGTGTTACATTTTCTTTTAGTTCAAACTTAGCTTTTGCTTTCGTGCATGCCCCTAGACCTTCTGAAAAAACTTCTGGAAAACTCTTTTTCAGTTCATTTTTCAGTTTTTCAGTTGCCGTATTACTACTCGTCGTAACAACACTTGTCTTGTTGCAAAAAGAGTTAACTGGAACGCCCCAAAGAGCAAATAATGCATTCCAGACTGTTCTAAACAAATTAGCAGCATTCTTTCATACAAAAACCACCGCTTTTTTGGTTTTCCTACAAAAGAAACGTTATAGCTGAATTCACCCAAAAAGTTCAGTCTCTTTCCTGAGACTCCATACGCAACTTTATCAGACGTCAATGACCTGGGTTTATCCATTTTTCTCCATGTCTGCTCATTTATGTTAGTGATATCAGATCCTGTATCCAGTTGCAATTTTATTTTTACATTATTAATTTGTACAAAAACAAATTTCCTCTTTTGAGATGTCTTGTTAATTTCCCTTTTAGGCTTTTTATCGTTACTCCATGTACTTATGTTCACATACGTTTTATTTTTCCTCCATTTTTTGTATCTGCAACACGTACTTTTGTGCCTTAATCTCCCACATTCATAACATTTTTTGTTCTTGAAGAAACAATCACTTTTAAAATGCTTACCTCCTCAACCATGACAAGTATTAGGTATTGAGGGGGGTATATCATCTTTTTTCCTGTTCTCTTAGGAGTTGAAGAACGTTTGTAGTTTTTCTCTTAGATGGTCGGACACTATGTACTTGTGAATTGTCTTTTTCCTCAATCTTCCGCTATTTTCTGGAGAGTTAATTTGGAATCCATTTTTAATTTAGCAAGTATCCTGGATCTTATCTCCGCATCCTTATTAGAAGTTAAACCCTATGCAAATATCAGGCATTTAAATAAGTCAAGAGTTAATTCATTTAACTTGAACTTTTCACATTCTCAATTCACGACTCCTGCATAAGTGATAAAATCTTCATCGCCGGACTTTACCAAGTTAAGGCATTGCCACAGTGTATTAAATAATGAACTCTTATCACTAAAAATTTTTAATAGTATTAATTTTTGACAGTTTCATAAAAATTTATCTCTCCTGGATTTTTCGGCAAAATATAATTCACATTTTTTTCATGTTCAGCAGGAGACAATTTCTCTAATAATAACCAAACTTTTTTCATCATTCCAATGCAAACAGTCCCTTTTGAAGATCCTTTCATATCTTCTATAATAATCTGGAAAGGTTATCCCTTCATCTGGATTGTACACAAATTTGCTGATTGAATTAGCAATGCCATCTTTTTGTTGCTGCAACTTGTTCTTGTCACTTTTGGAGCACCAACATTTGAACCATGATAGCTTTTAATTCTTCCATTTTCCTGTACTCTACTGAACGAGACTTTGTATAAGTTCAAGGTATCCTTGTGAATCCTTGTCGCCACTTTTGTGATGTCAACGAACACTAGTTGCCACTTTTGTGATGCTAACGAATACTCGTTGTCACTTTTGTAATGCTCGTTGTATTAGAGATTTTATAATCGCAGATACAACTATAGCAACACCGATGAACAATACTGGTGTCCAACGCTTTCGAATGACACTCGCACTAATAGTACTTGATAATACTCGCTCGACAAGTAACCCGTATAGTGATCTCAATAGAGAAATAGTATAGTGAATAGAGTAGAGCATAAGTGTCCAAATAGAAATAGAGGATAGACTAGAATCTCCTGTTAATTTTTCCTCTGAAAGTTCTCCACTGCCTTAACCAGTGGATAAAGGCATTGGTTAGATCCAGTGACAGGACTCAAAGAGTGTGAGTTCAATACCCCGGTTAAACAGTTGGAGAACTTTCAGAGGAAAATTAACAGGAGATAACTGATAACTGACATCCATTAAACATGGCACGTGGAACTAGAACAGTCTACCCCAGTGAGCGAAATAAAGGGTTCAGTTCAACATTCCAACTATCTGAAGAAGGCTGGAGTGTACAACAGCCAAAACGTTGTAATAAATATGGCAACAAAGATGAGGACAATAGTCTGAATAATGTAAATAATGTACATAATACCTCATCTCAGAAATATAGACAGATATTTTAGGTGTTAATTAATCAATCATAATTTTCTGTTTGATATGACTTTATTATATATTAATATAGTATGAAAATAAAAAAAATATTTTCTTTCATTAAAAATGAAGCGATAAAAATTTATAAAAAAACAAGAAAATTAAAAATCAAAATATAAAGAAAGAAACTTTATCTTGTTTGCAAAATTGAGTGTATTTGCAATCTTGCTGTTTTAAATAAGAGGTTTCTAAGCTGAGTAACAATATCTGAAAATGTATACTTTTGTATAATTCAACCTCCTCCTTTTTGCCTTTCTTATATTATGCACAATAAAATACACTAGACCTTATTAACAATTGCAAAAGGTTGACATGCGGAAAAATGAATTTAAATTTCAAAGCATTTCAATATGCATTATTGACTTATGTACTAGCAAATCAATGACTAATGATGGCAAATGAAAACAAGTGTTGTATGACTACATTGTCTGGATTGTGAATGAAAGACTTGTTTAATGCTTCAATTCTCTATATCATTTCAACAATGTAATCTAGTATTTACAATTTGCTGAAGAACCCAACTTGAAACTGACACTAAGCTGACAGCGTGAGAAGACAACTCAAGTCATTCTGAACGCATAGAAAAAGAAGGAGAAAACAGAACAAACAGGCAAAGGTGGAGAAGAGGACGACTTACTACAATACATTAGAAAGAAGGAGAGATTAACAGAACAAAGTGGGAGAGACAGAGAAATAAGCAGAGTGCAATATGTCAGAGAGAAAGAGAGATTAGCAGAATTGGAAAGGGAGAAAAGAAATGTCAGGTATCAATTAGACAAGATTTGTTAGAATAGGTTAAGATTTGTGTAAGACAATAAGAAAGATTTGATGAGTGAATAGATGGGTGGAAATAACAAGGACAAGAAGGCCAGTCATGATTGGATAGGAGGAGATCAGTCTATCTTTTGAATCCCGAAAACACTAGTCAAGGTCAACTTTGTTCACTCAGCTTAATCTAGCGAAAATCGCTGCTAAACAACACCAAAAAGAAAGCAATGTGCTTCAGTCGCCCATGATTCTATTCTTAAGCTTATGAATGCGACCATGTAGAAAAGATAAAAATATTCTTTCAATCTTGTCTCTTCCATCACTTTGAATTACTTTACTTCCTATCATATTGTATGAACCAATGGGGGCGTACATCTCCAATGACAAAAAAAAAGAAAAGGCATGAAAGGCTTGCAATCAAGAAGTCATATTCCTTCAGTAACTGGTAATCTAGTTTAAAATGTTTTCTTTTTAGTTTCCTTTTGACTGTTAACATTGATAACAATCATCAGTGGAGTCACCCTTGCTAAGTCTATTTCCAGACAGATAATCCGACATTACATTTCCTTACTTAATCAATCTTCCAACATCTTTTTAGCTGTAATTCTCTTTAAGGAGAATCACTTAGAGCAAGAAGGATTGGATCCTAAGCCTTGAAACTGGTCCAATATCAGAGATCTATTATCACTTTCATTAACCTTGTTTTTAATTTGGAAAAATATCAGAGCCTGAAAGTTATACTTGTTTGCTATGGCTTTATTTTTGTTGTTCATTTATTAGCTGAAATACATGATATGCTAAAAGTTTTGGGACATCTTTTGGATTTCAAAGAATCACCTAAAAATTGAAAGCCATATGCTTCTTTCAAAACTAATTTACTAGCTCACCTCAGACCAGAGGGCTTTCTCTTCCCAAAAGGTTTTTTTTTTAGTAATCAATTCACCCCAAGCAAGACAATAATGCCTTATGATAAGACAATAATGCCTTCAAACCAGAGGGCTTTTTCTTCCTGAAGGTTTTTTTTGTAATGCAAGGAGATAATGCCTTGTGATAAGGCAATAATGCCTTATGATGAGGCAATAATGACTTCAGACCAGAGGGCTTTCTTTCCTGAAGTTTTTTTTGTAATGCAAGGCAATAATGCCTTCAGATCAGAGGGCTTTCTTTTCCCAAAAGCTTTTTGTTTTAACCAATTCATCCCAAGCAAGGCAATAATGCCACTAAGATGCAAGGGGTAAAAGAGAATGAAAAGACTTTGAAGGAATGGGAAAGCCAATCATAAACAGGAAACATAGGATAAATCTCTACTTCTGTTCATAAGATTGGGGAGGAGTGTGAACTGAATGATTTTATCATATATTCAACAACAATAATAATAATAATGAAATTAACCCATTACTAGATTTTTATAGTATTAAAAAAAACAATGAGGTGTTCAGACAAGACTTCTTTGATAAACCTTGTTTATGAGCCTGATTATGCTGATGCTGTACCTGGTTCAGAGTAATAAAAAAAAATGTGCAGGAAAAAACTTCTGAGAAGAAAATTTATCCTCTGGATTATTTTCCATCAATGAAAAGAACAAAATTTGAAACCAATGATAATTTGAAAAGATAACATTGTGGGCCTGCCAACACAAATATAAGTAAAGCCATCAGCTGGTTAAAGTGGTACTCATTCACAACATGCCAGTGAGGAAAGATAGGGTCAAGCAGTTATCATTTTTCAGTAATGAGGAGAAGAGGACTTTAGACTTCAAGAGATGCTATGTGAAAAACCACCAACTCTTGGCAACATATAAAAGTTAATGCAGACAATCACAGAGGTGTGAAACAAACCCATCAAGTTTTCTTCAATGTTACAAGAGAATTTACTTGCTGTTACCAGAATTTTATAGGGCTTTCCAGTTTCAACAAGTTTATCACAAGTTTCATTCAGCACTCCTCATTTAACAAGAGTTAGTTCTGTTACAAAGTTGACCTATTGACCATGGACAAGATAGAATATGGACAACACTTTGTAAACCTCCCTGTCCCCATCTACTCAAGACATTCTTAACTTTATGTAAGCCCCCATTTTCTCATGACTATTTTTGCTACCTAGTTTTGTTAGAAACAAAGAAAAAAAGTATTGAACAGTTAAATGACTTGAAGCAACAGAAATATGGTTGTACAGAAAGATGCTGAGGATACCAAGACAAAAAGCATTTGTAATTTATAGATAGATAGATAGTGTTATAGGAATCACCTCTTTTGTTGTGAAGATGGAAGGGTTTCATTTTATGCCACCTAGTGCATTTATCCCACAAACAATATTTAGTGGACTCTTGTGAGTCTGGGCGAAATAACTCAGAAAACAGGAATTTTAATTAAACAATTAATGCATACATTAACAAAAAGAAATTACATTAATGTGTAGACAGTTGAAAGCAAATGAAAAGACATTAAGAACTGAGCTATTAAGAATGTGCTTGTTTCTGTGTGCAATACAAGCAAGTGTGATACACATCGTTGTGTATGTTAGTGAGAGTTCAGTCATCAATGGATTAGTGAAACAAATGCATATGAGCTGCTACATCTTGGAGCAAGAGGAAGAAACAGAAAGAGAGAGGATATTTTTGTCTTTTTATAGACTTAAACAACAACACTTAACAGGCATTTGGCCTAATGGGGTAACCCACAATTGATAGATAGCCAAGTGGGATAACCCACAATAGATAGATAGATAGATAGATAGATAGATAGATAGATAGATAGATAGATAGATAGATTTTTAATACATTGTAAAGTATCCAAATAAAAACTATACTGAATAAGATTATTTTTATACTTTTCAGTCAGACTAATATCCTCCTTTGTTTTTACCATGACATTCCAGTGATTGTACCCTCTGGATTTCTTTGGATATTTGCTGATAATAAATGCCATCTATACCAACACCATATGAAACCAGCACTCTCAATGTTGGTAAAAATCTGTCTGGTTTCATATGGTGTTGAAAAAAATCACAGATGTATAGTATTCATTATCATGATGGATCAACACCAGAAGAGAATTGGAAGGCAGATACATTTCCAGAAAATTTGAATAAAACAAGGATAAGGATATTAGTCCAAGTGAAAATAATAAAAAAATAATGATAACACTTCATCCAGAAATTTACACACAAAGAAAAAAAAACTGTGAAAGATGTTTAATACAAATAAATGTCCAGTTTGCTTGAAATAAATCATGGAAAGAAATAAAATTTATACATTGATATATTTCAACTTCCAATCAAATAAAATCATGAAATAAACTGAAATTAAATGAATATTACTTTTAATATAAATCTATATACCAATTCCTTACTTTAAGAATATTTCATTTTCTTCCAATTATCTATAAACTCTTTTCTTTTGCAAACTAGCAGTATCTTATATTCATATATTAACAGCCAGCAGCAACTTCAACTAATTATCTTACTGATGCTGTCAAATAAAATGAACACGTTATTGATATTTTTTTCAAATTGGTTTCTTTTCTGTCTAGTCCTGGTTATGAGGATAAACTAAATCTGGCAGCAAGGCCTCTGATCAGGAGATTGGAGCTTTTGAGAAGTATGGAACTACTTCTTAATTGCTGTTTTCCCAGGTCCAAGCTGACCCACAAATTATCAACCCCCAAACAAAAACAAAACACTATGAAAGGATAAAAATACATTTTTATAATAAAAATACCAGCAATACATTTTTATATAAAAAATTACCAAAAATCCATATTTATAATAGAAATTATGCACAATATAAAAATCAACATGAGAGAACTTCCATGACATTAATCCATATAATATCCTACAATTTCTTAAATCAAAATGAATTCTGAAATATAACTTCAACAAAACAACATAAAATACATATCACTGCCTCTAGTAATTCTGTTCACACAAACACATATATGCACAAAGCTAAGTCTCATATACGATGTATTCAAAAGTGAAAGCAGAATAACATACATCGTACATTTTATTACTTCAAAGCTCCCAAGAAAATTAAATTTTGGCTTTAAATGACCCATAAGCTGTTGATATGCCGTTAAAAAACAAATCAAATCTTTTCTGCTACTTTTTTCATTTATGCTAATAATTTAAAAAATTCCTTCTTTTTCATTTATTTATCTGATGATATGAATGAAAAAAAAGAATTTTATTCTTCCTTACATTTTGCAAATAGTCTAATCAAAAGTTTTCAGCAAAAAAGGAGATAAAAATTGGAGATAAAAAAATCAAGCAAGTACAAAAATTTAAATATCTGATAAAGAAGAACCTTCAGGCAACAGAAATGTGGTTCTACAGAAGGATACTGAGAATACTATGAATGGAACAAGTGAGCAGTGACAAAGTTTTAGAGAAAATGGAAACAAAAAGAATACTTATACTTAACATTCAAAAGAGACATTTGAATTTTCTAGGGCGCTGTTATATTCTGTGCTAATAGGAATATATACTTGACAAACATGGTGGATAAATAAGTAAAGATTTATTATAATAACCAGTACAATAAGAAATAAGCTACAGTTATGCGCACAATTGTCACAAGTCAATCCAGTAGTAAGTGCTACTATTGGAAGGTTGGTAGTTCTTGCGTAGGTCTGAGTTGTACTCAACAGATCCCAGCAAGTTGGTATTTACCTGCCTCCCCACAAGGAATGATGTGGCACAAAGCAGAGTTTAATGTGGGCCAATCTGAGACCTTAAGCTCAGTAAAAATTCCTCGTAACCCCGCATAAATGGGTTCGGGTCTGTCTACCTCCCCGGACGAGACCCAGCTCTTCGGCATAGCCTTGTCCAGGTTCCTCTCTGCTCAAAAGGAGAGAGTTTGAACAGCAGCCAAGATCTGAATAACAGATCCCAGCAAGTCTCCTGTAATCCATTGCCTTATGGTAGTTACTACTTATAGTGTAGTCACTCATGGGGGTGACAGGTTATTCCATTACATCAGGCACATAATGAAGAAAGAGGATTTAGACAAATTTAAATATCTGGGAAGAGTTTTAACAGAGAACAAAAAGTATGACACTGAAATCTGAAATCTAACCAAATTACTAAGAAACAGGAAAATTTAGAAACAAAGAAAAGAGTACTGAATTGTTATATAATATCAGTCCACCAATATGACAGTGAATTCTGGACAATCTCCCACAGATGATGAAGAGATTTGAAGCAACAGACATGTGGTTCTACAAAAGGATGCTGAGAATACCATGGACTGAGCATGTAAGCAACGATGAAGTTTTAGAGAAAATGAAAACAAAAAGGGCATCGGAGGGAGACAGCTGAAATTTCTGGGGGACATTACAAGGTAAGAGGGCTTAGAAAATTTGACACTCAGATGATATATTGAAAAGGAAGAAGGGGGGAAGTGCATAACCTACCTAATGAGCTTGTGCAAATGGCTCACAGAACAGGGATTAGTAGAGATAGCGAAAAGTCAAAATTTAATGAGAGCTACAAAGGACAGAACATTATGGAGAACCATAATCGTCCACGTCCTGAAGGGACATGGCACAGATAAGGAGCAAATCTTAGGCAATAAAATTGTGGTCATACAGAAAGATGATGGAACAGCATGAACATAACATGTAAGTGTTAAGGAAGTTTTAAGAAAAATGGCAACAAAGTGATACTTATACTTAGCATCAGAATAAGAGACTTGAAATTTCTAGGGCAAATAATGAGGAAAAAGGGGACTTAGAAAATTTGACACTCACAGGACATATTGAAGGCATAAAAGACAGAGGAAAACAGCATATAATCTACCTAATGAGTTTGCCTAAATGGTTGGCAGAATAGGATTTACGAGAGATAGCAGAAAGAGAAAATTTACTAAGGGCTACAAAGAACAGGAAATTGTGGAGCACCATGATTGTCCACGTCCTGAAGGAACATGGCACAGATAAGGAGCAAATTTAAAGAAACAAAAATGTGGTTCTACAGAAAGATGATGGACTGAACATGTGAGTTTTAGAGAAAATGGAAACAAAATGACACTTATACTTAGCATCAGAAAGAGAGAGTTGAAATTTCTAGAGCAAATAATGAGGAAAAAAGGATTAGAAAATTTGACACTTACAGGACTTACTGAAGGCAAGAGGGACAGTGGAAAACAGCATATAATCTACCTAATAAGATTGTGTAAATGGTTGGTAAAAAAAGGTTTAGGAGAAATAGCAAAAAGACAAAATTTACTAAGAGCTACAAAGGACAGGAAATTGTAGAGAACTATAATCATCCATGTTTGGTAGGTACATGTCACATAAGAGAAGAAATAACTAAAAATATATATATATATATATATATATATATATATATATATATATATATGACAAGAAGGATTTTGTTTAAAGGTACCATTGAAGCTTGCTTGATCAGTAATGGTTCTTTGTAGTTGAGTCAGTTGAAGAAGATCTAATGACAGTTTTCTCTGCCCAGAGGGTTGCATGTTTGAATACTGAAGGAGAAAACCTATTTTTCTTTAATAAGATTTCTCAAATATTCAGGTCGGTAGATGGAAATAAATATATTGTTTAATAAATAAATGGACCATCTATTCAAATATGAGTATCCATTAAAAATAACATTTAAAGTGATAAAATTTGTTTTGATTAATAAATAGAAAAATCCCTTACTTCTTTAGAAGTTGCATATATATATATATATATATATATATATATATATATAAACATATATATATACATATATATATACATATGCAACTTCTAAAAAGTAATGTAGTTGCATATATATATATATATATATATGCAACTTCTAAAGAAGTAATGTATTTTTTTTATTTATTAAACAAATTTTATCCCTTTAAACATTATTTTATATATATATATATATATTTAAATATAATATATATATATATATATATATTTAAATAACATTATAACATTAATATAATACATATATATATATATATATATATATATATATATATATATATATTATATATATTTAAATAACATGGGATTATGTATTTAACCATTTTCTTTTAATTTTTTACATTTTAGTAGTCATGGATGCTGGCTTGGATAAGTATTTGTTCTTTCAGAAATGGAGATATTTGAAAAAATCTGGGGTACAGATTTATATATAGATACGATTTGATAATTTGTTTTTTAATCAGTTATATATAAAATAAATTGACAGAACTGCTTATCACAATACATTGGGAAACTTGTAAAAACGTACATCTATGAATGCAAAAGGGATCTTATACACAACCATTTATCAAATGCATTAGTTATATATAGAAATAAACTCAACATCAACTTTGACCTGAAGAATGCCACACTTATTAAAAGAGAAAGTAACTTACTTAGATAGAAAATTCCTGAGAGTGCCACTATTGAATCTTATCAAAAGATAAATATGAGCTCCGGATTTTTTCAAATATCTCCATTTCTGGAAGAATTACTACTTTCCCAAACCAACGTACATGACTATAAAATGTTAAAAATGTTTTGATTATTTCAATCTAATTTTTAAAATATGATAAACAAATGAGGTTACTTATTGCTGCCAAAGATTAAAATTATTTCCAAGACCTAGATATAACATTATTGATTAAATTCATTTTATCTAATTTATATTTAGTGTTGTCGTTAATTAAAGTCATATTCAAAAAAGTAGATGCATTTAACATAAAATTAAGAATAGTGCAGCTGCTCTGAATTTATTAACAGTACAGTGCAAAATCATTTTTTTAATCTTTGCTTCAAGTTGCACATGATAAAAGAAAGAAGGCATACGTTCAGTATGCCTTCTTTCTTTCATCAACAAAGAGAAAACAGTGTTGTAGCCTCTTTAAAAAAATCTTTTAACACATTGGAAATTAAAATCAACAAAGGCCTGTCAGAGAAATCATTTGTAGATTTTCAGATGGCATTTAAATTTGGCTCAGCATTAGTAAAAAATATATATATATATTTTGCAACCAATGAAAAACTTCAAATATAAATTAAATAACATCTATCTGATCCACTTTTAAGGAGGCCAAGATTTTCAAAGGTCACTTAACAGCAGCACCATACACAGAGCAATGCAGAAGTCAAAAGTCACACCATTCAAGCTTAGAAGCACAACCTTTACCAAAATAACAAGAAAAACCTGAAACTACTCAAAATTAAAGGAAACCAACTTAATAGATAGTTGATCACAGTAGGAAAGAACTTTTCAATTCAACCTTCATTCTTATACTACTTCTCATTACTATGTGGAGCAAAGATAGAAATAAAAAAACAAAACAGTCACTCACCAAATGACAAAAAATGATTTCTGAATTGGATGACTCATGCATCCTTTTGGTTAATAAATTAATCCTTTGAAAATAAATCTTTAACATATTTCAACCAATGGATTATGTTCCTGCCAACAATAAAAAACATGCTTCATGACCTCTTTGAAGAGTATTTAAGCAAAGTCACCAGACCACAAAAGCCAGTTACAACATGAAAATAAAAATATTTTATATTTAAAAACTCTTTTTGGATTTTTCTTTGTTATGAGTTGATTCAAATCCATAAAAACTACTTTCAAATACTTACCTGGCACATGCTGAACAGTATCAAAAATATTAAGCCTAAGCCCAGTGGGCCTTGCCCCCAGGCAGTACCTCCCCTTTGAGAGGGGGCTGGGTTTATTGTCCGGCATATGAAGCATCCCCAAAAGGGAAAGTGACAAGGGGGTTTGGGGCAATTTTTCCACAGTGTTACTGTTAAACTCACTTTAAACTTCGGCCTTGTGTCACATTCAGTAGCAATGTGGATGTGCAGAAAAATAAATATTTTCAAATCAACTCACAAACTCAACATACTTTGTAATGCATCTGATTTCAGGAACTACCAGTCAAATTCATCCAAAAATATATTTTCTTCTTTACACATAAAAGAAAGTGACATTAACAAATAAACTTTAACACTGTATTTATCTCTGTCAAACTGTTTAAATTTTAAAAAGTAAATAATGTAGGTAGGTAAATAATTCTGTTACTTTTTTTTTATGACAATGTAACTTATTTTTCTATTCTGTCATCTAACTACAATTATCTGAAAGTTTCAACTCAACAAGGCCTATTTCTCAAACTTAGTGGACATACACCAAGCACACAAAATTTAGTGGCCTTCTTCCAATTAAAACCATCCGTTCAATTAAAATTTAGTAATTGTCACCTGGAAAAAGTTCTGATACAGAAACAAATAGAAAAAAAATGGCTTCAAAATGGCTATAACTCCTGATAAAAGAGTCATATTCATTTTGAAAATTTTCATTTTTTCTATTTGTTTCTCTCCAGAACTCTTTCCAAGTGATTTTTACAGCTGAAAATTAAAAAAAAGAAACAATTGAAAAAAATTTAAAAAAAAAAAAAAAAAAGAAGAAGAAGAAGACAAAACAGAATAGCCTAGTGGATTAAAGAACTGGTTCATGAAGTTGGTGATATTGAGTTCAATCCCTGGCCTGGGTAGTACAGACTTAGACTTAGTGGAAACATGGTGAGCAAAAACTAAAAAGTATTAAATAAGAACAAGTTGAGATATCCCTAGCCATAGAGAGCAGAACAAAAACAATTGATCCCTGCGGATTAAATAAAGGGTTCAGTCTGAAATTCCTTAAAGGTTACCTGGATTGACAAGAACCTGAAGAAGGCTGGAGGGTGCAACAGCCAGAATGTTTTGATAACAACAACAAAGACGAAGACAATAGTAAATAATGTAAATAAAAGTGTCCATTTATTCAATATCCAACACATATAAACCAATGAAAAAAAAAATGATCATTAAATTTTCTAAAATAATAATTTAATTATTTCTTAATGTTACATTTCATGAATGATCATATGGTATAGGGTCTCCAAGACAAAGTAATCACTTAGTTTAAAACCTATAAGAAGATTGCCAACTTCTGAATGTCATTTCAAGTTTGATCAATATGGTGATTTTTCTAAGCATAGCTTAGATGTGGCACAAGGCCGAAGGCATGGAGCACCCAGTGAGGATCAAACTCACTATTCAGTCATAATTGATCTAGCCAGACAAGGTTGCTAACCATTGCACCACATCAAAGTACTCAAAGTATGGTGATTTCTAAGTGTAGCTTAGAGGTGGCACAAGATTAAAAGTATAGGGCATCCAGTGAGGATCAAACTCACTATTCGGGCATAATTTTTCCAGTGAGACAAGTTTGCTAACTAATATACCACGTCGAAGTGCTCAAATGTATATGATTTTTTAAGCATATCTTAGATGTGGCACAAGGCTGAATGTGAGGAGCCCCCAGTGTGGATTGAACTCACTTTTCAGTCATAATTGATCTAGTGAGACAACCATTATACCATGTTGAAGTGCCCAAAATTATTTTCTAAAATGGATACACCTGACTCAAACCCTCAGCTGAGGAGGCTGGTGCTTTATCCATTGAGCCATGGAGAATCATCAAGATTTATCAACATTTGAGATTTCTCAAAATTCTTATTTTCAATATGTACTTTCAGACTAATATCTTCATCTTTATTGTTGTTATCCCAACATTTCAGATGTTATACCCTCTGAACTGTCTCAGGTATCTATCTATATGGATTCTGCTGTAAAAGGTTCAGTTTGAAATTCCAAAAAGCTTATACAAATTGATAGACACCTGAAGAAGTCTGGAAGACTGGCTGAAGTGTTGTGATAATAACAATAAAGATAATGATATTAGTCTAAATATAAATAAAGTAAATAATAACTCCTCATTTTGGAAATTCAAACAGAAAATTTTAAAAATGAAATAAAATAAATTGATTATTGCTAATAAGTGACTGAACAAATCTATGTGTGTCAGTTTGTAAAAGAAAAAGTGAACCAAGATGAAAAATTTAATGAAAAATGGCTTAGCTGATTACTATTTTTTTTGTCAGCTTCATACCTGATCCAACTTTGAGCAAACAAAATTTTATGAATGAAACTTAACTGTTAATGAATATACCTTTAATTCAGGTAATACCAGTTAACCTTGCCATTGCACACTATCTTATGGCTAATGATCAATGGCCTGGCAAAGGTAGAGTAATGATTCTATACCTGGCATTAAATCCTCAGAATTGTTGCTATGGTTATTGACTGCACAATCTCAAATCTCTGTGCACTTGTTATAACTGATTGATCCAAATGATCAAAGCATATTTTGTTTTTTCAAAGGTTGCAGAAAATAGCCATGCTTCATTTTATTTTTAATCTTTTCACCCCAAGTATGGTGATAATACCACTAGGACACAAGGCATTACAGGGAGTGAAAGAGAATGAGAAGAACTGAGTGAGGAGAAGTGAGGAAAACAATAATAAAGGAACAGAGTTCAGGAAGACAGAAGATGGCGATAATGCCACTAAGACACAAGGTGTTTCTGGGAATGAAAGAGAATGAGAAGACTTTAGTGTGGAGAAGTGAGAAAAACAACAATAAAGGAACAGGATTCAGGAAAACAGAAGATGGCAATTGATGTTGCATTTAAATTTAAAAGGTCAATAAAGGAGCAGTATTCAGAAAACCAAAATAGTCATTGATGTTGAATTTAAATTTTTTGAAGATTGTAGATGACAGGGAAGCAAGAAATCAGAAGGAAGTTCCACAGGTGAGAAGTGCAAGAAAAGAAATTATTAAAATAGAACTGATGGTTGCATCGAGCTAGATCAACAGTAAAACAGTGAGATCATGTTGCCAATCTAATAGTATGCTTAAATTCATGCAATTGAGGCACCAAGAAAGAAAGGTCATCAGAATAGTTGCCATGAAAATATTTGCAGAAAAGCTTGAGGGAAGTGTCTGAAAGTCAGGATTAATTACATTACAGACCCTTCTTTGAATTTTGTGAAGACTCTCGCGATATGTAGTTGTAGCAAACTGTCACAAATTCACAGAGCTATAAGTCCAAATAACCACAAATCCACTCTTCCACATTGTCTACTTCCTCTCTCCTCTTGTCCATTGCTACTGCCTTTATATACATTTGAAGGTAGGTACACTAGCCAATGATTCTATCAACCCTGTAGGTAGCACATTCAGGCTATCCCATCAACCATATTCTGTTATAAACGATAGAATGAGTCTACCCAAATTATTATTTGTATCATTGAACCAATGGCATCATCATGTGCACACCTTCAGCCTTTTTAAAACTAAGTGGATTTATTCTGCACAGTAGTCAGAACACCAGCCCAGATATAACAGCAGTATTCAATGTACAGATGAATGGTAGATTTATAAATGTGCAAGTTTTATCTTTATTAAGTAAAATTGAGAAATAAATGAGTTTAAAAAATGTTAAATTCTTTAGCCTAAATTTACTAAACTATATTTTTTATAAGAAATGGAAAATGAAAAAGTCAACAGGAATTACTTCATGGTCAAGATTACTAATGTGCACAAATGAGTATGTGTTCATGTACTTGTCTCTTTGTCTCTAGTTCTCTCTAAACAGATCTATGCATATATAATGGCTTCAAGTAATGTCATCACTTGATTTTTACTCAAATATAGGCAGTGTGAATATAACTTTTTAGTCCTGCTAGAGTTTTACACTCTCTTGTGTAGATGTGGCAATAATGGGTGTCTTTTGCAGTAGTTTTTACATAAATATTTTGTTGAATTTTCATATGACGTTTAAGTCCCCCAACTAAGGCACATTCTTTTTTACACTCTCTGCTACATAATGTGCAGTGAAGGACATTTCTCTGTATGTGGTGTCTTTGATATTTTTTGAAGCCTGTCCTACTGAAGCAGATGTGACCACATTCATTACATGTTAGATTAAATTCTGTGCTTATATTTTCAGGGAAATTAACATCAAGTCACTTACAAACATCTCTCTTGAGTCTTTCATGATCAGGATTCTCTTCAAAGTCAGTGCATGGCTTCCCTCCAGGATGAACCATCTAGGATAAGTTTTTCAAGTCATTCTACGTGATGTTGACACAGAGAGACACACACAGACACACACACACATATATATATATGTGTGTGTGTGTGTGTTTATATATATATATATATTATATATATATATATATATATATATATATATATATGAGTCCTCTATTTTGAATCCTTTCAAAAGAGCCTTTCTTATACACATAAAATAACACATTTGTTTTATTTACACATTTAAAGTGTTCTCTCATATACATGTATAGGTAGCATGGCCACAGGAACCAACATAACATGGAATAGTGACACTTAGTCTGAAGAATGCTTGAGGTGCAAAACTGAGTCACAATGCATTGTTGTTTCCTATATCCAAACTATTTCTACATATAAATACTCTATCTCTGATAATAAAGACCATTTCCCTATAAATATAACAAATTTCGTATAGTATACATGCACACACTCCCCCTCCCATATATATATATATATATATATATATATATATATATATATATATATAAGCAATATATATCCATCCATCTCCAAAGACCTTTTCACTTTGGCCTTGGAGTTTGCCCCGAAATATTCCAACATTTCCAATAATGACCTGGATATTATTTTAAAATGCAGAAGTTCTGTTCTGATCTACAACAGGGAACAATGGACTAAAAAAAATTCCAATGATTACTTCATCATCTCAGAGGGTTCGTTAGACTCCACTGAGACCTCCAATTTGGTAGGATTATTTATTTTATATAGTTTAAGTGCCTATGACTAAGTAGATACTAAAAATATTGGATTATATAGTAATGATGGCTTGTTAATAGTTAAGAATTCTACTAAAATTAAGGTAGATTGCATTAGGAAAATGATCCATAGGGAGTTGAAGAGCTTAGATCTTAAAGTTAAGGCAAGTACCAATATTAAACAGGTGAACTTTCTAGATGTTACCCTAGACCTCAGAAATAGTTCTTTCCTACCTTTTATGAAGGTTAATTCAAACCTTGTATACTTAAACCCAAATTCTAACTATCCTCTGTCAGTTATTAAACACATACTCTCTTCCATAGAATTTGGGATCAGTACAAACTCTTCTATCAAAGAGATCTTTGAAAAGCATAGTGAATTTTACAATTCTGCTCTTAGAAATAGTGGTTATAAACATACTACTATAAGTACAGCTATTGTTGTGCAGACAACCTTGGGAAAATCATTAAAGAACATAATAATAAAGTCTTCAACAAATATAAAAATTCGAAATGCAGCATGTATAGCAATGGTGCAGTAAATGATAACAATTATAATGATACTAACACCTGCAGATGTAACTGCAGGAATTCCAATGATTTTCCACTACAAAATAATTGCTTAGTTAGTTCCCAGGTTTATTTTAGTACTATTTCTACACTTGAAAACCCAAGTATTAAAAAATTCTAAAATGGAAGCACTAAAATCTCATTTAAAACCAGATGGTATCAACATGTACTATCCATAAAGAATAATACTAATAAAAATAGTACTTCATTATCAAATTACTTTTGGAGTTTAAAAGAGAAAAACAAAACTCCTACAGTTAAATGGAAACTACTTAGAAGGGTTCAAATCTGTAATTCTCTATATGCACCATGTTATCTTTATCTCAATGAAAAATTAGAAATTATTAGATTTAAGGAAAGGATTAATCTCTTAAAATAAAGGAATGAACTTACTATTAGCTGTAGACATAGTTCACTCTTTACTTTGCAGTATAAGTAATAATATTATGAATAATAATATACTGGTATTTTAAGTTAGTACAATTATTATTATTAATTAGTTCTTTATTTTATTTATTTATATTTTTTGTTTTATTTTTTTTATTGTACCACCAATATTAACTATAACCTACCCTTATTTGATAGCAATTTAACCTGACATAGTTAATTATCTATTTGATACTGAATATTGGAGATTGTTTGTACATTAAATTTACATGAACTCAGAATTCGTTATTGTTATCTATGCATACATGTGCATATGTATGTATGTGTGGTTGTTTGTATATGTCTGTATATACATATGTACATATATTTGTGCATGTCTATCTGTGTATATGTATGTATGTATATACATGGGTGTATGTGTATGTATATATATGTGTGTGTGTATGTTTGTATGTATCTATGCATATATTTGTGAATATGTGGGTATGTGCATGTGTTGTATATGTATATTTATATTTTGTATGTATGTGGGTATTTAATTTGTATGATTTTGTTCGTATTTTGTTTGCAAATGTGAGTTTGGTAGCTTGTATTTATGTATATGTATGCATATATGTGTGTACCTTTATATGTGTGTATATGTATATGTGTGTTTTTCTTTGCTTTGTTTATTGCCTGATATGTGTATTTCAACTATGTATATGTATGTATCATACATATGCATGTAGTTGTACTTCTTATTTTTATTTGATTCTATTTTTAACTATGGTTGTTTGTGTATGCAAAATATTGATGGTTGGTTTGTGTAGGTTTATTAGTGCATTTATGCTTGAATCTTGGTGCGTCTGATTATTTGTATATTTTTATGGATGTGTATATGCTTGTATATGCTTTTACGTGTATATATATATATGTATCTGACATAATTTCCTTTTGTGTGTTGTTTTTATATACATATGTTTGTCTTCACTTTTCTAATTTTATTTTTTATTTTTCATTTTTTATTTTTTATTTTTATTTTTGGAATTTTTTTCTTCCTCTATTTCCTGTTTGATTATACTTCCTTGTATTTGCTTGCTCATATATTTACTTATACATACATGTTTGTGTATTATTATGTGAATGTGTTTGTCCTATCATTTGAAAACTCCCTTCCCTACCTACATCCTTATTTGAATTCTGACCTCCATATATCAAATATGTGTAGCGATCGAAGATACCTTTTTCATCAGCGTCAAACTTAACTGATAAATTGACACTTCACTAAGAACAATAAAATATATTTTATCTCCTAGTTTCATTTCTGAATAATCTTGAAATAATTAACATGATGCTCAGTTAACTTAAGAATTTGACATTTGAAATTTTTAATTTTAAATTTAACTGTTAACTTAAAATTTAATTTTTATATTGATTTCTAATTTAATCTAATCTTAACTTTAATGCACTAATAGAGTGTACTTATAGCAGAGTATGTTGTGCTGTTATTTTGAATTACCATTTGGTCATCATAGGTTACATAACAATGTTTCCCCTACTGAAGGGGTTTGGTTGGTTTTTGAACTCTTAAAATTGTTTATTTTCCATTAAACATCATCACTTGACAAGACACTAGAAGTGTCAAAACAAAATTGCAACTTTTGTAGAGATATTATAACATATATATGTTATAAAGTTGAATATATATATATATATATATATATATATATATATATATATATATGAGTATATTTCAAAAGAATGCTTCCACAACAGTGTTGACTCAATGCCAAGAACTGAGACAGTTTTTAAGGCAAGTGTATACTTAATGAAGAGGCTTTTGAGTGTATATGCATTTAAAATTATTCTAAATTGTACATTAAATGATTTTATTCAATGATAGGATGCTGAAAAGTTCTCAGCTCAACCAGAGAACCCTTAAAAATTTCATATGTTTGGTTAGATTTTGGGGAAATGGGTTGGATGGAAAACTTTTAGCACCCCCTCATATATATGTATTACAAATTGAAATATATGACAAATGTCTAATGAAAATGCACTGAAAATTATACCATATAGAAATGAATTGTACAGTAAATCCATTACAGATAATTTACTAAAGTAACATACTTCGAAAGATTTCTGTCTGAATTTCTGGGGCCAGGAGTTATCATTATCAAGAACAATCCACCCTTGTAGATAAAATAAATGGTAGTTTGAAGAACCTGGAATGGTAATGGTAATATTAGCCATTTCCATATAAAGAATTCAACATTCTTTAATTAAGCAGCCAGCACTACACCAGTTATGCTTTTCTTTACTCCCTGGCCATTGGACATAAAAAGTGTAGTATATGTTGTACTCATCTCTAATGATAATAGTAATATTAGCTGTTTCTTTATATGGAAACATTGGGGAAATCACTGACCAAGCAGCCAGTGCTACTTGACTTAGAATTTTCTCTACTCCTTAGCCATCAGGTCGGTATCAAAGTGTAATATCTGTTCTTCTCAGCTCTAATGGTAATATTAGCTGTTTAACATTCAACTATTTAATGAACCTGACTGGAATTGGAACTCAGCTCTCAAATTAACAATTCTGAGCCATTTTCCACTACACCACCCACATATCCAAGCTTACAGCATGTAGTATTCCCAAGCTATCTCCTATCTAGGCTCAATGTTGCTTAACTTCGATGATCATTCAAGAACCAGTGTCTCATTGTGATATGGCTGTAAGCCCTTTGTTGATACAGTCTGTTAAGTGACATTAGGATTGAGGGGTTGAAGCCAATTATGATATGGAATGCAACAAAAGTAAAAAACTAGAACAATGTTGGAATTGCTGTTTAAATACAAAGAATATAAGTTATTCTATTATTGAGATGATTTGTTATTATAGAAATAATATAATAATGTATTATGCCAGGATATTGCAGAAATCTATTTTACTCTTTGCTTATAAGGGTCGTTCAAAAAGTTCTAATCCTTAACCAAAAAGAGTTGGAAAAACAAGACAGTTTTTTATTATTTTTCAATATAATCCCTCTTAACATCAATACACTTGGTACAATGATGTTTAAGTATTGCAATCCCATCATAGAAGAACGTAACATCCTGGTCCTCTAAAATCTTCTCTATAGTGCATATGATCTCATTATTGTTTCTAAAATGGTGACTATGCAGGTGGGATTTTGAGTTTAGGAAACAGGAAAAGTCAGATGAAGCTAAGTCTGGTGAGTAAGGGGGATAGGGTAGCAATTCATAACCACAGTTGGCTGCTTCAGCTGCTGCAATGTGAACTGTGTGAATGGGTGCATTTTCCTGGAGCAAGAGTACACCTGCCCTCAGCGTTTCAACTTGCTTAAGTTAAAATAACAAATAACTGGAACTGGGGTCTTTGATTAACAATTCTGAGCCATTATCCCTTATACCACCCACACATCCAATCTTACAGTACTTGGTATTCCTAACTGGTCACCCATCTAGTTACTGACCTTGTTTGACATTGCTTAACTCCAGTGATTGGAGGAGAACCAGTGATTCAACATGATGTTGTCATAAGCCTTATGTATACAAGAGAAACAAAATATTTTTTTAAAAAAGTAGTAATGAATATCCTTTGAAAATGAAAATAATTAAAGATTTAGAGAAGAGAAAAAAATGACTTAGTAGGTCTTTAGAAAAATATTTAGAATGAGTCAAGTGTAAACAGATGGAAAAAATAAATTTGAAAAGGGATTATTGACGTGTTTATTGCGCTGTCAAATCGAAAAAAGAAAAATTATCAAGGCTCTGCCAAAACGGATATTCATTTTGGAATTGATCAATATCTTAGATTTTTGTCCACATATCTAATAATATAAAGAATCCTTTTTAAATTCAATGCATTTTATCTTGATTTCATTATTATTTAAATCTGAACCTGAATTAAGGATTACTACTCAGTTGTAGTGAGATTAATGGGATTTAATGTATTTCAAGTTCAAGCCACTGGAAATGATCAATTAAAATGGGATTTGTCATTTACAAAAAAATACAAAATAAAAACAGTAGCCTATCAAGTTCTAAAATCTTAAGAGCCATTTTTAAAACTGATATTAGGATACAATTTCCAAAACAAGAGACAGCAAATTAAATTTAAAATGATAGCTTTACTTCCTGTGTTAATATGCAATCTGAATGTGTGGAATATGTATAAAATACTCAAAGATATTGAAATTGCATTGAAATTTTGGGCCTTTTGATCATTTGTACATAGTTCTGTTACATAAGATTGAGATAGGATATATTAGCTGAAGGAAGAACATAATTTTGTATACTATATGCTTAAATATCTATAATAATAATATCAGGTCATCCCATAAGTTCTGTCCGAATTTTACCTTTTTTTAAAATGAACGAAATTTAAAGAGTATTTTATAATGTCTAATGGAGCTGAACATTATTTTTATGTTTAGATGCATTTAAACTGATCAAATTTTATTTCAGTGAACAATCAAAATTAAATTTTGTTTGATTAAAACCCTGCTAACATGGAAGTACCCAAGAATCATTTGAGGCACATAATGCTTTATGAGTTCAAGAAAGGAAACTCAGCAGCCGAAGCGGCTAGAAACATTCACTCAGTTTATGGAGAGGAATGTGTGAATGAAAGAACTTGCAGAAGACGGTTTGCAAAATTCAGAGGTGGAGATTTCACCCTTGAAGATGAAGATCGAACGGACGTCCAGTTGAGTTTGATGAAAAGCTTCTTGAAGCAGACCTTGAAGAAAATCCTGCTTTATCAGTTGAGGAATTGGCAATGGTTCTCAGTTCAAACCATGCAACTGTTCATCGCCATCTTCAATAACTTAGAAAAGTTCCTAAACTTGGAAAATGGGTGCCTCATGAATTGTCTGAAAACAACCTCAAATCCCGAGTTGACATCTGCTCTTCTCTCCATTCTCACCAACTTGTTTCACCTTTTTTGGATAGACTTGTGACCGACGACGAAAAATGGATCTTTTATCGAAATGTTAAGTGTCGTAGACAGTGAGTTGGTAAAGGGGAAGGACCCCAGCCACAGCCGAGAAGGGAACTTCATGGGCAAAAGATTCTTCTTTCAATCTGGTGGGATTACCAAGGAATAATCCACTTTGAATTCTTACCACCTAATGCAACAATTAATGCTCAAATATACTGTCAGCAATTAGAGCGTTTGAACCAAGCTTTGAAGAATAAAAGACCTGCTCTAGTGAATCAAAAAGAGGTGATGTTTCATTAGGACAATGCACGACCCCACACAGCAAGAATCACGTCACAAAAGATCGAAGAACTTGGTTGGGAGAAAATTCCTCATCCACCTTATACTCCTGATCTTGCTCCTTCAGACTACCGTTTGTTTTGTAGCTTACAGAATCATTTGGAAGAAACAGCTTTTTGTAACAGAGGAAGAGGTTAAAACTGACATTTGTGAGTTCTTGAATCAAAGCCAAAAAGAATTTTACAGTAATGGAATTAGTAAGCTTGTTAATAGATGGAAGGAAGTCATAAATAATCAGGGAAAATACATTGTTGATTGAATCTGTAATTAAAAGTAACATTTGGTCACTTGTTTTCTTTATTCAAAATTCGGACAGAACTTATGGGATGACCTGATATAATTTCAATGATCTTTAATTTATCTATAATATATATATATATATATATATATATATATATATATATATATATATATATATTAAAAAAGAAGAGAGAAACTGCAAATGTTTTTGGTTGTAATATAGATCTTTTTTAAAAATATATATTATGCTTTATTTTCCATAATTTTGCAATACATGTTTTGGGTTTCATGACCTTCTTCAGGCAAAGAATGGATATTTGCACATATTATTAAAATGAATTAATTTTCCCTCTGTTTTTCAATCTTAATTGTTTTATTACCCTTCAAGCAGAGAAGAACCTTCTTACTGCCTGTCCAAGTTGTGGTTTCCCTCTTTTTTTTAATATTTACACTTTTTTCTTGTTGGAACAACTATAACTTCTTCCTTACACACACACACACACACACACACACACACACATATATATATATATATATATATATATACATTACAGTTCAAAAGTTTGAAGCCATCCTATATATAAACAAAAAGAAAAAAAATTAAATGAAATTGGTTAGACTATCTACTCAGATGCATCTAATAAAAAAATTAAAATTTTAAAAGTTTACAGTTTCAATTTTCCTACATTTTTAGTGTTTCCTATCTATATATAATTATAACCAACATTTGCATTTTTATATTCCCTGGTCGGCCAAACGAGTGGTGAGATTGAAGTGACCTTTCCAGGGCATAGGACTGGATGTGTACAGTGGCCTTGTACTGCTTTGACAACAGCCTCCTCCCTGCTGACTCTCAGCTAAATCTATGAGCTCCAGAGGAATACAGGCCAATATGTTTTGGTAGGGGTGCTGGCTTGACTGCAGGAGTTGCGAGAAAGAAGTCAATGTTTACAGTTAATCCGATTAAGGAATCCACTCCAGATTTTCTGTCTAGATTTGCCATGTTTAAAGATGGCTGCAGAGCAATGGAGGTTTGAACTCACTTTTCCTTCTCTTAAATTAACTGCCACCTAAGGCTAGTCTGCCTTACTATTTAAATCATAGTTGGGGGAAAGATGAATTCATACCTTTCCAAGTGTATTAGTGTAAAATGAACAAAATAGATGCAGTCAGAATTTTAACTTGTCTCACCTATTTTCTGTAAAACATTCTCATTACTCACATGTTCTAATTACTCAGATGTGCAATAATGACGAAATTATATATATAGATGAATCAGCAATATTATTGGTCCTAATCTGGCATCTTGGCATCAGTCACTTTCCCACTGCAGTAAGCTTGTCTCCTGTACCTTTTCTATAAATACTTTCATGGTAATTGTTCAGATAAGCTCTTTGCTATGGTACCTAGACTTTTTTAATTTAAGCTCAGTACTAGACTGGCACTTTCAGTTGAGCTGGCTAGATGTAACAGTAAGTTCTATGCTAACAGTTTCTTTACTCTCACTTCTCACTGGTGGAACTCCCTTCTGGCTCCATGCTTTCCAGCCAACTTTAATCTGCAAAAATGTAAATGCAATGTCAATCACTATCGACTGTCATCCTGATTACTCTTTTCTCTTCCCGCTTATCATTAATGTTTCTGTTCCTAGTTCTTTCACATCCTGTAACCCCTTGTATCTTAGTGGCTTTGCTGCTTTGCATAGGATGATCTCAATTAAAAAAAAATATTTGTTTAATCATTTCACTCCAATCAAGGCAAAAAAGCCATTAAGACACAAAAGGTTACTGAGTATGAGATAATAAGAAAAAGAAAAACATTATTAAGGAGTGAAAACAATAAAAAAGAGGAATCAAGAAAACAGAAGATAATAATTGACATTGCATTTAAGTTTCTGAATATCAAAGCTGCCTGAAAAGCAAGAAGCCAGAAGAGAGTTCCACAGGTGAGAAGTGTGAAAATAAAAACTGTTAGCATAGAATTCACAAGTTATATCTAACCAACTCAACTGTAAAATGATGAGACCTTGTTGTCAATTTAGTATTGCACTTAAATTCATAAAGTCTAAATACCATAGAGAAAAGTTCTTCAGTACTGTTGCCATAATAATAAAAATGATAAAAAAGGAAAAAAACAGAAGAATGTATATGTGTACATATATATATGTAGATGAATATGTATATATAGTGATATTAAATTTAAAAAATAAAAATTTTAACTGGCTCTAAATTAAAATGTTACATTTTTAACGAAACTCTAACATAGTCATCCTTTGAGTTGTTTTGACCTGAAGGCACACTGCAAATCAGCGAATTCTCATTTTCAACAACCTTATAAATAACTCATCAGTTCTCTCCAAACCTCTGTGTCTGGTTTTAACTCATGAAAGTGCTGTAGGTTTTCCAACCTCTCAAAGATTTTACTAAGAATCATGGAATTTTATTAATAGTTCTTTTAATGTTATTGTTCAATGTTTATACTGTGGTTGTTAGTCCACTGTCTATGGATTTTATTATTTCATTTGGTATTGATGACAAAATCGTATCTATAATATTTACTTTCTGTTTCCAAAGATATTAACATGTGCTGTCTAACTCTGATATTAATATCAAGTCCTTCTTTGATTTTGGTTTCTTGGAGACAATATATATCAATGTTATAACTATCAATGTCTGGAGGCAAGAATTCCTACTTTTCTTTTTTCACAAATCCTCTAACATTAATTGTCCCAACGTTAAGAATCATTATATGTAATTGTAGGCATTTACAAAATTTTAAATAAATAACCAACTTAATATAACTAACATGGTAATGACTTCAAATTTGAAAAGTTATGATTAACATTTGTTCTGAAGATTATAAATATGAGAGCAGATAATAATTTCCATCAATTTATTGAAAATCTGGTCCCGGTGATCATTTAGATTTGAAACTCTTGAGTCGGTCAATCTTTTGTTGATTTATTGAATCATATCATTTTTATAAGGATTAAATTAGTAAATAATGGAAATATATTATTTACTAGTGATCATGTACAATTTTTTTTTAGGCCTAATCCAGAAACTTTCAAGCTAGTGGACTTGAGAAACCTATTTTCCTGAAGAATTGTTTTATGAGAAAGATTTTATAAATTTCAACTAACAGTAGCACTGGCTGCTCAGCCAAAGAATGTGGGAAGTTTTCAGTTAAGGAAGCAGCTAATATTGCCATGAGAAATGAGGAGAACAGATACTGCACTTTGATTTCAGCCCAATGTGTAGGGAGTGAAGAAAAACATAACTCCATTGGTTGCTTCATCAATGAATGCTTAATGTTTCCTTGAAAGGAAATGGCTAATATTTTCTACATCCTCTAAAGTCTGAATTTCTGGAATGAGGAGTTATCTTTATTTTCATCATTTACATTCAGACTGCTCTGGCTGTTCAATCAATGGATGCAGGATATTTCCATTTAAAGAAACAGCTAATATTGTCATAACCATTAGATGAGGAAAACAGATACTACACTTTGATTCCAGCCCAATGTGTAGACTGCTATTCTCATTTTTGTTGTTATCATAACATTTCAGCTGTTATGAAGGCAAGTTGGTACAATGGCCAAAATGTTGTGATAAAAACAACAACGATGAGGACAACAATCCAAATGTAAATAGTGTAAATAATCACCTAAAGTCTTACATACAAGGGTCGTTTTAAGCCTCACCCAGAAAGAAGAGCCATAGCTGAACATTTTTGCTGTGGCAACACACCTCCTCTTATAAAACTAGAAAACCTAATTCAGATTTCTGTCTTAATTTCTGTGCAGGTGAGGTCCATACAAATGTGAGAGGTGTGTGACAAATCTAAAAATGGACAAAACAGAGGCACAATCAGTTATAAAGTATCTTAAAAAGGTAAGTATGATATCCAAGGAAATCCATGAGGACACTTGCTGAGGACTCCCCTTCCTAAGCAACTGTGAAGAAGTGGGCTGTGGAATTCAAGCAGAGCAAGGACAGCACAGAAGATGACCCTTGATCAGATCATTCTAAAACCTCAACTACTAGTTGGTGCCATTCACTGTATGGTTTTGAGTGATAGATGTCTTAGTGTCCAGCACATAGCTAAGTCCATAGGCATTAGTTCTGGTTCAGTCCATACTGTTTTAACTGGGAATAAGCAAGCTATTTGCAAGAATGCTGACATCAGAGTAGAAGCTGAAAAGGTTAACATTTCCAGGACATTTCTGACTCATTTCCAGGCTGACACTGAGAATTTCCATTGCAGATTAATAACTCAAGATGAAATGTGGGTTCACCACTTTGAACTGGAATAAAAAATTCAAAGCAAACAGTGGAAACACTCTGGTTCTCCACCCCTGAAAAACTTTGAGCAAGTAGCATCTGTTGGCAAAGTGATAGCTTCTGTTTTTGCATTTCTGAAGGTGTAATCCTGATAGACTACACCTGGAAAAAGGAAAAATTATTAGTGGACAGTACTATGCATCAGAATTAAGACAACTGAAAAAAAGCAATCAAGTTGAAATGCAAAGGGAAGCTGAGGGCAGGTGTGCTCTTGGTTCAGGATAATGCGCCTGTTCACAATGCCCACTAGACTTAGCTCCATTTGACTTCTTCCTGTTTCCTAAACTCAAATCCCACCTGCGTGGTTGCTATTTTGGAAACAATGATGAGATCATGTGCATTCTAGGGGAGTTTTTGGAGGACCAGGACACCACCTTCTTCTGTGATGGGATTGCAATACTTAAACATCATTGGACCAAGTGCATTGATGTTAAGAGGGATTATATTGAAAAATAATGAAAAACTGTCTTGTTTTACCAACTCTTTCTGGGTAAGGATTAGAACTTTTTGAATGACCCTCGTAAGCAAAGAGTAAAATGCAATTCTGTAATATCCTGGCATAATACATTATTATATTATTGCTATAATAACAAATCATCTTGATAATAGAATAACCTACAGTCTTTGTATTAAAAACAGCAATTCCAACATTGTTCTAGTTTTTACTTTTGTTGCATTTCATGTCATCACTGGCTTCAGCCACTCAGACCCCAACACCACTTAACAAACTGTATCAACAAAGGGCTTAAAACCATATAATGTTGAAACACCAGTTCTTGAACAATCACCAAAGTTAAGCAACAATGAGCCTAGATGGGTGACTGCTTGGGAATACTAGAATCTGTAAGATTGGATGTGCAGGTGATGATAACACAGAATTGTTAATCAGAAAGTCAAGTTCTAATTTCAATCAGGTTTGTTATCTTACATGCAAATACCCTTGGGAAAAGGATGAATCCACCTCTTCTCCCCCAGCTAGGGGTTAATTAGCAAAACTTGTATCACTAAACCATTATTATCTCCCCAAAAATTCTTACAATCTAAAAAAATATTTTCCAGCTTTAAATAAGCATCAAAGGGTTGATAATCTGTAAAAATCGAATCAATCAATCAATCAATCAATGTATCAATGAAAGACAATTTCTTTTGCTGATAAATTTTATTATATGAGAGGGACAGACATGGTAGCAACAATTCTATGAAGTTGCATTAGGGAAAACATCAGAAGAATGCATACCCACTCATTGGCTTAGTATTTCACCACATGTGGCCTTAGCTAATCTATGGAATTGGGGTGTGGAAAGAGTCTCAACACTTCAAAATTCATGTGGCCCTCTGCCAACTTTGGTCTTATATATAAAACTTAGATGAAAACAATCTATAACTGTCAGAATTCCATGCCTGAGATATTCTGACTAATTACTCACCATCCTGACCCAGTCTTTGCATTCTGTAACACTTTGCAATCTACAATAAAGATACAGATCAACCATGACCTCTTCAGTAAATAAAAAGAAGCAAAAACCATGAAATCATACTCAAGTTCACAAACAAAAAATACCTTCAGGCAATATGAAAGTAGGCCTATTTAATAAATCTTTTGAAGACAGTGATTAAATGATGACTCTTAATGACTGGATAATCATGTGGATAATCACCTTTAAATCTTTGAAATGAGTTTGTATCAGTGCTCCTTGCTAATGACCAAATAAATACTAAAAAAACTGCTATTATTTGCAAAAATATAAACCATAATAAATATTTCTTATATTTACACAGTGGCTTTTACAAAGGAAATTTACTGAGGTTTATAAATATTGGGGGATAGCCCAAGATGTGAACTATGAACTGGAGATATCAAAATCAAACATGTACAGAAAATGAACTATCTGCAAACTTTAACAATTAGATGATGGAAAGCGTGACAGAGAAATCCAAAGGTACTATATAGTAACAAAAGATGTAAAGCCAAAGTATTAAGAAAATGGAATGTATTTTGTGAGAAGCAAAGGAAACAGTGATAAAATGTTATGTAATATCAATTCTCCTATACAGCAGTGAATACTGGACAATTTCCTCAGATATGAAAAAGTGCCATCCAGAGACTAAACAGTGTATGAAGAGATAGGAAAATGTCATTAGAAATAAAAGAAAGATTGCTGAAGTTCTATCTAATATCAATCCTCCTATATTGCAGTGAATGTTTGACTGATTCCTCAGAGATGAAAAAGAGTTATCCACTGTCAACCACAGTGTCCACTTTTATATTTTATATTTACTTAAGCTCTATCCCTGATATTGAGCACTTTTAACCATAAATATAGTATACCTTAAAACTATATTTTTATCATTCATATATATATATATATATATATATATATATATATATATATATATATATATCATTTTATTGCTTAAATATTATTTTTAGTGGATACTCATATCTGAGTAGATGCTTTGTTTATTTATTAAACAATATATTCATTTCTGTTGACTGGTGTGAATGTTCAAGAAATCTTATTATAAAAATGTGTGTTTTCTGGCAGGATTTGAACCTAAATTCCTCTAGGTGTAACTGTCATTAAACTTGACTTGCTTTAACCTTTTGGCTACAAAGAACCTACTGGCTAAAAAAAGCTCAAATAGTGCTTTTGAACATGGACCTTCCCAATTTTTGAAATATACAGCACTGCTCAGTTTTGTATCCTAACAAAGATCATTTTTAGGAATGAATTTTTCATTTATTAAATTAATCCAATATATTTTTATCCAATAAAACTATTGTTTAAACAATAAAATAGAAATGTAAAATTTTTCACAACATCGCCCACATGACGGATATTTAAACGGAACGCTGATCTTATATAAAAATTCCAGTTATCTGTTTGGATTAGTTGTGCTCTTATGTCCATCGTCTTTTTCATGTTGAATTTTATATGTTCTAATGTTAATTATGTTTTATGAATATGTCCTGATGATGGTATAAAATAGACCTAAACGTCCGACGTTGACTTTATATTAACATTAATACAGCATAATTGCATATTAAGATTTTTTTTTTTCTGTATATTTTCCTTCATATATATATATATATATATATATATATATATATATATATATATATTGAGACATGTTTCATTGAATAATTTAGACATGTTCTGTCTACTTATTTTTAATTGGATCCTTTCATATTCATGGATAAGCTTTTTTTGATGTCGTTATTGAAGGGCAAAAGAAAATTGCTGTGTTGATATAGATTTCTTCTGTGTGCAGTGAGGAACGTGTTGTAGAAAACCAAAATCCTTTATAAATTTAAATGTCCTATGAGAGGTTGTATCTTGAGTGGTAAAAATAATATTTATGTTGGACACACTACAACAAAGATGTCTCAGCAGCTAAGATTATTTGAATAATATGTCCAACATTTCTAAACATTTACAACAACATACCTGTCCATGTAAGAAATTTAACTTTCAGATGAACACAACAATTTTGTCTTTGACTGTAATGAACACTACAATATTTGTCTTGTAATAAACAATACCCAGATGATGACATTGCAATATGATGAAAGTACTCGGAATAAAAGAAATATGTATCAACATGGCAATTTTCTCTCATCCTTCAATAATGACACCAAAAAGCGCATCAGTGAATATGAAAGGATCCAATTGAAAATAAGTAGACAGAACGTGTCTAAATTATTCAACGAAACATGTCTCAATGAAAACATGCTGCCAAGATATATACACACGCATATATATATATATATATATATATATATATATATATATATATAATTTATTATATATATATATAATAAATCAAGAAGAAAACCTTGAAGATCCATTTTGGTTATAATTTAAATATATCTGAAATGTATCTTTAAGGTTTTCTTCTTGATTTATTATTAATATAATGCTCTGTAGTTTAAATTGAGCTCTCTCTGGATTAATATGCTCCTTGGAATTATCCCTACCAGTCACAAATTGGTTTTTATATATATATATATATATATATATATATATATATATATATAGAGAGAGAGAGAGAGAGAGAGAGAGAGAGAGAGAGAGATAGAGATGATGTTAATGTTTTTGTTGGTTTTTAAATCAGTCCACTCTGAGTAGATCTCTATTTTATTTTCTATACTAGCTTATATATCACATTGTGCTATTATTGCTTTCATGATGATTGGTGTTATTATGTATCATCCTGGTCTTAGGTTTATTCTCAAGAACTGTAAGATTAGCTCACTCTCACTGTGTTTTCTTATTAGTAAATCTTTTCCTCTCCTAATCAAACTATTTAGTTGAAATTGTGGTCAGATGTTTTACAATGAATGAACTACAAATGCATTTAAAGTGTTGTTATATGACATATCTCTGCAGTTCTGATTTAATTTTTTAACTTTCTGGATGTTTTGCCAATGATCAACAAAATCATTTCTAGATATTTAAAAAAATACACAAAAACAATTGATTTTATGTTTCTGCAAGTTATAAAAAATTCATGTTGATGGGTGGGTGTGATCATCTTGTGAAGTTTTGGAATACAATGTATTGATAACGCGCACCACTTCGGCACTGCCACCTTTCCTCTCAGAGGGATATCTGTTTCCTCAATGTCAGACAATCTTAAGAGCCTTGACCCGTTTCTGAGCATTATCTTTCCCCTCGCGTCTCTTCTGCCGTTATTAACACGAGTTTTACCCTGACGAAACTGCCAACTTCGATCTCAAGTTGACTCAAGTTCGTTTCTCCTTTCCCACGCTTTCTAGCCCCTCTCAACTCTCTCTTCTCTCACACCTGCAATTAGAAGTGGGACATCCGGTTAAAACAGTTCTTCAACAGTAATATTTGTAAATTATATAATGTATGCTAACAGAACTATATATCATGTTCTGGGGAGGGAAATTAATTTGCAATGTTTAAACTTGAAAACAGAAATAGAATCTGGTTTATTTAAATCTGATGCAATTACAATTTTTCGATATCTCTTTCGTCTTTACTGTCATGAGAAACTAGTTTGCTACCTGTCGCTTTACTGACAGCAAGTTGATCAAATTTTTAGTCTAAATTATTTTCTCATTTAAAAGACTACACTTCTTCTTCTTCTTCTTCTTCTTCTTCCATGTGCCACCTCCTTTCAGGACAAAGGCGATTATGGCTCTTCACAACTTTCTATTTTGGGTGGCACTTGATCATTTTTCTCCCTTTGCTAAGAACCCCACCCCCCTATTCCACCATCCATTCACATGGGTTTAAGTTAAGTGACTACCCTTATCTCTTACCCTCAATATGCCCTGTAAGGATTAAGTTTTTCAATCCTTCCTTCCTTCCTCATTGTATGTCCAAAGAATTTCAACTGTTTTTTCCTGATTTGGGCGCGTGTTCTTTCTGTTGGCATTTTCTTTACGATTTCCTTGCTGCTTATTCGCTTCATCCATGGAGAAAAAATATATTCAGTTTAAATACAGGAGTCCAAAAATGACTTCAGAGGGCTGCAGATTTAGTTCTATAATCTTTTCCTGTTACCCAGGGGTACAGACCGAAAACAAAATTAGTCCTTGTGCCACAGACATCCATTTCAATGTCATTTTCATTCAAATACTGTGTATGTACGTTTACAAGTACGTATGCATATTTTAATTCAACATCAGACATAAGAATATTTTTACTTACAGCCACATCAACACTAAAACACCAGTTCCCATATGATCATTGAAGTTAAGCAATGTTGAGCTTGGTCAGTACTTTGATGGGTGACCGCTCAAGAATACCAGGTTTTTTAAACGTGAATGTACATGTGGTGGTGTAGTGGATAACAGTTCAGAATTGTTACTCAGAGAACCAAGTTTCAATTCTAATTGGGTTCATTATATTCACTTACATGCAAATACACTTGGCAAAAGTATGAATCAACCTTTTCTCCCCTCAGCTATGAGTTAATTGGTAAGACTAAATCATTATTATTTTTAAAAAATTCTTACAATCTAAAAATATTTTCTGGCTTTAAATAACCTGCAAAAGGTTGATAAGCCATAGAAAATGAATCAATCAATCTAAGAATAATTTGTAGAAATATTTTTTTAAAGTTTAATTTTACTACTGAATAATTTCCAAAAAGTCCAATAAAGTTTTATATAACAATCTTATTTTTCAGAATTTAAAAATTATTTTTTTTGTCTGCAACTTTATGATTTTACTGTTCAACCAGGGGGCAAGGTTTGTCCAGACTGAGTGGAAGAGGAATGTATTGTTCCAATGTCTGATTTCAGACTCAGTCAAATTATGTGTATGTGTTTGTGTGTGCGCTACATGTAAGCGACTCACACACAACGCAGACATAGGCATATACATAAAATGTGTGTGCATACAAAGTCGCACACAGACTGTGTGTGACAGACAAAAAAATCAGCTCTTCTTTTATAGTATAGATTATATGGCAAACTTGGACTTTTGTTCCTGTAAAAAAAATGGAGTGTGTTTTCCCTTGACACCACTATTATTTTAACTCCCTTCACTCTTTGGCAATGTTTATTCTTTTAAAAAGTGATGATTAAAACTGTAATAAAACCTAAACATATAAAAGTGAATTTATACATTTTCTTTGTTCTTGAGAACTGACAACAAAAATAATAAATACTATTTATTTATTATTTTTCTTATTGGAATGATTGGTAAAACATCAGTTAATTGCCAATTGATTTGATCTTTATAAAATTGTAAATAATAAGTATTTCCTTATAGTTGGTTCACATATTTTAATAATTTAGTAAATGTTTATAAATAAAAAATTGTTTTCATATTTATTTCTTTATAAATTGCTAAATGATAAATATTGCATTGCATTAGTTTTAATTGTATTAGTTTTTAGAATGTTGAAAATATAAAATTATTTTTGTAAATAAACAATCTAATAAATAAATTGTGTTTAATATTTTTGTTGAAAATTCTCAGAAACAAAAAAGTGTATAAATTCACTTTCATCCTTTGATTAAGTTTTATTACAGTTCTAATAAATGCCTCTAAAACAACAAACATAGCCGAGATGTGAAAGTAGTTAAAATAATAGCAGTGTCAATGGAAAAACCCTTGTTTTTTTTTCAGGCACAAAGGTTCAGGTTTGCCAATTATATTTCCTTCAATAAATCAAATCTATATATTGTTGTATATATATATATATTCGTTGATTTTTTTCTGATGGCCTTCGAATGATCTTGAAGAATAATCTTTCATAGCATTTTTTCTATTTTCTTCTTAATAACTCTGGTCATCCTGTGAAACTGTTGTTTAATGTTACTGAAAGTTTATTTCAGATTCATGCAAAAGAATTTACTACACAAAAAAAAAATTTTAAATTCTCAGTGTACCCCTTTCCTTTGTGTTTATGTGTAGTCGCATCAATGTAAACATATATTTAGTGCGATGAAATCATAAAGGATGAAACGTGTCACATAAAAACTTTTTTCCTTTTGTCATACATACATATATATATATATGCATGTATATATATATATATATATATATATATATATATATATATATATATATATATATATATATATATATATATATATATATATATATATATATATATATATATATATATATATATATATATATATATACAAGTATATGATTGGTATATACGGAATGGATTCCAATAACCAACAAATACTATTCTTAAAAGAGTGCTCAATACAAAGTAGAGCAGATATAATTCTTTATTTAAAAATTTATAACATAAATATGTTATAAAATCACTACAAAAATAGCCATTTTGTTTCAACACTCTCAGTGTCTTATCAAGTGATGATGTTGAATGTAAAATAAATGGTTTTAAAAGTTTCAATTAATTAACAATCCTTCACAAAGGGAAAATGTTACAAAAGCTAGATGGGCCAATCAAAATACAAGTATAGGAAAATTCAAAAGCTTCACAACGAAGTCATGTTATAATAGCTATTCAAATATTTAAAATATGGGTAGTATTAAAAAAGAATTTATTCTAATCAATAATTACTAGATTATATGATTATATTATATATATATATATATATATATATATATATATATATATATATATATATATAGAGAGAGAGAGAGAGAGAGAGAGAGAGAGAGAGAGAGAGAGAGAAAGACAGAGACAGAGATTTTATTATATACTTGAAAATTACAATCAATAAATCAGATTCAACTATCCTTGAGTAAAACCTGAACACGGCAATTTAATGTATTCAATGTCCTACCACTTACCCATTGTTAAGTAATGTCCATGAGATTGTAAATGCTGTGTATTGATATATTACCAGTAACAAGTATTACCATTTTAAATGTTTTTGAAAAACATATAAAGAAAATTTCTTAAGTGTAGACAACAGGTGTTTTTTTAATACAAACTTTAAAAAAAGATAAGAACATTGAAGTCAGAGAACTCTTTTTTTTTATTAGGATATTGATCCCATTTCTATTAAAAGCATCTGAGCTAACTCAGCCAAACATTGGCTTTAGTCTCATTTAAAATGGCAAGTTAAATATCATAAAACATTGCATTTTAAAATTATCATCAACAATGGTCCAGTTATACATACAATTCCTGTTTCAAAATAACCATTTGCTACTGATATATATACACTTCTATTATGGCTTTAGGGAAAACCTCTTTCATGATTTTATATACAAATAAATTGGGATGCAAAATATGAGAGACACGGTTCCTAAAAAATTCAAATTCCACCACTAGCAAGAGGGTACAATATATATATATATATATATATATACATAAAAGTTAATAATCAATACACATGTGAAAAAAATATGAATAAAAGTAAAAATAACATGTAGAGCTATTAACTTTAAAAATCAAGGTCAATTAAAATGCACAAGCTTGGTTTCGACCTGACAGTCACTTCGGATGATATTTTTAAAAATGACCACCTTAACGCTTTATTTCAAAAAACCACAAAGAATGATACATAATTATTTTTCAAGGTCGCATATTTTAATTGACCTCCTGATTTTGTGGATCCCGCGTGAAAAATAGGTATCCAATAAATGACAAACGCAAGTATTTAAGCTAAGAAATTAAATGTACACAAAATACAAAAGGTAATGCTGTTAGTAAAATCCAGGAACACGGTTAGTAGCAAATACAGATATTATGGAGGCCCATAAAGAGACAGAAAAAGCATTTTTAATAAATAATTAACTTCTTCTTAGACATTTTTGTATTTGTTAAAAACCGAACAATAAAAAAAATACTTCTTTTGATTTTGTTTTACATTTTTTGATATCTTAGTTTTACTAAATTTTATAAGTATTAAAAAAACAATTTATTATTGCAGAATAAAAACATAAAAAACACGATTTTTATTCTTTTATCATCTTTCAAGCATTTTCTTGCTCACTGGTTGTCCAAAAAAACTATTTTTTTTGCTACAAAAATGTATTTTGTTTTAAAGACACAAAGAAAACTTTTTTATTGTCTTCTTCTTACACTTACATATAATTTCATATTCTTTTTATTTATATCTGAATTTTTACACACACACAGAAAGAGAATAAAATAAAACTAATTTTAATCAGAAAAAAGATTAATATACCTAAATTTTGATCAAATGCTAACTCCGTTACTATGGTGACACTAAGTCGCCATTCTTCGACGGTTGCTATGGCGATAATAATAATAATAATATGGCGGTTTTTAATATATTCGCTTCTTTGCAGAGAGTTTGAAATTTGAAGGTATATACAGCTGACAAATCAGCGGAAAATAAAAGAGAAAATATATACAAGGTGAGACGAAATCCATCAAGCAGTTTAAAAAAAATATTATTTAAATCAGTTTTCTTGTTATACAGTGGTTCTAAAGTTTTTTTTAAGCTATTTTGCATTACTTTGATTATTTTTTTTGTTCTTTTTACTTTCGTTTTTTTGTTCATTCATTACGAACAGCTTATTTTTGAATGAAAAGGTGATCTATATTTTTTTTTAAATTGCCCCTTTTAAATAGACTCCCTATTTCTATTGGGGGGGGGATTTTACGTTATTTCATCGTAAAAGCAAATAGATAATCATGATAAATAACTAGAAAGACAAGCGTAGTTTTCATTAAAGCGAGAAAAACATTTCGAAAAAATGCTCGGAAAAGGAAAGTTATTATTAGCTTCTTTCACGTGGATATATGTAATGAACTTAAACAGAAAACTTTTTTCCCTGCTATATAGTGTTGTCATTTCTCTTATTTTATTTTTTTTTTTCAATAAGAAAAAACAAAAACAAAAAAATATGTTTAAAATTTCAGATTTGTTTTTTACGAGCCACTTTTAGGGTTACCTGACCATGTTTCTTCCTGTAGTAAGTCACAAAAAGTGTAATTCGTGTAGTAATTGATGAATAACAACTAAAACTTGAAGCTTTTTTAGTGCTGAAAAACGTTTTTATTTTATATTGTGATGAATGGTTACAATTGAAAGATTACACTTAGGATGTGCTTAGCTTAGCTTATTCTATTTCTACACTCTCCAATTTGATTTTTTTTGTCTCGATGTGGTACAAGAAGAAGAAGGGTCAATTTCTGTGATAAGATGATAAGAAGCTATATTTTCTTTTTAGCTTTTATTATCCCTGTGTGTTGGGTCAGGAAAACACTTTTTAGAACTAAACTTAGTAATAATTTAAAAGAGACAACAAAAAAAACTGTCCCTGTGTCAAACTTGGAAATTATTTAAAACCTGCGGAGTGCGGACGAAAGCAATTCTTCATGGATCGATTTTTATTTATTTATTTTGTACTGTTGTGAAATTAGAAACTTAGTGAAAAAAAGGAGCATTGTCCCAAAAAGATAAAAATAAAATAAAACTAAAAATCAAGAATCTACCAGTAAAACATAGTATTTCTAATTTATTTTTTATAACATTTTGGAGCTCACTGACACAACAACAGTCAAGTGAAAAACGTTTCTGTTTGTAAGTGAAAAGTAGTTTAAATTTACTTCACTTTAAAAAAAAGTAATCTTTTAGTTTTATTTATTTATTTTTCATTTTTTACACACCATAAAAATCCTAAAACTCTTTATATTTAGTTTGCTTATCACTAAGGAATACTTTTATTTTATCTTCCAGTTTTATAACATCTGAAACGATTTCTGCATACCAAATACCGAATTACTTCCGTTAGAGATTGCTGTACCTAGCCTCATATTCTGAGAACACATTTCTTTCTCCATAACTAAAAAAACAAAAAACAATAAAAGTTAATTCAACTTTGTAAAACGAAAATAAACAATTAAAAAAAAGGAAGAGAAAAGAAAAGGTCTGACCTATTTCCTTTTTTTAACCTTTATGAAAAAAAAAAAATCATGCATAAAAACAAAACTAAAAATAGTTTCAGAAAGATCTGTATTTAACCGACTTCATTCATATTCCCAATGAAAGAATCTTTGTGAAGAACTTTGCAAAGAAGTACATTTTTTTCTTGCCTCTGTGAGATCATTGACAACAATAACATCATCGTTTAGCGCATTTTGCGTCACTGTGGTCACCAACCACTCTCCCTATTTCGGTTGTAATTGTACAGGGTTGTCTGAAAGTCTTACCAACCCCTAAAAAATAAAAAGTAAATAAAAAAGTAATGAGAACAATAGAAGAACAAATAATAATTCAGTAATACAAAGCACATGTACTGTATTCAGTTTATTCACTTTTATTGATGCTGTCACACATCGAGAAGGGCTGTATGAACACCATCATTTTCGTGGCATAAAATGATGAGGCATCATGTCCTGTGTGATATTTTACGAAGCTGTACTTTGTTGATTGCTGCAAAGGCTCTTTGAATGGTGTCCTTCAAGTAATGGGTATTCTGGTATCGGTCATGTGAAACTCTCTCCTTGATAACACCCCACAGAGCATTGAAATAGAAAATTATATTAAGGGTGATAAAACTATCTGACCACCCTGTAGTTCATGGTGACATTCAAGGCAAAATAGTGCAATTATTTGCTGGTTCCTTTTGCACCAGGTATGTTGAGGTTACCCCATACCTCCTCCCAGAAGTTCCTCGGCCCACTGGTAAAGCCATTGACCTCTGAGGCACAGCTATTACACCCAGGCTGACGACTGGCCAATGTCTGCTTGACAAAGGTGGGTTGGGGAGTGGTGTTCCCCTTCACCTGTTGGGTTGGGAAACCCTTCTGACTTCCTTCACACAGTTTAGCTGGCATGTTGAAGTTGTTGACCAAGGTGTGGCTGTTAAAGTGCCCACGTGTCTTCTTGGAGCTATGAGTGAGAGTTGGATGTAGTCTGTAGACCAGTACAGTTCCGCATCTCAATTCATCTGAGTAAAGCAGGGTTGACTGCTTCACTGCAAAGGTACTACCACTGATGATACACCCCAAGATCATTGACAGCAAATATAATCTTCTATATAATAAATGCAAATGTCAGTGTGTCACTGTGTCACACTTTTTCACCTTTACTCCTAGAGGCCATAGCCCAACATTTTGGAATCAGGCCGACTCTGTGAGCAAATTAAAAAAACATTCCAGGCTGGATCCAGACCTGCAATCCTGAAATTTTGGATTCCTATTTTTCATTACTGTGATTGTTTTTGGCATTTTTTTTTATGTGATTTTTTGTGACAAATTGTTTTGAACAATAACAATTTTTATAAATTGGAAATAAATTTGAGAATAATCAAAATTAATTGCAAAATCCAGCGAAAGTCACCCATGAAATAAAAATAATTGTTTGTACGGAAAGTAAGGACCTACGTATATCACACTGTTTTTAAATTAAGTGATGACAGTTGAATTATTACTGAACTTTTAAAAGGTAAGGTTGAATATTGATGCGATATTTTTAAAAGGTAAGGTTAAATATTAATGCGATACTTTTAAAAGATAAGGTTAAATATTAATGCGATACTTTTAAAAGGTAAGGTTAAATATTAATGCGATACTTAAAGCCAGCGATCAATTTTGAGTTTTTGTGTAGTTTATTGTTGCCAATCACATCCCTAACTGTTGTGATGAAGGCCTAATTAAGAGCCCCCCGCAGGAGCTAGCTTAAATGCCACCTGATACGGCGGCTTTTAAGCTAGTCTTATATATTTCATAGTTAAATTATATTACATATTGGATGCTACTCTTTGTTTTATTTCATTTTAATTATGGCATAAGAATTTTAGATCCAAAGGATATAGGCCCAACTTTTTTTATTTTAATTTTTGTGTTACAAAATGACTACTGTTGTAAGACTCAACACTTTTGTTGCATGGTGTAGACATATTTCTGTAGACATTTGTAGACTCCTGGAACATTTGTTCTACAAACAATATTTGGTGAACTCTTGTGAGTCCGCACAAAAATAAGGCACAAAACATAGATTTTAAACAAACAATTAATGCTTGTTCTAACAAAACATATTTAAATTAATCTTTACACAGTTGAAAACAAAGGAAAAGACATTAAAAACTATTAAGAATGTGCTTGTTTGTGTGTGTGATAAAAACGTGTGTGATACACATATGTGTGTATGTGCGTGTGTGTCAGAATTCAGTTATCTGGACTAGTGGGGCGTTTTCATATACACAAAAGGAAGAAAGAGGAATAGGAATGAAATGCTTGTCTTTTTATAAGCTTAGACAGCACCACCTAAAGAAATGCTAAGTGGAGTTGTAGGTTATCCCACTTGACATTACTAAAAAAATCATTGCGAGGAAACACTCCCTAAGCCTATAAGAAAGGTGTGCATTTCTCTCCCTTGCCTCTTTTACAGCTTTTCAACTCTGGTTTTAAGGTGTAGGTGTACTTGGGTAAATTGTCCCCACTGGGGCATGTTCATTTTCATGGTTTTCTCTCTTGACTTTTGTACTCTCTCACACATGCTTGTTATGCACATATACACAAATAGAAACAAGCATATTCTTATAGTTAGTTTCATGTTTTTTCCTTTCATCATGTAATCCCTTGTGTAAATACATTCATTGTTGTTTGTTTTGTATTTATTGTTTTGTGTTTTCATTTTTTACTTGGACTCACATTGAGTCTGCCAATCTGAATCTCCAGGTTTTGAGATTTTTAGGTTTACCGATCTGAGAGCCACATCCTGAAAACTAGGCATTTACATTTTGGGATGACAGGAAGCAGAAATGTGTAAGATAAGAATTCATTTTGATTTTTCACTACATTCTTCAGTAATTAATTAAGATATCTGATCACATTACTGAAAAAGAGCAGTGGTTTGACAGTTAAGTCAGTTTGAGTTACCAGGTAATGCAACAAGTTTAGTCCTTTCATCATGACTCTGTGATGGTTTATAAAAATAAATTTTCCTAAATATTACATGAAGTTATGAAAATTGAATATGTTAGCTGCTATTTTTTTTTTTTTAAGTCTACGGGGGCATAACTTAGAGATTAGAACATTAGCTTTCTAACTATAAAATCCAGGTTTGAATCTCACCATGGTGAAATTGTTAGGAAGGTGACTTCTTAATGTTATAAACCTGAGAAAACAGTCCCAGTGTACAGCACCTTTGGAAAATACCTAAAAACAATACCACAGATTGACCCAGGTGTTGTTAGTGAAATTGGGTCAACGAAACTGTTTTGATGCTATTGATGGTTGTGCTAGCATGAATTCACAAGTCATCATGACTGAGGATTTGTGCACTGGCATAATGATACTCTCTTTTCCAGAAACTGGAACTAAGTCCTGCTCAGTATAGTTGCAGTATAAACCACAGCTGGGCTCTGTGGGTGTTGAACAAATACAAATATTTCTGTGTAGGTATCTGTAAAAGGTATTGCCTAGTCATCCTAACAGACAAGTGTGCTTGGAAATGAGTAGTCAGCCATTATTTTTTTAGCAATAGGCTAATGGATTAATGTGTTGATTTATGAATTTGGTGACATAATAATTGTGAATTACATTTAAATTTTTGAAGATTGTATTTATCATGGAAGTAAGTAAACAGAAGAGAGTTCCACAGGTGGGAAGTGTGAGAAAAGAAACTATTGGAGTAGAAGTGATGGTTGCATTTAGCTGTTGGTGATATGGGCTCAGCCGTGTGTACTTGAACTCAATTGAAACAGGATGAGCAATAACTGAGCAGTATTAAATAATCATGTTCTTTTATTGTTTTCTCTGATTTTTTTCACTCACAGTAATCCCTTGCATCTTAGTGACTTTTATTACCTTACTTGGTGTAAAATGATTAAAAAAAAAAACAAATTAAATGAGATATCTCTAGACATGGTCAGTGGAATGAGAATAATCTACCCTGAAAATTAAATAAAGGGTTCAGTTTGAAATTCCTTGAAAGTTACCACAAACAAATATTTTCATTGCAACTGCTCTGGAAAGCTTTTTTCTCTGGTGCCCCAAATACATGAATTTAAGTGTGCTACTAGATTGGCATCTAGGTCCCACCTGTTTACTGTTGAAATAGCTAAATGCAACCATCACTTCAACTCCAACAGTTTCTTTTCTCACTCTGCCCACCTGTGGAACTCCCTTCTGTCTATTTACTTTCATGATAAAAAACAATCTTAAAAAATTTAAATGTAATCCCGTTCATCTTTTGTCCTTTCTTCAATGCTCCTTATACTCAGTCTCCTCTTTCACTGTCACTTCCTGTAACCCCCTGTGTACTAGTGGCGTTCCCATCTTGCTTGGGGTGAAATGATTAAAAAAAAATCAACAAGCACCTGATGAAAGCCAGAGGACACAATGGGAGAAATTTGATAACAACAAATATGAGGACAACAGTTCATTTGTAAATGATGTAAATAATATTTTTTTAAATGTTTTATTTGATTTTTTTTACATAACAGCAAAAAGGGGAGAGATATATTAACATTTTCAACTTACAGAAATATCTTAAGTCATTTAGGAATCACTGAATCAACAATGGAAAAACTGGAAGCAACATGCACATCTACTTATATATGACATTGTGTGTCTGTCATTTTTGTCTCATGTGATTTCACTTTGTTTAACCTTGAAATATCAACATAGAACATAATAATTAAAACTTCAGACAAAAATAAATACAAGGCTTCAAAACCAATTAGAAAGTGAAGTCATATGTTATGTCTGGTGGCATTGTGCAAAATTGTTTGTTGTTTGGTATCCTTTTGTTTTGCAGTTTTGAAACCCAGCCTAGCTCTAGTGTCATCAGCTTATGAAAAACACTACCATGTAGATGAATAAATCTGTATAATCCTTTTTATTTAATAAAATCAAGAAATGTTCAAGTGATTTACCTGATTAACTGGCTCGAGTTTTGCGTCAGAACCCTCATTAAGACCAATTGTTCTAACACCTGTCTCCGATGAGTGTTTTGATGCAAAACTCTTAAGTCGATCTTTACAGATGAGTCACTTGAATATTTCTTGGTTTCTTGAATATTATAGCTCTAATTCACAGAACTCGCAACTACTAGATGACAGTGATGCATGTTGAGCCAATGCCTATATCCACTATGCCACCATCCTGGAGGGCATCAGTGATGTGTTTTTGGAGCCTTTAAATCCAATGTCAAATGGCATCATGGAAGGTTTGTGTCACTTTTGATAATTTTGTATTATCAGAACTCACCACTAATGTCCTTCAAGACAGTGGCCTAGTTGATACAGGTATTGGTTAAATGTGTAGTTGGCATCTAGTGATTTCTAAACCCTGTTCAACCATCCATTTTCTCAAGCTCGTCATATATGTTATGCTTTGTTTTCCTCTGTCCCTCTTGTCTTCAATCTGTCTTGTGAGTATCAGATTTTCCAAGTCCTCCTTTTTAGTGGGAATGAACAAGAATGGACACCTGATGATGGCCAGATGGTACTTAGCTGAAACATTGTGTCTATAATAACATCTATAATAATCAAGATAAGAATAACATTAAATTAATAATCATATTATAGTTCTGCTATTTCCTTAGTACATATGTTATACCCTGTCATTACCTCAGGTAAACAATGACTCATTCCTGTTTGATTGTGAGGATAGATCGCAGCAAAGGTATATCAAAATATTATTTTGGTTTTAGGGAAAAGAAAGAATAAATGAATGAAAGAAAGAAAGAGAGAAAGAAAGGGAAGATAGAGGAGGTAATAACACTCATATATTTAATGTCTACTTTAGTGAAATGGAAAACTTTGTCAATTTTGAATATTTTAATTTGTACCCTCTTACTTCTTTAAATGATGACCTGCATTCATTATTTATCGTTGTTATTGTAATATTTTGTTAAAGTTGTTAAGCACAAGTATTTAACAAAGCAATAGGAGAATTTTCAGGGGTATTTTATAGTCATGGAACTCACAAGGAACTTATTCAATCATTAACCTTTATCACTCTATATGTGACTTAATTTACTGTGCAAAAACTTTATTCGGCCACTGAAGGTGACTCTGATCCCTGAATTTTAATTTGTTTGAAATTCATAGTTGTGTTGCCATATCCTGCTATGGCAACAGAAAACAACTTTGAAATTAACAATAAGGATACTGCAATTGAGAGGCATTGAAAAAGAATGCAATTGAAAGGGAAGTAATATTAATAATGTAGAGTGCTAAAGGTTAACTTAAGAATTATCGGTTATCAGAAAATTAAAATAAGAAAACCATAAAATATTTAACGAACCAACAGCATTTTCATAGGTATTTTACAGACATGGAAATTGCCATGAGCTTATTCAATCATTAACTTAAAGATTCATCAGAAAATTCACATAGGAAAACAGTGAACTTTTCATGGGTATTTCTAGTAATAAATTAAAATATATTGACATTTTTTTGTTATATATTCATACCATTAGATAAACATGGAATTTTATGAGCCCTCAATTGACTCAAAGTGTAAATGTTTCTTTTAGAATTTGGTTACAAATTACATTATCTTTTTTGCTAAGTTAGTTTCTATTAACAATTTTACCAATCAACCACATTCAGTAAAACATTTGACTTCCCTCTGTTGATCCAGTTAAGTGATATGTTAGCTTTGCACTAACAGACTGAAGTGTTTTATTAATTTAAGTCTCCTAATCTGGTGCTAGCTTGAGAGGTTACTGTTTGTTCTATGATAATACTGTTTACTTAATGTTAATGCTCAAAAGTGATTATGTATTAATTACAATGTTGTTTGCTTTTTTTTTTTTTTTTTTTTTTACTAATGTCCTAGCAAGAATGAATTCAAATAATAACAATCTATATAGATTAGAGATTCAATTCTTCAGAGATAAAATATCTTGGATGCTTCTTCTTTTCCATGTCTGTTCAGGATGTTTATGACTCGCCAAAACTTCCTGTTATTTGTGGTTATTAGTAAGGTTTCTCATTTTGCTATTATTTCTAATCTTTTTTAAACTCATGAGTCATCTTCAGGGGTGTGAAAAATTAAAGTGATAGAAATAAAATCAGATGTGTTTTAAGTAGCAGTTTATTTTGAAAGTTGGGTACTTTAACGTGATGTAATGGTTAGCTCTTGTCTCACTGGATCAGTTACAAATGAATAGTGAGTTTGATCTTCACTGGGTGCCCCACACTTTTAGCCTTGTTTCACATTTAAGCTATGCTTATAAAATCACCATATACATTTGGAAATTTCAGTGTGGTATAATGGTTAGCAAGCTTGTCTCGCTAGAACAATTATGAGTAGTGATTTCGATCATCATTGGATACCCTATACTGTTGGCTTTGTGACACATCTAACCTATGCTTAAAAATCACCACACTTTGAGCACTTCAGCATGGTGTAATTGTTAGCAAGCATGTCATGCTACATCAATTATGGCTGAATAGAGATTTCAATCCTCACTGGGTGCCCCACACTTTTGGCTTTGTGCCACATCTAACCTACACTTAGAAAATCACCATTTACATTTGGGCACTTTGGCGGGGTGTAATGGTTAGCAAGCTTGTCTCACTAAATCAATTACAACTGAGTAGTGAGTTCCATCCTCACCAAGTATCCCTACTTTCAGCCTTGTGCCATGTCTAATCTATGCTTAGAAAACCACCACATTGTTTTGAAAGTTGCATTATATTTTGTGTGAAATTGAATGTAAGTTAAGACCTTAATTTCAGATATTATTTTTACATCTGCAACAATTTCTAAGAAAGTGATGGATTTTTTATTTATTAATCCAACAGATTTTATTACTTAAATATTATTTTTTATTTGATTCCCATATTTAAGTAGATGCGCTGTTTATTTATTAAACAATATATTTATTTATTTTTGTCTAGTGACCTGAATATTTGAGAAATTTTATTAAAGAAAAATATCTGCTCTGCAGCAGGATTTGAACTTATGTCATTATAAACATAAATCTTTCTCAGACTCTTGAAACATTCATATCTGCTCAGTTTTGTATCATAATGTAAACAAAGCAATTTCTAAAGAAGCGATGGATTTTTATTTATTAATCAACCAGTTTTATTTCTTAAACATTATTTTTATCAGAACAGAATTTACAGTTATATCTAGCTTTTTCAACAGTAAAACGAGACCTAGTTGCCAATCTAGTAGTAGGTTTAAATTAATGTGGTCAAGCTACTAGGGTGGAAAGCTTATTAGAACAAATGCCATGAAAAACTTTATAGAAAAGATAGAGGGAAGCCATGTCAGTACACACACACACACACACACACACACATATATATATATATATATAAATAACAGAGAAGCCAGCAACCCTGAAGGGTGAAGGCATTACTACAATTCTCTTTAGAAAACTTTGAAGTTGACATGACTGAAATGACACCAATCAGTTAAGGGATAAGTTTCTATATGTTATAAAATAAAATGACATATCTCGGCTGATTTACAGGCAAATACTCAAGAGCGAGAACCGGATGTGAACGGGACAAAGCCCCGTCACAAAATGCCCATTAACTTTCTTTACAAATGTTTCGACACAAGTGTTCCGGTCGAAAAATAAAATAATAATTAAAGTGTTCTATTTTTCGTCCAATAAAAATGCTTCCATCCTTCGTTTCTCGAGCCTGTTAAGCCATAAAAAAACACTATAAAAGGGGTCACAGGGAAGTTCAGCAGCAGTCGACAGGTGACCACAAAGGAGACCGGTCACGTTCAGCAGCTGTCAGCAGGAGACCACCAACCACCGTCAACATGTGTGAACTACTATGAGAGATCGGCTTATGAACTTTACCACACCAAGGTAGCTGTCCTAAACCCTCATGTTCCTGTTGAAATAAACCACGTAAATCTATTTCTGCTGTTGTCGTATTTCTTGCAACCATACGCTTGTCTATAACATATACATTAATTCTATTAATGCTCTATCCTCACCTTTTGATAATGTGCACTTTATGACAAAAACCTGTCTGCCTAAAATCCCTTTCCACCAGCAAAAGAACCAGAAATTTTAGTACCTAAAAACTCTTACAATTTAGTACTATATATAAATATATATATTTTAGAACAAAGATCTATGACAAAGTGGGAAAATTTTTGTGTGACATTTCTTCCCTTAGAACTTCATTGGACTAAGTTTATGCTTGCGTTGATCTGACTACACATGTGTATGAATGAAAGAGAGATGCTGAAAATTTTAAATTTAAAATTTTTTTGGGTGGGTATATCACCTAGCTGATTTCATTTAGACTATTTTTGTTTTTGTTTGTGTATTCATCACTTTTGTCATTAAATATCCCACATTGTGATAATAGAAGATCTGCCAAGAAGGGTGAAATGTTGTAAGAACCTGGGTGTAAATTTAATGTAAGATGATCTAGCAATTAAGGCATTTTCTAAACATTTTCATCTTAGTAAATTATTTTCTCCTTAAATTAGAGTAGAATTATTTAAGTCAAAATTGTGATCAATCTTGTTACATTGAGCAATTAATGCATTTAATGTGTTGTTTTATAAAATATCCCTTTTGTGTTCATATCTTTTATTTAAATTCCTTAAGGTTTCTCTAATGTATTCCTTGTAATAATTACATGCAGAGTAAATTCCTCCTTCAAGTTTTAGCTTATTATTTTGTTTTGTTTTAATTAAGTCTTTTATTGTTTTAGATGTAGTAATACATATGGACATGTGGCCAAGTGGTTAGAATGATTGGTTTCCAGACATGAGACCTAAATTCAAATTTCTGCATAGTCAATTTAATATTATTGGTCTGCTGAGGCGATCCCAGAGTGTGGCACATTTAAAAGTAGTTTAAGTTGGTCTGACATAATAAAAAATAAGTGTAGAATACTAGCTGAATTGAAAAATGTTTTTCTTACTGTTATCAGCTATAATTTAAAATAGTTTCCTTTGATGTCAGGTTTCTTATTAGCATGGTGGTAAGGGGATAGCCTGGACTCAGGCAAAACAGTATGTTTACTGGAGGGTCTGGTTAACTCTGCTTACTTATGATATTAAGTGTTCTTATAAGATCAACTTCCGTTAAAGTGGTTCAGATTCATGTGTTTATTTAATTTTTAAAAAGTTTTTCATCGAATGAAAAACAATTATTTTTTGTTTTAATATTGAGCTTCTTTCAATATGATATTTTGGGCTCAAAATGATTTCTTTGACAAGCTTTTGTTGTTTTTTTAGTATCCAATGCTGTCAGAGTGGAAAACTTCCATTTGAATTTATTTTTTTTTATTTTTCTATCAGGGCTTCAACACCATTGATAGTACATAAGATTATCTTTCATTTATGTTTATGGTCTGCTAAAAATGTGTTCTCAAATACTTTGTACACTGTACATGTATATATATATATATATATATATTCATGAATTATTGTTAAAGCTAAACTAATGCAAGGGTTAATGATTTAATTGAAAATCCATCATTTATTATAAATTTACAAAACCTCGAATCCGTTATGAATGAGTGATCCTTGTTTTATATAAATTTCTACGTTTTAGTTCTTATTTTTTACTACAAGCTTTCATCTGTTCCTACAGACATCTTCAGGTATAGAATAGATGTTGTTCTTGTTTTTTCTCTTAGTAATAATAATAATAAGAACTATAGACATTTATATAAACAAGGATCATTTCATTCATAACAGATTCGGAGGTTTTTGCATATTATTTGAATTGTTTGCGATGATGGATTTCTTGCCAATTAAATCATTAACCTTTGCATTAGTTTTTGTGTGAATAATTCATGAATTTGTAAATTGATTGCACGTTTATCGTAATATATATATATATATATATATATATATTGATTGATTGATTGATTAATTTGTTTTTTATGACTTGTCAACTGTTTGTAGATTATTCAAAGTCAGAAAATAATTTTAGTTTGTAAGAATTTGGGAAGATAACAATGATATACTGACACAAGTTCTACTAATTAACCCATAGCTGAGGGGCAAAGAGATGGATTCATGCCTTTCCCAACCCTATTTGCATGTAAGTCAATATTACGAACATGGTTCTCCAATTTCTAATTCCAAGCTGTTATCAATTACACCTCCTGCATATTCTCAAGTGGTTACCAATCTAGGTACTGACCAGCTTTGGTGAGTGGATAAGAACCAGTGTTTCAATGTGATATGGTTGTAATTATTTTATATATATATATATATATATATATATATTAGAAAATGTTTTGAGTAGAAACTGATGAGGTCATTTTTGTTTGTTGCTTTTCTGTAAACATCAAAATTGAGTTTGTATATATATATATATATATATATATATATATATATATAGAGAGAGAGAGAGAGAGAGAGAGAGAGAGAAAGTGTAGATATAAGACTCAACACTGTCAGTTTCATGTTTAAAGCAATCTTTTGCCCATGGTTGAAAGATTACTGAGCACCCTTCCTCCATAGATACAGTAAATTTCAAATAATAATGTACATACATATACACACACATGCACATAGGAACATTGCTTAAAATGTCTCAGGATATTAATTTAGTCAAATTAAAAAAAAAAAATGAAAACTAGCAGAAAACCTGCCTACCTGTAGGACAGGATTTCAAGCTGTTTCTTGTGAATGACATAAATGGGTCCTTTAGCTCCAGTACCTGATTACAGATTTGAACTATGCGCTTAATGAATCATACCTTATTTGAAAAACGTCAACATCATGGACTCTTCAATTGTTTTTAATAAACAACTAAATAACTGGGATGGGGGATTACAAAAAAAGATTTCAAGTACTCATATTTTTGTCATAAATTTATCTGCCCCACTTTTTATTGACATCAATAAATGCAGCCATAACAAGGAACTATGTTTTGTTGAGGATTTATAAGTGAATAAATGTTGTTGAGAGTTTAACATTTATGACCACCTGGTAGTCATTTCTCCTACTGCAATTGTAAAACATTTTTTTTAAAAGGTGACCATAAAATTAAATTAAAAAAAAAAAGTAATGAAAAAAAATGGTTATGATTTTGGTTTATGAGCAGGAAATTTTCAATTAGATATTAGATTGTTACTGCCAAACAAAAAATAAAGATTTAGTTCAGGTTAACTTGATGAACACAAAAAAGGATCAACTTAGCATTATATAGGGTGCAGCAGAAATATCTCCCACATATGCTTCCCAGTAATACCTCCCACATCATAGTAAGGCAATAAGAGGTATTTATAGGAGTTATTTCTGCTGAACCCTGTACTTGCATTGTAAATTGAGCCCCCACCCCAGTAAATCTTTTGAATTTTGACATTTTCAAAAACTAAAATGCTTTCCATGTTATTTACACGCAGACACATTTTTGTTAGTATCACAATGTTTCAGCTGTTTTTTCTTTTGGTCTTCATCAGGTGTTTGTCAACCCAGATAACCTTCAGAGAATTTTGAACTGAACTCCTTATTTATCTCTGAGGGTAGATTGTTCCTGTTCCACTGATCATTTGTAGGGATATGTGTCATCCTCATGGTCTGGGGGGAAACGGATGGTGTTTCTCATGCTGCTAGCTGTGACAGAATGGTAATGTGGGTGAATTAAATGGAGGAAATCTGATTGGATTCTTTGCACATGTTGTTTCTCAATGTTCTTTGTCACAAGTGAAATGTGTAGCTGTAAATAATTCAGACCTGTCTAGTGGACCACTTTTCAGGAACATTGGAGCATTGGAGAAGCAACAGTGTTGAGAAGTACTTACTATCATCTTCTGAAAAAGGCTGCGACATCAGTGAAACCAGTGACACAGCCTTGATTGACAAAAGTAAATATACAAATGCATTTGAAATAGGCAAAGAAGAACATGAAGGTCGATTTCTCGAAAGTTCTGTTCACAGATGAAAGTTGTGCAACACTTGATGGCCCTAATGGTTGGAGCAATTGTTGGGTCATAAATGGATGAGATCGTCATCAACACTTGAGACACAAACAAGGGGAAGGAGGTACTATGATTTGGGCTGGTATTATTGGAGGTATCATGGTTGATCCATGGAGAGTGTCTGATGGTACAAAAATAACTGCATATGCTTATATAGCCTACTTCAAAGAGCATCTGGAATCTTAGCTAAATAAGCTAAGGGTAATTGTTTGTAAGTGAATATAACAAACTCAACAGGAACTGGAAGTCAGCTCTCCAATTAAAAAATTACAAGCCATTATTCGTTACATCATCGACACATCCAAGCTTACAGCACCTGATATTCACAGGCGGTCATCCATCTTGTTGCTTAACTTTGGTGATCATATGGGAAATTCTTGTAATCCACAGTTAGTATGTTAATACTGTGTAAAGTAGATAAACCTATATGAGATTCTGATAAGGAAATTGCAGGAAATGAGACAGCGACGTATATAAGAACATCATTGATATAGATAATGGTGCTAAAATTAGATTTGATAATGATATTGCTTTGGTCAGTTGAGGATCTATCATAAGGAATGTGAAGAAAAAAGTTACTCTGCATCCACTGAACTGATCCAATATTAACTACATAATTAAATGACATAAACACACTAATGATGTTCTTTAAATCAATTTGGGCACAAGGTCATATATTCATTGAGCTCCCAATGATAAACAGACTAATACAAACTGATGTGAAAAATACATTTACAATTAGTCTATAATGTAGACATATCAGAATGTTCAGAAAGTAATTATATATTTCATAATATGTATTATAGTTCAACTCAGAACTAGGGTTGAATGATAGGAAACTGTCAAAAATTAGTTTATCATCTCTCTTATTCAACACTGTATTCTTTTTAGCATGTTTCAAAATTTAACTAGGGTAGAAATACTTGCAAAGAGGCAGTTTGGGTCACTTATCTTTATGAGAAGTGAACACAACATATCAACATTTGCAGTACACTATTGGAACATATTTTAAGATGTTTTTTTTTAATGCCAAACAAGCATTAATTTTGATTATTTTATTTTTATCAATTAGCCAAATACTAGTGGAGTTGGCTGTGCTGCTTTGTTCTACTAATCTAAATGTAGGGATACACAGACAAAAATTAAGCTTACATTTATTTTAAGACATTTTTATGTTTATACATTCTATTTTATAGATAAAAATATTTAAGTAAATGCTCTGTTTATGATAAACAGTATTAACAACATTTACCAGCCTGAATGTTTGAGAAATTGCCATAGAAAATATGCGTCCTCCGACAGGAATCGAACCTGTATCCTTACGGAACCGTCATATAGCCTGGCGTGCTTTTACCGATTTCACCACAGAGGAGCGTTTCGGTTAGTATAGTCGATTTTACTGTTTTTAAACTACAATTTTCCATAATTTTCTCACGGACATTCATATCTGCTTGATGTGTATCCAAATGTAAACAAATGGCATCACACATTATGAAATGGACAAAGTTCGACAATTATTTTAAGACAGTTTAAATATTTGTATCTATAAAAAAGAATGTATAAACATAAAAATGTCTTAAAATAATTGTCAGACTTTGTCCATTTCATAATGTGTTACATTTATTTATAAAAGATAATTTATATGGAAAAGACTATGCAACAATATGTGATTATATGTTAAATTAAAATACAATATATGACTTATCAATTGATACTGATTTTTGCAGCCATGTCCAGGTATGAAAAGGTTAATTCAGTTGAATAAAGGGAATGTATTTTTTGCATCAAAATAACCAAAATCAATTCAAGATATTTGTTGCAGTCAGTTACAACATGTCAAAACATATGGATTACTATTCTGGGATGGGTAGTACAGACTCAGACTCAGTGTAAACAAGACTAGCAATAACTGAGCAGTAATAAAGAAGTAATTGTGAGTTCAATCCCTGGGCTGGGTAGTACAGACTCAGACTCAGTGTAAACAAGACTAGCAATAACTGAGCAGTAATAAAGAAGTAATTGTGAGTTCAATCCCTGGGCTGGCTAGTACAGAATTAGACTCAGTGTAAACAAGACTAGCAATAACTGAGCAGTAATAAAGAAGTAATTGTGAGTTCAATCCCTGGGCTGGCTAGTACAGACTCAGACTCAGTGTAAACAAGACTAGCAATAACTGAGCAGTAATAAAGAAGTAATTGTGAGTTCAATCCCTGGGCTGGGTAGTACAGACTCAGACTCAGTGTAAACAAGACTAGCAATAACTGAGCAGTAATAAAGAAGTAATTGTGAGTTCAATCCCTGGGCTGCATAGTACAGACTCAGACTCAGCGGAAACATTACTAGCAATAATAGAACAGTACCAAAAATGAATATGACTGAGATATCAGAATAGGAACAATCTATCCCACAGATTAAACTTCAGTTTGAAGTTATTCCCTAAAGGTTACTCAGATCAACAGCCCAGAAAAAAAAAAAACTGGCTGACACAATGGCTAAAATATTGTAATGGCAGCAACAAAGATGTGGATTTTAGTCCAGTAGTAAATAATGTAAACACATAGACAATATTTTTAAAAATATCTTTTAGCAACAATATGGCACATTCTAATATTCACAGGATAGACTGAAGTCAAGAAGGACAGAGGAAACAATGCATAATATACTTGATGAGCTTGAGTAAATGGATGGTGAAATAGGGTTTGGTAGAAATGATCAAAAGATAAAATTTATTAAGAGCTACAAAGTACAGGAAATTGTGGAGAGCTATGATCATCTATGACACTTAGTGTAGTAAATATGTTAGTAGCAACAAAGATGAGGGCATTAGTCTGATTATATAATATTATATAATATCTCGTGGCTGGCAACTCATATCCAAGGATGCCTGTCTAGGCAATCCCTGATGCAGATGCCTGCTCAATCGCATTTCTGTTTATTCAACACCTACAAAGCCCACCTATCATCTGTACTGCAACTATGCTGAGAAAATCATTGTTATAATTTCTAGGAGAGAGCACATTATTTGGTGTGATCAACAGACTAGATAATGTAAATATAGAAATAATATTAAAAAAATAAATGTAACAAAAATATAAAGACTGAATTTTCCTATTATGAGCACAAAATACTGAAGATAATGATTTGCAGCTTTTGCAACAATTGCAGTTCATACACTTCCTATTATATTTTATTTGACTCTTGATGACCAGACCTTGGCAGTTGATCTCTCCTCTGACCTAACTAGCAGTTCAGTGGGAAAAAAACTGGCTGGTCACATTCAGTGCCGCTAAGATCAACTGTTATATATCCTTCATATCCTCATAATATGCACCTCTTGTTCACTCTCTGTAAGCCCTTATAACAACCTCATTTAGTAGCCCACTACCTTGAGTTGCTCTTGGGCCTTGTATTGGGTGAACAATAGTATAAAAAATAGCAGTAGATATAACTATGAGGACTTGAAGCCATACAATAAGATCATTATGCTATATAAACACTTTTAATTGTATGATTTGGGACTAAAATTTAATATTGTCCAATTTGTGACCGTTATTGGAGAGCTGATTTTGAATTCCTGTCAAGTTCATTAGGTTTACTTATGCATATACATACTTAGGAAAGGTATGAATTTATCACTTCTCTCTTCAGCTATGGGCAAAAAGCAGGACAGATTGGGACCTATAGCCTTTGTTGGCAACCAATCTAGGAGAAGGAAAACTGAATTCAAACCAGCCTGGAGAGGTTTGGGCTCCATCAGTGGTTGCAGTGCATGTGGTACCCCATGACCCTAATGTGTTATGGGACTTGTGATCATGATTACAAGTATTACTAAAACATATTATGAAGCTGTGTCAATTAGGCATCACCTGATGGCATTTTGTTCTCCACATTGACAGTTGTACTGTTCATAACAGCATAAATTGCAACTGGCTCAAGTCAGCAGCTAATAAGGGGAATGTAAACTGCATATTGTTTTTCAGAATATTTGGAGTCAGCATTTAGAGATGTAATAAAATACTGGCTAAGTGAGTAGAAAAACTATCTGAATGTAATTGGATAGTAGTTGTTGAGAAATATAGAACTTGGATGTGCAGGACTTGTGAACATGGCATGAAGAGAAATTAAAAAAAAAGAAACTTTGTTTGGCAATGTTTATAAAAGCATATTGTCTTGTAATACAATGACAAAATATCAACTTGAATGTATATTAATATTAGTGTCATCATAAATTATTTTCATTTTTGTCTACCAACTTTATTCTTCAAAAAAATAAAGTACAATTGTATTTTATTGAATTGTGTGTTCATTATTTGCAATGACTTGTTGCTGCTCTTTGATATCTTTTTAAATGTATAGAAAGTGCTTTAATCACTAGATCATCCACAGTATATTTGCGTTCAGGTTCTTACAACATTTCACCATTCTTGGCAGAACTATTATTAGAATGTGGGATATTTAATAATAAAATTGATGGAAACATGAACAAAAAGAATCTAAATGAAATTGGCTAGATTATAGACCCAAAACACATATTAAAAAAAATATTTTTAAATTTAAAATTCTAAGCATCCTTCTTTCGTCTGTGTGCATGGGTGGTCACATCAACATAAATATAAACTTAATCCAAGGAAATCCTAAAGGATGAAATGCGTCACACAAAAAAAAATTTCCACTTTGTCTTACTTCCTTCTCTTAAAATACCTGTTGAGTAAAAATATGCAGAATAGGTATGCATTCTATTAGAACAGAACTATAAATTCTAAGCTAACAGTTTCTTCTATTGCACTTTGTGGAATTCTCTTCTGACCTTTTACTTTCCAGTCAACTTTGATCTTCAAAAATTTAAATGCAATGTCAATTGTTATCTTCTAGCTTCTTAATTCTTTTTTTTTGTCCTCTCTCCTTAATAATGATTTTTTTTTTCTCATATTCTCTCACAGTCAGTAACCCCCTGCATCTTAGTGGCTTTATTGCCTTGCTTGGAATGAAATGAAGAAAAAAAAGGAAGAAAGGTTTTCATGTGAAAAATCTTTTTAACAAACTCTTGAATCTGGTTTTCATTAGATAAAGTTTTCCGCACACAGCATTTTACAGATTGAAAAAGATAATAAAAATCATTTCATGCAAGTTCAGGTGAATATGGCAGATAGGATAGAATAGTCCAACTGACCTCCAAAATTTTTTCCAGTGTTCTTGCTGTATGTGGCTTTGCATTTTTAGTATTTTAGTGTACACCAAGTTTATTCTGAACTGCTTTGTATGATTAGTAATTACAGTTGGTTCACAAGAATGGAAATTACTTCTGACTGAAGCTAATATTTAAGAGAAACATTATAAAAAGCAAATGTCATTGTCTTAAGAAAATATCACATTTAGTAGCATGAATTGTATCCTGAATTTTTAAATGGAAATTGACATCATTGAACAAGGCAACTAAAAGTTCTGTGGCAGTAATTATAAAAAATAAGTCTTTGTTTAGACAAGGCATATTTATCTCTTAACATGTGATTGATTAAATTGTTAGCTTGCTGAGTGAGAACATTGGGAAAGTAGAATAAAATTCTCATTTTGAATGACCAATGTTAATATCAGAGAATCTGAATTTTTGGATTTTCTATTTTGTCAGAGCCACGAGGAGTGAAGCTGTAGTCATTTTCATTTTGAACCCAATCCAGATATTTGACTCAGTCTGGTTAGTTATTAGTTACAGACCAGAAAATGCACACTAATTGCATTCATGCTGATTACACATGCTGCCTTCTCTAAAAAGGATAGCTCAAATATGAGACACAATAGATTTGGGAGGTTCAGAAAAGATAGTTTGTCCAAAATTTAAAATCCAACAATACTATTTCTCTTCAAATACTTTATCATAAGTTTGCTAGGGCCAACAGGTGAAATGTATCATTTTCTGATGAATTGCATCTTGAATTCATCTTAAAATTTTAATTATGAATTTGTCATAAAATTATAAACAAGATGAATTCATCATGCAATCATAAAAAACAACACATTCAGCTGCTGAAAGAGTCAAGTGACAAATTTCATATTTGTAGTAATCCTATTAATGTTCTATCTTTGATATTGAGCACTTTATTACAAAGGCTTCTAGCCTTAAATGTCTTTTCTTTCAGACTTCCACTTACTGACAGCATTTCTGACTTTACACTATATTTGTTTATCACTATATATATATATATATAGATAGATAGATAGATAGATAGAAATATATAAACTCTGAGCTAATCTTCAATATTTTTTATACAATAGTTATTGCTCTCAATAGCTATTGAGCACTTTTTTTTCAAAAATTCTGTTTACTACATTAAATTATATAATCTTACATATATCAATAGATGTTATTTTTATATATATATATTGAAATGTGTAGACAGATAGCAACAACAACAATAAAAGTTTTATGTTGTCAAAAATACCATCGACCTGAGTAATTTTGGAAGACATCACACTTAAGGTATGCAATCCTTGCAAATACAAGCTCAGTTTCAAGAGATAGACCAAGACATGTACACACACATACTATACTTAAACAGGCACACACGCACATGCACCCCCCCACACACACAGAGGACGTATACATAATCATCAGGCTGCTTTGTATCAGTCTAGTCTTAAAAATGTGCCACAATAAAGAGCCAGCCTGTTTTTTTGTAATATAGGTGAAAATTATATGAGATCACAATCTTAAATGCTTGATGGGGCCGGATGACCTAGATTTGCTGACCTTCATGAAGGTTGTTGTATAAGTCATACTTGGAACTCATTTCCCTCAAAAGAAAGATGAAGAACTAAATTTGTATGATTCTTCTGATAATGTTTTAGTTTCCAATTGATTAACAGAAGAGGTGTTGCAACATTCTCAATGCTTTCTTTTGACACTAAGGAAAGAGTAATAAGAAAGAATGTCAGATTAAAAATAAAATCCATTAATTTCTTAAAAATTACTTCTTCTTTATGTACCATGTCCCTTCATGACATAAACGATCATGACTCTCCACAACCTCCTGTCCCTTGTAGCTCTTAATAAATTTTGTTTTTTTGTTATTTCTACCAAGCCCCATTCCACCATCCATGTACTTGAGCTCATTAAGTATGTTATGCATTGTCTTCCGCTGTCCTTCTTGTCCTCTATCTCTCCTGTGAGCATCAGTTTTTCCAAGCCCTCCTTCCTCGTTATATGCCCTAGAAACTTCAACTGTTTTTTCCTGATGTTAAGTATTAGTTTCCTTTTAGTTTAGGTTTCTCCAAAACTTTGTTGTTACTCACATATTCAGTCCATCATTCTCAGTATCCTTATGTAGAACCACATTTCTACTGCTTCATCTCAAATTTTAAAAACTCCCAGTGTCTCTTGTTCATGTGTAGTCACAACAACATAAACCAACCCAGTTCAATGAAGTCCTAATGGATGAAATGCATCACAAAATGTTTTTCCAATTTATCATACATCTTTTCTTTCAAATATATATATATATATATATATATATATATATATATATATATATATATATATATATATATGTATATATATTGATTGTAGTTGGGATCATTGAGTCATTGTGAATGATCCTTTCTTTAGCTGCATAGCATGTGATTTACCAGAGCACTTGTATATGCATTATAAAAAGAATATACAAACATATATATGGTGGTGGCTGGCTGCTCAGATACAAGTATACCTGTCTGCTTGGGTAGCTAACTAATCCTTGTTGAAGATGCCTGCTCAAACACATTTCTGTTTGTTCAATAACCACAGTAGCCACCTGTGGTTCATACTGCAACTATGCTGAGTGGACCTTAGTTACAGTTTCTGGGAGAGAGTGAATTATCTGATGTGATCAACAGTTTGAACAAGGCCAGTACTCATGTCCTTGATGACTTGTGACTGTGTACTAGCACAACCATTGATGGCTTCTAAATAGTTCCATCCACTTAATTTCACTCACAAGGCTTAGGTCAAACCATGGTTTGGTTTTCTGGCACTTTCCAAACGTGCCACACACTAGGATCACCTCGCCAAGACTGATTGCATTAAGAAGTCACATTCCTGATTAATTAACCATGAGATTCGAACCTGGGTTTCATGGTTGGAAACTAAACATTCTAACCACTTGGTCATGTGCCCATATATATATATATATATATATATATATATATATATGCAAAAAAGGAATACAAACATAAAGTTTGTCACTTACATTTCTAAAGAATTAATGGATTTATATTTTTTAATCTGACATTATTTATTACTTCAAACTGCATTATCATGGCTACTTATATTTGAAATCAACACCTAGTGTTATTACATCTATCAACCTGTACATTTGAGAAATCTTAATAAAGAAAATGTGCTCTCTGGCATGGATCAAACCTGTGTCCCCCTTTGTAGTAGAAACTCCCAGTTGATCTGGTGTATTTTACCACTTGCTTATGCTGAACTGTGACGCTCTCTGTAGCTGATTGGTAAAAGAACACCAGACCAAACAGTGGTTTCTGCTATAAAGTGAATATGCAAGTACTTTCGACTGTACATTCAGTCATCTTCAGGCATTTAAGAAAGACTTATACAGCTTATAATTTTAAAAAACAATTATCATAACATTCATCAAGTGATTAGTAGGTTAATGCACCTTTAAAATTTTGTTAGCAAAGATATTTCACCATTTTATATCATTAGCTTTACTAATTTACTTTTTTGTATGAATGATTCATTGTAATATATATATATATATATATATATATATATATATATATATATATATATATACACACACACAGACAGGGTAAGGCAAAAGTTGCACACCATACGGATAATTTATTAAAAGTATAATTAAAAGTAAAATTTTATTTACTAATTATTTAATTGTTATATGTGCTATTCAAAATTTCCACCTCCTTTTTCAAATCCCATTTCAATTCTGTGCCTGCATGATTCATTAACATGTCAGAGAGTTTCCTCTGTCATTTTACTGCATTCATATTTAATTCTTTCTTTAAGTTCCTCAATATTTTTTGGGTGCATCTGATAAACAACCAATTTCAAATGGCCTCACAGAAAAAAAATCCAAGAATGTGAGATCTAATAACCTCAGTTGCGATTCAACAGGACCTCTTCAACCTATCCATTAACCCTTACGGTGTGTGTCTTTTGCGTGAGAAAGAAAGAATGGAAATGGTAACATTAGATGTTTCTTTATGAGGACACATTTGGCATTCATTGACTGAGCAACACTACATTCAGTTCAAATTTATAAAATCTTTCTCTATAAACGATTTTTCAGGGAAATAGCTTTCTTATGTCCAGTAGCTTTTCTAGCATTGACAGGGTTTTCCTCCCGTGCCTTTTGTTTGAGGTAGCATGGAAAGTCAGTATCTTGATTATGTCATTATTCTCTCTTTGAATTACATGTTTTATACATTTTAGTTGTTGCTACTGTTGAAAGTCTTCAAGTGATGTGCTTTCTGTTATTTGGTATAGTTCTTTGTGATTCTATAGTGTGAGTCCATGAGTTTCAATGAATGATGGTCCTAAGACCTAAACACTTCTCTTGCTCAAAGCCATTTTTAGCCATCAATATGAGAAAGCAGTTCTATTCAGACAACAGTTATAAAAATGGCTAAAATCGGTTAAATGTTCTGCCTATATTCTTAATTTTTTTGGCTGACCTAAAATCATCATCTATTCAAAGTTTATGTCAAAATGATTTATTTTGGTGATACAACATCAATGTCAGCTTGATACCACTAAAGAGTGAACATTTTTTTGGCTTTTTAATCCACTTCCTCCATTTCTGCTTTTTACCGCAAAAGCTGCATTTTAGTTTTAACCTTTAACTGACTTTACTGCATCCAACTGCCTTTTCTTCTCAGTACATTTATCACATGTAAGGGACTTACAGTCTGAAAGAACAACTTATTTTTTGGCTTCTTTTCTCAAAATTCCTAACTAAGCAGTAATGGAGATTCTTTGCAAGAATTTCAGATAATACAAATATTAAGAAAACAGGAAAAAATCAAATCAAATTCATTTGCCCTAAAACAACAGCTCAAAAGAAAGAGAAAGCAATGCAAACACTAAATGAATAAATTCTATTTGACTTTCATGTAAACATTACCAAGTTCAAATCTCAGCTTAGTCACTTTTGTTCATTTTCACACTAAAGCATGAATCTATCTCTTTTTCTCCCTAGCTACCAGTTAAATAGAATAATAATCCAAACTTTCTAGCCTTGAGTAGCAGCCAGTAGAAGAAAAGGCCTATTCTGAATTCAAAACTGTGGAGAAAGAAATTGGAATCCACTCCACTATTTCCCGAGAAGTCATAGAAATTCACAGATAATATAGTAAAGAAATCTGTGGAGAGTCATGATTGCCTATGTCCTGAAGGGACATAGCATAAAACCACAGGATAGAATACACAGTAGCTTTATTTATCTACATAAGTATTCCATAATAGTTCAGTTTTGTTCAAGTTTCTTATCTTCGAAAGTGTTGTCATAACTGAGAGATCACTGAGGTTGAATCCAATTATTATAGGTTCTCAATCTTAATTCTATTTCTTGCAACTTCACTTTGAAATTATTTGCATTAGCTTATTTTGGCATGGATTAATATCAGATTTCTTAGACTTAAAATAAGAGTTAACCTTCAGGCCAAGTAACTGTGCCCAGGATATCAATTTATTAATTCATTTTATCCATCTGTATTCATGTAAGCCTTGATTTAATTGGACAAGCAAGTTTCATAATAGGTTTTAATTATGAAACTCCCAGTGAAAATGAAATACACATGCTTTGGCTTGCAAGATTGTCATTTTAACCACTGTATGACTATACTAGCATTTATTGCATTATATTGCATAATATGGGTTGATGTAGTGGTTGTGAAAGGGATTCAATTTTACTTCAGTTCCTTCTAAAGCCTATTTCAAATCTATACTTCTAATGTCTCCACCTACACTCTAAAATTAATAGGAATAGATAGGTTCACATATCATTCAGTTTACACTCCTATCTGGTTTTTTGAACTGGAGTAGAGGTTTATCCCTTGTTTACTGTTTAGGATTGGATTTCTGATTCCTTTCAAGGTCTTTTCATTCTTTTTCACTCCCAGTAACCCTTTGCATTATCATCTTGCTTAGAGTGAATTGATTAAATATATATATATATTGAACAATATTGGAGAAATTGTATGACAAAGTAGAAAAAATTTTCTTGTGGTGTGTTTCATCTTTTTTGTATATATATATATATATATATATATATATATATATATACACTCACACACACACACACATATATATATATATATATATATATATATACAAAAGATGAAACACACCACAAGAAAACTGTGGAAAAAATCGTTTTTTGTGTGTGTGTGTGTGTAGATATATATATATATATATATATATATATATATACACAAAAGATGAAACACACCACAAGAAATATATATATATATATATATATATATATATATATAGATATAGATATAGATATAGATATATAAGACTTTCATTTCATTTTCTTTAAAAGGTCTAAGCAAATAGTATTGCAAATGAAATATTGAATTTCATGTATGATTTACTTTGATTGCATCATGTTCTTTTTTTTGAGGGGGGAGCCATTAATCACTCACAATTCTTTATAGAAGCATTACATAAAGCAATAAATTTAAAAATCTCAACCTATAAATCTTGTCTTTCCTCATCAGTTAAACTTAAGACTTTTAATCTACAAATGCATCAAACAAATTAGAATGTTTTTTTGTTTTTTTTTAAATAATAATTATTGAAGAATAAAACTATCACCATTTCCTTGATAAATCTTTCTTGGCAATTAATATTTTTTTACAAAGTGTAATGTTGTATCTCTATCTATAAAAGGCAGGATGTGTGTATGTAATGAATGCATGGCCGCAATTTTCGATGGATTTGCACCAAAATTTACATGCACATGCTCCATGTTAGCGGGAAGGCCAAGACCAACTCCCATTGATAGTGGAAATAATCGATATTTTCATGCTTCTACGGCACTTTTCATGTAGTTTGCGGCCATTTTCTACTGGCCAGAGTGAGAGCCTATAGCTGGCTGCCACAAATAGGCAGGAAGATTCTATTGGCCAGCGTGAGAGCCAACAGCTGACTGACACGAATGTTAACTAGCATGCTAGTATGCAAAAAAAATGGATAGCTGCATTCGTCACAAGTGGGAAAAATTTAAATCTGTATGGCACTTTACTCCAATTGGCTCATTCGCTTGCTTAAGCTCAATGTTGATTCTGATTCCGCAGAACTGGGTTGGGTGTGAAAAAGTATTTGTTGTTAACATTCTTTTTTCATTTGGTTTTTCCAGTTATGAGTCCTTTTTTAAAGCTGATCGTTTTGTGTTCATTTTGTTTAGTTCTTTTTTTGTAACAGATTTAATGTTTAGTATAGAGCTTAGAAAAAATTCGCAGTGTGAGATAGGCAAGAAGTAAGGCACGTAGCAACATCAGCATGGCAAAAGGTACTCCTTTAAAGGCAAGGAAGGGCAAAAATATTTTAAGTCAAGTGATAGCGATTGCTGTATGAGTCGTATGATTTTTGAATCAAGGACGGGCAACGCCGGGCCATGCTGCTAGTATAAATTAAATCTGTTTAAAACTTGTCATAGGATTGACATAGTTTTGGTATTAGCCTGTTTTTTGACAAGGCCATATTTATGGAGCACCCAGTAAGGAACAAACTCACTGTTGATGATTTAAAAGTAAAAAAAATTAGGATAATTGTTTTCTTCTTGATCGTAATTTTTCTCAACAGAATCTACCTAACACATTTATAAGTCTATGATTCATCCCCGCATTGAATATTGCTGCCAAATCTAGTTGGGTTCTTCTGCTATGTATTTAGATATTCTTGATAAAATACAAAGAAGAATTTGCAATATTATGACCTGGCATTTCAGCTTAAGTCCCATTCCTACCACTGTAACATAGCTTCCCTGTGCCTTTTCTATAAACTTTCATGGTAAATGAACTTTCATCTTTGTTACCTGGACTTAATGAATTTAAGCATTCTACTAGATTTGTGGCAAGTTTTTGTCATTTTACAGTTGAAATGGCTAAATGTAACTGTAAGTTCTATGTTAACAGCTTTTTCTCTCACACTTCTTGCTTGTGAAACTCTCTTCTGGTTTCTTGCTTTGTAGTCAACATTGATCTTCAAAAATTTAAATGCAATGTCAATTGTTATCTTCTATCTTCTTAATTCTTATTCTTTTATTGTTCTCTCTCCTTAATAATGTTTTCTTTTTCTAATATTCTTTTACACTCTGTAACCCCCTTGCTTCTTAGTGGCTTTATTGCCTTGTTTGGAGTGAAATTATTAAAAAAAAGAAAAGATTTTGAGTAATGCCATCATTTGAATTATTCTTTGTTTGTTAACATATTCTGTTAGACTTATAGTCTAACAGAATATATTTAAAAAAAAAAAAAAAAGCAAGGAAATTATCCTATTATAATTGTGCTTGCTTCCCTTTGCTAGGTCACACAACCATTATGCCCTGCCAATCTCCCCTGTTTTGATCATGTGGAAATAGGGGAAAAGACATTACTTGGTTTCAGTGAGAAAATGAAGAAAAGAAAGAAGGGAAAATAGAAGTGGAGAGAGAGAATCAGATTAAGTTGATAAGAACAGATACTACACTTTGACTTTACACAAAGTTATGACAACCACAATAAAAATGCCATTTTTCAGATGCACAGTATCAAATGACAGACACCGAGTAAGGTAATCACCAAAAATCTAGTTAACAAATAAAATAAAATCATCTGCTGAATTATTTTAAAATTATCATTAAGAGAAATGTTCGTAAGACAGGGATTTGATAAATTAGAAAATACATGAAAAGAATGCTTCGATCTAGGGGCAAAGTTAGAAGGAGTGGTGACAAGACAGATACCAAATAATTTTCTTCTTTCTACATTTTTGTTTTGTATTTAAAAAGAAAAACACAAGCATGACAGTTTTAAAGGATTGTTATTTTGTTTTCTAAATCAGAATGTAATAAAAAACAATGTGTTTTATTTAATTACTTTACAGTGTAAATGTAAAATAAAAAACATGAAAAATGTATGAAGCAACAACATCCTCTTTTTGTCTAGGTTTCAATCTTCCAAAGTTATCTTTCAATGGAAAGAAAAGCTAACTGAGACAATCAGTCCTCACTCATTTTATATGTTTTTCTAGTTTTCTGTTTAAATTGTGATTTTTTTTTATATCTCTTTTCTGCAACAACTTAAGTATTAATACTACCAGAAGCTTTAAATAAAATGCATTTGCTGCATGCAACGTAGTAAAAGGAAGGTATATGATTGACTGAACAGATCTTTGCCTAATCACATATTGCAAAACATTGTGACAGAACATCAGAAAATGGAGCCAATAAAATGCTTTCCAGTTCTGGTTACTGAATACTCATGCAATTTCATTTCCTTTAGAAAAAGGCATAAACTTTAAGTAATCTCTTTTTTTAACCGCTAGTCACTTGATTATGCAAGTAGATATGGGAAGAAAGAATGAAGGCAATACTGTACAGGTCTCTTTCACTCAAATTTAGTTGTAAATTTAATTCCATGAGATATATATATATATATATATATATATATATATATATATATATATATTTGAAAAATAGGACACTAGATAATTCATATATAAAAAAGAAAAGAAATCCGGTTGCGAATATTTATAATATAACTGTTTAATTTAAAGAAGTTTACAATACTTGGTATTCCTTCTCAAAGACATTACTTTTTTTCAACCTGTCTTTATTTTCTGTTCAAATAAATGTATTGCCTTTCATTATTTTTATTTTTGAAGTAATTTGTTGTATATACAGTAAACTAATCTGGAATAATAATTTTCTAATTCCTAACATTTGAAATTTGGAAGATGACAAATTTCATAATGCTGGGATAAATTTACAGGCATTTGTTTCCTAAAATAATAAACATTTTATGTGTTGAAATATTTATTTAATCACTGTATGCATATATATATCTTACAGATTTGTATGAACCCACTACAAAGAAAAAGGTGAAAAAGGTGTTTAAATATGAAAATATAAAATCTTTTTATTTTTGTTTTTTTTACAACTAAATTTTTTCATAACATGCATGAATTTTTACAGTCCTTCTTTGTAGTTATTTGTTAAAATGAAAAGAAATATGATTTCTTTACATATATGCATGAGAAAAAAGTAGAATGGGAGAAAGTGAAGAGGAATTGTAAGTGTCATGTAGCATGGTGAAGAAGACTGGTGAATGAGTAAGGAACCTTTTTAAGCTGATACTTGTGTCTCTATCCTTTTACTGGATTGTCTGGTCTAGAAAAGAAAATACATGTACAAATGCAAACAAAATTGAATAAAAAGCTTAATCACAGTACTTGTCAGTCATGTACAATGAAAATATATATATATATATATATATATATATATATATATATAGTGACACAACTGAGAAAATACGAGAATTTAAGGTCAGCAGAATTTCTGCCAAAAAGTGCTGAATAGATAACTTAAGCTATAATATTCAATAAATTAAGTCACTTGAACTTTTATTTTTTATTGACTATATATATATATATATATATACCTATATTTAGGGTGCAACTTAGGTTTTGTTGTTTACCAGTTCATCAGGCACAAAATATGATTTTAAAAAACAGTAGAATTTTGAGAGTGCAGTGGCATTTGAATATTTCCTATTGTTAAGGGTCACTTTGTGATGATAAAATCTCGTTTTCCAGGTATTTGCTGTTGAACCGAAATAAAATTTGGTTTTACTATTATGCCTGATACTAGCCTTATAGATGATGCCTTTATGCATACATTTGGTATATATATATTTATTAATAGATATTTCTTAGCTCTGTCTAACCACCTCAAGCATTGTTATGTTTACACCTTTAAGTAAATTTGGTAAATATTTATTTGCTTACCTGTGTATGCATGCTAGCATGCATATACGGTTGCTAATATCTAGTTATTTGATTTACCCACCTCTATACCTATATATATATATATATATATATATATATACACTTTGGGTACTAAAACAAAGTGAGCAGATATAGATTCAAAAAGTTACAATTATAGGTAGGTAATTGAGTATTGCCTTGTCTTGAAGGACTCCAAGGCCTAATAGGTAATAGCATGCTTCAGCTATAGAAGTGTTTTCCCTGATTTCCAAAGGCACATTTCTTTAGTAAGCCAGTTGACATTAATTTCATTGTTTAATAAAGTAAAAAACATTTAGTTTTTTGTATTCACTTTCATGCAAATCACCTTTGGTAAAATTATACCTTCATCTCCCACAACTATGGGTTAAAAAGTAGGGCAGCCTGGGTTTTTGAGCCTTAGCTAGCAACCAGTTTAAAAGGAAAACTCCATCCCATAAAAACCTACTTCCTACAGAAACCATAGCAGCAACTCCTGTGGCTGCTATAGTCCTATTGACTCCACAAAGAAGTTGATAGAAAAAGTGTATTTACAGATAGTTATTGACAAACAGCTTTACAAATTAACACCTAATTGTTTAAAAAAAAATCTAAGCAAATGTTGTGATTAGACAATTGTTAAGAAATCATTTTAGTTATCATATTGGCACACTGTGTTTTTCAAAACAAAAGTTCTTTATCCTATTTTCAGATCAAATTAAATAATATCTAATGAAATTAGCACTATCTAAATTCAATATATTCAACATGCACAGCAAGATGATCCTACAACTAGAAAATCTACAAGGATTCATTATACAAGGATATAATCTTAACAACATAAGATTTGAATATTACACTCTCTTGATAGCAGACTAAGAAAGAAAGAAGTTTTAGGCAAGGTAGTAAAAGAAAGCAAGAAGAAAGGACTAACTCTCAACTATAAAAAGACTGTAAGAATGCATGGTTGTTAGTAAAAGAGACAGCCCTGGTTGTATGCTATGTATTACAGATGTCAAAAATCAAGCAGATACAGAAATTTAACTTTTTTTTAATCATTTCACACCAAGCAGGCAATAAAGCCCCTAAGATGCAAGGGGCTACTGAGAGTGAAAGAAGCTGAGAAAACATTATTGATTACAAAAAACAATAAAAGAACAAGATTTAAAAAAAACAAAAGATGAAGATTAACATTGCATTTAAATTTTTGAAGAGTTCCACAGACGAGAAGTGTGAGAGAAGAAACTTATGGTGGTGGAAAAGTGAGTGAAGCTAAGATGACAGGTCAGGACCAATGACATTGCAGAGTATTCTTTGGATTTTCAATTTTATAATGGATTCAGGGTATGTGCCATCACTGCTTTCCTTCTAATTCCAGATCATTGTTTCTATTTTGGAAAAGTTTATCTTGTTAGAGGATGTTGGTTTTTTTGTTCAAGATCATTGTTGGCTCAATTATGAATACCTATATCATCAGCATAGCCATCCTCCTCATCAGTACACTGGCCTAGGGAGTGAAAATACAGTAGGGGAATAAACTGCATTGGAAGATATGCCAAAATTATAAATCTCCTCATGCAGAACAATGGTACAAGCACAAATGATGACCAGTGATAGAAGGTGAAAATATTACAGAGCTCTGGGACTTCCCCATGCATACCAACTGCACTATACAAATCAAGAGACTAGATTCATTAATAAAAGATTTTGACAAACATGTCCTATGTCATAGACATAGCCATCCTGTGGATATCAGCAAAATATTAGAGAAAATTTCAGCAAAATATTAGACACTAAAAACAGAAATTGCAAGAATGTAGCATTTAAACACAACCACGATTGGAAGAAGATAAATAAATTATTATATATCAGAACAATTTAAATAAAAGATTAAAAGATTATATGAACACAAAAGCGATCTTTTACAAAACAATGCACTCATTGTATTAGTTGCTTACTGTAATGAGCATAATTTTGATTTAAAAAATGCTATTTTTCTTAAAAAAGAAAGCAATTTACTTAGATAAAAAATATATAAAAAGTGCTTTAATTGCTAGATCATCTACAGTAAATTTGCATCCAGGTTCTTGCAACATTTCACCTTTCTTGTCAGACGTTCTATTTTCAAATGTGGGATATTTAATAACAAAAGTGATAAAAAACACAAAGAAAAAGAAACTAAATGAAATTGGCTAGACTATATAGCCAAACACTTAAAAAAAAGACTGAAATTTAAAAGTTTAGATTTCAGCATTTTCAGCATTTTTTAGTATTTCCTATCTGTGCACAATTATAAGCAATATTTGCATTTTTATATTCCCTCTTCCCTTCATATGTATATATAATTACACCAACAAAAATATTGCTATAACCAGCTGAAGTCATAAAGGACAAAACATGTCATACAAAAACCTTTTTCCTCTTTGTCATTAATTTTCCTAACAACTACTGTTCCAGTAATAATAGAACTGTTGACAAATAACTAGAAAAACTTTCTGAATGTAATATGCTTAAATGATTTCTGAAAAAAGAACAATGTTTCTTTATCTCAGGTCTTGTGGAAAGATATGGTAAAAGATTGTATCAAACAACAAATCAGGGAATCTGAGAATATTAATAATGATGGTCATGATCATGATAAACTGGAAATGATGCTGATGCTGCTACTGCTGCTGCTGATGATCTGGAAATGATGATGATCATGATAAACTGGGAATGATGATGATGATGATGATGATGATGATGATGATGATGATGATGATGATCTGGAAATGATGATGATCATGATAAACTGGAAATTATGATGATAAACTTTTTCTTATCATTTTTTAAAATATTTTCTTTCAATTATTCTGATATTAGACCCGAGAAGCAGAAATTGCAAGAATGTAGCATTTAAACACAATTGTTCCAGTAATAATAAGATCACTAGGAATTATGAATAAAAGAATAGTGATCTATACATTAAGGAAATCCTGTGAAATCCATCACTATCCAAGATAGAAAAGTTTGTGCTCATGAGAACTGTTCACACATGATTAGAAAAACTCCCTGAATGTAATAAGCTTAATTGATTTCTAAAAAATAAAACATTTCTATACTCCAGGTCTTGTGGGTGGAAGTGGTAAAGGATTGTATTAAACAGCAAATCAGGGAAACTAGGAATTAGTGCTGGTCATGAATTGGATTCTCTTTCTAATGACTTGTGTCTTCTTGCAGGTGATGATTTGTCCTTTCTTCAGAAGCTAGTATACATCACTTAGTTGAAAATTGTTATTTTTATTAAGAATATTTAGTTTACTGACTTTGACCAGTTAGAGAACAAAGAAACTGATAGCAGAGATGGTTGATATACACTAGTCAATGTCAAGCTGGCATACATTTTTTTTTCTTCTCTTCTTTCTTGCTTAATTATCATTTCTCTGACACACGAAAAAAAGCAAGAAAAAAGAAATCAAGCTAATAAAAGTCATCCAGATTTTTGGTGAAATCTAAAACAAAGTCAGTCATCACAGGCAGAGCCAACCCAGCCATCTTACACCCATCTGTTCTACCCCCACTCCGTGATATGATCACTTCCTAACCTGAAAGTGAGAAGATTGGCACAATTATGCAAATTATGTGATGTTTGTTGACATTCTGCCAGTTACTTACTTTTATTTAACCTTCTCCTTATAGGCAGAACCAATAAAAGTAATTCTGCCTGTAGGTACATTTCTGAATACTCACACATATACATGAACGCTCTCATGAGTTTCACCTTCAACTTGGCCCTGTCTTATTTTCAATTTGGAAAAGATATCTGTGATAAACTTACTGAAAACTTGTTTGGTTACATTACAGATAATCTCTATTATAAAAGAAGGCCTGATTCTGTGTCTGTCACGCACTGTGTGCACGTGACTTTCCATGCACGAATATGAGGTTTATCCATATGTCTGTGTTGTGTGTGAGTGACTTACATGTATTTGTACCATTTAATGGACACACAGGCGCACGCGCGTGCACACACACACACACACACACTTTCATACACTCTTTGACTAATAATAATTTGAATAATCCATTTCCTTCCCAGTCAGTGTAGACAACCCCTATCCTAAGTTGAACAATAAAATCATAAAGTTGAAGACATGAAAAAAAACTTAATTTTTTAAAACTGTTATGAAGTGTACTTTCCTTCCTATTTTATCAATGCAACAGTAGTTGTTTATCTCACATGCCAAAAGCTGTTCTACTCTTATTACTTGGCCATTTATATTAGTCTATGCCTTAACTATGCTAATTAGACAGTCATTTACATATCACTACATAAACCCTAAAGAAATCAGATTTTATTGAACTTTGGGGAAATTCTTCACTAATATAAATCATTTTTTTTTTAAATTTTTCTAGAAATATTTTAAGGTCTATCATTGAATTAAAATATACCTGTGCGCACACAAATGTACATACATAGAATTTAAAGAACACTGAAATTGATATCTGTGTCACAAGGGTTAATTTAAATTTTTGTCTGGCAATAATCCTGGGATAATAGGAAAGAGTATAATCCTGAAAAGTGTTGTCCTTTGAAGTCATTTTTATGACTTCACCATTTAAGCTGAATATATTTTCTAAATGTAAATTAAATGAAGAATTTAGATCTGAAATTTGTTCATCTTGCCATCAGCAAAGTGATGAGTACAGAACTAGTTTGTATTGATGGAAAAAAAATGACATTCCATTCTTCTTGTAAATATATGTTTAACTAATTAACCTAGTATCCAGATTACAAGTATTTTTTTCTATTCCATATTGAATTTGAGTACTTGTAAAATCGCCTTGTTCACAATGCTTACTCATTTACACTTTAAAAGTTTTACATCATTCAAAAATATCATCCCAAACTTTCCAAAATACTTTTCCCACATATTATATAATTTGTAATATAATCCTCTATATTGAACATTCATACAGTAACTAAAAGAAACTGCCTCTTTTTTGGTTTGAATAAATAGCATCTCTTTACTTAACCACTTCCTGTATGTTGGTTCCTATCTATACAGTCAAGGGCAGTGACACTATTCATCTTAACAATCACTGCTCAAGTTTTATATTAAATAAAAAATTGATTTTGTATATTTTTGTTGTTACAACTTTTGATAATTGCAAATATGATGTGTTCCACTTTACATGATGATCTTTGCAATAGAAAATGAATTGTCAGTAAATTTTATGGGGTGGAACTGTTTCATAGACATTGCCAAAAATGCAGTATTTACAGGGTACAATGGGTAAAATGTCACCATATTTTTAATTCCATGCATATGCATTGTTTTTTTTATCTTGTTGACTGCGCAGTATAGTAGGGTCAGTTGGGCACTGACAGTGAGAAAAAGAACACCATGATGCAATTTGCTCCACCAGAAATTTAGAAACAGCATGCTGTACTGCTTAGCATTCATGCTGGAAGCTCCAATATGAACTTTTCAGAGAATTTGGGTTTCAATCTGAGGACAGTGCAGATGATTCTGTTAGATTTGGATGAGTCTAATGGTGATTACGAAGGTACAGCAACTCACGCTGATCATTCTGATAAGAAAAAATTTCCGAATTTGTTGGTGAGGGCCTCAGACTCAACATGGAGGCCACACATGCAGGAGAACCAAGACATGGCTGTGAGAAAATTTCTGCAACCACATCAGTCCTTACATCTGGCCCCCTAACTCCCTAGACTGAAATAACCTTGATTATTATGTGTGTTGCTCAGTTGAGTGAGAGACCAAAAAAACTCCTTATAATACCAAAGATGAAGTGAAGCCAAGGATTATGGGAGCATTCACCAACTTAAACAAGGAGACCATCCAGAAGAGTTGCAGGAGATTCTGAAGTTGTCTGGAGTCTGTGGTTGAAGCCAATTGTGATTTTATTGAATAAATTTACTCTTTAATATTTCAAGATATTTTTGTGCAATTTTGATAAATATATCTGTTAAAATAAAATTTCAGTGTTATTTTAATTTTTGCATAATTTAGACAACAATTTATCCATCATACCCTGTATATCCAATGCTATCTTTGTTGTCTAAATGCATAAACTCTCAGGTTGTTAAAAATGACATGTTAGGTCAATGCAAAAGTTTCTAGCTTTTAAACAATTTCTCAATGCTACAAAACCTAAATGTAGCATGAAGAGGCAGGGATATGTTGAAATTAACCTAAACACCCCCTCATTTATTGTTTAAATAATAAGATTTATATATGGAAAATCATTGTTATTCTTAAAAAAATATTTCTAATGCAATATTCTTTTGCAAGAAAAAGAGTTGTTCTTACAATTGAAAATTATGTTTTGGCTTTAAATAACCCCGAAAAGGTTGATAAGCCATAAAAATACAAACAGAAGAAACTATAGAAAGATGTATTTCAGTTTGAATTTCTGGGATGAGGAGTTTACAGGTGGACTATTGTCCTCATTTTTGTTGTTGTTACCTCAAAGTTTTGACCCTTGTGCTTTCTGGTTATCATCAGGTGCTTGACAATCCAGATAACCTACAAAGAATTTCAAAAGTCCCTTTAGGTTACCCAGACAGAGAATTTTGAAATTTTCTGTAGGTTACCCAGATCAACAAACACATGATGAAGACCAGAGAGCACAACTGCCAAGATATTATGATAACAACAACAAAAATGAGGACAAAAGACTGCATGTAATTAGTGTAAATAGACAGATGGGTATAGATAATTAGGCTGAAGAATCTTGAGGCATCACCATGCAATGTTGATTCCCATGTCCACACTATCTTTCTGTCTAGTATATATATATATATATATATATATATATATATATATATATATATATATCATATTATTAATACAATAGTATCAAAGTTTGCTACTCACAGTTAGCTCTGCTGACTTTGACATTGAGACTTCAGTTTATTTTATATTTTAAGTGTTTATATATATACAGTGTAATGCAAAAGTTTGCAACACATTACAAAAAATGTTTTTTAGGTATTTTTAATAAAGTTACATTAATTAAAATATATAAAATATATTTAGGTATTCAGTGAGACAATCAGATTTTTTTTTAAATTTCTAAAAAGTATCCCACGAAGAAAAACAGATATTTAGTAACTCAAAAGTTTACAACAATTTTTTTTATTTACAGCAGCTTTTTTTATAAAAGTGTTCAAATTTTCTAGAATGTTCCAAATTAGGATGGGGTTGTTTTTTAGAATGTTCCAGATTATTTTTTATGATTACTTTTAGGAATGATTAAAAGTATTGTGTCATTCTTTTTCTGTTAACCGTCCTTTAAACATTGACAAAATGGGGAAAAGCAAAATAATTGATCAAGACTTCCGTAAACGTATTGTTGACCTTCATAAAAATGGACTTGGTTATAGGAAGATATCTAGTCATTTAAATGTGCCAGTGAGATCAGTTGGTATGATAGTTCATCACTAGAAGGCGTGTTATTCCATTCATCTCCCCAAAATGCTCTGGTCATCCTAGAAAGGTAACGGAATGTACAGCAAGATTATTGGTGAGAAAAGTTGACAATAAACCCCGAGTTATGCTTAAAGAACTTTAGGGAGGACTAGAAGTAAATGGAGTAAAAGTGAGTACAGATACAATTAGTCATTGACTTCACTGATATGATATCTTTTTGAGGATTCCGAGGAAAAAAACACTTCTTAAGTGAAAACATGTTCTTGCTAGACTGGATTTTGCAAACGAGCATTGTATCAAACCTGCAGCATTTTTGGAAAATGTACTTTGGTCAAATGAAATGAAAATTGAACTTTTTGGCAGAAATGTTGTGGCAAAGGTCTGGAGAAAGAAGGGTACTGAATATTCACTGAAGAATACTATCTCATGAATGGAACATATTATAGGGATATTTTGGAGAGAAATTTACATATGAGTGCACATTCGCTAGGCTTGAAACCAGGTTAGGTCTTTCAACAAGACAACGATCCTAAACATACTGCAAAGCTTACAAAATCATGGTTAAGTTCAAATAGAATAAACATTCTAAAATGGCCAAGTCAATCTCCAAATCTCAATCTGATTGAAAATTTATGGAGAGAGCTGAAACTGAGAATTCAAAGAAGGAACCTGCAAAACCTGCATGAAATAAAGCAATTTTGTCATGAAGAATGGAAAAAAATTTTCCAAGAAATATGCAAGAAATTCATAGAAGACTACTCTAAACGCCCACATGCTGTAATTAGCAATAATGGTTATGCTACAATTTGATTTAATAAATGTATTGTAAACTTTTGCATTATTTAATATTGATTTTTCTTCATGGGATATTTTTATTGATTATTTTTTAAAATCTGATTGTTTAACTAAAGGCTTAAACATGTATTATTAGAAGTAAAATCTGTGTTAAAAATACCTAAAGAAACATTTTTTGTAATGTGTTGTAAACTTTTGGATGGCATTGTATATATATATATATTTTTACAGTGAGGTTCACTTGAGGAAGAGGGTTATGTTTGTGTCTATAGATGTGGAAGATAACAGTTAACCCTGGCCTTGAACAGGTTAACATTGTAATAATTGTGGAACCATATTGTTGGGAGTCAGTCTCACAGGGCTGTGGTTCACGGAAAGAAGCTGCTCAAGTGAAACTTACTTCTCACCAAAGGAATGTGAAGGGAATGTAGGTGGTTTGCCACTATGTAAGTTGCATGGAGTGTTCTTGCTGTGAAGGTTTGCATTGGCAGATCCAGGGAATGTAGTTTGTCTGAGTAGTTTGATCAGTGAGAGGGTTGCCACATCCTGCCTGAAGGAAAGGGGTTCAGTGGTGGAGAATAATTCATCACCCACAAGGGCTTGGAAACACTTTTGAACTCAAGGCTAGAAAGTTAGGTCTGGGCAGCACCCACTCTATTTTTGGCCTGATTTGGCTCTTGTAAAGGTAGAGGATAGCAGAAAGAGTCAAGTACTTACTGGAGCACTACAGAGAGCTGAACATTTTACCTGCATCCTTAGCAATGGATCATATGTATGATTTCCACTTCAGGTCGGGTATAAGTTTGAGGCCTAACAGTCTTTCAAGGCATGGTGCTTCCGAAGAGGACATCCGTTCATCCTGATTGGTGATAGTTTAGGGTCAGATTGGAGATGATGGAATGTAACTAGCTTGGTCTTTGAGACATTGAATGTAACCAGCCAGTTTATATATGTATATATATATATTATTTAAAATTTACTATATTTATGGGGAAAGACTGCTCACTATCAGTGATAGAGCATTTATAGATATAGACAGTGTGGAAATACAGATCAACACTGCATGGTGACTGTTAATCTCATGTCTTAAACAATCTTTAGCAGCCCAAAGATCACTTGAGGTGTGAAACTGATAATCATCATGCAGTGTTGATTCTTAAGTCAACAGAGTATACATATATGCATATGATAAAAATACATTTTTAAGGTATTCTATATTTATAAGTAAATCTGCTAAATGTCAGAGATAGAGCATATGTAAATATAAAAGCAGACACTGAGGTCAACACTGTGTGGTGACAGTCTGTTTCATACTTGAACACAATCTTTTGGCCTCAAGATTGTGTTCAAGCATGAAACAGACTGTCGCTGATCAGTCTTGACCTCAGCATGCACTTATTGTTATATTCCGTGCTAATAGGAATATATACTTGAACAACATGGTGGACAAAAAATGTAAAGGTTTATTGTAAAAACCAGTACAATAAGAAATGAGGTAACAGTTATGTGCACAATCATCGCAAATCAATCCAGTAGTCAGTGCTACTATTGGAAGGTCGGTAGTTCTCGCATAAATCTGAGTCGAACTCAACAGATCCCAGCTAGACTCCTGTAGTCCATTGCCTTATGGATACTTATAGGTAGTTACTACCTGTAGTGTAGTTACTCATGGGGGTGACAGCTTATTCCATTACATCACTTATATATATATATATATATATATATATATATATGTATGTATGTATGCATATCTCTATTTTTTAAAGAAATAATTATTTTTTACTTATTAATCTGGCAGATTTTATCACTTAAACAGTATCTTTATTGGATACTTGTATTTTTGTAGATGCTCTGTCTATTTATTAAATAGTCATATGTGCTGGTGTCTGAGCTGTCGGTTCCTAGGAATTGAGCTGCTTGACCCTCATATGTCAAATATGACGGGAGAGTTCCCCATATTTATTTATTTTCGTCAGCTGGACTTAATATTCGAGAAATCTTATTAAAGAAAAATGTGCTCTCCTTCTGGCAGGACTTGAACCTGCCTCCCCCTTGTCAGGGGAAAATCATCATTAGTCTTGATAAAATGAGTATGTATACATATGCATGTGTATGTATATGTATTTAGAGTGAAGAGAGAGAGAATTGCAAATATATACACTCTCTCTTTCTTACAGACTCACAAGCACATTTACATGCACACACGCATATGTATAAAGATAAAGGAATTCATATATATTATGTTTTAAATTCATTGGACTGCCCTATCTGTGCTATTTATCAACTTGTAAAAGATATTTGGCGTATTTGTGATACACCCACTGAAAACATGTTTGGTTACATTCTATGTTTATAATTACATGACTTAATTGAGGAAATGGCATTTCACATCATTATATCTGTACGTATATATTCCCTAAATTTGATACATGCAGGCAAAAAAGTCTGTATATTTGTATATGTATCTCTATCAACATATAATTGTTCTTTTGTGTAAGTTTTCCTTTCTGAGGAAATTCTTGAAAAATATTTGTTCACAAATCTGTTATTTTTTTTATTTATCTACCACTCCTTTTAACATATTAATCAGTCTTTCTGATAAGAGATTTCGAGGGTGGTAGGCATACTTATTGTGCGGTGATCTGTTCTTCACTGAGGGCTCCATGAGTGGAATCTTGTGCTACATTTTATTCTGCTCACAAATAGCATCATTAGTTTATGCTGTGAGTGAAGTTCTATTTTTTCTTTCTCTCCATCATGGAATAAGTACTTTAGCATACATGAATGTATAAATGAATTATGTTGAGTTGTAAATAATTACCACTTTTGCTTATCAACTTTATTTGTCAAAAAACAAAGTACAATTACATTTTATTCAATTATATATTTGCCATTATGCACAATGGTTTGTTTCCTCTTCTCCCTCTAGTTATGGGTTAATTAGTAAGACTTTTATCACTAAATCTTTATTATCTAAAAAGAAAAAAATCTCACAATCTAAAAACCATTTCTGGCTTTAAATAGCTTACAAAGGATTGATAAGACATAAAAACCTAATCAATAAAAAAAACAAAAAACAAATACAATAGTTCTACTGAATTTGGGAGTAATTCATTTCTGTTATAGTTGGACTTCTTGACACAAAGCTTATTGTGTATTTGTGTCCATCTACAACTTGGGGAAATACAACTCCCAAACTATATGGTAATGCATCACAGGCAAAAACAAATGGGTGAGATGAGTCTTAGTGCATTAATACTGGTGATATTTGTAGCATATGTTTGGCTTTTTGGAAAGATTTCTCTTGAAGACTAATCCATTCCCAAAATGTGTTTTTTTATCATAAGCATTTCAGTGGTTCCATGAGATAGATTTGTATAAACATGTCATAATATCTAAGTTGGATTGTAAATAATTTCCTCTTTTGTTTATCAACTTTATTCTTCAAAAAATAAAGTTCAGTTAACATTTTATTCAATTATATATCTACTGTTATTTGCAATGTCTTGTTTCCACTTTGGAAGGTTTTTGATATCCTTTGAGTAAATTTCCACAGGATTTGATGTGAAAAAGGTTTTTTGACAAATTTTTAAATCTGGTTTTAATTAGAGAATGTTTTCCTCTTCAAACTGTTTTGAAGCAATCAAAAAGAGGTAATAATTGGTTGGTGCAAGGTCAGGTGTATATGGTGGATGGGGTAGAACTGATCAACTGATTTCCAAAATTTTTTCCTGTGTTATTCTTACTGAATGTGCAGCCTTCTGTTGTCATGAAACGAAACAGCCTTTTTCATATTGATAATTGCAGAGTGCTTTATAAATATTGGGTTGACAACTAAGTTCCTGCAATTTTTTAAAATTTAAATCATTTAAAAGTCTAATAAAAAGTAACAACTAATTAATCAGTAATGTATTCTCTCTTGTTTACAACTTCTTCCTAAAGTTCAACAAGATTTTCAATACCTCATTGGTAGAAATTACCGTGTTTCAACTCAAAAAAATCATCCAACCAAGCTCTCAATTCTGCATCAGTATTGAACAAAACTCTGTGCATAGCATTTGAAAGAGATCAAAAGAGGTGGAAATCCATTGGTGCCAAATCAGGAGAGTGCAGCGGGTGTGGCAGCACTTCCCAGCCATGTGTTTGAATGGCTTCCTTGGTCATATTGGCAATATGAGGGTGGGTGTTGTTGTACAGCAAAAGAATTCCATGTTACTGATAAGGTCTTTTCTCTTGAATAGCCATGTTGAGTCATTCTATCTGTTGAGCATAGAGTTCCGCATTGACCATTTGGTTCCATTCAAGCAATTCATAATGGATTATCCCTTCCCAGTCCCACCATACACATAACATCGTTTTGTGCGGATGAAAATCTTGTTTCACATGCAGTGTTGCTTGTTTACCAGGGCTAAGCCATTCCTTGCATTGCTTCATATTGACGTACAGGCACTATTTTTCATTGCCAGTAATGATTTGGTAAAGAAATCATTGCTTGTGTCCATGAGTTGAGCAGTGACGAGCAAGCAAACCAGCGAAAATTGTGGCTCGTTGATTTTTGTTATTGTCACTTAAAGCATGCAGAACCCATGCACCACACTTTTGAACCTTTCCCATCGAGTGAAGATGCTTTTCTATAGCAGTGTGGGAGCATTCCATTTTATCTTCCAGTTCCGTTGTCATTTGACAAGAATTTTCATGCAAAATTGGTTTAATCGCTCTTCATTGAACTCAACTGGACGGCCAGAATGAGGTGAGTCTTTGAGGTCAAAATTTCCATTTTTCAACTTGGCATACCAATCACAAGCAGTTTTTGCAGCTATGGCATCCTCTCCATACACAGCACAAATGTCGCAAGCAGCTTTTGTGGCCTTAGAACCTTGATTAAAAGCAGAAAGAAGGAGGTGTCAAAAATGCTCATTTTTCTTAACTTGACACTCCATTTTGATGATCTGAAAATAAACAGAAATTAAATTAACAAAAAAAAAACAAAATAGATTACAAAATAATTACAAAATAGAATTCTCAAAGAAATAGATTCCAAAATTTAAAAACACAATAGATTCCAAAATTTAACAAAACAGCAGGAACTTAGTTGCCAACCCAATATATATATATATATATATATATATATATATATATATATATATATCATTTATCTAATAAAAGAACCAAGAGCAACTCATGGTAAAGGATTACTGAGCAAGAGTTGAAAGGAGAGAGTAGGAAGTGAACATTATGAAGATATGTAGGATAGATATCGATTGACCCTGAACTTGAAGAGACCAATATGGTAGGGATTGAATCCTCTCAGGTATTAGTTCCACAAAGTAACAATTCTGGGAAAGAAGCTGTCTGAATGTAACTTCATCCTTATCACACAAATGAAAATGAGATGATTTGCCACTGTGAGCAGTTGCTAACTATGAAGGTCTGAGATGGTGCAACTAAGGAATGTAATTCATCCAAATGTCTACCATAATAACAGGGATAAAGAAGTACCAAACTTTTATCGATATGACCTTGTGATGCCTACCCCTGAATATGATATGGGGGCCCCCACTCTACTACATCTCAATTTTCATAAAGTAGTATTGATATAAAATACAAATTTTATTGTAACCTAATATGTACAATGATGGATCATATGCAATATAGATGAACAATTCAATTAGAAAAATTGAAATTAAATGCAATGTACCTAAATACAAATTAGAGACATGCCATAATAGATCATTCCATCTTAAATAAATCAACAATGTTTTGTGGCAATTTTTAACATCAACTTGAAATTTTTCTTATTTACATTATTCAGACTGTTATCCTCCTCATCATTGCCATATTCACAACATTTTGACCAGAAAAGGCATGGCATGTGAAATTAGAACAATGTACTCCCATGGATGAAATAAAGGAGTTTGGTTCAAAATTCCAATCACCTGAAGAAGGCTGGAGCATACAACAGCTGAAACGCTGTGTATATGGCAATGATGATGAGGATAACAGTCCAAACAATGTAAATAATCATAATACCTTATCTCAGAGATATAAACAGATTTTTCTTATTAAAAAGTTTCAATTTCAAGACATTCAAAATTATGGATAAAAAATAGTAAAGCACTGTCCATTACCTGGGGCCTCCAACCAGGCTTGGACCGAACTCCTGGCCATTTAGTATGTCAATAGTTAAGTTGATACATTAATTATAACAATTGGCTCTCCAAGATGGAAATTACTTTTGACTCAACTTAATACATTTGTGCATATATATTTTTGACTATAAGTACATGAGTTAAATCTTGACCTTCTGATACCAGTGACTTCTCTTACTGGATGTCAGTAAATATAAGTGCCTCTGCGGGGTTTCTCCAATGATAGACTGTGTTGGTGCATTAGAATTCAACCATTTATTGATCAGCAGTTCTGTCTCAGTGTTTTGTTACTGGCTTTGTCACATTTTTAAGCAAAACAGGTAAAATTTACAAATACCTTATTCCTGAGGATCCAGGGCTTACGGCCATACCACATTGAAACACTTCTTCTCACACAGTAACAGAAATTAAGCAACATTGAGCCCGGTTAGTACCTATATGAGTGACTACTTGGGAATACCAGGTACTGTAAGCATAGATGTACAGGTGGTGTAATGGATGATGGCTTGGAATTGGAAACCAGTGAGCCAAGTTCCAGTTGTTGTTGGATTCGTTGTATTCACTTAAATATAAATACCCTTGGGAAACATGAATTCACCTCTTCTCTCCCCAGCTATGGATTAATTAATAGGACTTCTATCAATAAATCATTATTATCCCCCCCCCAAATTCTTAAAATCTAAAAAAAAAAATAAATATCTGGCTTTAAATAACCTGCAAAAGGTTGATAAGCAATAAAAAAACAAATTAATCCTGGGAGTACTTTCAGTGTGTACAAAACTGACACATAGCATGCCAATGGAATGAGATAATTTCTGACATGACCTCAAGACAAAGAGTTTTATTTTTTTCATTTTTTTAATACTTATTCTATTATTTATTTTATCATTTTTAGTTTCTAATAATTGTCATAGATATATTCCTTCAACGGCTACTTCCCATAAACTGCTGCTTTGTGGAACTGACTCCATGATCATTACAATCTTAACCTGTTTAAGTCTAGGGTTAACCATTGTCTCCCACACATATCCGTATAAACTGTTCCTCTTATTCTGTAACCTTCTACCTCAAGTGGCTCTTAGGCATCGTACAGGATGAACATCATTTAAAAAAAAAAAAAAAGAACTTGACTATTACAGATGCTGTTATAGATGGAACATTTTGGCCAGATACTCTCTGGTCATCTTCAGGTGTCCATTGTTTGGCTGATATGCAACATCTATTGAATACTGCATTATTTTGTTCCTCTGATGTCAGTTCCTGTTCTACAATAACATCTATAATAATCAAGATGAGATCAATAGTTCGAATAAATTAAAGAGTATTAGCAATTCCTTATTTCAAAAATGAAATACAAAATAGAGGAAAAAGGAAAAGTAATTTACAATAACTAAATAGACAAAATCAAACTATCAAATAAAACTGGGAAAAATGCATATTTCAATTGTCTTTATTCAGTATTTGAAGATGAAGCAGAGTCCTTATCATTTCACTTATTCTGAGCTGTGCACAAATAGAGGAACTGGTGTCATCTGTTTGCCTGTGAATGAACAAGCAGCTTGAGGTAAAATAGGAACAAGAATTGGCCTAAAGTTGCCTAAAGCATCCAGATTCATTTTCTATTTCATTTTTGAGATGATGAATTGTCAATATTCTTTAATTTATTCTAGCCATCATTCTCATCTTGATGAGTACAGATGTTATTATAGATACACCGTATCAGCCAATTAACCTGTGGCCATTGTCAGGAATCCATTGTTACTCTGATGCCAGTTCCTGTTCGATAATAACATTTATAAAAATGAAGATGAGAACAATAGTTCAAATAAATTAAAGTATATTAACAAAAGGAAAAGTGAAAAGAATTTACTATAACTAAATAGATTGTTCATTCTGTGGCCAAAATAAGCAGGAATAATGAGTTGGTGCAGAGAAAGCATCCAGCTCCAATTTATTGCTATTTTGATTTTTTTTTTTTTTTGTGATTATTGCCCTGAATTTCCAAGAATGGAATGTTTATAGTAAGGAATAATTTCTGAATCAGAAGATGTACCTACATAGTGGATGTCAATGTCCATAAGATTCCTCATTTTAAACTCTAAACTTAACTAGGAGTAACTAGTCCCTCTTCAATGTCTTCCTCTCCTTACCATGTAGATCCTTGTCGCCAATTTGTTTTTCATTGGTGACTTGATGGTCAAAGTCACTTTTATCATTTCCAGACCATTCTACTAAAGGGGGAAGGGTCAATGGGTACACACTGATACCTACAGCAATGTCAATGGGATGAGGTATTTTCTGACACAGCCTCAACACATAGTTTTATAAAAGAGAAGTGAAACTGCTATACATTTAGAGTTTCTTGATAAAATCCAAAGAATCTGCAATGTTATTGGTCCTGACCTGGCATCTTGGCTTCAGTCATTTTCCTATCCTTGTGCCTTTTCAATAAATACTTTGATGGTAATTGTTCTGATGAACTTTATTCTATAGTTTCTAAACATTATGAATTTAAGTGCAGTACTAAATTTCTGGCAAGGTTTCATCATTTTACAGTTGAAATTGCTAGATGTAGCCATATGTTCTATGCTAACAGTTTCTTCTTTTGCACTTGTTGCTTGTGGAACTCTCTTATGTCTTCTTGCTTCCCAGTCAATTTTGATCTTCAAAAATGTAATGTCAGTTGTTATCTTCTGTTTTCTTAATTCTTCTTTTATTATTCACTCTCCTTGATAGTATTTTTATTTTTCCTCATACTCCTTAACACTCAGTACCCCCTTGCATCCTAATGGTTTTCTTTCCTTCCTTGGGGTGAAATGATTAAAAAAAATAATTCACAATATTTTATTAATGAAATAGATTGGTCATGGAAAGCAAAATAACTGGAAAAAAAAACTTGGAACAATCATCTTTATTCATTATCTGAAGGCAAGCGTAGATAGGTTTGCCTATTGTCCAGTTCACAACCCTCCCCAGTCTTTTGGACAGGAGTAGAGGTTATATCTTGTTTCCTGTTTAGGATTGGGTTTCCAGATGCTTCTAACATCTACTTCAACATTATGTTTCTAACAGTTCCACCTAAACTCTGAAATTTTACTTACTATTTATTTTTTCTTAATAGGAGTAGGGTGGGTTTGCTTATTGACCAGTTCACAAACCTCCCTGGTCTTTTGAACAGGAGTGGGGGTTTGTCTCTTGTTTCCTATTTAGGATTTGGTTTCCAGTTTCTTCTAGGGTCTTTTCATTCTTTTTCACTCTCAGTAGCCCCTTGTGTCAATTTGATTTTAAAAAAATGAGAAATTCTTAGCTTCTTAATTTTTCTGAGGTTACCGGTATTATCTGTTTACTTGTAAATGACAGTTTGAAATGAACTGAAATAAGAGTTAGTATAAAGTTGGTGTCTACAAAGTATTCAACTTCATTTTGTTGCCATTTTGATGTTAAATTGTAATTGTCTGTCTATATTTCTGAGATGAGGTATTATGTACAATATTTACATTATTGTCCTCATCTTTGTTGCCATATTTATTACAAGGTTTTGGCCGTTGTACACTCTGGCCTTCTTCAGGTGGTTGGAATGTCAAATTGAACCCTTAGGGAAATTAACAGGAGATAACTGATAACTGACATCCATTAAACATGGCATGTGGAACTAGAACAGTCTACTCCAGTGAGCGAAATAAAGGGTTCAGTTTGACATTTCAACCACCTGAAGAAGGCCGGAGCATACAATGGCTGAAAGGTAATAAATATGGCAAAAAAGATGAGGACAATAGTCTAAATAATGTAAATAGTGTAAATTGTAATTGTTGCTCTGCATTGCCAAAAAATATTCATAGTAATGGAAAATTTGCGAGTTACAAGATATCCCTATATATTGGATGGCAATGTGCATGAAATTTCTCATTTTAGACAGCTTAAGTTCTACTGGTCATAATTTGCACTTCTTCAATATCTTTCTCTTCTCTTGCCTTACAATGTAGAACCTTTTCTGTAATGTCTTCTTCAGTGAGCTCTTAGCGCTCAGAAAACCCTTCATCATTTTCAGACCCTTACCAAACATAATATTCAACAGTTACAAGAGTGTGTCAAAAGTCATTTATTTCAAATCTGCAATCATCATCATCATCCACTCCATAGTATAGTCAGAGGGTTGCTGTGAAAATGAGTACCTGACCATTTAACTTTACATATCTGAGTTGAAAGCCAGAGAGGTATTCATGCATAGCATGTCTTAGGTAAGTAAATCTGGTGGAACTCCTTTTATTTTTCACTCTTTCTCCAGGTTCTTCTTACTACCAAGTTCAAATTTGGATTCTTCTGTCCACAATATATTGTATGAGTGACATTTTATTTTGTTTACATCATTAACCCCTCTGTAAACTTTTTGAGATTGCCAAAACGGCTGGAAATTTGATTTAGATCAAGGGAATCATGAAAAAAAAAAATATCATTCAATTTTGCAAAGACATGATATACCATCTGGTTTACACATACATGGAAAAAAAATTCACCTTTCAACAAGACAATGATCTCTTCTAAATTATGTCAAAATTACCTGGAGTTAAAAAAAAGGAACAAAATTTTAGAAATTATGACTTGACTGTGTAAATCTCCTGACCTCTCTCCCATTGAATTAGTATAGGATGAATTTGATAGAAGATGAATGGAGTGCACAAGAAATGAGTGATAAAGTGAAGCTGCAATTGGGCTGAACTAGATTGGATTAAGCTTTTTATATTGGGGTAATTTTTATAGATGCACAATTGGGGACCAGGGCAATTTTTTTGTGTAATATCTATTTTAAAATGATTTATATAATTTAAGAGTTTTGAATGAGATCGAATAAAAAAAAACACTGATAGAACAGATCAATGCAGTAATTCTAAAATTTTCAATATGAGTTCATTATTAATACTATTTTACTTTTTTAAACACTTAGACATTTCATTATATCTTCTTTTAAGCAAAACTGCGCTGAAATTTTATAACCAGCCATAACTGCAATTTAGGTGGGCTGGGATTTTTTATATCATAAAGAAAATTACTGAGGTTAGCGCATACCCCCAATTTTTTTTTAAAATTCAGCCCAGCCCTGTCCCAAAATCATGATGAGGTTATTTTAATTTCAAAATCTAGTATACCAAAGTCTACTAAATCAAATATTTACTATTTATAAAAAACTAGGAAAAAAAAAAATGAATTCATTTTTAATAATATCTGCAAAAGATTTAGATGCAAATTGTGTAAAACTTATATATGAGGCTTTCATTACAGTGAAGCAGTACTGTCTGTGAATGATATATATATATATATATATATATATATATATATATATATATATATATATATATATATATATATATGTATATATATATAATGGACTCTCCTGTCGCTTTCGACGTATGAGGATCTGACAGCTTATTGATTCAGTTATGAAATTTTGTGCAATAATCTTAAGTGGTATTTAAGACCCGCTAGTGATTTACAAAGGTGGCCACATATGGAGCAAGTGTGAGGATTGTGAGATGAGATCACCGTTAGATTGGCTGACCTTTTAGATCTTGCTCTCGCTTCTTGAAGATGATTCAGACAAGCAGATTGAAAATTGCTGAGTCCACTAAAACACGTTGATCACCATTCTACCCGCTCCAGGGCTAAGCGCTCAAGGGTGTTATGTGGTATATTGACTGCTGACAAGTTGCTTTTCAGCTTGTCTTTGTATCTTAGCCATGGGTGTCTGACATTCCTGTAGCCCTGATTGAACTGGCTGTACATTAGGATCTTGGGTATCCTGTCATCAGACATTCTCAAGACATGACCAGTCCACCGTAACTGAGACTGTATGATAAAGGTCTCGATTCCTCCAATATTACACCTGTTAAACAAGTCTACATTAGATGTCCTATCTTGAAGCTTAACTCCACAGATTGCACGCAGACAGCTTTTATGGAAAACATCTAGCTGGTGTATATGGTACCTGTATGGAGTCCACGACTCTGAGCCATATATATATATATATATATATATATATATATATATATGGTACACTCTCTCATCATTGATGACAAATGAGAGCTCAGTAAAATAAAGAGGTGCTCAACTTTTATGGACATGCATGTGTCTCCCAAAGCCTACAGGTGTTTTGCAAACTTTTAGAGAGATGAAACATGTGGTTAACAATATGAATATAGACAAAAGGATAACTTATTTTAGCTGATGTGTTTCATCTTCTGATGGACGAAACACAAAAAAAATTAAATGGATGAAAACAAAATTTAACACTATTGTCTCACTTTTTTTTATTAGACATAAAATTACTAATGTATATTCATGAGCATTTTTTAAATTTAAAAATTTTGAAAAGAAACTAACATTTTTACTTTTGTTTATAAATACTTGTTGCAAAATAAAGTCCTTGCAGGTATCAGTAATTGAATGTAGAAGTGGATACTGAAATCAATATTGAGAGGAAATGATCTGTTTCGAGCATGAGTGCAATCTTCAGGTTGGATTCATGAAACAGACTGTCAATACTTGGTGTTGACCTCAATGTCCACTTCTGAACTTACATTTGCTCTATCCCTGATATTGATATATCTGGTCCTCCTGCTATATACTTAGAGATTCTTGATAAAATCCAAAGAAGAACCAGCAATATTATTGGTCCTGACCTGGCATTTCAATTTCAGCCACTTTCCTATTGCTGTAAAGTTACTTCCCTTTACCTTTTCTATAAATAATTTCATGGTAATTGTTTGGATGAGCTCTTTGCTATGGTACATAGACTTTATGAATTTAAGCACAGTACTTGACTGGCAACAAAAATTTAAATGTAATGTCAATCATTATCTACTGTCTTTGTGATTACTCATCTAGTGTTTCTGTTCCTCAATAATGCTTCTGCTTTTTAATTCTTTCACACTCAGTAACCCCTTGTGTCTTAGTAGATTTACTGCCTTGCATGAGGTGATCTTGATTAAAGATAACATGCACATACATACATATATATATATATATATATATATATGAATAAAATTGAATATTCACTTGTTTCTACAGTCTTATTTAATTTTGTTTATTATAATTAATGATCTATCTCTTGATATCAATTACTATAATTACAAAAACTGATTGCCTTAAATATATAATCTTTGTTATGTGTGTGTGTGTGTAAAAATGAATTCTGTTACCTGTGTATATATATATATATATATTGGGGAAAGTATCTAAATAAGAAATGAATGTGCTTACTACAAAGGAATTAAGCCTGAAAGTGTTATGAGCTTAATCCCTTTTAGCTGTAAATGCTTCTGCATTAAATTAATTCTTCTTGTCATAATCCACTTGTCAAATAAATCCTAATTCCTTTTTTGTTTGATGCAACTGACAAAAAATTACAATGGCCTGAAACTCTTACAATGAACCTCTAGCCTCTTACTGCTTAGCCTATGAGCAGGAGTTGGTCATTTTTCATTTTTATCATTTCCTACTTTTGAATAAAATGTACAGTTGCTGAAGATAAGTATGTTTTCTATCTATCTATCTGTGTATATATATATATATATATATATAAATATATATATATATCTGTTGGCTTTAAATGATCCATAAGTCATTATGCCATTAAACAAACAAATCTATCTATCTATCTATCTATCTATCTATCTATCTATCTATCTATCTATCTATCTATCTATCAGCATTAAATAACCCATAAGTAGTTGCTATGTTGTTAAACAAATTAAAATATCAGCATTAAATGACCCATAAGTAGTTGCTATGCTGTTAAACAAAATAAATAAATATCTATCTATCTATCTATCTATCTATCTATCTATCTATCTATCTATCTACAGGGGTCTGCAAAAGTAGGTATATAGTAAGCATTATTATTATTGATCTGTCATTATTGATATGTTTGTATAAACAATACAATTCATTTTTTGTGTATGTTTTGTTACTATATACCTACTGTATGCTCATGTTTTATTAAATTCAACTTTAATTTTTGTATTTTTCCAATTTTCAAATAATAAGTTGTATAAGATGTTATTATGCATTCTTTCTGGTATGGTCTTCCCACTCCCTGCCAATTTTAGCCATTAAACAACAAAAAAAGACAGCTGTCTATAAAATACCAGAATGCAGCCAACAGAATCTTGCCTGTTACACTGATAGCACATGGTTCTTGATAATGACTGAGATAGTTGAAATTTGTATATATATACACACACACATATATATATTTATATATGTTCATATATATATATGTACATATATATATGTACATATATATATATATATATATATATATATATATATATATATATATATATATATATATATATATATATATATATATATATATATATATATATATATATATATATATATATATATATATATATATATTATACAATTAAAATTAAGTAATCTTAATTCCTGTTGTATAAAATATGCTACTTTGTTTAATTAAAACATTGAACTCTTTGTGTGAATCAGTTTTAATATTTTATATATTCTCTCCAGAATCTATCTTACATATCTATAAGTCTACCATTTGTCCATGTTTACCAATATTGTTGCCACATATGGTCTGGTGCTCCTGCTATTTACCCAAAGGTCCTTGATAAGATCCATAGAAGAATCTGGTCCTGATCTCGTGCCTCAGCTCTCGTCCCTTTCCCACCACTTTAAGGTTGCCTCGCAGTGTTTTTTCTATAAATGCTTTCATGGTAATTGTTTGAATGAGTTCTTCACTATGGTACCTAGGTTTTATGAATTCTTACTTATGGAACTCCCTTCCAGCTCCATACTTTTCAGCCAACTTTAATCTTCAAAAATTTAAATGTAATGTCAATCACTAATTGTCCACCTGATTACTCTCTTTCTGCTCATCATTAATGTTTCTGTTCCTAATTCTTCCATACCCTGGAACCCCTTGCGCCTTAGTGGTTGTACTGCCTTGTTTGGGGTGATTCCAATAAAAAAAAGTATAAATGGGGAAAAAGCCATTAAAATATAATTTACAGGTATGTATTAGTTAACGATTCCAGCAAACATCCAAGATATATCATTTACAATAAAAACTTTGCACATTAACAATTTGACATACGTTTTAAATGTTGTGTAATGTTTATCTTTCTCCATCAATTATAAGTTAATTAAACTTTAAATTGGTATCCACTCATCCTTGATATGTTATTTTCAATAAAAAGACATTTTTATTTTGTCTAAGAGTGATTAATTTATAGAATGTGTTGTAATAATGTGTCAACTATAATTTGAATGAATGTAATTTGTTAATTTCACAAAATCTTAATTTATAGACATTTTTAAAGTTTTTCTTCACAAACATTACAGAATCTTTGAACGGAAACCAAGAGACCAACTGTGAATAATCTTGGTGCACTGGGCAAAAATTATGAATATATCTGTAATAAGTTTATACAATCAAAATGGTTGTTCTACATAGTTCCTGTGTCTCTTCTGACTTCTCCCTGAACTTGATTGTAGTAATGGGTGTGTATATATTTGATAAAAATATAGCTTTATGCTTTATGGTATGCTATATATATATATATATATATATATATATATATATATATATAATATATTTGTATATTTAGGCAGTAATCCTTCTTTCATGCACATTTCATTGAATACAACAGACAAGGTGCTTTTATTTAGTTTTTTATACAATTTCTCATGCAATCTAATAATTTTTTTCTTTTCAGATGATAAATTATATAAAAACTGTCCGAATGTTCTTTTTATCCAAGCACTTTCAGCTATACATTTAACCATTTTCAAGGATTAAATATTTTAACTGTTAAATGCATATATGTTTTATAAAATGTTTTCATTTTTTAAAACATGGTCAGGATATTGTGTCCATGTTCATAGTTGATATTATTAAGTGTTGTTTTTTTTTGTTTTTATTAATAAGGCTTCCATCATTTTTAGCTTTTTTTGCATGTAGGTGATGCTATATTTGTGTTGTCAACAAGTATTTTACAAATAGTGTCTGGTAGGTCTCCATGAATATTTAAATGAGATCTAATTGAGCTATGGTTAGAAAGGTGTAGAGTGAGTCTGCATGTCAAACATGTTGTAGTGTGGCCTATATAATTATTTACGAATTTTGATTGATCAGGAATACAATTCTTTAATGGGCATTTAAATTGGTAAATAATTTTTGCACTATTTAATTTTGTAATGAGTTGGTTGGTCAACTTGACACCCCCAAAGTGAGTAGAGGTGGGCAGGCATGGAAACTGTGATTGGTAGCTGGCTTGTTGGTGTTTTGCATGGGTGAGTTACCAAGATCTATGTAAAGGGCTAGAATGACAAGGAGGGCAGTTCGTCTCAGAAGTGGAAACTGTGCCCATCACTACGACAGTAGGAGAGAGACAAATTTTTTTCTTTTTTTTTTCTTTTGTGACACATTTCAACACAAGCTATTTCGGCAAATCTCAGACATTGACACGCTTTATCTGAATCCAGCAGCAATGGCAAGGAGACCTTTTGACCTGCGGTTAATTCCTGAGCTTGGAGGAACCACGTCGGATGAACCAATTATCGAATGGCTCAAGTGAGTAGAGATGATCTGTGAGCTGGTAGATGAAGAAAGGGTCAAGCACATTCTCCCATTGCGGTTGACTGGTGGGGCTCTCACTGTGTATTGGCAACTCAGAAAAAGCAGAGCTGATATCGACTAAATCAAGCGCACCCTCACCATAGATGCATTCGTAGCATTTGAACAGTTTGCGATGTGGTGACTTCGTGATGGAGAGACAGTCAATGAATTCCTGGCAGCACTCGAAAGACTGGCTCGCCAGCTTGGAGAAAGCCCACCCAAAAGATGGATAGCCTGCGCATTTGTTGCAGGGTTGCCACAGCATGTCAGGCAGCAGCTTTGGCCGTCGGGGCGAATGGACACTTTGACATTAGACCAGCTCTGTGTGAGAGCTCAAGCCATCCTGGTTGAGGACCATAGACCTGTAAACCAAATTATTGCAGCGCCCACGTGCAGATGACGTGGAAGTAAGTGGTGACATAGTGTGGGTTAAGACCCTGCACAGCAAGTGTACGGACAAGCTTAGAATGAGGCATGTTACCGAGATTATCAGTTGATGGCGTGCCTCGTCATGTTAAAGACTTGCAGCCAGTTGTAGGGTTAAAACCATCATCAGATGATGAAAGTGACTCTGAAGATGGTGCACAAGTAGTGTATTTAAAGTCGGATGGCAGCTCAACGGATGATAGTTCATTCAAGGAGAAGAGGCCTGCCCTGAGTTGCACGGTGTGCGATCATGGCGGCGAGACATGAGATGAATTTGGAAATCTGCCACCTCAGAGCAAGTGAGTTTGCGCATGTGTGGTCATCCCAATGTGTAAAGCGTGCAAGTTGTATATATGCGGACACAGTCACCAGACAGACGCAACAATCTCTCGAGCTGAGAAGCTTTGTGATCTTAAGATCAATGGGGGTGTGTAATGAGTTGGACGGTCAACTTGACACCTGCAAAGCAAGTGGAGATGGGCAGGCACAGAAACTGTGATTGGTAGCTGGCTTGTCGGTGTTTTGCGTGGGTGAGTTACCAAGCTCTATGTAAAGGGCTAGAATGAGAAGGAGAGCAGTTTGTCTCAGAAGTGGAGACTGTGCCCATCACTTTGACAGTAGGAGAGAGATGAAATTTTTTCTTTTTTTTTTTTCTTTTGTGACACATTTCAACACAGTTCTAAGAGGTGAATTATTCTTTTTAACTATAAGGTTAGAAGTTTTAAATATTTTGTAATAAATAATTAATTTAATTTTTTTGCTATTGTTAATTGGTGTTATGCATTTTTTATAATGTTCTTAATTCTACTTTCATCTTGTTTATAATTTTCATACATTTGATTTTTATAAAAAATAATGTTATTGTTTATGTTTCTATTCTCGTCATTGCTATTAGTTACCTTAGACAGAAAACCCCTAATATGGAAATCCAACAACTGACTAGGAAATCTGTTATTAATCAGCATTTGTTTTACATTGTTTAATTCTTTAAAGAAAAGTGTGTTAGAGGATGAATTCTTGTGCACTCTCGTGAGGAAATTTTTAATAACACCTATTTTATATCTAAGAGGGTATTCACTAGAGAAATTAAGATGGCAAGAGTCTTTACTAGTTGTTTTTTTATAAACAAGTTTTAAAAGTATTATTACTAAAATCTACATGAACATCTAAAAAAGGAAGTTTATTTTTTTCTCTAAGTTCATAAGTAAAATTTAGGACGGAATTTTGTTGAAATGTAGCTTTTAGATTTTCTTGTTTTCAGCTAAAATAAATATATTGTTTACATAATGAACATATATTTTAGGTTTAATAACTTTAGTAAAAATCTTGTTTTCAACATAGGACATATAATAATTGGAGAAGCACAGTCTGAGAGGGTTTCCCATACTTACTCCATCAGTTTGTGTAAATAGTATCATTCTGGCTATAAAAAGGAACTCTAGTGATGCAAGTGAGCAATAGTTTTCTTAAAATATTGGGTTGGATTGATGGAGGTGGAATTAAATTATTTTTATACAGCAACATTGGAAAATTCGTAAACTTAAGGAATCAGCACATATGCTAGGCCACAAAAATCTCCTGAGCCGACCAAGCATAGAAATAAATACAATATGGGAACCAGTAATAAGGAGTGCCAGAGAAAAGCAATGATAACAAAGTTGCAATATGAACTTGGGTTCCAAGACATGCAATGATAACAGCAAAAATTGCAATATGAGCACTGGTAAAAATGATGCTGAAAACATTAGGTTTATAATACTCAGAAGTTCATACCCAGATGGACACATGGCACAGTGGATAAAGGCGTTGGTTAGATCCAGTGACAGACCCAAAGAAGGTGAGTTCAATTCCTGGTTAAGGCAGTGGAGAACTTTCAGAGGGAAAATTAGTAGGAGGTAACTGATAACTGTCATCCATCAAACATGGCACGTGGAACTAGAACAGTCTACCCCAGTGATTCGAAATTCCAACCACCTGAAGAAGGCTGGAGCATACAACCAATGTAGCGACAAAGATAAGGACAATAGTCCGACTAATTACTAATACTGTAAATTAATGATAATATCAATAGTTTCAGAGATGGGAATGTTAGTAAATAAATTCTCTACGTCAAGTGACACAAGAATGCCTTGGTTTGTTTTTACTTTTGTGCTTTTAAGTATTTGGAGGAATTCATGGGTAGATTTAATGCTATAGTTAGTAGAGAGATTTGGGGTAATAATATCATTGAGAAATTTTGATAGTTGGTATACGCATGTTGGAATCTGAGAAATGATAGGTCGTGATGGGTATCCCGGTTTGTGTATATTAACAAGTAGCCAAGTTGGTAATCTCCAATAATTTTGTTTATTTTTAGGGATCCTGCAACAGCATTGTTGGATGTTATAAGTTTATTAACATATTTCTTTAGAGATTCAGTGGTGTTCTTATTCAATTTTGTAAATTTGGAACGATCATCAATGAAGTGCTGAAGTTTTTTGTGATAATCCAATTTATCCAAAATTACATAAATATTGGATTTATCAGCTTTTCTGATGACTATATTAGGGTTGTTTTTTTAATTCTGTAGCAGCAATTTTGAGTTTTGTTGGAATGTTCTTGTTTCTGTTAGATGGAATATAATCTTTTAGACCGTCTACCTTGAGAAGATCTTTGAGGTTTGGATGGAGTATTATTAATTTGTCCTTTTCCAATTGGCATAATGATAGATGTAAAATTTCACTTTTCAGTATTCTTTGTGAGAAGGTCGAATTTAAGTTGGAGATGGTAATTTGATCCTAGATTTAGAAATTCCTTTTGATCATCCATTATTAATATGTGAGTGGATAGGCTTATGTATTTATCATGGTTGTTGGGAAGTAGAATATTTCCTTGGTATAAGTTGGACAACTTTTTTGAAATTATTTGTCTATGGTCATGTTTATCATTATTAATACTTATGTTGATGTAGTATTGTGCTTCATTATATTCAGTTTCAGTTAAAGTGTTTTTTAGTACTCAATATGTTTTTGGATTTCCTATTTATATACTGGGTTTCATTGTTAGGTTTAGTTGTCATAAAAAAAGATTTTTTCCTGAAAATTACAGTGTCACTTTCTTTGTTAGCTGCCATGTCATGCAATTTAAAATTTGTGTATTTAGGCAGCCATCCTTTCATACACATTTCATTGAATAAAACAGAGAAGGTGCATTATTTAGTTTTTTATACAATTTCTCATGAAAATCTAATAATATTTTTCTTTTCAGATGATAAATTATATAAAAACTGTCCAAATGTCCTTTTTATCAGAGTGCTTTTGGCTATACATTTAATAATTAATTAACACTACAACATGTTTGACATGCAGACTCACTCTACACCTTTCTGATCATAGCTCAATTAGATCTCATTTAAATATTCATGGAGACTTACCGGACACTATTCATAACATACTTGTTGACAACATAAATATAATAGCATCATCTACATGCAAACAAAGGCTAAAAATAATGTTAATAAAAACAAATAAACCAACACTTCTGGTAAAACAGTCGTCAGGCCTCAAAGAGTTAATACAAATATAAAGTTTGTCACTTAAGTTGTTTGGTGTTACCTTCAGCATTGCAACTCCAAAGTTTTGCAGACAGACCTTCCAGCATTCATTCTGTCAACTCATCAGGGGATATCAGCAATTGACTGTTTATAATTCTCATTTTTTCTTTTATGTATGCACTTTTCATTGGGGCAAGGTTGATTTTTTCCTTTCATAGTATATGTGTGTGTGTGCATGCATTTGTGCCTATGGATGTGCTCATGCACCCACCTGTACGTATGTGTATATGTGTTACATATATATATATATATATATATATATATATATATATATATATATTAATAAATACACTTTTTTTTTACTCACTGGTAGCACAACACAATCATCAGGTACTAATTAAAAATTCAATGTGCAATATCTTATATTTATATATATGTGAGATATTATATATATATATATATATATATATATATATAAAACAGGACATTGTTTTAATATGAAATTTATGACTGTTCAACTTTATGACCATGATCACAAATTGGTATGTCTGGCTGCCTGGCCCTGACTACTCTGTGTCTGGCAATGTGAATCTTTCCCTTTTCTCAGCTTGGTTTATGTCAATTTCTACCCTAGCTCCCGGCAGCACCTGAACACCCCCCTCATCTAGACAACCTCCATCCTGATGTGAAATTGTTTTTTTGGCGCCAAATGCAACTCCACTCACTCATCCTATGGATCAACCTTCAATGGCAGCATTGAAGGCAAACTATCTCCAAACGCATTTCACCTAAGCCATAGCCTTTATAGATGCCAACCCAGAACCATTGTTTCAAGACTTTTGGAAACATTTCAACATTTATAAGTGTATCAAGAATCTTGCTTGACAGAGAAGAATTTTGTTTGTTGGTATATTTTGCAAATCTTAAACCAAACTTAAACCTGATGAACATAAAAATAAGAAACAAAACAACATGTAGAAATTATACAAATGATATCAAATAAAAAAAGTGTAATAATTATAAAAAGTACAATTATGCCTAAAGAAAGATTAAAAGATTGCAAAATTAATTACAAGCTGACTTATGACCAGATTGATTTAAAACCTGTCAATTATAACTGATTGGAATTGTAAGTCAATGAAAATCTTTATATACAATTTATCCCACCGCACATAAATATGGCAATATACTAAAAACTAAATAAGAATATAACTAAGATATCTACTCAGCTACAGTAACTATTCTATATGGTTTCTGTGTTGCTTCTTTTTCTGGAAATTGGTTATAGTCATGTGTATGTGTACATGTATGTATATATATATATATATATATATATATGACAAAGTGGAAAAAGTTTTTGGGTGAAGTGTTTCATCCTTTAGCACTTCATTGAACTAAATTTGCTATGTTGGTCCAACTACACATGTTCACAAATGAGGAATGAGGAAATGCTGGGAATTTTGTAATTTAAAAAATTTTTTTTTTTAAATTTATATTTAATATATATATATATTGTATATTTGTATATATGAGTGTATGTATGTATATGTATGCATGTGTGTATGGTTATATGTATGCATATGTGTATGGTTATATATGTATATATGTTTATGTCCACATATGTGTATGTCTATGTGTGTATATGTGTATGTGTATATATATGCGTAAGTGTATGTGTATATATATATGTGTGTGCATATGAATATATATGTAGGTGTGTATGTGTGTATATGGATATGTGTTTTTGTGCATATAAATAGTAGGTCTTTACTGGATTAAATATTTTTATATGTTTATGTTAAATTTGTTACCTGTAGGAGATATTACATGCTTTGTATTCTTGATTACACATCATTTCTCTTATAAATACCCTCATTTTTAGTTTGCTCTCATCCCCACCATTTTTGGTTAACTTTTTCTTCCTCTTTCTCATCTTCTCTTTTCATGTATACATAAGGTTAGTAAATGCAAACCAGATGGAAAATTTTCATATATACATCGGCAGTATGAATTGGCTGGATTTTAAGTTTAGATCCTATGATTTTTTATTGTGCCTAATGTCACTACAAATGTATCCACACATTTCTGGTGTCTGTTTTTTAATTTTTGGTTAGCAAATCAGTAGTGATTTTATGCATCTGAAAATAATTAATATTTATCTGTATCTCACTCATTTAAACCATTAACTTCTTTTTTTAAAACTTCTCTCTTTTAAATTTTAATCACGTTTAGGCCTTTAAATTTATAAATGTTTCCTACTGGTCCCTTACTCTATCATATATATATATATATATGCAGAGAGAGAGAAAGAATTAATACAAATATAAATTTTGTTGCTTAACTGATTGGTGTTACCTTCAGCATCTAGAATTTCATAAATAGACCCTCCAGAAATCACTCTGCCTACTTGTCAGGGGATATCAGCAATTAACTATATATATATATATATATATATATATATATATATATATATATATTTTAGGAAAATTATTGACAAAGTGGAAACATTTTTTGTGTGACATGTTTTTTCATTCTTTGCAACTTCATTGGACTATAGTAATGTTTACATTGATGTGATTACACATGTGCATGAAGGAGAGGGGATGCTGAATTTTAAATATATTTTTTTTATTTAAATATATGTTTTGGGTATATATTCTAGCCAATTTCATTTAGGATTTATTTTTTTTGTTTGTTTATATTTTTATCACTTTTGTCATGAAATATCCCACACTGTGATAATCGAAGATCTGTCAAGAAAATTGAAATGTTTTAAGGACCTGGATATATATTTATTGTGGAACAAGTGATTGATTTTTTTACACTTTGTCATAGATTTTCCTAAAACTATACCTGATATATAAAAATTCTTATATTGTTTTCCCATACATATATGTATGACATGAGATAGCAATATATATTTTTATATATCAAGAACAGTATTGAGAAAATTGTAAGACAAAATGGAAAAAGTTTACTTGTGACACATTTCATCTGTTAGCACTTCAATGGACTGTGTTTGTTGACTTTGTTATGACTACACATGTTCATGAATGAGAGATGCTGGTAGTTTCAAAATTTTTAAAGAATTAAAAAATTTTTTTTGCAATCTAGCTAAATTCATATATTTCTTTTTCTTTTTCTTTCCATCATCTTTGTTTTTAAATATCCCACATTGCAATAACAGAAAATCTGCCAAGAATGGTTAAATTTTGTAAGAACCTGGACGTATATTTACTGTGGCTGAACTATGATTAAACCACTTTCCAGACATTTTCATCTTAGTGAGTTATTTTCTCTTTTGATTAGAGTAGCATTTTTTATGTCAAAATTGTGGTCAGTTTTGTTATGATGAACAACCAATGCGTTTTTTGTGTTGTTTTTTAAGAGACATTTTAAAAAGCAACAAACAAAACACACAAGCGGCTGCTTCCCTGATCACTACAATCTTAACCTGTTCAAGTCTGGGGTTAACTGTTATCTTCCCCGGATATATCCCCATAAACTTTACCTCTTACTCTTTAACCCTCTACCTCGAGTGGCTCTCGGGACTTGTACAGTGTGAGCATCAATGTAAAAAAACGAAGAAAAAAAAATAGCTGCGTGGAAAAGACTAAATTTGATTTTCTGGGGAAGTCTCTTAAGAGTACCCCAGGCTTTGCCTTATCTGATGGAAAAAAATGACAAAGAGAGAATAACAATAAAGTTATTGTACTCTATCATACTGCAATATCTTTGAATATTACATCAGATCTTGATGAATTCATTTTGACTGAATTTCAAATATTAACTTGGCCTCGATAAAACTGGGACAGCCTTGGTAAACATTGGCATCAGTTTGCAATTGATCATTTCATATATATGTGAATGAAGCATATGGAAAAATTATTAGTTCTTTATTTACCGCTTAAGAAATCTTGTCAAAATATAGTACATGGTCACTTATACAAAGGGTCAATATTATTTACTATTCTGCTAGCATTCACTCTTTGCATTAACAGCTACAGCTAACTTCCAGTTTTTAAATCAATATATGGAAGTGTGATCTTATCATCTACATTGCCTTCAGAAAAAATTAAACCTGTGTCTAATGATATTTATGAAGTTATGTCAGGTCACATTACAATTGATATAACATGTAACCCTGTACTACCTGCTACATGGCCAGGTGATTGTCAACTAAACTATTTACCCAATCAGTCTTTTTCTAGTGAGGAAAGTGATTACACACCCAGCAGGATTGAAAACGAAACCTGTCAAAAGGAGGTTAGACTTTCTTGTAGGATCAGCTTCCATCTAGCACAATGGTGTAGACTGGGCTTCATAGCTATGGATGCAACCAGTGTGGGTGATGACATGGCTTTGTAAGTGAAGGGCTTGCATTATTGGAATCAACGGCCAGGGAGCCAAGTTCTCTTAGTAGAATCAACAGCCACATGTCTGTGACCAATCCAAGCCTTCAAGTTGGAGGACCTTGAGTGTGGTTTTTGCCTGAAGAGAGTAGGGCACCACCAGCTCTACTTGCCCAAGCCACACTATGCATGAATGAATAAGTGAGGAGCTGCAAAGAATATAACAGACTTAGTTTTAAAATGTATATGCAAATTATGTTAGGTTATTTTACAAGTGTTACTGGTATCATGTAACCCAGTACTATCTGAACATGGTAGGGTCATCAGTAACTAAACAGGTTCCCTCACCAGGCTTTTTTGTTGAGAAGAGTGAATAGACATCCAGCAGGATTAGAACCATCTTGTAGAGTCAGTGGCCACCTAGCACAGTGGGGTAGAGTGAGCTCCATAACTATGTATCCATCCAGTGTGGGTGGTGACGCGGCATTTCTGGGCAGAGAGCTTGTTACACTGAAGTCAATGGTCACGTCAGAGTGTTCCCTGATTGAATCAATGGCCATGATCCATGAACAAAGCAAGTCTTCAAGCAAGGATGGGGTCTGCCAGGTATATTTGCCCAAGACACAATATGAATGAATGCTTTTCCCGCTTTCAATCCAGATTTGTGGAGGGAGCCAGTCAGGTGTTCAGCTGTGCAGTGACCCTACAGCCCCATCAGGTCATGGGGGTGATGATGATGATGATGATGATGGAATCCAACTTAGTATAGCACAGTGCCACCTGTCTGAGGATCAAACTCACTTCAATAGTAATGGCCAGTACATGCTCAATTAAAGACAAGGGTGCATCTTCTCGCCAGATTTATTTAACCTTTACAGCAAGGTAATATTAAGAGAACTCCTTGCAGGATAGACTCTTAACAGCAGAAGATAAATAGATGATACAAACACAGGATAAAAACTTCAGGTACTTTTAGATAAAAAGAAAGGTTGAAAAAGCTCTAAACACTTTACTAAGCACATGAATGTTTTTTGTTATGTAAAGACTGCTAACAAGTCCTATAGTGCTAATCATGATTTTCTTTTGAACAGACAGAACAAATTACTTCCCATTCCAGCTGAGTCAGGACACTCATATGAGGTGATTCTCAACTGGTGTTCCCCAGAACTCCAGGGTTCCACAAGTGGTCATTAGGGGTTCCACAAGAAACAGTGATAAATAGGCTAATGCATTTTTGATTCCTTTTTGATTAATTTTATATTCAGAGTTTTACTAACACATATGGTATATTGTTGGAAAATCCTTGGTTATTATAATAAAGGCTTTAACCTCTCATATTATTTAAAATAATAATCATATGGCATGTATTTAGTTATGTCTATATGGTGTCAGTGTGAAGCTGCCTTCACTGGTTAGTGGACATGGGAAAAAGTCTATGACAGGTAGATATAAAAACACCCACTTGAGAGGGAGAAAAGGAGAATCTCTTACATCCTGGCAAGAATATAGAATCTGCATTCAGAGAAAGCCCTGGAACCAAACACCCGCTAGTCAAGTAATTGTCAAAATCTGAAGTTGAATAAAATGTAATTTTATGTTTTGAGAGATTGGATTCTGTGTTCTTCTTAGTAATGTATAATGATAACATTGCAATTTTATACAAGATTGTTTTTGGCAATAGAAAACTTTATATGCATGAAGTAAATGCATTAATCATAATTTTACCAATAAGAGAATTTGTACCCATTTCATATCCTTTCGTTTGATTCTGCATACTTTGGGAATGATACTATTGACTAGTCAAGCTACACTGGCATTTGTGCCCAAATTTCTTGCATCCTCCTACAAAAAATGGCTTCTATTTTCTGAGTTTTGTAGACTTATTTAATCAAAAATTCATAACTTCATAAATTTCTTGCCTCACTAGAAAATTCTGTCAATACAAAAGGAAATGAGGATTGAAGTAAAGGATGAATAATGAAAGAGAAAATCATTTTGTTATTTTCACATTTTTTTCTCTTTGTGCTTATCTGCAACCCCAGCTTTTCTTTCTCTCTTTACTTTGTTCATTTACTACTACTTTTACTCTCTTTTTCTTTCTTTTCACACTTATTATTCTTATTATGTGCCTTCTTTTCTCAGTTTATGTTACTTTCACTTTTTCTTTTTTGCCTCTCAATCTTTCTTACTTAAATTTCTTACTTTCTCTCTCTTTCTCCCTTTCATTCATTGTTTCTCACTTTCTTTCCTTACACACTCATTCTTATTAGGTTTCCTTCGTTTCTCTGTTTATATCACTTTCAATTTATCACCTCTCAATCTTTCTTATTTAAACTTCTTACTTTGTCTCTCTTTCTTTATTTCCTTCTTTCTTTCACATCCACACCTTCATACACACTTATTCTTATTACATACCTTCTTTTCTTTGTTTACATCATTTTCTCTTTTTCGCCTTTGAATCTTTTTTACTTAGATTTCTTACTTTGTCTCTCTCTCTTTCTTTCGTTCTTTTTCTTTCTTTCCTTCTCTTTTTTCACCCCACACATTCATACACATTTATTCTTATTACTTGCCTTATTTTGTTGTTTATATCACTTGCTTTCATTTTTGGCTTCGAATCTTTCTTACTTAGACTTCTTACTTTATCTCTCTCTCTCTGTCTTTCTCTTATTGCTTGTGCCTTTGTGCGAGTAATATCCTCTTCTAGATTAAGTTTTGTGTCTGAAGAATTCAAAGAATGGATAGCTCACACTCTTTGAGTGTTACCCATTCATCCTAATAATGCTTCATCTTGATGTTTACAAGAATCTCTCCAGTTCCACTCATAACCTCAAGCCTGATGAAACTCTCAGACAGATAAAATAAAATAGCATACAAGCAAATTCCTTGTTTTACCATGTACAGTTTTATGAGGAGAATGTTTTTTTTTTAACTTGTTTGCCAGCAGGTCTTTTTCTCTTCATAAATGTTTCTCTTTCTTTTTTCAATTTATTTTTAATAAATTTGAATTTCATCCTCTCTGTTTCTCTTTCTCTAAATACATGCAGCCTGTGGTTCCATCTGTTTCTACTGGTGCCATTCTCTTTCACTGCTTCTTTTAGCTTACTCAATTAATTCATGTCTTTTAGTCCTAGTCTCTATACCTGTGTTGTCTGTCTCTATCTTAGTCTGTCACTTGTCTTTTTTCTGTTTTTCTCTCTTTCTTTCTTTACCAACTCTCTCTGCCCTTCATAGATATCTTTCTCTTTTTCTCCCTCTCCCCCCCCACCACAGAGCTATTTCATTTTTCTCTTATTTCTGTAAGCATGTTTTTTCTCTCTACCCTTCAGCACCACCTTTACCCAGACTTCAGACTGTGTTCTGAGTGTAGTATCTGCCTTTGGGGTCAACAAACTACATTCTATCTCTCAATCTCTAGGAGAGTGACTTGTTGCCCCTTGTCAGGCTAACATTTTCCACTGACATGAAATGGAAAGATTATAAATCCAAAGAAGAATTTGCAATGTCATTGGTCCTGACCTGGCATCTCAGTCTCAGTCATTTTCCTACTGCTGTAATGTATCTTCTCTGCACTTTTTCCATAAATACCTTCATGATAATTGTTCTATGGTACCTAGACTCTATGAATTCTTTGGTACCTAGACTCTATGAATTTAAACACAGTACTAGATCTCATCATTTTACAGTTGAAATGGGCAGATGTAACTGTAAGTTCTATGCTAACAGTTTCTTTTCTTGCCTGTGGAACTCTCTTCTTGCTTTCCAGTTAAGTTTGATTTTCAAAAATTCAAATGCAATATCAGTCATTATCATCTGTCTTCTTAAATTCTGTTCTTTTATTCTTCTTGATCTTTAATAATTTTTTTATATTCTTTCACACTCAGTAACCATCTGTCTTAGTGGCTTTGTTGCCTTGCCTTACTTACCATGAAATGATAAAAGAATTTGTGTTCCTGTCTTCAGACAGAACACATCAAAAAGGTCTTGACCTTTCTAATGCTTAATAAATTTTGTCTTTTTGTCTCCTAAACCTTTTTCCACCATCCATTTACTGAAGTTAGGTAGGTTATGCATTGCTTTCTTTTGTCCATCTTGACTTCAATCTGTCCTGTGAGTATCAAATTTTCCAATCCCTCTTTCCTCACTATGTGCCCTAGAAATTTCAAATCTTAGGTGACTTAAATTGCCTCCCATCAGCATGGCTTATGCTAACCTCCAGGAGATTAACTCATTACCCTTTCAGTCTAAACCTTTCCACTGGTATAAATTGGAACTCTTACATAGAATCAATTGCGAAATCAGCTGCTAGGAAAATTGGTTTACTGTTTTGTGCTTGAGAATTTTTATGGCCAGGATCTGTCTAACACATTGATAAATCTACGATTTGACAATGCATTGAATATTGCTCTCACATTTGGTCTAGTGTTTCTGCTAGATAACTACAAATTCTTGACAAATACAAAGGAGAATCTGCAATATCATTGGCCATGACCTGGCATCTTGGTTTCAGTCACTTTCCCACCATTGAAACCTAGCTTCTCTGTGCCTTTTCTATAAAAAATTTCATGGTAATTGTTCTGATAAGCTTTCTTCTTTGCTATGTCAATTTTATGAATTTAAACATAGTTCTAAATTGAAAGCTAGATCTCATCATCTTATTGTTGAAATTGTTAGTTTTAACTGTAAGTTCTAGTCTAATGGTTTCTTTTCTCTCACTTCTCACCTGTGGAACTCTCTTCCAGTTTAATGTCAATCATCTTCAGCCTTTGAGAATCCTGTTCTTTTATTGATCTTTCTTCTCAATAAGATTTCTCAGCTTCCCTCACTTTCTGTAACCCCTTGCATTTTTGTGGCTTTATCTCCTTGCTTGGAGTGGAATACTTAAAAAAATAAACAAAAATAAACTAGGAATCTGCTTTTGGTCATTTGTTTTTTCCAAAGACAGACAGAGGCTAAAAAGAGAGAGAAGTGCAATGAGGTGGTAGCGAGAGAGATAGAGAGAGAGAGAAGTGTAGAGGCGGTAGAGAGAGAGAGAGAAGTGCAAAGAGGTGATAGAGAGAGAAAGAAAAACACATTAAGGCAGTAGAGCGAGAGAGAAGTGCTAAGAGGCAGTAGAGAGAGAGAAGTACAAAGAGGTGGTAGAGAGAAGTGCAAAGAGGTGATAGAGAGAAAGAGAGAGAAATGCTAAGAGGCAGCAGAGTGAGAGAGAGAAGAGCAAAGAGGCATAGAGAGAGAGAAGTGCAAAGATGCAGTAGAGAAAAAGAGAGGTGCAAAAGGCGATAGAGAGAGAGAGAGAGAGAGAGAGAGAGCTGGGTAAATCGGTAGGTTAAGAAGGAGGTGAAGAAAGAAAGTAGAGAACAAATGTGATTAATAAATAAAGAGTGGAAAAAGTTGACATAGAAAATAAATAATTGAGACAGGTAAATAGTGTGAGAGGAAGAGAGTTTTAGAGATGAAGGAAGTATTTATTTTTCAGCATGCACAGGTCGCTACCGAATGTGAAACAAGGTCGAGGTTTAAAGTAGGTTTAAAAGCAATACCGTGGAAAAATTGCCTAAGCCCATTCGGCACTCCCTCTTTCGGGTATGCCTCAGGCACCAGGCAATAAACCCAGCCCCCTCCTGAATGAGTGGTACTGCCTGGGGAGGAAGGCACCCTGGGGCTTGAGCTTAAAATTATTTGAACATCTCTGAGCCAAATGACCGAGAAGCAATGAAGGAAGCGATGCCAATCAGATAGAATACTAGATATGCAAATAGAAAGAGAGAAATAAAAAGATAAATGAATAGAAAGGCTAAGAGAAAAGGATTTCAATAGCCACTTCATTTATTTTAAACAGAATACTGGAGAGCATATTATCTATACTAAATTTTCTCTCATATACAGGCAGGTAAACAAAATACTGTTTAAAATAAACAGATTGTTTACTCAAATACAGGTTTCCACTTAAAATAACATTTGAAGTAGTATATTTTTATATATATATATATATATTATTTTTATTATAAGAGATTATAATAAAAACATGTTGAAATTGCTATATAAAGGCTTTCATGTTTCAATCGCCAGTTACTTAGCAGTGCCTGAAGAAGTACAATCTAAAATATTGAATCATGAAAGTTTTTGTGTAGCAATTTCAACATGGTTTTATTATAATCTCTTATAATAAAAATAATAATAATACATTGCTCTACTTTTTTTAAAAGTAAATGCAATGAACAGTGGAATTTTACTCCATCTGTTCTTTCTCTCATTTGAATATATATATATATATATATATATATATATATAATTATTTTTTAAAAAAAAATTATAACATAAATATGTTATAAAATCACTACAAAAATAGCCATTTTGTTTCAACACCCCCAGTGTCTTATCAGTTCACTTATATCTGCTCTACTTTGTATTGAGCACTCTTTTTAAGAATAGTAATTGTTGGTTATTGGAATTCATTCCGTATATAGCAATTATATACTTGGGTGTGTATATATATATATATATATATATATATATATATATATATATATATATATATATATATATTCTTTTTTTGGCTAGCCACTAGTATCCGAGTATGCCCGTCTACTATAGCAGCTTGCTGATCCCTGTTGCAGACGGCTGCCCAGGCACATTTGCATCTGTTCAAGACCCACAGAGCCCACCTGTGGTTTATACTTCAACTATGCTGAGTGGACCTTAGTTACAGTTTTTGGGAGAGAGCACATTATCAGATGTGATAAATGGCCTAAAAATAGCCAGTATGCTCAAACACATGGTACCAATGACTTATGACTTTGTGTTGGCACAGTCGTTGACATCTACCAAATAGTATTGTCTATCCAATTTTGCTCACAAAGGCTTAGGTCAACCCATGGTATGGTGTTCAAGCACTTTCCAAAGGTGTCACATGCTAAGATCATCTCAACATACTGACTAATTAACCATGTTGAGATTTGAACCTGGGTTTCATGGTTGTAAAAAGCAAATGTTCTAACTCATTGACAAATTATATATATATATATATATATATATATATATATATATATATATATATATATATATATATATATATATATATATATATATATATATATATATATATATATATATATATATATATACACACACATGTATATATATATATATATATATATATATAATTAAAATAATTAAGTACAAAAATACAAGATAGTTATTGAACCAGAGAAATTAAATCATATTTAAATGTCATGATGAAAGTAAGTTTAAATTGTCTTAAAAATAGACATTTATTTTGTGTCAAATACTGAAAAAAGTATATGTTTAGGTTTGTAACTGTGTATATGTATATATATGTATGTGTGTATTATATGTTTGTGTGTAACTATACACATTTAGTGGTAAATATACACATACATATGCAATCATATATCTAAAACATATAAATATATATATATATATACATACATACATACATACATACACACACATACATATATATTTGTATAAAAAATAATTCCAAGAGGATAGAATCCAGGTAAGCCTTTTTATTATATATATATATATATATATATATATATATATATATATATATATATATGTATGTATGTATGTATATGTGTGTGTGTGTGTGTGTGTGTGCGCATACAGATATGTGTTTAAGGATGTATTTAATCATTTATGTGGATGTCATGGATATGCTTACATTATAGGTAATTTTTATTACTTTTATTACTAACATTATTTTTTTTAATCTTTTTTAAACATTATATTATATTTTTTTTATTATTATTGTTATTCTTATTATTATTATGATGATAAAAATGATGATGTTTAAATGAATAACAACATAGATTGCATTTCTGTGAATTTTATTACTGGTTGTGTCGTTAAAGGTTTACCCATAAAATCTTGCCCTACCTTCCCTTACTCCTATATACAAACTTGTTTTTTTCTTCCTCCCTTCTCTCTCTTCAATAGTGAAAACTCCTCCCACTGGCAATTTTTTAAAGTCAAGTTAAAATTGCTACTTCATTTTTTTTTTAAATGTCTGTTTTTTTGTCTGGCTGAATTTATATCATTTAATAAAATGTAGTCAGTCTGATGAGGTATATATATATATATATATATATATATATATATATATATATATATATTATATAACTATATGTATGTATATATAAAAGTTAGTTTGAAAGTTGAAAGTATGCTATATTTATGGATAAAAGTGCTCAATATCTGGAATATAGCATGTCTCTCTCTCTCTCTCTCTATATATATATATATATATATATTATGAGAGAGGCACAGTGGAGTCGTGGATAGCGACTTGGATTGAGAAATCAGATAGCCAAGTTCAAATTCCAGTCGAATCCATTACATTCACTTATGTGTTAATGCCCTTGAGAAAGGTAAGAATCCGCTTCTTCTCCCTTCAGTTCTATAGCCTTGGATGGCAACTGATCTAGGAGAAGGACAACTCTGAATTGAAACCTGCGGAAGGTCGTTTGGGGACCTTGTGGCATGTAGTACATCAGGTTTCTGTATTTGATCCTTCAAAAAGTGTGGTTGGTTCTGCACAAAGCTTTCACCACTATAATCAGATCTTATGTGCTGGTGTCTGGGCTGTCGGTTCCTAGCTGAGCTGCTTGACCCCTCATACGTCAAATATGTTGGGAGAGTTTAGTTTATATATATATATATATATATATATATATATATATATATATATATATATATATATATATATATATCAGTCAAAGTGAAAAGATTACTTTTGGCACCATAATGTGTCGTTAAGAGAATTTTGTTTTATTTTATTTATTTATTTATCCTTTTTTTTTTTTCCTAAAGGGCTGGTTCGTACTTAAACACATCGCACTGAACTACAATTTGTTTTTTTAACGACTTCATAATGGGTTTTTTCATCTTGTGATTGGGTTAAGCTTTTTAACCTTTTATTAGACTATGAAATTTAATTTTTTATGCTAATTATTTAATGTGAAAATTTGTTGATGTCAGCAGAAAACTGTTAACTCATGTCTATGGTTTAATAAGTTATCATTATTTAGAGACTTAATGATGTATAGTTTTTCATGACATAAAGGGCATGGGTCATCCCAAGTTTTACAAGTTCTTGTTCTATTTATTATTTTCCATTTTACTTTTGGTGTTTTATTCATTTCCTTTAAATGCCAAAAATATTTGGATAGAGATGTCTGATTTCTATTTCTAATATTATTGAAGGAGCTTTTGTGTTGTCTCCATCTAATTTTAAATTCATTCTTTGTTGAACCAATGAATATCCTATCAGTGTTAGGACTCTCAATGGATAAGATAGTGCATTGGTATACCACAGATTTTGTGTGGCATTTATTTTCCAACTGGCAGTCTTCAGGGTTTCTACAATCACATAATTTTTCATTATTTTTGTCTAATTTAATTTAGGGTTTTTATTAATACTATTTTGGCATGCATGTTTTTCCAGGATTTTATTATTATGGTTTTTATGATTCTTTCTAGATTTTCAGTGCAACTGTAACTTAATTTTAAGGTGTTTTTATTAAAGATCTTGCCAAGTCTGCTATATATATATGTATATATATGCTGATAGATATAGCTGAGTTAACTATATAACTGTTGTATATATTTTTACTAAATGTTTGCTATACAAAACCCAAGAGCTGCTCAAGTTAGTCAGTTACTAAAGAAGTTTGTTGTATAGGCAGCAGAGGGAAAAACAAGAAATAAATGCAGATTATGAGAATATGTACAATACATAATGGTTGACTCTTGACTTGAAAAAGTTAAGAGTCTCTTCCACAAAGCAGTGGTCCTTATGAAGAATTATTTGAAAGAAACTTCCTTCTTTCTAATGGAATATGACAGGAATTTGGATTTGTCCAACCCTGTGTGTATATAGCAAATTGGGTCTTAATAGTAAATGTCTGAACTTGTGGAACAAGGGAATGTAGCTTGTCAGAATCTTTTCAATGAAAATAGCGATAGAGTAGTGAGAGGCTTATGATGTAGGAAAGGGTTTGTAGAGTAGAAAATAAGCCATTGCCTACAAGGTGGTATAAACTCCTACTGTCCAGTTTACACTCTTCCTCCACCTTTTGAATAGGAGTAGGGGTTTATCCCCTGTTTCTTGTTTAAGATTGGGTTTCCAGTTCACTCTAAAGTCTTTTCCTTCTCTTTCACTTCCAATGGCCCTTGTGTTTTGGTGGTATTATCACCTTGTGAGGAGTGGTGCTTCTTACACTGTAACCCTCTACCTCCAGTGGCTCTTGGTGAACATCATTTAAAAAAAAAACTGTCAAGGCTCGATAGATTGATTGATTCATTCATTTTATCAACCCTTTGCAGGTTATTTAAAGCCAGAAAATATTTTTAGATTGTAAGAATTTGTTTTGGAGAAAATAGTGGTTGATACAAGTCTTACAAATTAAGCCATAGAAGTGGGGAGAAGAGGTGAATTCATACCCACTTTCCCAAGTGTATTTGCATGTAAGTGATTATAATGAACCGAACAGGAATTAGAAATGGGCTCCAATTAACAATTCCAAGCCATTATCCATTACACCACCTTCACATCCAAGCTTATAGCACATAGTATTTCAGAGCAGTCACCCATTGCTTAACTCTGATGATTTTATAGGAACTGGTGTTTCAACATGATGTGGTTGTAAGCCAAGGCTAGATAGAGATGATTGGGCACTTCCAGTCCAGATATGGCAGAAATTATCACTTCTTTCTTAATTTATATTTCACTAATTTTAATGATAATGTTAATGCTGATGTTAATGGTAATGATATAAGCTGTTTCCTTATAAAGAAATATATAGAATTCATTGACTGACCAGCCAGTGCTACTTTCGGTCAAAATTTATCTTTCTCTTAAAACAATCTTTCAGGAAAATTTGTTTCTCGAGTCCATTAACTATTATTGCTCTTTCCAGTATTGATGAGGGTTTCCTTCCTAAACTTTTGTTCAAAATAGTGTGGAACATCAACATCTTGATTATGACATCATTTTCTTTTTGAGTTACATACAAGCAGATTTTAGTTTTTGTTCTCAAGCAGATACAATTTCTGTTATTTGGCACAGTTTTTTTTATTTTTTTTATTCGTGATTCTGTAGCACCTGTGTACAAAGTTTGTAGAAAGATGGTCCTCACTAAGACCTACAAGTTTTATTTGCTCAAAGCCATTTTAACCACTGATCTTAGAAAGCAGTTGTATAGAGCTAAAAGTTTAAATATTTCTGAATGAGTTTGGCACCATTCATAACATCCATATAAATTAGGAAATGCATATAGAAATAATTTTGGCTAAAACTTTACTTGCTGTAAACATCATTTCTTTTTACATTAAGTTTGGAAAACTTGACTCTTCTTAGTCTCTTTACACCAAATTTGAGAAATTTATCTTCAGGCTCATACTTTTTATAAGAAATCTGTTTCTGAATTGTTGGTTCATTGGTTGATTTTGTTTAGTGGCATATCAGCCTCTATGGGTTATTTAATGGCAAAATCTAAATATTTTGAACACAATTATATGGCTTCAAATAAATATATTTTGAGCGCAATTGTCTGCCTTCAACTTCAGATAAAATGTATTGTTGCTCATTTTGCTATAAAATGTATTGTTGGTAATTCTTACTATAAATTGTATTGTTGGTAATTCTTATTATAAATAGGTATTGTTGGTAATTTATTTTATATCAAAATGTATTGCTGGTATTTTTATTATAAAAATTTATTTTTATACTTTCATAGTCTTTTGTTTTCTTTTTTTTGGGGGGGTCACTATTTGCCCATAGCTGGGACCCTAACAGGTGCTACTACCCTGGTTCAGTGTGGACCTGGGAACAACAGCCATTAAGATATGTTTCCAAGCACTTCAAAACCTCCAATTTCCTGATCAGAGGCCTTGCTGCTGGATGTAGTTTATTCTCATATCCAGGAATAATTTCTGAATTGTAATAAGAATTTAGGGAATTTTTTTACTGATTTACCTATTACAAACTGTCTCCTTCTGTTGTTGGTTACCATTATCTTCAGTATGGTATAACTTATTCCAATACATATTGAACATGTTCTTTCTTTTATTAAATCATTTCACCCCAAGCAAGGCAACAAAGTCAGGGTGAAAAGAATGTGAAAGAATATAAGAAAAAGAAAAGCATTATTAAGGAGATAGAACAATAAAAGAACAAAAATTAAGAAGAAAGAGGTTAACGATTAGTATTGGATGTAATTTTTGAAGATCAAACTTGACTACAAATCAAAAAGCCATAAGAAAGTTCCAGAAGCAAGAAGTGTGAGAAAAGAAATTGTTAGCATAGAACTTACGGTTACATTTAGCCATTTCAACCATAAAAGGATGAAACTTTGCCACCAAGCTAGTACCACACTCTAAATTCATAGAGTCAAGGTACCATAGAGGAAAGTTCATCAGAAAAATTACCATTAAATTATTGATAGAAACGGCATGGGGAAGCTAAGGAAAGGTATAGTGGTAAACTGAAGCTAAGATGCCAGGTCAGGACCAATGACATTGCAGATTCTTCTTTAGATTTTATCAAGGATCTCTAACTATATAGCAAGTGCACCAAACCATATGTGGCAGAAATATTCTAAGCATGTTTGAATGATAAATATGTAAGATCGATTCAGGAGAGAATGTGTATCCAGACTAAGTTGTGAATTGTCAATAGGTAACATTTTTAAGTTGCATTAGTTAAAGATTTATACTTTTATGAGTGTTATGTTGATACCTACACCACAGGCAAAACATTTGGGGAAACCCTGCATTTCTTTCAAAAAACATCTTAAAATGAAATATTTTTGCATTTTTTTAAAGTAAAATATAAGATTTCAATAACTGCAGTGTATTTGCTTTTATTTTTCAGTTTTTCTCCAGGCTCCTCTTACTACCAAAAAGTTCAAATTTGGATTTGTTTGTGCACAATACATTCTGCTAAATTGTGCATACGTTGTATGAGAAACATTTTACAGGGTGCGATGGATAAATTGTCGTCTAAAATACACAAAAATGGAAATAACATTGACATCTCATTTTAACAGATATATTTACCAAAATGCTGCCATAATCCTTGTCTTCACTTCATCTTTGGTGTTACAAAGAGTTTTGATGGTTTGTCATTGAAATGCACCCCATACATAATTATCAAGAGGGTTTCAGTCTCGAGAGGTGGCCAGATGTAAGGAGTGATGTGGTCACAGAAATTGTCTGACAGCCATGACAAGATTCTCCTCCTTGTGTGGCATGGTGCAGAGTCCTGTTGCCAGACATAGGTTCTTCCAGTAGCCACCCTCTTGACCCAAGTCAGCACTACCTCCTCAAGAAGCTTGATGTAGGTCTTCATGTTGAGTTTGAGACCCTGTGGGAAGATGAATGGAGGCCTAATGTTGCCATCACTAGTGATCACTCCTTTCGTAATCACCATTAGATGCATCCATCTCTTTCTGGATCCTCTGCACCATTGATACCCAAACACTCTGAAATGTTTGTATTGGAGCTTCCAGTGCCAATACCAAGCAGTACAAATGCTGTTTCCAAATTTCTGGCAGAGAGAATTGTGTCATGGTGCTCTTTTTCTCACAAATGGTGCCCAACTGACCCTATTATACTGTGCGGTTGACAAAATCAAAATCAAACAATGTGCATGCACAAAATTAAAAATATAAAATGGCGACAATTTACCAATCGCACCCTGTATTTTGTTTTCACGATTAACTCCTCTGTAGACTTTTTGAAATTCCCAAAAGAGATGGAGATTTGATTAGGGTCAAGAGAATCATGAAAAAAGAATAATATCATTCAATTTTGCAAAAGCATGCTATACCATCTTGTTTACATATAGTTGGGAAAAAAAACATTTCAACAAGACAACAATCTAAAAAAACTCTTCTAAATTATGTCAAAATTACTTCTGATCAAAAAAAAAGAAGGAAATTTTGGAAATTATGACTTGGTCATTTCTCCTGACCTCTCTGCCATTGAATTAGTATGGGATGATGTGGATAGGGGAGTTTAAAGGAAATATCCAAAGTGTGACAGTGAGCTTTTTCAGTGCTTCAAGAATGCTTGGGAAGGTCAGCCATCTATGTTTTTTTAAAACTATTGGAATGAATGCCAAGAATTTGATAGTGATTTTAATTGATAAAAACAAAATATGATGCTGTTGTATGATAATTTTTGTATGGTTAATTGCTTATTTTTTGTCAAAATAAAAAGCAAATAAACTGTAGTTACTGAAATTTTATCTTTTACTTTAAAAAATACAAAAATATCTCATTTTAAAATGTTTTTTAAAGAAATGCAGGGTATCTCAAACTTTTGGCTTGTAGTGTATATCACCTAAAATGTTCCTAATTAGTGGTGAACAAAATGATTTTTGTGAATTTAGTTTGTAGAGGAAGATAGTTTTGTTCTTATTTTTGTACATTTGCATTTATGGAAATAAGTAAAAAATTGTTATAGTTGTGAGGTGCTTAATAATAACAGATATAGTTGCTAATTAAATAATTACTGAATATTACTAAAAAGTTCCGTGTTAAAAATATTCTTTGTAATTATTATTTAGTAATAATTCAGGTCTTTGCATGTCAGTCCTCTGTTATGGACCCCAGTTGCATGACTGCCAGGCCTGTTATAGGTATCGCCTTAGTGTTAACAGAATAAGCTTTTAAAACACAGGAACCAAGCAGTACATAGATAACTATGTATTGTATATTTATGCAGTTGCTTCTCTTTGAAACATGTGCCAGCCAGTGTACGCAACTTGTCAAAATTTCTTTTAGCAATTGCTCATAGTTTTCATATACATATACCAATAATTTTAACAAATGTCCTGCACCTTTTGGTAGACTATCCTGCCACTGTCAGAGCTTTTGTATTAGAAATTATGAAATTTGGGATTTGTTTATTTAAGACCATGTGTGCTATTTTCTATTAATATTTTTTCATGTAGTTGCTAGAATCATTTAAACCATTTTGTTAAATTCAATTATTTTAAAGTAAAATTTGAACTAACAATATAATAGCAGTTGCTATTATTATTTTGTAATTATGCAAATACAAAAGCGAGTCATTGTAGCTGGTATCGGAAGCTATTGATTCTTGAAGACATTATGACAATGACAAAAGAATGAATGCCTCAGTTCTCATGTATGTGACAGGCCTATTGTACTTGTATTCTATTTGACCAACATAATTAACTGTGTTGTATCCCACAGCACATGCATTTCATCTATTTGATGTTATTGTCTGTAGATGATTAACTAATAAGTTTTGTGATTTGTCAAATAATAATTTTGTGTAGAGGCAGCAAATAATAAAAGATCTGTAAAACAAGAGTAAATATATGCTAGTGTGTGTGTGTGTGTATAAGAGAGAGAAACAGAGAGAGAGAGAGAGAGATTGATAGACAGAAAGAACATTGTTTTTTCAGAGCAGATTTTACCAATGTCTTTCAAATATATTTAAAACAAAAAAGTAAATTTCTGTTTTGTTTTTTTTAATCATTTCATCCCTAGCAAGGGGATGAAGCCACTACAACACAAGAGGTTACTGAGTATGAAAGAATCTGATAAAAAATCATTATTAAGAAGAGAGGACAATAAAAGAACAGGACACTATTTACATTATTCAGACTATTGTTCGCATCTTTGTTGCCATATTTATCACAACGTTTCAGTCGTTGTATGCTCCGGCCTTCTTCAGATGGTTGGAATGTCAAACTGAACCCTTTATTTTGCTCGCTGGAGTAGACTGTTCTAGTTCCATATGACATATCTAATGGATATCAGTTATCAGTTATCACCCGTTAATTCACCTCTCCAAGTTCTCCACCTCCTTAACCAGGTATTGAACTCACACTCTTTGGGTCCTGTCACTTGATCCAACTAACGCCTTTATCCACTGTGCCATATGTCCTCAAGGTGTTAATTAGATCCTCAAGGGCACATGGCATAGTGGATAAAGGCTGAAAACCATACCACAAGCTGACTCAAGACCTGTGAATAAAATTAGGTAGATGAGACTGATTGGAAACCATCGACAGTTGTGTTTACAGTAAATCACAAGTAATCATGACCAAGGGTTTAGGCATACTGATCACGTCAGATTACACTCTCTCTACCCAGAAACTGTAACTAAGGTCTACTTAGCATAGTTGCAGCATAAACCACAGGTTTGCTCTGTGGATGTTGAGGAAACAAATATGCTTGAGTAAGCATTTACAACAGGGACTTGGCAGCCCCACTCAGCAATATGCAGACAACCATTAAGTTTTTTTTTTTTAGTTTTTAAGAATATTTACTATTATCTTTGTCATGTTATAATCTGTAGAATTGAGTATTTTTGATTTTTAAACATTTTTTTCTTTAAAATTAGACACCAATGTATACGGTTAATAAATACAGACCATTCACAGAGTACATTGATAGCAAGAGAGGCCATTAGAAACAGTTGCAAGTAATTTGTCCAACAAGTTTGAGTAAAGGAACAGGGAATGAGAGGAATAGTAAGTGGAAAAACATTGCTAAGGGATATAAAGAATAGGAAGTTGTGGAGAGCTATGATCGCTCCCATCCTGAATATTTTTTTCATCTGAATTTTTATTTATTTTTGCTTTGATGTAATTGATCATAATACTGCAGTGATAAAAGATTTTGTTTTTTATTAAAAAAAAAATAGTAAAAAATAAACATTGTCAAAAGCTAGAAAGGATACAAAGTTAAAGAGAGCTATGATTGCCCACATCCTATTTTAGCCATAATGTAATTAGTTATAATGCTGCAGTGATAAGAGATTCTGGTTTTGTTTTTAGTGGGGGGTATTTTTTTAGTAAGGATAGTAAAAAAGTGAACATTGTTAAGAACTACGAAGGATTCTTCTTTATGTGCTGTGTTCGTTCAGGACATAGGTGATCATGGGTTTCCACAACTTCTTGTCTCTTGTACGTCTTAATAAATCTTGTCCTTCCCTTATTCCTCTGAGGCCCTGTTCCCCCAGCCATTTACCCAAGCTCATTAAGTATGTCATGTGTTGTTTTTTTCTGTCTCTCTTACCCTCAATCTGTCACATGAGTATCATTTTCCAACCCTTCCTTCCTCATTATATACTCTAGAAACATCAACTGTCTCTTCCTAATGTTAAGTATTAGTTTCTTTTTTGTTTCTTTTGGAAACAAAACGAAACCAAAAACTTTGTTATTACTCACATGTTTGCTCCACGGTATCCTCAGCATCCTTCTGTAGAACCACATTTCTGTTGCTTCAAGTCTCATCTTCATCTTTGTTGAGATTGTTCAGCATTCATTGCCATACACAAGGACAGATATATAATAGTTTGGTACTTTTTCCTTGTTTCTAGCACGATTTTCCTATTTCTTAATACTCTGCTTAGCTTTTGGAATGTTTCCATGGCTATCCCAATACATCTTTGGATCTCAGTGTCGCTCTTTCCATTCTCTGTTAAAACACTTCCCAGACATTTAAATTTTTTGATTTTTCTATCTTCGATTTGCAATTTGCACTTTGGGCTCATCCTTTTTCTAACAACCATGCATTCTGTCCTCTTTCCATTGATGTTTAATCCTTTCTTGTCTTTTTCCTTCACTACCTTCTATAGGAGTTTTTGTAGTTTTATTTCTGTGTCTGCTATCGACATTCTGCCATCTGCATACCTTATGTTGTTAAGATTGTGGTCGCCAATAATGAATCCTGGTAGGACATCTAGTTCTGTCAAAATTGCCTCACTGTTCTACAAAGGATAGAAAATCAGAGAGAGTCATTATTACCCATGTCCTAAACAATCATGGTATATAGAAGAAAAGAAGAAGGAGAAGAAAAGGGCAGGAGGAAGAAGAAGAAGAACTATTATATTCTTTAAAAAAAAAAAAATAATTCTTTTAAATCATGCTTCATTATTAACTTATTGGATAATATATTAATGCTTCTGCAAGTAAGGATAGTTTTCTAATAGATATCAGGAATCATGTACATGCATCAATTGTCATATAAAGAATGGGAATATTTATTAAGGAATTTAATGAAAGGCTATATTATGAAATTTTGACAGTTTTAGTGATGCACATTCTTAAAATGCCTAACAAACATCAGCTAAAATCAACCAACAATGAAGCTTAAATGTTTACGGTTAAACCTTTCTATTTAATCCTTAAATAAATCCTTCTGAATTTATGTAAATTCTGCCAGTTGTAAAGTGTGAATTTCTTAGTGTAAATTTTCCTGGAGTGATATTTTAAAAAATGTCATTCAAAATGGTTATTTTTCATTCTTTAGTCATTTAATTAGATGAAATAGCAATTCTCTCTGTCTCTCTCTTTCACTATACATATATATATATATATATTTATGCGTGTGTGTGTGTGTGTGTGTGTATATATATATATATATATATATATATATATATATATATATATATATATATATATAAAGTTTCATTAAAGATGACTGACAAGGTACTGCATTTAGCTTTTTGTATAATTATCCTTGTGTTCATATAATATATATATATATATATATATATATATATATATATATATATATATATATATATGATAAGGTATAGTTTTAAAGTATGCTATAACTCAGAGAAGTGTTCTAACAGAGGATGGAAAGTATGACACTTGAGATCCAGCGGCATATTGGGAGGGCCAAAGTACATTCTAAAAGCTAAGCAGAGTATTAAGAGACAGAAAATTTTGATAGAAACTAAGAAAAGAGTACTGAACTGTTACATGATTTCTGTCCTCCTGTATGGCAGCAACTGCTGAACAATCTCCTTAAAGATGTAGCAACAGAAATGTGGTTCTACAGAAAGATGCTGTCGATACTATGGAGTGAATATTTGAGCAACAATGAGGTTTTGGAGAAAATGGAAACAAAAAGGAAACATACTTAATATGAGGAGGAGACATTTGAAATTTCTGGGGCATGTAATGAGAAAAAATGCTTTGGAAAATCTGATACTTACAGCACAGATTGAGGGAGAGAGGAAAATAACATACTTAATGACCTTGAGCTTGAGTAAATGAATGGTAGAACAGGTTTTTTTTCAGAAATAACTAAAAAACAAAACTTATTAAATGTTGTAAGAGACAAGAAAATGTGGGAGATCTTGATCGCTTATATACTGAAGGGACACAACACATAAAATATATTTATGGATAAAACTGCTCAATATACAGGATAGAATATATATGTGTGTATATATATATATATATATAAACACAATGAAATGTAATAATAGCAATCAACAACAAATAACAAAGCAATCAATAATAAAGTTAACCAACAACACTATAAAATAGCCACTAACCTGCATCTACAATTATTTCCACTCAATAGCCCCTAGAATAATTTGAAACATAACTGTTACAGCCCACTCAATAAACATTAGAATAGTACAACAGAGCTGCCCATAATGAATCACTGGTCAGCATATATAAACAGCCGAGCTAAAACATAGCACATGGCCAAATGATTTCATTTAAGGATGAAACAGTTGCCACTGGGTGTTGACCTCAATGTTCATTTTATATATATATATATATATATATATATATATATATATATATATACTATATCAACACTGCATAGTTACTGTCAGTTTCATGACTGAATGTGATCTTCAGAACAATAGAGAACACTGTTTCCTTATAGATATGGAAAGCTTTAATCTATATTTCTTAAAGTGGACACTGAGGTCAACATCAAGCTGAGTCCATCCTTCAAATCTGTAATTTGCTGTCATATATGGTATGGTGCCCCAGCTGTAAGTGTTGAGAGCTTCGACGGATATGGCATCTAGTCTACAGTGGATTTCTCACAGACATGCCGTGGCTTCCCTCTGTCTCTTCTATAAGTATTTTCACAGCAACTGTTCCAAGAAATTGCTTTTGCTGGTTTACAGACTGCATGAATTTAAGTGAGCTACTAGGTTGGCATCTCGATCCCACACTTTCATTGTCAAAACAGTTAAATGTAACCATCTTTTCTACTCCAACAGCTTCTCTTGCACTTCCCATCTGTGGAATTCTCTTCCTCTTACTTGCTTCCCTGATAACTATAATCTTCAAATATTCAAGTGTAATGTCAGTTGACATCTTCTGATATCTTGATCTTGCTTCCCCATCTTTCTCTTTATCCTCTTCTCAAACATGCCTCTTTACTCTTGTTCTCTACCACCTTGCTTGAAGTGAAATGCTTAAAAAAATATAAAAGTGGATGAAAATAAGAAAATAATCAGTCAATTGCTGGTATCTTGTCATGTGTGGACAGAGAAATTACTGGATGATCCCTCTATGAAACTCTTGTCAAGATGCTGAAAATAACATCAATCAGCTAAGTGACAGATTTTATATTTGTATTAATTATATATATATATATATATATATATATATATATACACACACACACACACACACACACACACACACACACAGAATTTCGATAACAAAAATACTTTTAGCATGTTCTTTATTCAGTTGTCGTTGCTCCTGCAACTTTTGTCTGTGTTTGATAGTGAAAAGTAGTTTTTAAACTCTTTACATCAGCAATGAACCAGGATGTCATTAATGCCAACTGTTACAATCAGATTTACATTAAAAATTTTAAAAAAAAGAATAGATGGGGAAATAAATTAAAGATTCAAATTAAAATGATTAAATGATAAATCATTTTCTTTTTAATTCCACCCCAAACAAGATGATAATGCCACTAAGATAAGAAGGTTATTGTGAAAGAGAATGAGAAGACATTAGGAGAAGGAACCAAAAACCCAATTCTAAACAGGAAACAAGATACAAACCTCTACTCTTGTTCAAATGATAAGGGAGAGGCATGAACTGGACAACAAAAGAAAAGGAATGCAGAGACAAAGCATGAACTAAGAGGGAATACAAAAATCTACTCAGGTTAGACGAAATTACAAATCCAGTGAACATTAATGGTTGCAGTATGAAAAATCCCAATTCTTTGATTGCAACATCTGATAAAGATCTTTATTACATCTTACCCATATTCCAACACACTTTTCTCATCTACAGATTTGTCTCTCATTCCAACCTGAGAATGTACACCATAATGCATACATAATAGAAAAACTTTTCCATATTCTCTTATTATCTCCATAAATAGTTAACTGTATATGCAAGAATATTATCTTAAAAAAAACATTTAACATACTAAAATAAAAAGAGATAAACACACATGTAGACTTGGTGTTGCTAAGATTTTAATCAGTTCAGAGATTGTAATCATTATTGCATTTTTATTTTATTTAATAGAAATAGATAGGTTCACCTACCATCCAGTTCACACTCCTCCCCAGTCTTTTGAACAGGAGTAGAGTGGACCTCACAAGAAACATGTCAAACAACCCTGATAAAGAGGCTCACTGAGTGGAACAAGATCTTCGGTTCTTGATAAAATACTGTTTTTGACAAAGATAACAAGACAAAAAATGCTGCTCTCTATAAGACAGTGGTCACTAGCAGCCAAAAACAGAGAGTGGACAGAAAGGGACTAAAGACTGCAGGCCACAACATGAAAAGGAAGCCTGTTAGACTTTTTAGACCTCCTCTCACCTCTGTTTCAATTGTCTACAGCAGTAGGCTACAAACAATAAAATTTTCCTACTGCTATAAATATGTCAAGACTTGAACAAAAATAACAGAAAAAAACATTAACATTAGACAGTTTATCCAGTTTTCTTACTGATATATAGCATCTTATTTGAAAATTGTCATTTGAATTGAATAAAACTTGTTTGTGTGTGTGTATGTGTGTGTGTGTGTGTATATATATATATATATATATATATACATATATATATATATATATACATTTTTCTCCCAGCTATGGATTAAATAGTAGGACAAACTGGGCTCTTTAGTAACCAGTTTAGAAGAACAACTCTGAATTCAAAAGAAGAAGAGAATAATTTGGAGATATTGGAACACACTATGTGCACCACTTCTCTGTATTTGGTTCTTCCAAAAAATGTTGACTCTTATGCACAAACCTTTGCCATTATAATCAAATCATATGGGCAGGTTGTGTGGTTGTTCAGGTCTAAGAACTAAATATATATATATATATATATATATATATATATATATATAAAATGAGAATGAATCGAATCAAATTTTGACATTCATAGCATTCAATTTAAAAGAGGGCTCAATACAATAGTAGAGTAATATTCTTTATTTTAGGATATTATATTGAAAATATGTAAAAAAACACTACACAAATGCAATTATGTTTCAATGTGTATTAACACATCTCATCAGGCATTAGTAAATATTTACTAACACCTGATGAAATGTTTAAAATTATGTTTCAATGTGAAACATTGAAACATAATTACATTTGTGCAGTCTTTTTTACATGTTTTCAATGTAATGAAAAAGTGTATATATATATATATATATATGAGTGTGTAAATAAATAGAAAAATAGGAAAGAACACGTTAGGTAAATAATACGTAGTTCTTTAGTATTTTTGTTTTTATTTTTAAAAACAGTGCTTCATACAAAAGTAGAGTTTAAATTATAATTATTTTTTAAAACCTGAAGAGAGTAATTTGGAGACATTATGAGAACTCTTATGTAGTGAAGGAATCATATTTTTTTTAAATAATTTTTATATATATATATATATATATATATATATATATATATATATATATATATAAGATGTCAGAGGGTTTTCTACACCTGTTACAAGCTTTCTCATATTGACTGGTTGCAAGAAACACATAAAAGAATCCTTAGATCTGTACAAGTTAAGATTTTATGCTTCAGTATGACATGATTATATATACATGCATTATGTTCCAAAGATTGTCATAGCCAGGGGTAATAGTGGGGAGAGGGTCCCACTTTCTATAAAATGCTTTCATAGCATGCGTCTCATAGAGACAACTTATAACCAGCTGCTGCAAGTAGATATAAATTGACAGCTCAGGAAGGTAGTCCATCTAGGAGAAATAAAACACTGATTTCAAACCTCCACTAACTTGTGATCATCCATAAAACATGGAAAAAGCTATGGAAGTAAATCCAAACAGAAAACTCAGAGTGGAGCCCTGAAAGTGATTGGCTGTTAACACTGAAAAATTTCTGGCAAATGCTGCAGCCAAGCCATCCCTAAATGTAATGCCCTGTATGCCTTTGGATATCATTGGTATGGCCGATAGGCATAGGGAGATGTAGTCTGGGCAGTGCATGGCCTCCATATACTATGACCAGTCTAGGAAAGGAAAACTGAATTCAAACCACCTGTTAACTTTTAGGACTTGCCTCTTTAACTTCTGAGAGGAGGGACAGGGTAACTTCAACATCCCCAGTGCAAAAGGAACCATCAAGCCATTGCACTATACTGCCTTGAATATCATCATAAACCACAATTGTGAGATGGAGAGGTGCACTGACCATAGCAGTGCAAAATGTGCTAACAGAATAAATGAATGATGACATGATTACTCAATGATCATATTGTAAATATTATATATATATATATATATATATATATATATATATATATATATATATATATATTAGTCCAGACTCTGTGCTTAAGCAATATCAATGTAAGGAAAGCTTCTAGGGGTACATTATTTGAACATTTTCCAAAATTATTTGCAATCGCTGTTTGAATTTAAAGAAATGCCAGATTCTGTAGACTAAATTTTCTTGTAGACTTATCAGTTTCTTGGATATACTAACACTTTACAGTTTTGGGACTCTATGTCACAAAATGATTTCTACTTGCATGTTGTTGTTAATGTATGGTCAGTGAATAGCAAGCTGATCAGGTTACTCTTTCATCAATATATATAGGTTATAAACACTATGCTTACATGGATATATATATATATATATATATATATATATATATATATATAAACACAAGTACACATCAAGTGCTCCAGACCAGCTGCAATCTTCAACTGAGCGCCGTGCTTCAGCAAGGTTTCAGCCCATTAAGCTCAATACCTTTCCACACGGTGGGCCCGCAACAGCTGGATGATGTTATGTTGCAACTGGTCTATGTTAATTGGATGCGACTTGATAAGGATTTTTGGCTAATCCGTACACTTCCTTCAACCACTTTTTCACCACAAGTCTTTATCACCTTATCTGGCTTTTGGATCCCAGCACACTTGAGGAATCTCTTTAAAGAGGCAGCAGGAAATCCTCTACAGCCAACCTCAAATAGCACCAGGGTGCAGCCATATCCTCTCTCACGGACTTCAGCCACCAGTTCCTCATACCAAAGCAACTTTCTTTCATGTGCCTCTTCAATCCTTTCTTCCCATGCTACTGTCAGTTCGCCAAGCAACAGATGTTGCTTCTCGATATCAATTAAGACCAGATCTGGTCTCAGACCAGACACAATGACCTCCACTGGCAGTGTAGCATCAACCAACACTCTCCACTTCCTTGAGTTTTCCGACCTGGCCTTCTGCCTTGTGACAGTCGCACCTTGCTTCAGGAATGCTACCCTTCACAGGTCTGAGGGTATGCTAGCATTTCTTGCAGCTGCTGCCACGATCTCCAGAACCAAGTTATGTCTGAAGGTGTACCAGCCATTCTGTAGTGCCTTCGGACAGGCTGACAGCATGTGGCGCAGGTTTCCATAAGCACCACACAACCGGCATATATATATATATATATGCATCAACTTGCTAATACCAACATGCCTTCTAACCAAAACAAAATTCACAGATGTTGGAAACAGCAGGCAAGATAATCAATAACTTGAAGTTTGGTTAAAGCTGCAATGCATTCAATTCAACCATGTTGTGCTATTTAATTTTCTGGAACTCACACGTGGACAATATCCTCCTGCTGCATATAGATGTGCATGCATATACACACACACAGGCACATATGCTCACATAGTTCATTGTTTTATGTTGTGTTGGTGAGTTTTTGATAACAAACCTTGTTTGCACACTTAGAATCAAAGAACATGTTTGCCATAAATAGAAGGCAGTATGATTTAGCCATTTACAAACTTTCGTGTTGGAAGTTCCACTCAAACATCTTCATCCCCAGAACTTTTAGATTGAGGAACAGACCCCTGAAAGGATGCTTCCTTGAACATATTCAAGTCTAAGGTCAACAGTTATCTATCACACATATCCTCATAATATGCACCTCTTGTTTCTTCCTTCTATTGTACACCTTTACAACAATCTCATTTACCAACTCTCTACCTTGAGTGGCTCTTAGGCCTTGTATTGCATAAACAATAAAAAATAGTTAATAATGATTGAAAATGTCTTTTTGTTTCTATTTTATTTAATAATCATATTTAATTCAGAATTGTATATTCAGATCAAAAACAATTTTTAATTATATATACTTTTTTTAAATCCCTTAAGAAAGTGGGCAATTGTGACTCTTCACAGTTTCCTATCCTTTGTAGCTTGAAGCAATGTTTGTCGTCTTGCTAACCCCTCCCACTCACTATTCTGCCACTATCTATGATACTTGCTGTTTCCCTCTGACCCACTTTCCTCCAGTATGTCTTGTGAGTGTCAAATTCTCCAAGCTCTCCTACTTGGTTATGTGCCCCAGAAATTTTGACTGCCTCATTGTGAGTAAAATTAAACCTGTCCTTTTTGTTCCCTTAAAAACTCTTCATTGCTTACATTTCCCATTCATGATATTTTCAGTGTTTTTCTGTACAACTGTATCTTTGTTCAAGTCTCCTCTTTATATATGAGGAAATTGTCCAGCATTTACTATCATAAAAGACAATCAATATTACATAGCAGATCAGCACTCTTTTTTTTTTTCTTTTTGTTTCTAACACAATTTTCCTGTTTCTTTATACTTTGTTTACCTTTTGGAAGACATTTTTCACTATTCCTGTTCACCTGCAGATTTCCATATCACATTTTCCATTGTCTGTTATAATGGTTCTCAGACATTTAAGCTTCTATACTTGTTTGATTTTGACATATCTAATTTGTAGTTCACATCTTGGGCTGTTTCTTTTGCTGACAACAATATGTTCTACCTTTATACAATTGTGGAGAAAAGATGAAAATAAACACCAAGACAGTCAATCATCAAATGACAAAAAAAATGGTTTATGAGTTGGAGGATTTACACATCCTTCCAGTTAATAAATTAATCCTTTGAAAATAAATATTTAACATTTTCCAACCAACAGGTCACATTCCCGCCAACAATAAAAAACATGCTTTGTGATCCCTTTGATGGGTATTTAAGCAAAGTTTATAGATTAATAAGGAGAAGGGATAGCAGCATATGACAGCAGCAGTTTTTGATGACAGCTTCAAAGAGATTCCCTTACTCATCCACCCATCTTCCTTGCCAAGCTATGTGATACTTACAATTTCCTCCTCACTTTCTCCCTTGCCTCTCTTTTTTACACATACACATGAAGAAATCACATTTCTTTTCATCTTAACAGACAACTACAAAGAAGGAAATTTAACACTCATACATACTGAGAAAAATTTAGTTGTAAAAACATGAAAATAAAAATATTTTATATTTTTATACTTAAAATCCTTTCTCAACTTTTTCTTGTTGTGGGTTGATTCAAATCCGCAACATAATTGATGGTTAGTCCTTTCTTCTAGCTTTCCTTTATTAACTTGTATAGGGTTTCTGAAGTTTTCTATTTGTGTCTGATCAACACAGTCATCAGCAATTCTTATGCTGTTATTATTATGCCCACCAATAATAAACCCTGATAGGATCTCAAGTTTCTTGCTGTAAAGTTTGAATTTCTGCCCTTGCTTGGTTTTGATATCTCCAATTTGTAGCTTGCATCTTGGGCTGTTCCTTTTTACACATTTCAAAATTTAAATGTTTCCAGCTGATATCTGCAACATAAATTGGTGCCCATAAGGAATAGAATCAAAATATAGAATGAACATGAAATTTACAAAGGAATTAAGGTGTTAAAAAGAGACAGTTTTTATGATCACACAATTTTGAAATGTCAAGCGGAATGCCATAACAAAGAAACCAAATTTTTATTTGATCTCTAATTGCTGGTGACATTTTTCTTAGTTTCTTGACAAAATACTCAGCTGCAACGTTTACACAACCTGAAGAACATACTCACCCAATACAAAGCTCAAGAGCCAATCGTGATAGAGAGTTACTGAATGCAAGAGGATGTAGGTGGAGTTAGAATAGAATAAAGATTATGGGGATAAAAAGGACAGATAGTAATTGACACTAGACTGTTGTCATCAAACTGGCCTTGTTTAACATTTAAGAGTGTTCATTTCAGTCATTTTTCTAATATAATTTTTAGCAACACCTTACTAGGCAAAGGCTCTTTCATCTGTCATACTCAATTACAATGTTTATACAACTAAAAGTTAGATATTGAATTTGTTGCAGTGTGTGCATTTGCATGTCATGTCAGGAAGGCACCAACTTGTGGATCTGCTTTAATGTTGGACTAAAAGTAGTGGCAAACAAAATTTACCCATGTAAATGATGGGTTGGCATTACTTGTAAAGGTGAAAGGAAATGGAATAAATTTCAACAAGACAATATTTTCAAGTGTTTTATAAATGGCGAATAAATGATTAGCAAGAAATAAAATATAATAGGCATGAAAAACTAGCTGAAAAGAATGAAGACATTAAAATCTCACTATTAGGAATGGTGAGTATCTCTATGTGCACTTGATACATATGTGTGTGTGAAAGAGTTCAGTTACCGATGGTAACATATCCCCAAAGCCAGAGACAAATTCCATGTCAGTTTTGTTATGACTGCAAGCTGTAAGGAAAGAATGAAAAAGAGGAAGAAACAAGGAGTGTTCCATTCTTATAGCTGTTTAACAGCACCACCTACGGCGTCTTGGTAATATCACACATTATATTTGGCTACAGGCAGTATTTGGATGTGTGGGTAGTGTAATGGATAGCAACTCAGAATGAGAAATCGAAAAACCAGGTTCAAACTCCAGTCATTTTTTGGGGGTTTTTTTGCATTCACTTATAGGCGAATACTCTTGGAAAAGGTATTAAACCTTCTCCTAGCTATGGATTAAATATTATGAGTTGTACCTGGAAAAATCTTTGTCATTCTCAAAAAGGTTATTAATGCAATGTATTATTCTTGAAACCTAAAATATATTTTGGCTTTAAATAACCTTCAAGGGGCTGATAAGCCGTAAAAAGAAATTAATTAAAAAAACTTTAATACTGGGACATATTTTTAAATATTCAAGTTCACTCAATACAAGGCTCAAGAGCCACTTGTGGTACAGGGTTACAAAATGTAAGAGGAAGTAAGTGGAGGTAGAAAGAAATGAAGATTACAAGGATAAGAAGAATAGATAGCGATTGACAGTAGACTGTCATCATCAAACTGACCTTTTCCTGTATTTTTGCAACATAATTTTTATCAGTGTCTTACTCAAGCAGAGGATCTTTTATTTTTTGTAAATCTCAAACTTAATGTTCATTCTTGTTTTATAGTAAAAATCAAACATCAACTCTCAGACTGCAAAGCTCTTAGATACCATCTGACTGTTCTGCCATTAAACTATTACAATTGTATACTGTAACAACAGAATTATGCATGTCTATTTTAAATTATTGTTTATGGTGCTGGACAATAAAGAGTTGCTATTTTGAGTATTTTTATATAAAATCAATTGTAAAATGAGTTTCAGTATTAAAGTAAAAGATAATATGTGCAGCTGAGTCATAATCCTACAATCAACCATTTATCTATTTTTCCCTCTTTTATCCCCAATCATTAACACTTTGGTTTGGGCACCTCGACATGGTGTAATGGTTAGCAGGCTTGTCCCAATAGATCAGTTACAACGGAAAAGTGAGTTTGATCGTCACTGGATACTCCATACTTTCAACCTTGTGCTACATCTAAGCTGTGCTTAGAAAATCACCATTAACATTTGGGATATTAACATGCACACATACACACAGAATACATATATCTTCATGCATAATGACTGGCTGCTTCTATTCGAATATGCCTGTCTGCTAGGTCAGCTCACCAGTCCCAGTTGCAGGCACATTTGGGTTTGTTCAACACTTGCAGAGCCCACATGAGGTTTTACTGCAACTATGCTGAGCAGACCTTAGTTAGGTTCTGAGAAACTGCACATTATCTGGTGGGATCCACAATTTGAACAAAACCAGTACACTCAAGCCCTTGGTCATGATAACTTGTGACTTTGTACTAATGCAACCATTGACAAACAGTTCCATCTATCTAACTTCACTCTAAAGGTTTGGATCAAACTGTGGTATGGTTTTCAGACATTTTCCAAAGGGACTGCCTCCCCAGGCAGATAACATCAAGAATCCACCTTCATCATAAATCGGCTATGGGGAGATTCGAACCCAGTTCTTATGGTTAAAAAGTGAACATTCTAACCATATTACCACACACACACAAGAGTAACTCACATGTATCTGAATACATTTATTTCTAATACGTTGCCAGTAAATCAGACAAATCACCCATATTGTAGAGAGGGAGTTCCACTGAAACAGCATTTTCCCTGAAAACTGCCACTTTGTGGAACAGACTCCCATGTGGATGCTTCCCTGAAAACTACAATCTTAACCTCTTCAAGCCAAGAATCAATTGTTATCTGTCCTCATCCTTATAATCTTCACTTCCTTCTACCTCCTATTATGTTCCTATCACACACCTCATTCATTAACCCTCTATCATGAGTGGCTCTTGAGTCTTGTATTGAGTGAATTGTAGTATAAAAAAATTACAGAGAATGAATGGGCTACTGAGTTAATATTTTAGTTTTTCCTAATGTGAATAAAAATAAAAATATTGAGAATCTTCATTTATTGTTTGATTATCAAACTGACAAGCACATACCTATGGGCTTCTTCTTTTATAGGCCGTGTCCCCTCAGGACATTGATGATCATGACTCTCCAAAGCTTCCTCTCTGTTGTAGCACTAAGCAGTGATGTGCAGAGATTTGGTAATGCCAACTCCTTGATTATATACCTCTAGGACTTAAAAAAGGGTGGGTGGTGGGTGCTATAAGGCGTCTAGTACTGATAAATGTGAAACAGGAAAACTTTTTAAATATGTAAAACAGATGAAACATGAAATAAACTTTATTCATTCTTTGATTGGATGCCCAGGGATGTTGCACCTTCTGCCCTGTCTTCTGCATGCTACTGGCTCTAAATAATGTTTGTCCTCTTAATATACCTCCTAATCCATGTTCCTCTATCCATTTACACGATGTCAATAGGGTGGTTACTCAATGTTTCCCCTCTGCCTAGCTTGCCATCAATATATCCTATGAGTGTCAGATTTTCTAAGCCTTAATTTCCTCATTATGTGTCCTACAAATTTCAACGTTTTCTGATTCTAAGCTTAAGTGTCCTTCTTGTTTCCATTTTTCTTAAAACTTTCTTGTTTCTTAAATGTTCCATCCATAGTATCCTCAGCATCCTTGTGTATATCTACATCTCTGTTGCCTCAAATCTCCTCTTCATCTGTGAGGAAATTAGCCAACAATCACAGTCCTATAGAAAGACTCATATTACATAGCAGTTGGTTTTGAACTATTGATTAGCTATTGATTAGCTTCAAATAGGTTTCTCAAAATATGTGTAAAAGTCACAAACACCTATGCACACAGTGTATCTTGGTGCATATTGGGTTGAGTAGAAAATTTAGTTAAATTGGAAAATTTAATTTCAATGGTAGTGTTAAATAAATTTCAGAATCTAAATAGTGACATTGCAAGCAGTGTCATTTTTTTTAATTAGTAGAGTCGTGTGCAAAAGTTTAAGACCACCTAACCAAAAAAAAAAACGTTTTTTTCATTTCCAGGCTTGTGATTGCATCAGATTATGTTTACGATTGCATCATCCTATATGACATCATCCTAATCAGCCATGTTAATAAGCCAATGCTCAGTGAGTGCATTTTCTTTGAAAATTAGTCCAATTTTTTCAAGTTTTCCTGTTTAGAATGTTAAAAAAGTGGGGGAGCCTGTTTGTCGGAAATACAAAGAACTCAAATTTTGATTTTACACAAAGAACTTTCTGAAAGGAAGATTTGCAATAAAAAATGTCTTGTAGCAAAATGGCTGTTCATCAGGGGATTGTCAAATTCAAGAATTCTGGATTTTACACCGACAAGAAGTGGGGCGGTAGATGACGAAAAACAACCACTTGTGATGACAATTTGATGCAGCATATAGCTGTTCAGTCTCCAACCAGTTCCTGCAAGAAAATTGCTCAGCACTACTTCTCAAAGGTAAAAATGTTCATAGTTTAACTGTTAGTAGGTGCCATGTTCATGATTTCAAGTTGAAAGCCTGTAAATCTGCTAAAAAACCTCGCTTAACTGAAGCCATAAAAGCCAAGTGGATAGCTTTGCTAAGAAGTATGAGAACTGGGATGAAGCAAAGTGGGTTAAAGTCCTTTTCTCAGATGAATCCACTGTCCAACAGTTTGTCCAGTGAAAATGGCAAGTTCATAGGCCTGTTAGCATGACCCAAGTAACAGTGAAATATCCTCTCAGTGTTATGATTGGGGGGGGGCTATGATGCTTCTTCTTACCCACTGGAACAACAATGAATAACACCAGGTACCTTGAAATGCTGAAGGACAACCTTGAACTTCATATGGCTGTTTATGGTTGCAATACATTCATGCAGGATGCTGTTCCTTGTCCCTGTTCAAAGATAATGAATGCTTTCATGAAGAAGAAGAGAGTCAGAAACTTGGATTGGCCTGGTAACAGTTTCAATCTCAATCCGATTGAGAACCTGTAGACACTACTGAAAGACAAGGTAGTGGATAAACAACCCATAAGTGCCAAAGACCTGGAAAATGCTATAAAACAAGTCTGGATCAGTGATATAACTGCTGAGTGCTACAAAAGTTTGATGCACAGCATGACTTGTCATCTACAGGTTGTAATAAAGAACAAAGGTGGACATAGAAAATACTGAACATTCGCAAATTTGCTAGATCTTCAAGGAAAAAAAAACTGCTTATATGACTGTTTCTCAAATTTGTGAATTTACTTATTGAAGTACTATGTATTTTTATGTGATTCAATGATTTTGTATAATAAATTTATATTATAGAATACCCTATATTGCTGTATTGTGTATTTTACATGAAAATCACTTGGTGGTCTTAAACTTTTGCACACAACTGTAATTGGCACAAAAATAAGAATGAAAGGTAGATTTGATATACAAGGCAATAATGCCACTAAGACACATGGGATTACTGGGTGTTATAAGGGAAAAAACACTATTAAAGAGAGAGAACAATAAAAGAACAAGAATTCAGAAAATAACAGTTGTCATTGGATTTAGATTTTCCATTTGGATAGCATCTTCCCTAGAAATGGCACTTTGTGAAACAAACTCCCAATAGGATGTTTTCCTGATCACTAAAATCCTAACTTCTTCAAGTCTAGGGTTAACCATTATCTCTCCTACATAACCTTTCTTTTTCAATCATTTCACTCCAAGCCATTAGGACAGAAGGGGGTTACTGGTTACTGTGTGTTAGAGAATATAAGAAAAACTACTAGTGACAAGAATAAAAGAATAAGAATTAAGAAGACAGAACATAACAACTGACATTGTAATTAAAATTTTGAAGATCAAAGTTGACTTGGAAGCAAGAAGCCAGAAGAGAGTTCCACAAGTGATAAGTGCAATGTTAGGATAGAACTTTTGGTCATATCTAGCCATTTCAACTGTAAAATGATGAGACTTTGCTGCCAATATAGTATTGCATTTAGTTTCATAAAGTCTAGGTATCATAGCAGAAAGTTCATCAGAACAATTAGCATGAAAGTGTAGAAAATTAGATGTCTTTCTAATTCACTCTACATGTCGACCGGATGTGAATGTCAAGAAAATAAAACACAAATTAAAAAAAAAGTTGTTTTCTGCACAAGGGCTCCAAGAATCAGATCCAGTCCACAAAACAAATTCCTGCAATAAAATGCAATAGCCAATCACAAACATTCCCCACAAAAAAATGATGACCCTGGGGGCCACTAGATTTGCTTATAATGATCAACACAGTTGCTGGCCAAAAGATCAACTGCATGCACACTGTTGACATGATTGTTTCTGTTGTCACAACTGTGGCCTTGCCCAAGCTTCACTAATCTTACCCAACATTTAGCATACAAAATGCGTCTGGTGGACTAGCTTCGACACCATCAGACTCCCAGTGCCAACCACTGTGATTTCTAACACCTTGACATTGTCATCATTCAGCTCCAGACCTCCCTTGTCATCTCTACCATGACCTCATTCAATTTCACCAGAATCTAACAAAGACATTTCGTTCAACCACTCCAATCCTCCCTCGTGATCCCATCTCATTGATACTACAATCAACCAAAATCCAACAGAGACAGTCCACTCAAGCCACTCTAGGCCTCCTTCATCATCACCACTGTAACCCCATACGTTGATCCTCAATTTGACCAGAATTCAAGAGAGACCTTCCACTCAATCAAAGTTCACTATATACATCTAATCCCTCGTCACCACCACTGTAACCTCAGCAACCAACATGCCTTATCACGATTCAGCCTACCACCATGAACTTGATCAACCAACCTGTCTACCCACCAACATCTTGTCATCACGTGACCGCAAACTCATCAAATACCTCAAAGATGTCAATTTCAACCATGATTAAGAGCATATGTTAAACTCCAACAACAACTAATTCACTCCAGACTTATCCTCTGTTTCCAACTGGGACAATTGGTCAACTCCTACTGACCGCACCCTTACACCTAATCACTTTCCTTTCCAACAGCAAATGAAGAACCATACATGAATAGATTTTGAATTTTGACAAATACATGCTGATGAAAATGTGAATCCTTGTTTGTTTCTTTCCTTTGAATCCAAACACTTGTTATATCAAAAGTATTTATAGAAAAGGCACAGGGAAGCTACATTATGATGATGGGAAATTGACTAAAGCTGTGATACCAGGTCAGAACCAATAACATTGCAGATTCTTCTTTGGATTTTATCAAGAATCTCTAAATACATAGCAGGAGTGCCAGACCAGATCTGGCAGCAATATTCAAAGCAAGGATGAATGAGAAACTTATAAATATGTAAGATAACCTCTTGTGAGAAAAATTTAATTTCCCTAAAAATAATACAACCTTTGCTCTTGAACTTATTTCATATTTTCATGTTATATGTTAGATTTGAAAACACTGAAATCTGTAAAAATTCTTTGCTCTTATTTGCTATAGAGTAAGATATATTTTTTAAAGTAAAAGAATATAAAAAAGAATGACTTTAGATTTTTTTTAGTTAATATCATTTCTCTAATGCAAATTTCAATTTATGTGCTATGTCCCTTTAGGACGTAGGCCATCATGGCTCTCCACAACTTACTGTCCTTTGCAACTCTTAATAAATTTTGTTTTTCTCTTATTTCTCCTAAATCCTGTTCTGCCATCCATTTATTCATGTTCACTAACCTTTTCCTTGGTCCCTCTTGCTTTCAATCTGTCCTGTGAGTAAAAGATTTTCCAAGCCCTCTTTCTTCATTATGTGCTCTAGAAATTTCAACTATCTCTTCCTGAAGTCCTTTTTGTTTCCATTTTCTCTAAAACTGTCATTTCTCAAATGTTTGGTCCACGGTATCCTCAGGGTCCTTCTGTAGAACCATATTTCTGTTGCTTCAAGTCTCTTCTTCATCTTTGAGAAGATTGTCCAATATTCACTGCCATATAGAAGGTCAGATATCATGTAAATGCTCTGTTCTCTTTTTCTTGTTTCTTATAATTTTTTTCTATTTCTTAATACTTTGCTTAGCTTTTGGAATGCATCTTTGGCTATCCCAATATGTCTTTGAATTTTAGTGTTGCACTTTCTGTCCTCTGTTAAAACACTTCTCAGATATTTAAATTTTTGTACTTGTTTGATTTTGGCATTTCCAATTTGTAATTTACCTGTTGGGCTGTGTACCATTTGCTAACAACCATGCATTCCATCTTCTTTCAATTGATGTTTAGTCCTTGCTTCTCGCTTTCATTCACTACCTTCTGTAGGAGTTTTGTAGTTTCCTTTCCTTGTATGCGATCAACACTGTGCCATTTGCATATTTTATGTTGCTAAGATTGTGGCTACCAATAATGAATCCTGATTGAATTCTTTGCTCAAATATTTAATCATAAAATACAGAGATCTTTTTTGCTATAAACTTTTGATAAAATAATTTAATTTAACTTAAACAAGAACATTTGTATATTACAGGCAGCACTCTATATCATACATTGAGGAAAAAAATTTGATTGATTGATTGATTTGTTTTTAATGGTTTATCAACTTTTGTCAGTTATTTGAGGCAAAAAATATGGATTGTAAGAATTGTTTTTGGAGATAACAGTTTACTAATACAAGTCCTACTATTTAACCCATAGCTGGAGGGAGAAGACATAAATTTACATCATCCTCAAAGATATTTGTATATAAGTGAATATAACAAATTCAGTTGGTATTGGAACTTGGCTCTGATTTCCAGTACTGAGCAATTATCCATTCCACCACAGGCACATCCATGCTTACAGTGCCTGGTATTTGTATACAATCACCCATCTAGGTACTGACCCGGTTTGGCATTGCTTAACTTTGGTGATTGGCTGAGAATCAGTGCTTTAACATGATATGGCTATAAACTTAAAAAAAGTATTCAATGCATGCTGCTGCAAAGACTTATTTTGTAAAGCTTGGAGGAAGAAGAAAGAATTCAAGCCAGAGAATGCCATTCCAGATGTGAAGCATGGTGGTGGCAATGTTTATTGTGATATGAGTCTATTTTTCATTATATGGTTCAGGATGACTTGACTTTGTGTTATTGAAGGAAGAATGAATGTACCAAGATATATTGAACAAAATCCACTTTACATAAGTCAAGGTTTTAAAAATGAAGTGCAGTCAGGGCTTTCTACAATTCTAAATATACTGGCAAAAAAACAAAATGGTTTGAAAATAAGAAAACAACATATTGAAGTAGTTTTGTCAGTCCTCCAACTCAAACCAGATTGAAAATTTATGTCCATAATTGTCAACCTAGTAATTTGAAGAAACCTTTTAGTTTCTTCAAATTACTAGGTTGACAATCTGCTATGAAGTGTGGCCCAGTCGGTCCCCTGACTCGAACCATATTGAAAATTTATGTTCATAATCATCAGCTTAGTAATTTGAACAAACCAAAGATATGTCATGAAGTTTGGCCCAGTCAGTGCCCCTCACTGACTCAAACCAGAGTAAGCCCAAAATATATTAGATGAATTTTCGAGGCTAACAGCTACTCACAGCAAGTAAATGGAAGCTGTTATTGTGAACATAGGTCATTCTATAAAGGTGCTTATTCTGTGTACACATTGCCACCACTATGTTTCATGTCTACTGAATACTTTTGGGGCTCTTTTTATTTAAAGTATATCTTTTATAATTTAAATATATGTATTTGTTAAATTTTTTGCTCAAATTCATTCTTGCCAAACTTCTATTTGTATAGTTTCTATGCTATGTATTAAATACTTAATTAGCCCTGTCTATTGGATAAATTTTGTGTGTGGTCATTCATTTTTAAATATTAGCAAAAGACTCTGTTTCTAAACAAGTATACCTGATATGGTTTCCACATTTTAATCTTTGAATGCATTTCTGTCTGACAGCAGAATATTTTTGTTGCATGGTTTTCAATCATTCCTTAGCAATGTGTAATAGTTAAATTGTTACTAACATTCCTTTGTTTTTTTGCATATGTATCAATGTTTGTCCATAACTAATTGGTACTTGTTTCTGTCTGTTTTTATATTTGTTTGACCTTTTGGGACAATTCTCTCTCTCTCTTGATTATTGTTTGCCTCTGACATATTTTCTCCTTGTCCTTCTGACTTTTATGTAACAGGTAAAATTCAATGCTGCAAATGCCTTTATGGCTCGGGATATTTAGTTATTTGGGACTGAGATGACATCATTGCTAATGCTGGTCTCAAGCTGGAAGAAACAATCACCTTTGTGAAATTGTTGTTTAAATGTCACATTGCAAAATGCTAATATTAAGGCTTTTTTGAATTTATTAACATTAAAGCAACTGTGCAAACAGCCATAGTAATAATAGCTTAGGTAAAACCATAACTGGCACAACTGCACGCTCATAAAAAAACAGGGAAGAATTTTTTGAGATGGTTTTTGTATATTGGCATTCATTACACCTTTTTCTACTCACAATATTTTTCAAAATAAAAAATATTGATTTTTTTATATCATTTTAGAAGTACATTGTCAAATTGATCCCTGACTTTATAAAGAATTATCTGTACTTTGTTTTAATTTACAAACTGTGCCTACATCATTGATAACTGCATTCTATTACAAATTGAAAAAACATACAATATCAGTAAGCACAGTTTCAAAATTGACAATTTTTAATAAAAGCAAAGTACAGTTAATGCTTTAAAATGTCAGGGATCAATTTGACACTGTATTTACATTAGGAACAGGACCCCACTTCCAAAATGATAAAAATCTCTCAACTCTGATAAATATCAAAAGTTCTAATGAATGTTTATCCCTCAATTTTTCCCTTTTTTATGAGTAGATCCTATATATATATATATATATATATATATATATATATATATAAAAGAAGGCAAAAGGAAAACTTTTCTTTATCAACACATTTCATCTTCTGACTGACTTTATCAAGGCAAATGTAAGGATTTTATTTTGCAAATGTATTTATAAATAACATTAGGTTATAAATATTCTTAAGGCTAAATGTGAAATTAAAGGTAAAATCCATTAGAGGATGAAACACATCAGTAAAGAAAAGTTTTCCTTTTGTCTTTATTCATATTGATTTTTAGAGAACTATTTTATTTTTAACAGAATTTTTACATGCACACACACACACAAGCACCTAGAAATAAAAAATCATACTTATTATAAAACCCAGGTTGTGTGTATGTGTGTGTGTCTGTTCATTTATATATTGGATTGAATTTCCTACATTTTTCAACTGATTTCAACAAAACTTCACAGGACGACATAAAATTACCTTGGAAGTGGTTCTGACAGTGGCAAAAATTGGAAAAACACAATTGTTTTGCAAAAATCAATTTTGGAAAACATGATTAAGAGGCATCGTGAGAATGAAAGGGGACAACTCATATCAGGTTGACTTATTATAAAAACAGGTTGTTTGTGTGTGTGTGTGTTCATTTATATATGGGAAAAGATTATTGTCACATTTTTCAACAAAACTTTACTTTTTTTTTGGCAGGTAGTGTTTCTTATTGTCTTGCACACTTTTTTTTCTTTTATTTTACATTCAGAATGCTTAAAAAAATTCCATTTACAAGACAATTGTTTATAATAACATTCTATTCAATCGGTAAAACTCAGCGATTGAAAACAATATTTTTGTTTGAGTTTAGGTTTGACCAATTCGTAAAAAAAAAAAAAAAAAAAACAAAAAACAAAACAAAAAAAACTAATTAAGACATGCGTGTCCATCAACCTTAAACAATAATCTTTGTCAATTTTATTTTTCAGCCTTTATAATGGTCGATACTTGATCTATCTCTTACTGTAACATCCCGGGCAATGCCAGGCTCTACTGCTAGTTATATATACTAGCCAAGGTACCTAGTGTTACCCAGGTGTACATGGTTGCAATTGTATAAATGCCGCCTCCGTATACCTACACCCCCACCGATCAGGAAAAATCTGCCTGCGTCCCTACTTGCATGCAATATCTATTGGTATACCCAGCCCTCATCTTTTTTACGGTATGTCCTTCACATGTGTTTGATTGCTCTTAATAAACAAATTCCATTGATAAAACCTTCTTGTGTGGACATTGCTCAGGGCTAAATTGCTTCAATGTTTTATATATTCAGTAAATTTCCTATGGCTGTAATAACTTTCAAATATTATGTCATTATTCACAAATCTAATAATCAAAAAAAAACAGGGATCAAGTGTCAGAGCTTGATTCAACTGCAAATACATGAACACCCTCCTCTCCTTCCTTGCATGTTTACTGTAAAGCTGGGGTTAATAAGAGGTTCTTTGGGAATTTTTCCCTTTTAATGCTTCAATAATCCTTCTCAAACAATCTTTGTATCAAAGGTTGTTCGAATGCCAATTTAGGATGGAATCATATGAAGAAACTATTGGCTAAATGACAAAAGCTGATTTTAGATCTAGTTTATCGCAGATTTTGTCCACTTAACTGAAATAATCTAAACCAAACATTCATGCTAGACAATTTGTGTGTCATATGTGATTTACATGGCAAATTTGGAAAAAACTGGGAGTTATAGCTGAAAAATGGGCTTTTTGAACAATTTTTCATTGTACATGGGGAAGTGAGCAAGACTAAAACCACACTATCTTATTTCTTGCATGATGGCAAATTTTTTGTGACATGTTTGAAGAAAACTGGATAAAAAATGTAAAAGTTATTCAAGTTTTTATTTTAAGTAGTACAAAACTTTTTGTGTGAAGCCAGTATTGCAGGAAAACTATCAAGCACTCTACATAAACCTTTGTCACATGAGCTATGTTTTGCATTAAGTGCAAAGAACATCAGCTCATCCAGTTAAAATTTTGTTCGCATGTAACTTTGCCTTGGTTTTTGCAAAAAGGCATACCCACCTTCAGTTTTATCAATTTTTTGCCAAATCCAGAGAGCCTGGAGATTGAAAAGTTGGTCTTGACCTATCTTGGTAAATTTACATGTTTGTACAATTTCATCAAAATCGGTCAAGAAATGTGGACATGCACAAATAGCATATACACAAATAAACACACAGACACACACAGACACACAGATATCTTCTGTTTTATAGATATAGATAAGAAATTATATGAAATAATGATGAGTAAATGTTTAGATCAGATTTGAATCTATGCAATATCAGTAAAATGAATCTATGTAATATCAATAACCAATAACAATACATCAGTTTAACTAGCCAGACAGCCGTTTAGAGATTGGTATTGAATAAATAGATTAGAATGTATGAACCTTGTATGGTCACAAAGACTTTTCCTTTAACTGACAACAGAAGTAAACTCACACCCACTAAACAAACCTAATTTAGACAAATTTATTGACAAAGAGACATTTACAAATCATAGTCTGTCTCCATAGGAAAAGAAAAATAAATTAAGTTGGCAAAAAATAGAAATGGGCTTAATGTGTCTTCTTTCTTCCAAGCCCTCCTTCCTCATTATGTATCCTAGAAACCTCATTTGTCTCTTCCTGATGTTAAGTATTTCCTTTTCATTTCCATTTTCTCCAAAACTTTATTGTTGCTCACATCACATGTTCAGTTAGTATCCTCAACATCCTTCTGTAGAACCACATTTCTGTTGTTTCAAGTCTCTTCGAGGAGATAATCCAGCAGTCATTACCATACAAGAGGACAGATATCACATAGCAGTTTAGTACACTTTTCCTTGTTTCTAACAACTAATTCCTATTCCTATTTCTTAGTACTCTGCTTAGTTTTTGGAATGTTTCTTTGGCTATCCCAATATGCCTTCAGATTTTAGTATTGCCCTTCCCACCCTTTCCTAAAACACTTCCCTGATATTTAAATTTCTGCACTTGTTTGATTTTGGTACCTCCAGTTTGCAATTCACACTTTGGGCTTATCCTTTTGCTAACAACCATGCATTCTATCTTTATGAAGTTGATGTTTAATCCTTTCTTCTCACTTTCCTTCACTACCTCCTGTAGGAATTTTTGTAGCATTCTTTCTATGTCTGTTATCAACATTGTGTCATCTGCATATTGAATTGTGGCCGCCAATAATGAATCCTGGCAGGTCTTCTAGTTCAGAATCACCTCACTATATAGGTTGAATAAGTCTAGTGAGAAGACACAAACTTGTCTTATACCACTTTCTATATTTGTATATCTGCAGAACTCATTTTCTATCCATATGCAGGTGGCTTGCTGCCAGTATAGGTTCTTGATTGCTCTAATATCTTTCCCAAATATATCAAGATTGCTGAGCAGTTCCAACAGCTCTTTGTGGCATACTTTATCGAATGCCATTGCATAATCTATAAATCACAAGTACACGTCATTCTGCATTTGTATTGCTCATTCTCATAACATTCTGAACTTAAATATTCCGTTCTATGTTCCAGTGTCTTTGATGAACCCACACTGTTCTTGTCCTATTTCCAGTCTAATTCTACTGTGCACTCTATTCATCAGAATTTGGATGATCAGTTTCATTATATGGCTCATTAAGCTGATTGTCTGATGGAGTTTGCTTTCATTTGCACCTGGCTTCTTAGGTAGTGCTATGAAAATAAATCTATTTAGATCTTCTGATATATCACCACTGTTGTAGATTTCATTTATTATTTCTGTGATCTTTTGTCTATGCTGAAATCATTTAAGGCCTCTAGCATCTCTATTACAATTCCGTCTGGCCCTGCTGCTTTGTTTCTGTTCAATTTGGCCAGTACTTCTTCCACTTCAGATTTTAATATTTTCAGTCTATCGATATTTCTGTGTATTACCAGTTGTCTTTCATCATGGAATAGATCTCTGATATATTCATTCCATCTCTGGAGTATTTTTTCTTTATCTAATATCAGCATTCCATCCTTGGACTTTATGCTTCTTATTGGGTTTATTCAACCTTTATAGCAAGACAATCCAAGAAAATTGGAGGTCTTACCAGCATTTATTGTTGCTAGGCATAATCATAATATCATAAGATATGTTGATGACTGCATTGGTCACAAACACAGACAGAAAACTACAGGAACTCCTAGACAAGTTAGTAAAGGAAAGCTAGAAGAAAGGACTAACCATCAATTGTCAGAAGAGAGAATGTATGATTGTCAGTAAAAGAAACAACCCAAGATGTCAACTACAAATTGGAGATATCAGAAGCAAACACGTATAGAAATTTAAATATCTGGGAAATGTTTTAACAGATGACAAAAAATATGATACTGAAATTTAAAGGTACACTGAAATAGCAGAAGTAGCCTTCCACAATCTAAACAAAGTATTAAGAAACGGGAAACTCTCAGTAAAAATAAATAAAAGAGTCCTGAACTGCTATGTGATACCAGCATTTATATATAGCAGTGAATCTGGATAATTTGCTCACAGATTAAGAGGAGACTTGAGTCAAAAAGGATATGATTCTACAATAGGATGTTGAGAATACCATGGTCGTATTATGTAAGCAACAGAGAAGCTTTAAAGAAAATGGAAACATAATGACACTTATACTTAGAAAGATACAGTTGAAATTTCTGTGATACATAATGAAGAAAGAATGCTTGAGAAGTATGACACTCACAGGACATATTGGAGGCAAGACAGCCAGAGGTAAACAGTGAGTAGCCTACTTAATGGTCATATAAACGGTTGGCAGAACAGGTTGGGTATGGATGGTAAAAAGGCAAACATTACAAAGAGCTACAAAGGATAAGAAGTTGTTGAGAGCCATGATTGCACACAACATGAAGGGACACAGGGCATAAAAAGTCTGATACAAGGACATTTTCTGCATCACCAAGCTTATAATCTACTGTTTACAAGACAAACTTATTCAAACTTAACCAGATAGGTGTTTGTTAAAGATATTAGATATTAATATTTCACACACATTCAGTACTTTTATGATTTTTTTTTTAAATTGAATTTGTAGCAGATATTGTGAAAGGTTAAGAAAATCTTTGACAGTATCTGTTGTAAATTCTGTTTCCCTACAAACAAAATGCCAATGCTCTACCAATTTTGTGCTTCTGTACCTATGTTATTTTTTTAATAGTACTGCTTGTCATTGGTAAATAATTTTGACCAAATGTGTTTGTCTATTTTTTTATTTATCATCAGTAGTTGTGATTGTAAAGATGGTTATGACGATGAGTCCTTCAAACATAAAAGCTTATCACCCCATCTGGTGGTAGACATGTACAAAATGGGGTCTCATATTACCCAAATAGAACAAGTATGATTTGCATACAAGTTCATGTGCTTTTGTAATTTACAGCATACCAAACAACTCACAAACTGTTCTCCCCAAACTAGTTTCCTATTTTTGGGAGCACTCTTATGTCTCAAGAAAGCACATAAAGCCCAAGACAGAACGTGTTCAGTAAAATGTCTTATTTTCATTTTTTCTCCACATAGTTCCAGACTGTCTAGATGACATCATCATTATTCATTGAGGTTCATGTATGTCTTTACCTTTCTTCTCTTTTATTAGAGAAATATCATTGTGTGCCTGAGTACAATGACTTTTACAAGAGAAGATAACCAACTGAAGGAACTAAATATCATGATCACATTTTTACCAATTTCAAATATAAGTACCGTAATATGGATTTTTTTTAGCAATTATTATATAAATTATTTTATATAAAATTATATTTTTTATATGATTTCCTGTCAACTATGATCTTCAAAAAATGTAAATGCAACATTAATTGTCATCTTGTGTCTTTTTAAATCCTGTTTTTTATTGTTCTTTCTACTCAATAACTTTTTCTCAGTTTCTTTCACTGTGAGTAACCCTTTGCATCTCAGTGACTTTATTGCCTTGCTTGGGGTGAAATAATTAAAAACAAAAATTAATTATTACATAAATTATTTTATATGAATTTATGTTTTTTATATTTATTTTTGTGTTTTTTTTTTATATGAATTGCCCTTTTATAATTGTGCTTGCCCCTCTCGTCATTAGTTTTCACAACCATTATGCCCCATCAATACCTCATAAATGATGGACTATTCCATTTTTATCACATGGAAAGAGGGGAGAAGACACTACTTGGTTTCAATGAGAAAATGAAAGAAAGAAATGAAAAAGAAGAAAAGATAAAGTTTTTAACACCTGTTTCAGTGAAATGGAAAAAGTTTTCAATTTCAAATCTTTTCATTTGTACATCCTTACTTTTTAAAATAAAGACCCACATTCATATTTATGATTGTTATTGCAATATTTTGTTAAAGTTGCTAAGTTCAAATATTTAACAATGCAATAGGGGAATTTCTGAAGATATTTTAATGTCAGAGAACTCGCCATAAGCTTATTCAATCATTAACTTAATTTAGATTCATCAAAAAATTCAAATAGGTAAACCATGAAATTTTCACCGGTTAAAACTAGTATTAATAGTTTTATATGAATTTATGCTTTTTATATTCATTTTTTATATGGTTATTATATGAATTATTATATATAATTTATTTTTTTTGAAGGCTTCTTTTTGTTTTTTGTTCTGTCGATAATCTTTGCCAAACTGCTTAGTTTGTCCATTCCTTGAGTTTAAACCTTCATTGACCATTAACAGAATTCATCATTTAGACACGTATACACACACACTCACGCATGTACACACATACTCACACACACCTATGGATAAGTATATGTGTGTACATGCCTGTATTTTTGTATGTATGCACATTTGTATACAAATTACTATCATAATGACCTGATTTCTGTTTGCGTGTATGTTACAATAACAGCAAAAATGGCACAATTTTTATTAGTGCAGCACTTAAAATGCTCAATCATAAAGAATAAAGCAATTTTTCAGTCTAATTGCAGCCAATGTTTTCTGAATAACTTTTAATTAATTAAATATAAAGTGACCAAAGAAATAAAAAATTGTGTGTCCAAAGGAGGTAACTTTGAGTCTGTTACCTGTTAATTCCAGAGTCATTTACCTTTTTCTTAATGAGAAATAAACAATGAATAATCTTTCACCTATCTGCATTCTATTCCATCAGCCTTAGTGACATACCAGTATTGATTCTTTAATAATAATTTATAAAAATTAAGCATAGTGTTACTTAGCATTTTCAAATAATTATAATTCTAGGGGAACTGGTTTGATAGTGAGCAGAGGTTGCCAAAGTCAACATTTAAACAAATATACATAAAATATTATCTTAAAGAAAATATTTAAAGTATTTAAATATGAAGAGATAAATACTCATGTAGAGTTACTTAGTATTGCTAAGGTTTTAATCAGTTCAGAGATTGTAATAATTATTACCTATTTATTTCATTTAATAGGAGTAGATAAGTTTGACTACTGTCTGGTTCACACTCCTCCCTGGTCTTTTGAACACAAGTAGAGGTTTATCCCTTGTTTCTTGCTTATTTGCTGATTTCCAGTTCATTCTAAAGTCATATCATTCTCTTTTTCTCCCAGTAGTCCCTTGTGTGTTAGCAGCATTATTGCTTTGCTTAGATTTAAAAAAAAAAATTAGCCATGCAGTAAATATAGTTTGAAGTAGAAAATAAAAAATATAATAGTAATATGTAGAAATGTATGAGAGGACTAAACAAGCATTAAGACAAAATTTCTTTTTCCAGAATCATTTTCGTTTCTTGAAATGCAGTATTTTTTCTTATTGCCTTCTTATTTAAGAAGGATAACAAGCATAATCAACGTAACTGACTGAGTTTTATTTTTTTTGCTCTGTTTCCTTCCAACTTTCAAGTTACTTCAAACTTCAATTCTTCTTCTTCTATGTGTCATGTCCTTTCAGGATGTGGGTGATTGTGGCTCTCCACAACTTTCTGTCCTTTGTAGCCGTTAGTAAAGTTTGTCTTTTTTGCTATATCTCCTAATCCCTGTTCTGCCAACCATTTATACAAGCTCATTATTCAATGCTTTCCTCTTCCTTTCAATATGTGAGTATCAGATTTTCCAGGCCCTCTTTCCTCATTATTTTGCCTGAGAATTTTCAACTCTTTCTTTCTGACATTATGTATAAATTTCCTTTTTGTTTCCATTTTCTCTAAGACTTTGTCATTGCTCATGTCCATGGTATTTCTCCCTCTGTCAATGTTTATGCAAAAATGTTCCTAAATCAACCACCAAATATAAATAATGCTTACTAGATTCACACACACACACACATACACACACACACATCCATACAAATATATATTATCATCCGAATCTCGCATAAACAAACTAGAATTATGATACACACAAATTATACATACAAATGCTCCTTGACAAGTCAAATGCACGTTAAGTTTGCTTAACCAATGAAAATCAAACAACACAAAAATATAAATACCAGAATTTCTTTTTCTATATCAAATTCTCTGATGAGCCTTTAATAAAAATAAAATATTTTAGATTTATAAATGTTTTTTTATATGTTCTTTATCCTTATTCTATCATTCTGTCAGATTCTGATCCATATTTGATCTGTATTTCATCCCAATTCATATATATTATATATATATATATATAGATGATTGACTCTTCCATTGTTTTCAATGTATGGAATCCAATAGGATCTAGACTTGAACAGCCAGATTACCCTTCACCTATGATTTGATTATTGTGATGAACATTTACACTCCTCAGAAAAACTAAATAAAGAAAACTGGTGTACATTGTGTGCCATGAGATCACCAAGCAACAGTCCTCAGGTTTATGAATCAGAGTGTTTTTCTTCTAGACTGGTTGCTAATCAAGGCTAACGAGCACTGTCTGTTGCACTTTTGATCTATAGCTGGGTGGGAGGTGAAGACATGGATTCTTACTCTTGCCAAGGGTAATTGCTAAAAAATGAATGTCATGAACTCAATTGGTGTTCTGACTTGATTATTCTGATTTCTTCTTCCAAGCCACCACCACCAGCACCACCAGCACGCGCACACACACACACACACACATATTCAGCAAACTAATCAGGTTTACAGACGTTGAAACACTGGGTCCCATCTGATCACTGAAATTAAGCAACATTGAGCCTGGGCAGTAACTAGATGTGTGGTCACTTGGGAATACCAAGTACTGTAAGCTTGGATGTGTGGATGGTGTAATGGATAACAGCTAGGAATTGTAAATCAGAGAGCCAAGTTTCAATTACAGTCAGATGCATTTTATTCACTTATGTGCAAATACCCTTGGGAAATGTATGAATCCACCTCTTCTTCCCCCAGCTATGGCTTAAATAATAAAACTTGTATTAGTAGAATCATTATTATCTCCAAAAAATTCTTGCAATCTAAATATATTCTCTGGCTTTAAATAACCTTTAAAAGATTGATAATCTGTAAGAAAACAAATCAATCAATCAATCCACAAACAGATCAGTAAAGTGATGATGATTATGATGATGATGGTTTTGTTTAAATAATAAAGGTGTGACAATGGGCATCCATATTCAGAGAGAATCAAAGAGTAAAATAAAAATTTAGTTTATATTTAATTTGAATAAAGTGTTTATTTCATGCTTCATCTGTTTTTAAATATTCAAAATGTCTTCATTTCTCACATTTCCCAGTACTAGGCTCTATAGCCCCACCCCCACTTAAGTTTTAGAGTCATACAATCAAGGAATTGGCCCTAGGCATTGCCAAACATCACCTAACCTCTCCAAGTTACTGACTGAAATCCATAAGGATGCTTTCAGCAATGATCATCCTTCAACTTTTGAAGAGTGACTATCAAAAGCATTCATGTCTATAAAATTTCTAAGAATGAAGGTAAGAAAAAACAATGGTACCATACTCTAAATTTTTTTCAAACAGATTCAGAGTACAGTGAAAAACTTAGCTGCTGTCTTTGTTTTTTTTAATCATTTCACCCCAAACAAGAATGCCACTAGTATGCAGAGGGTTACAGCGAGTGAAAGTAAGAGAAAAGACTGAGTAAGGGGAGAATTGAGGAAAGGACAAAAGATGAATGGGATTCAAGAAGACAGAAGATGGCAATTTAAATTTAAATTTTGAAAGATTGTATTTATCAGGGAAGCAAGTAAACAGAAAGGAGTTTCACAGGTGGGCAGTGCAAGAAAAGAAACTGTTGGAGTAGAAGAGCCCGTTGCATTTAACTATTTCAACAGTAAGATGGTGGGACCTAGATGCAAGTCTAGTAGCACGTTTAAATTCATGTAGTCGAGACATCATGGAAAAAAACTCATCAGAGCAGTTGCCATGAAAATATTTATAGAAAAGACAGAGAGAAACCACACCACATCAGTGAGGTCTAATTAAGTAAAGCTAAAAATTATTTTAAATATAGTGACAAAGATGTTGATGGTCTGATAATGAAGATTAGTGTGTGTGTGTGTGCGTGCGTGTGTGTGTGTGTGTCTTATATGGCAGTATGAGTTCATCATGAGAAAATACTGGCTTATATAAATGTCACCAAAAAAAAAACACACACAAATCTTAATTCACTTCATTGTTATAATATATCCACGTACTACACAGTATCACAGTTAACAGAGGACAAAGGACTGACTAGCATACAAAAAGATTTTTAAAAAAATCTAATAAATATTACATTATATTCTCTGAGTCAGTAAGGTGCTTATGAGCCAAGACCTGAAAGTAAAGAGTCAGTCAGTATGAAACAGAAAATAAAGCCATAATCTTCAAAGAAATTTTAACTTGGTTTTAAAAGTTATTAGGTAAACATTTTGTTAGTGTCAAGGTGGTTGGCAGTTGTTTATGACAGGTTAGCAGAAAATGCATAACATGTTTGTAAATAAAACAATTCAAGGCTGCTTGCTGTGTTTGTAAACAGATTAAAGGTTGTTTTTTTAATAAATAAAAGTACATATCGAATACAACACTAATATCTGTTCACTGTAATATCCTTTGTTTTTATTGATTATTGGTTAAAAGTTAAGGATGATAAAATGAACAATAAAAATTTATAGCAATAAAAATAAATAAAAATAAAAAAATGAAATAAAAATAAAATAATAAAAAGAATAAAAAATACAAAAGAAATAGAAAAAAATAAAAATGAAATAAAAAATAAATAAAATTGAAATAAAAATACAAATAAAATAAAAAATAAAATAATAAAATGAAAAATAAAAATAGCAAATTTATAACAATAAAAAAAAAAATAAAATGATAAAATAAAATAAAAATTAAAAGTAATAAAAATTTATAACAATAAAAAAAATTATAACAATAAAAATGTTACAACAAACAATAAAAATTAAGGATGTTACAATGAACAAATATTAATGTTGCAAGAATATTTCATATAGGTTCTCATTATTAAAAACAAAGAGCTAATAAAAATGTCACCACCACCCTACAGGCAAAGAAACAAAGAGGCAGGTGGAGATAAAAAAAAAAAAGAAAAAGTAAAGAATGGGCTGACAACATCACTGAGTGAGCTAGAAGATCATTCATAGAAACCCGAACATTTGTACCCAACTAAGACATAAGGAGGGAGTTGTTGAAGTGCTCAGCTGTAAAGTGGTGTGGTTGTAGATACCACACCCTATCGTGATGATGATGACTTTTATTGGTTGTCTGTTTCAAATTTTTTTTTTTTTTTTACTATCAGCACACACACACACACTCAGAACATCCAACATACCAGTGCAGATATTTCTGGGCAGTGCGAGAAAAGAAACTGTTGGAGTAGAAGAGCCTGTTGCATTTAACTATTTCAACAGATATTCTAATCCCCATTACCCTCAAGCATAAATATCTTTTAAGTGAACAGTTTTTAAAGTTTAGTCAGAATTGTGGTCTACATGTATACATTGGTAAATCAACAAATCTGTAGCCAAATGACAATGAAACATTTATTTTATTGACAAATATTTATTATCTATTTATGTAGCATTGTCAAAAATTGTTATTAATTTTTGGATAGTATTGACTTTCATCCTCCTTGAACTGATGCTACACAATCATGGACAAAGAACATTACCAAATTACAGAAACTGCATCACTTGAAGACTTCCAACAGTGGCAACAACTGAAATATAATTCAAAGAAAAAAAATAATCATATGTTCAAAATGTTGGCATTCAACATTACTTTAAACAAAAGGTTAGGAAGGAAACCCCCATCAATACTGGAAAGAGCAATAACAGTGGATCTTTGGAATTTATTTTCCTCAAAAATTATTTGACTATAAATATTTTATAAATTTAAACCAACAATAATTCTCACTGTTTAGTCAATGAATGCCAAATGTTTTCTTATAAGGAAACAGCAAATCTCACCATTACAGCAGTTTCTCAATTATCCAGATACCTTGATACAGGGGTTGAAAAAATGTTTAGATAATTTCAAAATTCCAGATAACTAAATACCTAAATTATAGAAAAAAGTGAAGCCAAAAATAATTTTCTGAAAGAAATTTAACATTTATATCATCAGATAACATTTTCAAAGGCTTTGTTCAGGCTTTTATCTAGTTTATTTTTCATGCAAAATGTGTCAGTTTTTGTCTGTTTCTGACTGGCTTCATCTTTTTGTGCTGCTAAATCCTGCAGCTGGATTAAGGTATTTGTAACACTAGCTTTTTTCATTCTATGATTTCATTTTAAAAACATAACATAAACAAAAACTAGTCTTGAAACTCACCAAGAGTGGGGGGAATGCATATTTGCCCGAAATGGAAATGTCATAGAACCACCCCAAAAGACGCCAGAAAAAGTGCACAGATGTACTGAGGAAGTAGTCACTATCATAGGAAACAGTAAGACCTCAGAAAAAGCTCTGACATGGGGGACTTCGAGGGCCCTTTATTGTTGAGTACTATTTTGCTTTTAGCAGTATGCTCCTTTACTGATGTCTTGCTGTTCCCCCATGATATTGAAGACTTTCTGTGAAATCATTCTGGTCTTTTAGGGTTTTTTTGATGATTCTACAGCATTTCCATCTTCGTCAGATGAGCATTTTCCACCTCTCAGTGAGTTTGGGTGGTGTGTGCATGGTATGTAAACATTAACTACCCTTGTAATATCTTGAACTTACCAAGGGGGTATAAAGTGCCAATATTACCAAATAACTGTTGCCAACTTCTTGATGATTGCATGAAATGCATGAAACTTTTACTTGTGGTCGGCCACTGTTCACCCAGAATCTTTTGTGAAATATTAATGCTCTGCCAGTTAATATGGCATTGAGCTGTCTTTCTCTGGTGTGCCTCTGTAGTAGACTCCATTATGAGTTGCTTATTTTATATATACATACATACATATATATATATATATATATATATATATATATATTTTTGAACAATAAGAAAATAAAAAATTAATAAATTAAAAAATTAAAATCATTAGACACACTGGGTTGTAGATTAATATTCTTTCGTTTTTTTATTATTATTATTCCATTTAGATTCCTCGACTAGTTTCGACCGAAATGGCCATCATCGGGAGGAGAAATATTTCTGCTTGCTGTTAGCAGTGAACTACAGAAATGAATGTCTTTTGTTGGAGAAAATGAACTTTTGTCTGTCAAAATATATATATGTGAAGAAATATAGTTTTATGGTGTGCTATATTTATGGAATAAAGTATTCAATATCAGAGATAGTGCGTATGTAAATATAAATATAAAAGTGAACATTGAAGTTAACACTCAGAGGCAACAGGCTGTTTCATGCTGGATGCAATTGTCAGGCGACACAATCATCAGGCGGCCTGACGATTGCATCCAGTATGAAACACCCTGTTGCCTCTGAGTGTTGACTTCAATATATATATATATATATATATATATATATGTATATACTGGGTGTAACAGCAAAATTGTCCATTTTATATAGCAGCTTAATTATCCAACCCACAAAATGTTTAATAATTAAAAAAACCACTAAACTAATTTTCTTTTTTCCAGGTAAACAGATGAGACATTTAGCCCTCTTGACACCATTTGTCGTAAGAATCACTGAAAAACCTTTTAAGTTATTGAGCTAAAAAGAGAACAGGTTAAAATTGTATTGTGTCATATCCACTGTTTTCCTGACTGAGCAATGGGGAGACGAAAAAATCATTCAGGCCTTCAGTAATGGTACCAACATTCATACTATGGCTCCCATCTTCAAAGTCCATTCAAGAACCATCAAGAGAACAGTGAATAAGTTTAAAAAGAGGGAACATTAGAGAGGAAAACTGGATCAGGAGATCACAACAGGAAGAGGGATCATCATTTCAACTTATAGCTAAAGAGATCAATTAAAAAAAGATCCAACTCAATTCATAAGACGTTTGGCATGTGAAAGAGGAGTTTTAGCTATGACAGTTCAAAGACCAGTGAAAAAAAAACTTGAAAATGAAATCATATGTGAAACATGTGCGGAACCTTGTTACTCCAGGACAGAAGATTAGAAGGTTAGAGAGTGTGAAGATCATCTTGAATGAGTTGAAAAATGATCCTAGAATAATATATATATATTTAAACTTCATTTCAATAATTCATGAGCTTCCAATACTTAGCTATGATTAATTAATAATGAACATATCATTTTCATTTATGATTGATTTGATCATGATTCTTCTGTTAAGCTTGGAGAGTAATTATACATTTATATTACTCAAAGTAGAGCCCAATAGTGTTATAAAAATTTCAGAGAATTCCAGTAAGATATCTTTAATTATTCCTAAGACACAATGGTTCAGAACTTAATCTAACAATTGGACAATTTTGCTGTTATATATATATATATATATATATATATATATATATATATATATATATATATATATATATATATATATATATATATATGTTAATTTGCCATGTTTAATGGATGTCCAGTTACCTGTTAATTTCCCAGGAAAGTACTCACTGCCTTAACCAGGTATTGAACTCACACTCTTGGGTCCTACCACTGGATCTATCCACTGTGCCATGTGTCCTTGAGGACATCTGTGTATGAATTTCTGGGTATTATAAACCTAATGTCTTCAGCAACCATTTTTACCAGTGCTCATATTGCAATTTTTTGCTATTATCATTACATGTTTTTACCAGAGCTCATATTGCAACTTTTTGTTGCTATTATCACTTTTCTCTGGCACTCCTTATTACAAGGAGAATGCAGATTCAAATCCTGCCAGAAAATGCATAATAATTTTTTAATCAGAATTCTTGAACATTCAGGCAGATTGATAAAAATAAATAAATATACTGCTTAATTAATAAACAGAGTATCTACTCAAATATGGTTATCCACTAAAAATAACATTTAAGTAATATAATAAATAAAAATATATCTATATATGTATTTGCATATATATATATATATATATATATATATATATATATATATATATATATATGTTGTATAACCCCTTTGCACTGGGGGGGTAGTCTTGAGGCAATGGTCCTGAGACGATCATGATAAAGTTGTATTCCTCTTTTTCTTCTCTCAGCTGGGCGATCGCTAGTTGTTTTTTTAGTTTAGAATTAAAAGAGAGACATCAACAAAGGGAATATGAAACTTATCTACTTTATTAACATGTCACATTTTTTAACTAGTCAGTGGGGTCACTACACTCCCACCACCCTGGGTGAGCAAGCCTTGAGACATGATTTTAACATGTCGACATTGTTCGACATGCAAAAATCTTAACTTATTGAAAACACTTTCTATCTCTCTAACATTCTCACATTCAGCTCAGCCAATCAGAAACAACTTCCTTTGTTTTCATGTATCTGACCTCAAAGATCAAAATGAGGAAGTCGAAGGAAATACAATTCTTTAAAAAGGAATAGTATGCTACACTATTATTTAATATATATATATATATATATATATATATATATATATAGATAGATAGATAGATAGATAGATATGCATTATATGGAGGTACTTTATTAAGTGCATAGCCTAATGGTAAAAAAATATTTATTTGGCACAAGTAATTATTTTTCAACATACTCTTTTTCCTTGTTAATGCACTTAATTCAATGCTTTTCCATTAATTGCATAGATCAAACATACAGTCAAAATTTCTGTTGAAAATTTGGCCTTAATTACATGACAGGTTACAGACTTATTAATCTGCCCTCTTTTGTATGTGTAAATGCGTGGGTGGTGTAATTGATAGTAACCCTGAATGAGAAATTGGAAAGCTGAGTTTGAATTTCAGTCGAGTTCATTACATTCACCTATGCTCAAATAACCTTCAGAAAGGTAGAAATCCATCTTCTCCACCTGGCTATGGGTTGAATAGTAGGACTTAAGCTGGAAAAATCATTGTTATTCTCAAAAATTTGAATATTCACTCACAAAAAAAAGATTTATTCTTACAATGCAAAATATGTTTCAGCATTAAATAATCCACAATTCTTGATAAGCTGTAAAATGACAAATCAATGAATCAATTAATCAGTCAATCATTTTTGCACTGCTCAATAGTCTCTTTTCAACTTTGAAAAAAGTCAAAATTGTTTACACAGCCTTGTGGGTGATGAATTTCCACTCTACAACTTCTCTCCAACAGATACATTACAAGCCTTACATTTGTTGTCATCTTTATCTCATATCTAAGAATTTAATTTCTTCTTTTCTGATTGTTTCCTTTATAATGATATCATTAATGACTAAGTAGACCAATTCTTGCATGGAAGAGCTGATGGCATTGACTGCATAGTAATATTGCATGATGATTTTGAACTCAATCAAAGCTTAAAAGTGAGAATTGATCATCTCCAGCACAAATATGGTAGAAATAATCCATTTTTGTCCAATCTTAAACTTGTAAATATAAATTATGGCAGGAGGAGTTGGGTACCTTCTGGAGTTTCTGGAGTGACAGAATGAGTTGACCATTTTTCCAGTATCTTTAGAAATGGAACATATGTATAAGTTCCATTTGGGGTCTGGATTGAACTTGAGACCCAAAAGACATTCAAGGCAAGAAGCCTCATTGTAACTGAAGAAAATTCAGAGTTTGAACAATGATGAGGAAATGATACCAGCTTCATTTTTGAGGTGTTGAAAGTGATGTTTCAACTTTTTTCCCCATTGATATAGGAGAGATCAGCTGCAAGGCTCAGATAGTTTTGAGTTTTGGAAGTGTGTTCATAAACTTTGATATCATCTGCATATATATTTACTAATGATCTGGGAATGTTGCTAAGCTAAATCATACTTATTATAAAACCCAGGTTGTGTGTGTGTGTCTGTACGTTTATATATTGGATCGGATTTCCTACATTTTTCAACCGATTTCAACAAAACTTCACAGGACTACGTAAAATTACCTTGCGGTGGTTCTGACAGTGCCAAAAATTGGAAAAACACAATTGTTTTTGCACAAAATCAATTTGAAAACATGATTAAGAGGCATCGCGAGAATGAAAGGGGGACAACTCATATCAAGTTATACTTATTATAAACCCAGGTTGTTTGTGTGTGTGTGTGTGTTCCTTTATATATGGGATCGGATTTCCTACATTTTTTAACTGATTTCAACAAAACTTCACTTTTTTTTGGCAGGTAGTGTTTCTTATTGTCTTGCACACTTTTTCTTTATTTTTACATTCAGAATGCTTTAAAAATTCCATTTACAAGACAACTGTTTATAATAAAATTCTATTCAATCGATTGCCTCATAACGATTGAAAACAATGTTTTTATTTGAGTTTGGGTTTGATCAATTCGTAAAAAAAAAAAAATAACTAATTAAGGCATACATGTCCATCAACCTTAAACAATAATCTTCGTCAATTTTATTTTTCAGTCTTTATGATGGTCAATACTTGATCTATCTCTTACTGTTACATCCCCGGGCAACGCTGGGCTCTACTGCTAGTCATTAATAAAATGCAGACTGTTAGACTGTGGAGAGAGCCTTACAAGAATACCTGCATTAATTTCATAGGCTTCAGAAGACTTCTCATTCACAATAACTTGTTACTGTTAATTCATAGTTTTCAAAATGAACCCAAATTTAATTAATGCCCTAGAAAAAAAATCAGAGGAATAATAAAAATTATTTGCTATCTAGTTTTCTGAGGAGAAAAAGTTATTATGACTTATATTATTTAGATTTTGAGCAATGTTCTCATCTTTGTTGTTATAATCACAATGTTTCAGCCATTGTGACCTCTGACCTTCTTCAGGTGTCTATTGATCTAGATAAACTTCAGGGAATTTCAAACTGAACACTTTATTTAATCTGCAAGAGTAGATTGTTCTTGTTCTGCTATCCATGTGTAAGAGCATCTTGTTTTGTTCTTTTGCTCAGTTATGGCTCATCATGTTGCCACTCAGTCTATACTACCTGGCCCATGGATTGAACTCACAATTACTATTTCACTAAATTCATGAACCGACACTTTAATCCACTTGGCTGTTGTTCTGTGGTGAAAATAAGAAAGATGAGGATATTAACCTGAATATGATTAATTCATTCATTTTCTACATCTTATTAACCCTATGCAGGTTATTTAAAGCCAGAAAATATGTTTAAATTGTAAGAATTCTTTTTAGATAATAATGGTTTAGTGATACAAGTCTCATTAATTAACCCATCACCTGGGGAGAATAAGTGGATTCATAACTTTGTCAAGGGTATTTGTACATAAGTGAATATAGTGAGCCCAATGAACCATTATACTATGTGCCCATCCAAACTTACAGCACCTGATATCACAAATGGTCACCCATCTAAGTACTAACCAGGCTCAATATTGCTTAACTTTGGTGATAGTATGGGAACTAGTGTTTCAACATGATATGGTCAAAAACCTAGTTTGAATATAAATAATATAAGTAATGATAAAAATGATCTTATTTTTGTTTTTTCTTATTGAATGAAATATCATTTTTTTTTGTTTTAAAGAAAATAAAAGTACACAAATATAATTATTGTGGTATTATATGCAAAGAATTGTAGTCTTCATTTTCTTTCACTCATCCTGGATTTGGTTAAAATTCTTAAATTAAAAAAAATAAAAATTGTTTTTACTTTTTTAAACTTTATTTTTACTTCAATGGAATTGAGTAAAATTTCATATTAATGGAACTGATACCTGGTTACTTATTTTAGTGCATCATTTTACTTACAATTATTGCCTTGTCATACAAACAATAGTCAGTAGTGCATTATTTAATCAAATTAGATGTAAATAATCAAAACTGCCTTTTTATAGACATCTGTCACTTATTGCCAACAAGGACTGTTTTTACATTTACATAAATAACAAAGAAATCATTCTAAGTAATGAAGTTAATCAAAATAAGATTTTTTTATACACTAATGCTCATCCAATACAAGGTCCAAGAGTCACTCAGGATAGATATTTACTGTGTGGTGTTGTATGAGCATAAGAAAAAGCAAGAAGTGCAGTTCATATAGTAATTTGTTGTGCAAATTGATTAGACATTTACCTTTTCTCCCTCTCCACCTGTACCAGTAGTGACAGACAGAAAAATAAAATTAAAAAAAATAACTTGTTTGTATAGTTTATTTTTTCTTTGACCTTGAAAAGTAATTTAATTTTGTCAAAAATTTTTAATAAGATGTATTTGCAGTATGATATATACGCCCTGTGCTCCCCCACCCTAAATAATTGCTATGAATCTTTAGAAAATAATGAAAATCCTAAGTTTTGTCAGCTTTAAATATTTTTACCTTTACCTTTTCAGGTGTGAATAGGGTAAGGTAAAGTGAATCTATTTGTTATTTGATATCCTTAACATCTTGGAATTTAACAGCTGTAGATGCCAATTTGTGGAAAGAAGGTGAAAAAGAAAGAGATATTCTTGAATTCTGACCCTGTAAACGTTAGGTATGGGTACGCTAGTTGTGCTATCTTTATTCCTTCAGAACATTTGTCAGTATACAACTGAATGGTGTCTGGGCTTCACAACCTAGTTCTGTCTTCCCAGCAAAAGTTTGAACTGAAAAACGTTTTTTTATTGCATTTTTTTTTTTTAAACAGAAAGCAATGCTTTATCCTGTGCTTCAAGCACTTTTCACCATTGATGTGTAAACATGAACATAAATGTTGAAGATTAGATTAATGATATGCACATACTTTGAAGCAATGAATGCAACAGCACCTGCTGACAGAAAAACTTGAGAAAAAAAAATCTGGCTACTTTGGGTCAATGTTCACATTTTAGCATATTGTGAAGAGTTTTTTTTTTATTTTTTTTGTTTTTTTAGTTAAGCAACAGAGGTTTACATATACACTGGCATTTTTCATAAAACTCTGTTAAAGAGCAACATTTACTACTTTGTAAATGGTTTAGTAATAATAAAATTAGGCAATATTTGAATGTTTAATTTTGTCTGAAAAGGATTTTTGATAAATTGTTATAACATTTTATGTCTTTTGCTTACAACAACAAAAATGTTCTTTCACAAATAATGCAGACCAAATTTATTCTTGAAATATCTTTTCCTGTTTTTTTACATCGTTTTTTTTTTTAATTATTTCACCTCAAGTAAGCCAATAAAGCTATTAAGATGCAAGGTGTTACTGTGGCAAAAAGACAATAGGGTGTAAAGACACTGAGGAAACATTACTGAGTAGAAAGGACAATAAAAAGAACAGGATTCAAGGTGGCAGTAGATGATGTTTGACATTGAAGAGAGTTCCACAAGTGAGAAGTGCACGAGAAGAAACTGTTAACATAGAACATATGGTTACATCTAGCAATTTCAACTGTAAAATGATGAGACTGTTAGAAAATGAAATAAAATAATAAAGAATTAAAAAAAAAATAATTTTCCCATGATGCAAATTATGAGGAAACTGGAAAGGGTTTTCTGGTTACATTTGTGATTTTATGATCCCATTTCCAGAAAGGAGAGAATCTTTCTCTTTTCCACTTTCCAGTGAGATTGAACATGTTTTCAGCAGCCCTAATCATGAAATAGAGATTTGGCCATCTCAACTGTGTGTGAGACTGACTTGAGCTTGACCATCTTTACCTGTTCTTATACTTACTTCCCATAAATTATTTCTGAACCAAAAAAGAAAAACTTCAGTAACCATAAAAAGAGTAAACATCCATAACAGAAACATAAGTTTTTTTTGTATACTTCTATCTTTGTTTATATATTGAACATGCATATTCACCTTGTTGTGGGAGAGGCAGCTGATGACAAGCTGGAGCTGCTGCTGAATGGAGCCATGGTTGGCTGGTGGCTGCTGGAACAAATACTGCACTTTGATCCTAGTCATCTTGGCTGCAAAACAGTATTTATTTTTGTTTTGATGTGAGTGAATTACCATCTTTTATGAAGAAGTGAAGATTTAATTGTCTACAACAAGCCAACAAGAACATGAAAAAAGCTAAGGTGATTTCCAGAAATTGTGAATAGTAGCCTATAGTGAGGCATCTTTTGGCAATTTAGATGATGGCGGTTTGGGGGGGGTATATCATTTTCATTGTCGGAAGCAACAGCAAATATTTCCCTGTTCATTGGTCATCCAAGAGGATAAAGAGAGTTGTCAAAAGCATACAAGTGACAGAGGCTTGTATATATTCCAACTCATTATTTTGTGAAATTCTGCACATAGATGATTTGCCAAAGATCCCCATAGTCTGCAAAACAGACAACTCTGGAGTACATAGTGACACTCATTTGATCAATCTCATTCTTGATAAAAGGCTGAGAGTTGAGATGGCCATCCTCAAAGAAATGCTGGCTAAGAATGAAATGGAGGAAATCATATGGATTTCCCAAGAACATCAAGTGGCTGATATTCTTACAAAAAGAGATGTCTCCCCACAAAAAATAATGAGGAACATGGCAGGCCATGAGAGAGAAAGAGAAAAAGTGGGGAGAAATGTTAACTTGTGACTTATCAGGAATTGAACCTGAAACCTTCTCATAATAAATTGTAGGTTGGTTTAATTTAAATAAGACTGTTTCAGCCAATCAGGAGCACGCTTGGGATTGTAGCAGGCACTACTTAAGACACACAAAAATTTATTCAGCAAAAAAAAGTCATTTGCTGGGGGAGGTGTTAAAAGTATGAGTTATTGGAGTAACTCTGTGTCAGTGCTAATTTCATAAATTTGGCAGCTGAGCGTAGTTCTGGAAAAAAAATCATGGCTTCAAAAATACTTGCACATGATGGGATTTCTGCTATTTGAAATAGTTTTTTGTAGAACCAGTCCATGAGGTTTGAAGAAGTTTTATCCTCTCTAAGACCTACAGGCTTCATTTGTTCAGTCATTGATCTGAGAAAGCATTTGTATATAGCTGACTGTTTAGATATTTCTGAACAGGTTGGCACCATGAATGGCATCCATATGAAAGTCTCAATCTGATGAAGTTATTTAAAGACATGACAGGAATTCTGAAGTTAATGTTTTGGTTTTATAGTAACTTGCAGCATTGTGCAAAACTACTAGTGCAGCCTATTCTATGCATATTTTCCTTATCTCTTATACTAAAGTTTTATAACTAAAAAAAGTAGACCCCAATTATACCACCTGTAATACCAATGTAAGGAGTCTATATTCCAATTTTCCAGAAGTGGAACTCCATCTTTTTTAGTCTAAATTTGACCTCCTGTTCCTTTCTGAAACAAGTATCAATGCCTTGATTCCATTGCAGGAGCTTCCAATCGCAGGCTACTCACCCATTATAACCAGATATGACTACCTAAATTGCTACATTCACAAGCTCGGTGCTAATATCAAGGATGGGTTTCTCTGTGGCAGGGACACAAAAAACAAGGACTCCAATCTGCCATATATGTGTTTCCATGTAGCACTTATCCATAGTGCCACATTTGTCTTTGCCCTGTATCATCCTCAGGATGAAGTGTCAGTAATCTTTGATCAAATATCAGAGAGGATTGGCAATATCTTCATTGAATTTCCCTTAGCCAACTTTGACATATGTGGTGACTTTAAGGTTCACCAGAAAGAGTGATTAGCCCACTCTAACAAAACCAATGAGGAAGGCAGATATTTTTTTTTTTTTTAAGCGTTTCACCCCAAGAAAGGTGGGAAGCCACTAGGACACAAGGGTTAGAGAAAATTTCAAGCAAGATCAGATAGGAGTGATAGAAGAAAGGATGAGGAGAAGAGTAGTGGATAGATCAAGGCGACTGGAGATGTCGATTGACATTACATCTGAATAGCTGGAGATTATAGCTCTCAGGGAAACTGGAATAGGGAAGGGAGTTCCACAGGCGAGAGGTGTGAGACATGAAGCTATTGGAGTAGAAGAGACGGCTACATTTAGAAGTTTCGACAGTGAAGGGGTGAGAGTGGGATGCCAGCCTTGTTGGGCGCTTGAACTCGTGAAGTCTGGGAACCAGTGAATGCAGCTCCTTGGAGCAATTGCCATGAAAGTATTTGTAAAACAGACAGAGAGAGGCGACGGCGCGTCTGTGAGAAAGTGACTGTAGACAAGATGCCAGATCAGGGCCAATTATATTGCATATCCGCCTCTGGAGCCTATCAAGAACCCCAAGGCAAACAGAAGGGGCTCCAGACCATATATGGCAGCAATACTCCATGCAAGGGCGAATTTGCAGAGATTGTTCACCTATGAACTAACCCAGATCATTGAAGAACCCACCCAAGTCCTGGATGTGACAGGACAGTAGGCAAAATACCTCAACCTTTTCCTAACATCCCCCACTGGTACGTCAGATCATTCCCTAGTCAGTGTCCTGATTGACTACAAACTGATGACATCTCCTGATTTACCATTTCATAGAATAGTTTTTTGCTATGCAGAGGCAGACTAGGACAGTTTTTGGTCCTACATGATAGAAGATCCTCTCCCAACCTTCTTCAAACATTTTACTTCCAAAACTGCTGCCCTAATCTCCAAATGAATCTTTTCTGGAATGGAATGTTTTATACCCCAAAACTAATATCAGCAAGAACCAAACAGTCACACCTTGTTCACCACTGAATGTGCTGCAGCCATAAATCACCAGAACCACTACTTCAAAACCTATCACAAGTAGCAGTGTAGTCTGATCCTAACTTCTCTCACAACCACCTGAAATTGCTGTAAGAGAGTCCTGGAAAATGCAAAGTGCTGCTATGTGCAATCTGTCCAGGCCAAGTTTGAAAATAAACAAATTGGATCTTATGATTTCTGGAAGATCCCAAACCAAATTATGGAAAGAGGCAAAGCAGCTGTCACTACTAAATGGCCCCAAGGTCAAAGGTATGAATCCAATTCTTCTCCTCCCAGCTATGGGTTAATTAGTAAGACTTGTATCACTAAACGATTATTATCTTCCTGCAAAAAAAAGATTCTTGCAATCTAAAAAATATTTTCTGGCTTTAAATAACCTGGAAAAGGTTGATAAGCTGTAGAAAATGAATCAATCAATCAGTATCCCAAATATGAATATCTGTCATCAGCATAGCCACCTAATCATGAGTACATTCACCCAAGAAGGGAAAAGAGGAATGCTGTTTTCTATTAGTAGTACAAATCAACCATTCATCTGTGCATTGAATATTGTTGCCATATCTGGTCTGGTGCTCCTGCTATTCATCGTGAGGTTCTTGACAAAATCCAAAGAAGGATCTGCAATGTAATAAATCCTGACTTGGCATCTCAACTTCAAACACTTTCTCACTGATGTGACATAGCTTCCCTCTGTCTTTTCTACAAATATTTTCATAGCAACTGTTCTGATAAGCTTTTTCTTTGACTACATGCATTTAAGCATGCTACTAGATTGGCATCTAGGTCCCACACTTTCACTGTTGAAATAGTTAAATGTAACCACCACTTCTACTCAACAGTTTCGTTTCTCACACTTCCTGCCTGTGGAACTCCTTTCCGTTTACTTGCTTCTTTGATAACTACAATCAATTTAAATGCAATGATAATTGCCATCTTTTCTTTTTGAATACACTTCATCTTTTATTCTTTCCTCAATCCTCCCTATACCCAGCCTTTTTTCTCACATTTGCTCTATGTAAACCCCTGTGTACTAGTGGCATTCCTGCTTTGCTTGGGTTGAAATGATAAAAAAAAGATTCATTTGGGACATGGTATGGCTTAAATGATCAGTACTCATCTCTTCTTGTATACCATAATCAAGGTAGTGATTAAATTTATTAGCACTCTCATTTCCTCCTTGTCATACTCCTGATGAGGTTTGACATGTTTCGGTATTGCCAAATGCATATATGTTTTGTTCAAATCCATAATGAAATGGTTGATGTCATTGCCTGGTTCAAATTTTCATTCATTGTATCATGTAATGACTATTGTTGCATCATTAGTTTGTAGTTTGTGGGGTTGTGGGGTGTGACTATGGTTCTAGTGGCACAGGTTTTAGGGTGGCCAATATTTCTTTTAGGTCTAATTGAAGTTCATCGATAACTGCTTTTGCCTGACATTCATTGGTATGTGGAGTTGATTTTGAGATTCCAAATTGCTGTCTGCTATTGCTTGGTGAGGTGGAAAATTTCTGTTCAAATGAAGCCAGTGTAATCCATTTCATGAGTTCTCCTGCCACATGCTGACATCAATTGTTCATTATATTCAACTGTAGTCAGGATCATCAACTCAGTATGGTCAATACTATCCTTTAGTTGCATAGTTTGTGCTTTGCCAGGGCTATATACAGTTTTGAATTCAGAGTTTTCCTTCTCCTAGACTGGTTACCACCCAAGGCTATAAAGCCCTGTCTGTCCTACTGTTTACTCATAGAAGAGTTGGCTTCATACATTTCCAAAGAGTGAATGTAATGAACTCAATTTGAATTTGTATTTGGCTCTCTGATTACACAATCCAAGACACAATCTGTTATCTACTGTGTCTCCATTACATTCACTTATGTATAAATACCCTTGGGAAAGGTGTGAATCCACCTCCACTCCCTAGCTATGGGTCAAATTGTAGGACTTGTATCTGGAAAAGAAAAAACATTGTTATTCTCAAAAAATTATTAATGCACTATTCACTCGCTAAAAGAAAAGGAATTATATAATCCAAAATATGTTTGTTTTAAATAACCCACAAAGATTGATAAGCTGAAAAAAAAAAAAAAAAAATAATAATAATAATAAAAAAATCAATCCTCAGGATCAAAATGGAATAGTCCACTATTTATGAGGTATTGGTATGCCATAACATATGCACTAAGAAAGTAAGGCAGGGACAAGCAGAATTATAATATGATTCTAGTGTTGTTACTACCAGCTACAGTCTAAATCTTGGTATCTTACACTGCATAGACAAGTAATTCAACTAGTATAAAATATATTGGGAATCTATAAATCAAAGAAAAGGTTAACATAGAAATAGGTTCAAATATTAATTATAAGTACCTCCTCAGATTTTTTAAAAAAGAAGCTGAAAAACGTTTTAAATAACTTAAATGTCTTCTTTGAAATTAATTTGTGGCTTTATTTGAAAGATAATAACCTAAAGTTAATCTGTAGAAAAAAGAAAAATTATTTTACATCCTTAAATACAGATTTTAGACATTTTTAAATAAAAAGCATAAAAACAATCTCGCTTCTACCCAGTTCGACTAGCTAATTTAAATGATGTCAACAAGAGAGAAATTAACACACTTTAACACACTTTAAAAATCTCTTAAAAATCCAATATCGTTTTCACACAATTATTTCAAAGATTTTATAGTAACATTAAGGATTAATTAATTAGATTTTGTAAAAAAAAAAAATTTTTTTTTTTTGTTTTTTTTTGCAAAAAATATGAAAAAAATATATTCCCCAGCAGAATATGTTCACACTTGCCAAAACATTCAAAGATCAAACAATTTTCAGCTTACAACCTCACTCATACTTAGAAAAATTTGGTCCTTAAACCAAAATCTATACAGAAGTCCATTGATTAGAAAACTTTATAGAAGTGCTTTTCAGGTCAGTTACAACTCTTTAATCATGTGATTTCTTTATTGTATTTTTAACATTATTATAATGACATCAAAACCTTTATTATACAGACAAAAATGCTATCAGATTAGTGAAGATTTTCAATATGTGGTGGGCCCCCAAAATATAGGTTATTTTTTATGTGAAGGGACATAATTCAGAATTTTATTTTTTGATCATCCATAGAATAAAAAATATCAAACAGTTGTAAAATTATTTTAAAGATATATTCAAACTCAAAATTGGTATTAAACTTTACATTTTTTGATTCTTCAAACACATCTTTATTTTATATTAACTTTATCAGCAATGATCAAGATCTGAAAAATTAATATTTAAATTGTACTGTGCTGTAAAACTACATGTCAGTTTTTCATAAATATACATCAGAGATGTTTAGTGTAGAAACAAAAATTATACAGTATATTTTATTAAAATAATGTATATGCAACCACACCACAAAAAATAGTTCTGGAGATTTCTTGAATTCTTTTCTTTGAGCCATATTTTGGATGTGTTCACACTTGGTATTAAAAATTTCTTTTAATGGTATAAAACTTTTGAAGATTTAACTTTATAAAAATTTAGAAACATCCAAATTTCATGAATATGGATTACTCATGAGTTAAATTGATGGTAAAACTGACCCAAAAAGAAATACTTCCACATAATTTAAAAATAAAAAAATATTCAATATAAAGTTCATTCATTAATGAATAAATGGTGAAAAATTCAATACCTAATTAAATAAAAATAATTAAATGCCTAATTAATTAAATAAAAATCAATACCTAATTTACTAAGAAAAAATCCAATACCTAAAGTAAATAAAAAATTAAATACCAAATTAAATAAGTAAAAAAATTAAATATCAAATTAACTAAGCAAATAAAAATGCAATACCTAATTAATAACCTAAAACAATGAAATACCAAATTAACTAAGTAAAAAAAATTCAGCTCCTAATTAATTTAAAAAATTCAATACCTAATTAAAAGTAAAAAAAAAATTAATTTCTGTAACTGGAATATTTAATTTTTTTAAAACAATTTGTTTTTGCAAAATTCTTTATTTTGTTTATTGTGAAAAATGTCTCTTTATATAGATTTTATTGTATTTAAAGAAAAATTCTGAACTATCATTTTGTAACATTCTCACCATTTTAACTGTTCATGGTTTCTTAGTGTCTCTGAGGTAGCTATTCGATAGGGTTTCAATTCTTACCACCATACAGTAATTCTTATTTTGCCCAAGCACTACACATCTCCATTGATCAACGCAGAACTATTCTTTAAAAGTGCATCATTCTCTGTAAGAAATGAGGGACATTCTGACCAGAGAAGAGTGATATTGAAATTGTTTTTCTGGAGAAAATGCCACAGGGAAATGATTTTATATAAAGACATTCATGTCCAACACTAGTGAATGATTTCTCTGGCTCTTGGATAACAACACTTTTTTGTTGAGGATCTATAACAATTGACTAATAGCTCATGAAAAGGGACATTTGTTATTTAGTAGTTCAATATCAGTGCCCAGAGGCTGGGTGGGGATGAAGAGAAGAGGTTATAGAAGAATGAAAGAGAAGATAAGGCTGCTTGTAAAAGAAAAGGGAGAAAAAGAAAAAGTGTGTATATGTATTACAGAAAGAGATATTAAAAAGGTATTTGAATAAGAAGGAAAGTGTTGAAGAAAGAACACAGAAAAAATTGACAGAAAAAAAAACCCAGTGATATTTAATAATGGCTAGGAGAGAGAAGGCAAAGAAAAATGAAAAAAGGTTGAAATAAAGGGATAATTTTAAAAATTAACCATTTCCTTATATGGAAATGTACAACATTCATTGGCTGAGCAGCCAGTGCTACACATCTGCTTTTCTTTTCTCCCTATCCATCGGACTGTGATCAAAGAGTAGTATCTATTCGCATCATCTCTCATGGCAATGGTAATATTAGGCATTATTTTATATGGAAATGTTTGGCATCATTGAATTAGCAGCCAGTGCTACTTGAATTATACTTTTCTCTTCTTCCTATGCATCAGGTTGTGATCAAAGTGAAGTATCTGTTCTCATCATTAATAGTAATGGTAATATTAGACATTATTTTAGCATTTATACTATATTCAGCATTTATTTCTCAAGCAGTCAGTGCTGCTTGCATTACTCTTTATTCCACTCCCTATCCATCAGGCAATGATCAACTTGAAGTATCTGTTCTCATCTCTAATAATAATGGTAATATTACTCATTTCCTTAGAAAGAAAATATCAGCATTCATTGAGTGAGCAGTCAGTGCTACTTGCATTACTCTTTTCTCTGATCCTTATTCATCAGGTTTTGATCAGAGTGTAGTAACTGTTCTCCTCATCTCTAATAGTAATGGTAATATTTACCAATTCCTTATATGGAAACATTTGGCATTCATTGACCAAGCAAGCCAGTGCTATGGTCAGTGAAATATATAAAATCTTTCTCTTATCTTTCAGGAAAATAGTTTTCTCAAGTCCAGTAACTGTTTTTGCTCTTTCCAGTATTGATGGAGGCTTCCTTCCTAACCTTTTGCTTGAAATTGTGTGGAATGTCAACATCTTGATTATATTGTTATTTTATCTTTAGTTACATGTGCTACGAGAGAGAATATGTAGAAAAGTGAGAAAAGGTTAATGGAAAGAGATCCTGTGGTGGGAAGCTGTAATAGGAAGAAATTTTTTTTTTCTTTTCTTTTTAGGTAGAGTGGGTAATATTTCAGAGATGACAATGCTGAGAAAATAAAAAGTGAAAATATAGAGAAAGCTCTTGTTCCCCCCACCCTCACTCACCACTTTATATCTGTCTCACTTTCACTTGAATTTACAAAAAAAAAAAAAACATTGTTCAGAAATTTAATTCAATTAACACTTGTCTGTTTTTCTATTGTATTGTTTGTCTTCCATTGCCTTCTGCTACCTTCTGTTCCATTTCTCATCTCTATTGAAACCGATGATTGGGAAAAGGTCTTTTGAAAGAGAAACAGAAAGATAAGGGAATAGAAAGAGAGGATGCCAAAGACTTGATTAGATTAGAAGCAAAGAGAAAAAAAAGATTAAAAAAAATATTCAAAATAAAAAAATATGGAAGAAATTGAAGAAAAAACAAAAAAATAACAAAATGATGGAAGAAATTGAAGAAAAAAAGCTGATAGGGAGGTAAGAGTATAACCCATGTACCATTTGCTTAAATGTTTTTAATATTGCAATATTATTTGTTTCTAAATTGAATTTTCATATGATCATTTTTTTTTCTTTTAAACTGGAGATGAACAGTGCAGAGGGAAGTGGCAGTTTAGCAAATAAGAAATAATAACAAATAGATTGCTAGAAGACATGATAGCTTCAAGGTAAAGCAATACTGTGAAACTTTAGAGAATGATAAAGGTGAGATTAGCTGTTTAAAAACAGCATTCCTGCTTCCCCTCCTGAGACCAATGTAGTGATGATGACGTGTCAATGCTGGTAACATAGGTATTCATAGGTGGAATGAGAATGATCTTAAATAAACAAACAAAAAAAAAAAAAAAAAGCAACATCCTCTACCAAGTATTCAAAGAAATAAGACTCAAGTTAACCATTGACAAAACAGAATACCATGAACTGGTATTGGAATAAAAGCAGTGATGACACATCACCTGAATCCATCATAAAAATTCTGGATTTGAAATTAATAAATACTAAACACTTCAAATATCTTTTTTACAGTGAGGTTCACTCTGTACAAAGGCTAGCTGTCACTAGAGGTAGAGACGTTTATCTGACTCAAATCACTCAGTGTATCTGCATGTACATTTCTGATCCTTACCTTCTACCTTTTTTTTTCCAACAATGTTCACCCTATACAAGGCCCAAGAGCCACTCTTGGTAGAGGGTTACAGAGTAAGAGGCACAGTATATGCAAATAGGAGGGGAAGATAACAGTTAACCCTAAACTTGAACAGATTATGGATCAGTTATAACAAATTTAGTACAGGAAATAGAGAAATTGGACTTAAATAAGCATTCAAAACTTTGCTATGAGGAAGTGTGTGTGTCTTTTTGTCTCTCTCAGTCTGTCTTTTTCTTTCTTTCTTTCTTTGTATGTGAGAATATAGTAGGTGGCTGAGGTGGCTGCCTGGAAAAAGAACTTTTTCTCCGGTGGAGACAATGCTCATGTTGGTGTTACCTTATTTTGGAGCAAAAGAGAGCAAAGGTTTTATTGTCCTGCCTATTTATAGTCCTGAACAATACTACATAGTAGGCATCTTGGTAGACCAGATGGGGGTAATCCATACAAATTAATCAAATCACTATTTGTTTTTGATGACAGAAATAAATTAGGCAGTTGTTTTCTTGAGGAAAACCTGTTTCATTTTTGTCTCATAGTCATTGAACAATACAGAATTACCTTTGTTGAACTTTCTTCTTTTTGCTTTTATTCGACAATAGGGTAAAATGTTATTTTTGCTGTTTAATAAATAAAAAACAATTCACGGATTTCAAAATCTGAAAATATGTTTAATTAAAAAACTGGAAAATTTAATGTTTTATTCTTTTTGAATGATTTCACCCCATGCAAGACAGTAAAGCCACTTACACACAAGAATTACAAAACAGAAACATTATTAAAGAGTGAGAACAATAGAAGAGTAATTAAGAAGACAGTGACATTGCCTTTAAATTTTTGAAGATCATAGTTGGCAGGAAAGTATAGAGCTGGAAGAGTTCCACAAGTGAAAAGTGCAAGAAAAGAAACTGTTGGTATAGAACTTATGCTTACATCTAGCCAATTCAACTGCAAATTGATAAGACTTTGTTGTTAATCTAGTACTGCACTTAAGTTCATAAAATTTAGCTCATCTGAACAATTACCATGAAAGTATTTATAGAAAAGGCATAGAGAAGCAATTTTACAACAGTGGGATAGTGATTGAAGCTGAGATGTCAGATCAGGACTTATAATATTGCTGATTCTTTTTTGGATTTTATCAAAAATATCTAAATATATAGCAGGAGCACCAGATGTGGCAGCAATAGTCAAAGCATGAGCAAATAGTAGACTTATAGATATGCAAGATAGATTCTGTAGAGGAAAATTGTCTAGTACAAGACAGTGAACCAACTTTCTTAGCAAACCTTGGAATAGATTCAATATAATATTTCCACTTCAATCTTTTCATTCAAATGAAAGCTCTTCTTTCTTTCAATTCCTTATCTTGTATAACTTCTCAGATTCAGTTTAAATTGATAATTAATTAATAATCCGCACATAATTAAGTCCAGACTCAAGTGATAAAGGATAGCCATTTTGTTACTATGGTTGCTGTGAACAAATTGCGTGTGTGTTAGCAGGTATTTGCATATTTTTACATTACTGACTCAGCATCTCCATTCCAAACAGGACATTCATCCACCTGCTGGGACAATGAACAGAGAAGCAAAGACTCTACTATCGCACTGCACAACCCTGCTGGATACATACAATGCTAACTTTGACGACATTGAGCAGCACATAGCTGATTACCTTGACCAGAAACAGGCAAGTATCACTGTTTTTGTTGTCGAACATAGGATCAAACACACATAGAATTAAGAACATTTGTTCTGCTTTTGTTTCAAGGGGTTGATTGATCTTAACAAATAATAGTCACTCTTTTCTTCACTTTTGCTTGCTTGCTCTCTCTCCCAACATTTTTATGGTCTTTTTCTTTTTTGCTTAAATCTTTGCCCCTCTTTCTACTCTTCCAATTTTCTTCATATTCTTTTTCTACTTTTTGAAATGTTTCTTTCTCCTTCTCCAATATCTCTTTATCTTTCTTTTCTTATACTTCTCTTTCTTTCTTTTTCACTTTCATCTATGTCCCTTGTATTGTTGCATTTTTACCTTTATTCGTTTTCCTTTTCATGTTTTTAATTTTCTCTGACCTCATCTTCCTTTTCTTTCTTTCTTTTCTTTCTTGTCCTTCTTTCTTTCTTTCTTTCTTGTCATTCTTTCTTTCTGTGCTATTTTTCTTTTTCTTTTTCTCTTATCCATCCTTCTTTTTCTGCCTTCTTTCATTTCTCATGAAATTGTCTGTCTTCTTAATTTTTCTCTTTTTCCTTGTTTTATGGAATTTAAAGTTGCATATTTGTTTCTTGTAGCTGTGTGCATGTTCACAAACATAAACAATTAAAATAGAAGTAACAAATTCTTGGAGTTTCTACTACTGACCGTTTATTCTTTTTTTATATGGAAACTTTAGGGAAACAAAATTCTCAATGTCTCTTGAGTATGTCTGTTTACTTTTTCTGGTCCAGAATCCAATTAGGATAAGTAAAGATAAGAATGATTAAAATGGTCTCAATTTCCATTTCAGTGAAAGATATTAACTAGATATACACAGTAATACATTTTAAGATGTTATATGTAACCACAAGTTCTATGCTAACAGTTTCTTCTAACGCACTTCTCACTTGTGGAACTCTCTTCTGGTTTTTTACTTCCCAGACAACTGTGATCTTCAAAACTTTAAGTCCAATGTCAATCATTATACTCTGTTTTCTTAATTTTAGTTCTTTTATTGTTCTTTTTTCATAATAGTATATTTTTCTCATATTCTCTAACACTCAGTAACCTCTTGCATCTTAGTATCTTTATTGCCTTGCTTGTGGTGAAATGATTAAAAAAAAATTGAAAAGAGTAAGGTTGTAGTGTTCAAGGAATCATCCATGTGGGAGTCTGTTCCACAAAGCAGTGGTTTTTGGGAAGAATATTTCTGAGTGGAACATTCTTTTTACTAAAGGAATATGTAGGGAATGATAGTGATTTAGCTTTGTGGATGTAGCAAGGTGGGTCTTGACTACAAAGATCTGAACTGGTGGCAAAAAACAATACAGCTCATCTCATGGGTTTAATGATAGAGTAGCAATAGGCTTATGGCATACCATCTGTGGGAAAGAGGCCACAGAATGGAGATTAAGTCTTCTCCCATTAGACCAAATAAATGAATTTCAACTCTGTCAAGGCTGGAAAGTGATTATTGGGCAGTTCCAAGCCAGATATGGCAGCAAAACTCCATTTTAAGTCTAATCTGACTCTTGTAAAGATAAAGCATGGAAGATGGAGTCAGGTATTTTCTGGAGTGATAGAATGAGCCGAAACAGCTCCAGCCCAGATATAGCAGCAATACTCCATTTTGGGTCTAATCTAACTCTTGTATAAAGCATGGCAGAAGGAGTCAAGTACTTTCTGGAGTTGTACAAGAAGCTGACAGTTATTTCTGCATCTTTAGTGATAGATCATATAGGAGTTCTACTTGAAGTCTGGACTGAACTTCAGTTCCAGTAGATGTTCAAAGCATGGAGTGTCATTATTCAACATTGCTTCTCCTTGTTCTTGTTGCTTTTTTGTTGTTGTTGTTGCTTTTTGTTGTTGTTGTTGTTCTTTTTTTTTCTTCAGTTCTTGATATATAAAGAAAATTCTTAAAAGAGGTGTTTTATCAATAAAGATATACATGAATGTTGTGGGTTTGTCCATCATACTGGGCAAATGTAAATGTAAAATGTTTAACTGGGGCAAGAAATAGCTTGTAAATTTTAATGCCACCAAAACAAAACTGCTTTCATTTAATTACCATGTAGGGAATCTTTTCTGTTTTCCATCAGCATGGCTGATGCTAAACTCCAGGAGAGCAACTCTTTATGCCTTCTTGGGCTCATTTTTTTCACTCACATGAAGTGGAATGATTCTATTGAATTAATTGCTAGGTCTACTACTAGGAAAGTTGGTTCACTGTGTTGTGTAAGACAATTATTCTTGTCATAATTTATTTTGTAAATCTATAAATCTAACATTCTTTCATGCATTGAATATTGCTGGCATATCTGGTCTGGTGCTCCTACTATATATCTCGAGATTCTGGACAAAATCCAAAGAAGGGTCTGTAATGTAATCAGTCCAGACCTGGAATCTTCACTTCAGTTGCTTTCCTACTACCATGACATGGCCTCCCTCTGTCTTTTCTACAAATATTTTCATGGCAATTGTTCTAATGAGCTTTCCTACTTGGTGCCTTGATTGCATGAAATTAAATGTAGTACTAGATTAGTAACTAGGTATCACCATTTTACTGTTGAACTAACTAAATGCAACCATATGTTCTATTCTAAGAGTTTATTTTCTTGCACTTCTGATCTGTGTAATTCTCTTCAGGTTTCTTGCTTCCCTGACACTTTAAAAGTCATCTTCTATCTTTCTGTACCCTGTTCTTTTATTGTCCTTTCATCTCACTCTTCTCATTCTCTTTCACTCTCAGTAACCCCTTGTTTCTTAGTGGCAATAATCTATTGCCTAGAGTGAAATTATTTTAAAAATAAAAATGAAAACATTGCAACTTTTCCTTACTTCTAAACCCTTGGCTAAAAGCTCACAAACTGGACTGCTCATGTTTTAATTGAACAAAGTAAGTAAATTAAAAGACTCTGATATTGTTTTAATTACACATATACTTTTTACTTTCTTCACTTCCACAGCAAAAAAGAATAAAATACAAAGAACAAAAATTTGATCTCTCTGTTTGATGACATGAGGCAATATAGTTCTTTTCAATTTACTCCTACAAGCCATTTTAATGTCAGCCATCTTCAAAGTTATTAAAAAAATTGTATTATTGTATTCAGATCAGATTAACTTGTAAAGTTTTTTCTTTTATGTACTTTCAGGATGTTGGGGATTATGTCTCTCCACAACTTCTATTCCTTTGTGTCCATTTTAGTAGTTGAAGCTTTTTCAAGTGATATAGTTTCTGATATTTGGTAAAGTATTTTTTTTGTGATTCTGTAGCACCAGTCCATTAGATTCAAAAAAGGATGCTTCTTTCTAAGATATGTGAAATTGAAGGAAATCTTTAAGGAAATTTATGACTCTCATGATTACACAGAGTGCATCTAAAAAAAGAAACAGAATCTCTTATCATTGCTGTATTATGACCAATTAATCAACGTAAAAACATATAAATATCAAGATTAAGAAAAGAAAAAATTCAGGACACAGGCAGTCATAGCTTGCCACAATTTCTTATCCTTTATAACTCTAAGCAAATTTTTATCCCCTTACTGTCTCTTCCAGCCATCCATTTACACAAGCTCATTAGGTAGGTTGCTCACTGTTTTCCCTCTGCTTTCTATATAACCTGTGAGCATCAAATTCTCCAAGCCCTCTTTCTTCATTATGTGTTCTAGGAATTTCATCTGTCTTTATCTGATCTGAAGTATAAGCCATATTTGAAATTTGAAAGAGAAAAAGATTGTAGGTTTCCAATTGCAGAGCGAAAGTAATTTTTGTTGCTATTTTCTCACAGAGCAAATAGCAATTGATTACTATTAATTTACTCTACACTTTCAATAAGACAATGCTAATTTTTATATCTTTAAGATAAGTACCTCCACAAAAATTGTGATACCTAAGGTTTAAATTAATTTTAAAAAATGAAAAAGCTTTCTTGAAGCTTTTATTTTAACTTTAATTGAAAGCTAAAGGATTAAATTTACTATTTCCAGTAAGCAAAATACTTTGGTATATTTCAAAGAGAAATTTTAGTAATTGGAAAGAAGGAGAGTCCTTGCTAAGACCTACATGCTTCACTTGCTCAAAGCTATTTTTAACAATTGATCTGAGAAAGCAACTATATACATCTGACAGTTTAAATGATGCAAAAAAAAAACAAGTTTTTAACCAAAATTTTGACTGTACTAGAAAGTATTTAAAAAGTAATAAAATAATAAAAAATAATTTGGTCTTTCCTCTCAATAATAATATAAACATTTTGGTAATAAAACTTTGTTTTCATCAAGTTTGGGGCCTTTTTCATCATGCTATACTCTTTTTTCGTGAAAAAGTGGAGGTACCTACTTAAAGACTTTGACCAAAGCACAAAATAAGTACTAAATAGTTTGTGTGTGTGTGTGTGTGTGTGTGTGTGTGTGTGTGTGTGTGTAAGAGAGAGGGCTGTTTCCAGTGTCTGTAAAAGTTCATTGTTTTGCATGTGGATGATATTGAATAGAGGCTGATTTCAGGTTGCAATTTGCCTCTCTTAGCCAAATAGAGAAATTCATGTTCATTTGCAAAAATCTGGCAATCATTTTGAGAATGTTTTTTTGCACTTAGTTAAGTTAAACTGACAGATACCACTCACCTTCTTTTAACAGACATGTACTCTTTCAAGTTTACACATTCTACTTGAAGCCTGACAAGTTGTTATTTTTGTTTCATCGTTAACTGATATTTTTTCATACCCATTTTAGTTATTCAGTCTTGATTCCACCAGTTTTGAGATATATAAGTTAGGATCAAATACAGATCAAATATGGATTGGAATTTGACAGAAGATAAAGAACAAATAGGAAACGTTTATCAAATATTTTTATCGTTTTATTAAAGCTGTCAGAAAATGAGTTATGGAGAAAAAGAAGAAAAAATTCCGGTATTTTTACTTGGTGTTGTTTGATTTTCATTGGTTAATCATATTTCACATGCATTCAACTTGTTAAACAAATGTTAGTATAATTTGTGTCATTCTGAATTCAAGAAGTGATTACGTGTCCTTTCGAGGTTCCAAGAAATTAATGAATTCCAAACCTAATTGAAAAACTGTAAATATTGCTTTATGTATATAATAATTCTAATTATTATAGCCAGCATAATGTTTATATTATTGCCAGTTTTAATTTTGAAATGAACATAGGATCATGTGCTATGAGTATGCGGCAAATAAGACTTTATAATTTAAGGACATTTTTAAAACACGAGACACTAAATTGAGAAAAATTTTATTAATTGTTGATTTTTTTTTTTAATGTAAAGGACATCTAAGATTTGTAATTGTTTTTTGTAATTAAAGTGGCAAAGAACTATTCAATTAAGAAGCAAAATCTGATAGAATTTAGCAACGATATCATAGATTTATTTTTTATATTTATACATAACACATTGCTTATAGGGGAAAAATTTAGGGATACACTTTGGATTTTGAAGGATCACTTAAAAATCAAAGGTTTCATGCCTTTTTCAAAACTAATTTATTAGCTCACTTCGAAGCAGAGGGACTTTCTCTTCCTAAAGGGTTTTATCATATATTCAATAATAATGATAACAAAATTGACTGATTACTGCATAAAGTTTCCTTAAAATCCTAGCTCTTTTGGTTGGCTAATAGTAATCTTAAGTCTTGCAGATTTCAAATTTTAGTTAACTCCCTCTCTAAAAAATTAGACGCTATGCACTAATGGATTAAATAGTTTCAGCATCTTTAAACCAAAGAAGGTATGAAACTTACAAGTGGCTCCGAATCTTTGGCCTATCATATAAATTGATGCTTTCAATCTCCCAACGGACAAGAAAATTAGTAGATTACATAGGTCTTTCTTGCAAAGTATTTTTGTGGCAAAGTGTTTAATAGGAGAGAGCTATGATAGAAAGATTTATTCTGCCATTTGTTTTCCCCCCATTATAGTAGTTAGAACACCAGGGATAAAAGCTAACAAGATAGCATTTTTTAGCATAGTGGAATTTTTTTTTTTTGAATTTTTTTTTTTTGTATATTGAATTAATAAAGTTCTGATTATTGAAATCAATAAAGATAGAAAGGAAAAGAATGTTGGCATTTCTACAGAAATGCATCTCTCCAAGAACTAATAATAATTCTCAAAGTTTTTGGTCATATTGTGATGGAATTAACTTTCCAGATCACAAATATATATATATACTATATATTTCTGCATATAAAACGACCTTTAGAACCTAAAAATCACCCTTAAAAATTGGGGTCATCTTCTACTACAATTTTAAAACTGAAACCCTGACCTTGGTGCAATGACCAATAACGTACATGAAAAGATTCATATTATTAAATAAACTGATAATAAAAGTAATAAAACCATTTCTACCTTATATGTTACTGGCATAACTTCATAATAAATTGCCTATTCGAAGAATTATTCCATATCAATGAAATCAACTTAATTCAATGTAAATATCGAGTTAGGATTGCATTCACAGCCAAACTTTATCTTTCGTTAAGCTTTCAATGATGAATAAAAGACTGAATAAAAAAATGTTGAAAGTGGAATGTACTATTATTGCACATTATTGTACTGTTATTAGCAGTATTTTGTGATTGTCAATGAAGTATAAGTAAATGGCAATCAGTACACCAGGCTGTTTGTAACTGTTTAGATATAGGAAAAGAAGAGAAAGAAGAAGAATCATTATTTGCAAGAGATCATGTGATAAAACATAAACAAAACAATGGTTTCACTTTTAGGGGATGTGTGTAGGTAAGACATGATATAAAATTGGTTTTATTTTAATTTCTACAGATACAGTGACAACATTTCCAATAACATTATCTTTATATAATCAATAAGCAGTCACCTTATACTATAGGTATAGGATAAATTTATTAAAATTTGCTATATTTTTTGACCTCATCTTATCAAAAGGTCATCGCAAACATGAAAATATATGATATATGTAAAAAAGATTTTTCAATTTTCTTAATTTTAAGAGGGGTTTCATTTTGCTGTGTAAACTCATTGTAAGTTGCCCCCCCCCCATGCAAGTCAAAATAATAAAGGTAAAGGGTGATAATAATAATAATAATAAAAGGAAAAAGTAAGAATGTTTTAATATATTTAATATTTTAAATTCATATTTCACAGGTCTTTGGAAATTATTGGAAATTTTCTACATAAGCACTATTTTAATGCAATACAGGAAAAAAAATTAAATAAGAATATGCTTTAAATAATATAAATATTATTTTAATTTTATTTTAACTTGAAATTACTTGAAATTTTCTTAGCAAAAATATACTTTATCATGTCATCTATGCATGTATGTTACCAGCTTTCATAGTGGGGATCAATTTACGATGAACTGAACCTCCTCTTTTCAAAATTTAGAAAATTAAAAACAAAACTAAACTGCTTGTTACTAATTTTACTGTTTAATAAAATTAAAGAAAATAAAATCCTGGGAAACAACTCAAACATGTGCAGCCATTAAAAATAACATTTATAGTAATAAGAAATAATGTTGGATAAAACTTCCTTTCAAAAGAAAGTCCAAATGGGGATCCCATGACTTCACCATCAGTTTGTGTATATATATTTCAAAGATTATAAGTCTTCATAGAATGTTAGGTTTGATTTTAAGAGGGCAAGAAGAGAGGAATGGTTATAAATATTTTTATAATATGTATAATAGCATCATTGATAGGAACATTGATATATAAGTTTTAAGTGTCAAGTGAAACAAGAATTTGATTAGTTGGTGAACCAGAGATTATTCATATTTTCACTTGGAATATTTTAAAGGTATTTAACAAAGTTTGAATTTGATTATGATGAAGTGGCTTTATTTAATATTTATTAAATATCAAATTTTTTATATAAATGTTTGTGCATATACAGACATATTTTATTCTCGTCTGTTTTTATTAAAAAAAAAGAACAGAAGCTACACTGATAGATAAAAAATTACTATTTCTATTAGTAATTGGCTTGTGTAGTGTCTACATTATCTTCTGATAATCACACACACACACACATAAACAAGACTTATTGCTAATTTCTCTGATTTTTTTTCACTATTCAATATTTATTTGCCATTCGGCCTGCAAAAAATGATTACAATTTTTGGATGCTCTTTACATTAAAAGAAAGCATTAAGCAAACTATTAATAAAATTTATTTCAATCTAGGTGATCATGTTTTAAAGACATGAAGATCATGTTTTATTTGCCACATGATGTTTCATTCTAGTTCATACTCATGATATGTGAACATATGTTCATTTCAAACTTTAAATTGACAATAATACAAACATCAGGCTGACTATTTCTTAACTTTCTACTTACTTATAAGATGGATCGATAGATAGATACGAACAGACTAACATAGGTAGATATGAACAGACTGAGATAGATACAAACAGACTGATTTCTAATTATAATAAGATAGATTGATGAATAGATATGAACAGAGATAGATAGGTAGATATGAACAGAAATAAATAGATAGATACAAACATACTGAGATAGATATGAACAAAGATAGATAAAAACAAACAAATTAAGATAGGTCAAGTGAAACAGACTGAGATAGATGTGAAAAGACTGAGATAGATACAAACATACTGAGATAGATATATTTGTATTTGGACAAACGTTCTAATTCTCATATTGCACAGGAATAATGCTGGTCATAAGTTTGATTTTACTTAGACCACCTAATTAAAAAAAAAAACAGTTGTCTAAGGAAAAAATACTTGGAAAACTTAATAACATTCTTACCCACTATAAACACACATCTTAAATGTTACATTACATTGCCATGTTTTTAAATCCATTCTTAAAGAATCTAATTTATGTCTATAAAATACAAAGACTATGTAGATAAAAAACAGCCCCACATTAACAGAATACCATCCCACTATGCCAACTGACTATACAAAAGTGAAAACATTTGAACTCCTTCTACTAGACACACACTACACAATTACAAATACACATTACCACCTGATGCCACATATTATATGGAAATGGAATTTTTACAAATTTGCATACATATAGAATTATCTACGGTTTTAATGTACATAATACATGACTGACCAATGAGAATTGACACAAACAAAATTGAAAATACCGATGTTCTGTCTTTTTGTCTGTTTTCCCTAATCTCGGTACAAATCTTTAATAAAAGTGAAACATGTTAGATTGATAAACATTTCCTATTTGCTTTTTATCTCATTATCCTGTTGGATTCTGATCTGGATTAGATCTTTAACTCACATATATAGATAAATAGATATGAACAGTCTGAGATAAGATAGATAGGAACAGAAATAAATGCAAACAGACTGAGATAGACAGATAGATAGATTCATACAGACAGATTTGAATAGACTGAGATAGATAGTAGTTGTCCCCATCATAATTAGCTGGAATTAGTTCATTATTTTTCTAGAATAACTGTTGTTTTAGGGGACAACTCCAGCTGAGTTAAATATATCTATATATCTTGTGAATCTATTTGATAGAAGGAAGGCTAGAGAATATGAAAGAAACAAATAAAAAGTGTAATAAGCTACATGTCATGAAAAATAAAAAGTTCAATATAAGAAAGAAAGAACAGAATAGATACATTAGATGCACCCAAGAATCAAATCACATGCTTCTTTTCTCTGGTTTTGTTGCACATGGTGTAGCTACATTCAAGTGCATAACAGTTACCTGACTCAAATCAATCTATGTATCTTCATATGTATTTCTGATTCTTACCTTTGAGAAAAAGTTACAGAGTTTAATGGGGATATGTGGAGAAGATAATGGTTAACCCTAGATTTGAATTAGTGATCAGGGAGTCAGTTCTAAAATGTAGTGAGAAGAGGCTGCTCAAGTGAAACTTACATCTCACCAATGGAATACAAAAGGAATGAGTGTGGCTTGCCACAATGTGTATGGCATGAGAGGTCTTAGCTGTGAAGGTTAGAATTGGTAGAACTATGTCATTTGCTTGAACACTTTACATGGAAATAGCCAGAAGTGAGCAGCTTACAACATTTCCTCTGTGGGAAAGGGGTTGTAAGCTAGAAAACAATTCATCATCCACAATGCTGTGTAGACATTTTTGCAAACTATCAAGACTGGCTATTGAAGATTGGACAGTTACTGTCCATATATGGTAGCAGTACTCCATTCATGGCCTGATCTGGCTCTTGTAAAGGTAGAGGATAGCAGAAGGGGACAGGTACTTAAATAGAAGGACTGGGATGATTCTTTTTGAAATGTCAATTGTCATCTCCTGTATGCCTCAACTTTGTTCCTTTATTGTCCTTTCCTCATTTCTTCTTAATAAAGTTTTCTCCTCCTCTTTCACTCCCTTTAACCCCATGTGTCCTAATGGCAGTATCACTTAACTTGGGGTGAAATGATAAAAAAAAAATAAATAAAAATGGCAGTGAAGATTTGTATAGAACCCGTCACATTTTTTGGAAGAACTGCTAAAAGAGAAATGGAGCACAATGTGACACAAAATCTCTAAACAACTCTCCTTGGGTTTGAATTCACTTTTCCAGTCTCCTAGATTATTTAACCCATAGCTGGAGTAAAATGGATTGATGCCTTTTCCAATTGTACTAGTGTGAAGTGAATGAAATGAAAATAACTGGAATTTGAACTTAGCTCAGTGATTTCATTTTATATGCCAATGGTCATTACACAATCCACACATCCATCCATATATGTACAATACTTTCTCGATTATCCAGACACTTTGGGACAGGAGTTGAAAAGACATGTTTAGATAATTAAAATTTCTGAATAATTGAATACCTAATTTATGAAAAAAAAAAGAATGGAGAAAGACAACATTTTCTGAAATAATTTAAACATTTATATCAGGGACTCCAAATCTTTTATGTGTCATCGTCCACTTTCCCATGGAAAAATTTTCCACTGCCTACCTGTATAGTAAATATTTAAAAACATACCAAAATTGTTTGAAAAAAGTGTTTCGGGTTCATAAATTGACTTTATGATGTAGCAAAAAATACCAAAGGGAGAGAACAAGTAATGTTGACTTATGCGGCAACTGCTTCTGCTACAACCATATTCAAAAAAACAAATGAAAGCAAACTTGACCATTAAAAATATATATATATATATATATATATATATATATAATTATTTATTTAAAATATGATTCCTTTCGACATAAGAGGTCTCATGTTTCAAAACAAGAGCCGAAAACTTCAATATAATTATTTGAATTAAATTGAATTAAAGTAAGCTCTGTTCCATCTTCAAGCGAAATCATATTTTTAAATAAATAATTATATTTATGCTCTACTTTTGTATCGAGCACTATTTTTTAAAAATAATAACAAAAATACTAAGGAACTTTGGATTATTTACCTAACCAGTTCTTTCCTATTTTCTATATATTTTCACATATATATATATATATATATATATATATATATATATATATATATATATTAATTTTTATGATCAAAAGTTAGTTTTATGGTTAGGGTTACGTAGCAAATGTTGACAAAAAATTAAATGATTTTTGTTCATAGTTATAAAATTAAAAAGAATATGCACTATTAGCACTTATTAAAAATTCAGGGAATATTTTTTGTTGTACTTGTTCTTCCTTTATCTGATTTACATACAAAAGAAAAATGTGATTTCATTAGGAGAACTATTTGACTGTTCATGACCCTTCTTAAAACTATAGAAAATACTAAAATAATCAATGTTAACGGGGATAATTATATCTTATCTTATGAATATGTTCCAGTTATTCCCATTTAGCTTCTTGTTTTTTATACAGGTCGTTTGCAGATCTCCTTTGAATATTTTTTTTGAGTGACATATGTTGAAATACCTTTTTGATACTGAAAATCCTATATCACCCATCAAGTTTTCCAATCACCCACCATTTTCTGTTCAGTTGCTCATCGCACACCCAACAGTTGAAAATGCTCACCTAACTTCTTATCGTCCACTGGTGAATGATATCGCCCAGGTTGGGAAACCCTGATTTATACCATCAACTAACAATGCTTTGTTCAAGGTTTTGTTCAGTTTATTTTTTATGAAAAATGTGTCAATTTTTGTTTGTTTCTGATTGGCTTTACATTTTCCTGAATCTGGATTAAAGTAGATGCATTTGTAAGGTTATCCTTTTTCATCATATTTCATTTTCAAAAATTAAGTTAAAAAAGAAACTAGTAAAGTAAAAGCACAGAATGTGCTGTCTCATCCATTAGGAAATGTCATCATCCACATTCATTTTGAAGTTTGGAAAATCAAGGTATGGATAATTGAGGCAGTACTGCATACTAGTTTGAATCCACTTAGACGTTTCAATATATCTAGAGTGATGCAAGTGTCAAATAAGTTTCTACCAGTTAGCGTTGACATTTTCCAGACCTGCTCGTCTAATTTAATCAATTATATGTAACTGTAGTGAACGAGATAATCAAGTACCCCGGAAAAAAGTTTGTGTTTTGTGTGCGATCTGCCGGGGAAGGATTGCCAAAAAGTAGTCAGCAAAACTCTTATAGCGACTTACCTCGTCAACCCAAGCGAAAAAAAACAAGTTCGTCATGAGGAGTCGCTATAAGAGTGTATTAATATGCAAATTACGGAACATCCTATCCGGCTGTCGACAAATGGAAAAAATAGGTTCTGCCGATAAAAGCAATTGGTGTTGTCGACTCGGGGAAGGAAAATTCGGGCAGTTTTGGCTACGGCGTTCGTGAGTTATTTTCCTGACATGTTACAAGTTATTTTCTTTCTTTGTGTTGTGAAAGCCACAAATTTGCTTTGAGAACGCTTACTCTTCAGTAACCAACCTAAATCAATTCATATATATTCTAACTCTTACCATTTCACCCCCTGTGGCCTATTTGTGTAAATCCACCAACCTGAGTGTCACAGAGTTTACAAGAATTTAAATATATTAAGAAGAGTAGAATCAGTTTATATTGTCATGCTCACATAGTCAAATTAGTTGCTTTAAAATACAGCATCTAAAGCCTTATTTACACCTGTAGTCAGGCACCAACTTTTGGTTTTGCAGACAGATTTCTAAGTTGGCCTATAGGAAACTCCATATATTAGTTTGAGCTAAACACTTATGATAAACCCCAGAGATGATTATATGCAAAAAGAAAGATAGGTATAATAAGATAGGTGTTTAGATAACTAAAATCTGCAAAATATGCACAACAGAGGGTATGAAAACTGCTCTTATTAGTAAACCAATGATAAAAGGATGACGAACAGGAAAATAGAGAAAAACATTTTACAGAAATTTAAAGACACACATGGACAGAGTACCTAGAATAAAACAAAAAAAACAGTATCTCTTATCATTACAGCATTATGACCAATTACATCAAGGTAAAAATAGATAAAAATCAATGTAAAAAATTTAGAACATGGGCCATTATGGCTCTCCACAACTTCCTATCCTTTGTAACGCTTAACAATGCATCTGGCAGCAAGGCCTCTGATTGGAAGATTGGCGGTTTTGAGGAACATGGAACCAACTCTTAATTGCTGTTGCTCCTAGATCAACCATGACCCTGGGTGGTAGAACCTGTTATGGTCCTAGCTATGGGCAAATAGTGAACTCCCAAACAAAAACAAAGCACTATGAAAGTATAAAAATACATTTTTATATTAAAAATACCAGCAATACATTTTTATATAAAAAACTATTACGAATACCAGCTTATAGTAAAATTACCAACAATACATTAATCAACATGAAAGAACTCTTTCATGACATTCGTCCATATAATATCCTACAATTTGTATTCCAAAATATAACTTCAACAAGACTACAACATAAGATATACATATCACTGCCTTTAGAAATTATGTTCACATAAACATGAATATGAACAAAAGATGAATATCAACTACCATGTATTCAATTGTGAAAGCAGAATAACTTATAATATTTTTATTACTTTAAAGATTCCCAAGAAAATTAAATTTTGGCTTTAAAAGACCCATAAGGAGTTGGTATACCATTAAACAAATCACTCAATTAATCTTAACAATGTTTGCCTTTTTACTATCCCTCCTAAAAAGCACCTAAAAGGAAATAGAATCTCTTATCATTGCAGCATTATGACAAATTACATCAAAGCAAGAACAGATAAAAATCAAAAAAATTTAGAATGTAAGCAATAGTGGTTCTCCATAACTTCCTATTCTTTGTAGCTCTTAATAATGTTTGTCTCTTTACTACCCACCCCCACTAAAAAGCACTAAAAAAGAATCAGAATCTCTTATCATTGCAGCATTATGACAATTTACATCAAGGCAAAAATAGATAAAAAAAACAGATTAAAATAAAATTCAAATGCAGCCTTTATGGTAAATTAAATGGGATAGTAAACAACATTGTAAATGAATATAGCAAGCTGGCAAACAAAAAAAAAATCTGACATGACAGATAAAAGACAGTAATATACTGTGAATTATTTTGACTAGAAAAAAACTAGAGATTGCCTGAGGGGAAAAAAATGCAAAAACACCTAGAGCAACACTCCCATTTGAGCTCAAAGACAATATCAGATGGTTGTAAACAAGGAAAACGAAATCTGTCAGATTGTAGAAGAAGCTGAATCAGTGAAACAAATGATGAGGATGAAAGAAAATGACAAGAAAATTGGAAAAATATCAGGACCTTGTCTGGGAACAGTGGAAGCTGTTCAGTATGAAGGTCAAGGTCATGCTCATAATAACTGGTTACCTTGGAACTGTGCCCAAAACATTAGTAACTAGTCTGGATGATGAATTAGAGATTTAAGAAAAAAAAAAAAAGGACTGATACTGCATCTATGGTGTCAATTGCTTCTGGGAGCACCCATCTTTTTTCTGGTACTGAAAACTAAACTGAAGACTAAATTTATCTTCTTGGCCTCAATCTATGACAATGCTATTGGGCTGAGTTGTATTGTTTGCCTAAAATTATTACTGCCAGTAATTTTCAAACTATATCAGAAAACTTTGTCTCCCATCCCCCCCCCCCAAAATATTAGCTTTTAAAACTTCTATATAGATATTATATTTCTTATTACTCTAAATGTTATTTTTTTAGATACATTTGTTTGAGTAGACTCCTTATTTTTTTTTTTTTTTTTTTGTAAATGTTAAACAGTGTGAATTACTTCTACTGGCTTGTGTATTCAAAACACTTAATAAAGAAAAATGTGCTCTCCAGCAGGGTTCAAACTTGTATCTTCTTTTTGTCGGAGAATCCACCATCTGATTTGGTAGGATTTAGACTGCTTGGCCACAGAGAACATCACAGCTCAGTATGCTTTCAACTACCCTTTTAAAAGAGTAATAAGTGGCACACATAGTTTTGCTGTTCATGTAGCAACAGAAAGAAAGAATCTAGGCTAAGGGTGGCAGGCTAAAGGAGCTTAGCTCTACTGTTAAGGTCAGTCAAAGGTACAGTGAGAATGTAGGTAGGTTATGGTCACAGAAAATACATGAATTTGACCTCTCCATAAAAAATTTACCCGTGTTTAGAACAACCAGCTACCAAAAATGCATAACTTTTATTACTAAAAGGTACATCTGTTTGGAGTACCAGTTGTACCCTGACAATCACAATCAGTGAGATTATGGTGAAATTCCACAAATGTAGTATGATCACCAGACTTGGTCTCTGATGTTCTCTCACTCATGCTCATTGAGTGGCTGAGGCTCAGAAATTTGCATAAGTCACAAATTCATCTCACAAAATCTCTGAGTTATGAGATCAGGTTATTCTTAAATTGTAGCTTTTGGATCAACCATGTTTTCTTACAAGTATCTTGCATACAAGACATGTACGAGCATGTTTTGTTCCAGGAGGTAAGCCATATTCCCTTCTACAATTTTTAACTTCTTGAAAAACTTTCCTGTGTATAGTGCGACCCACCCCTATTTTTTGCATGCGTAAAAAATGATCATAAAAAAAATCGCACTGTACTCATGTATATATGGTATCCAAAAAAAAGAAAAATATGTTTATTTCATGAAAGAAACAGATGAAAATACAGAGTTAGGCATCTTGCAGACTTAATATCTGATTTAACCTCTGCCCACTCCACTTTTAACATTCAGTTTAGCACCCAATTCTTTTTAATTTGTGGTGATATGCTTAAACTACCCCTACCATAATATTGTTAGGGTCTGCAAATACACTGAAGAAGAAAACAGTAATAAAGATTTAAGAAAACTTGTTGCCACTCAGCCTTTGACAATTACCACCAGGCATCTGGTGTGATCATGCAAATGCATGAAATAATAACCTCATATTAATAATAAAAATCCCTGAATATTTTAACACCCCTGGGTAGACAGTTCACTTAGATTTGCATCTGGTACCAAAAAATGCATTGGCATGCAGATTATAGCAGACAATGAGGTGAGATAGTGTTTTGCAGAGGAATTCAGTTTCTTGGTTTTCATTCTAAAAGCATTAGACGACAATCTGCCTCCAAGACATGAAGCAAAACAGAATGACAGAATCTGTAATTAAGAGCTTACTTAAAATATAGTCAGGTGCTGAGATCTAAAATGCATATGTAAATGATATCTTTATCTTCTTTATTCATATGCATATAATATATATATATATATATATATATATATATGTATGTATGTACACACACACATTACAGTTCAAAAGTTTGGGCCCACACTCTGGATTTTGAAGAAATACATAAAAACTGAAGGTTGCATGCTTTTTTCCAAAACTAATTTACTAGCTAACTTTGGGTCAGAGTTATTTTCTCTTCTTGAAGATTTTTATCATATGTTCAATAATAATAAATTTTTGTGCTTTTGCCTCATCTACCTTGCTGGTTAATGGAAATCTCAAAGCTGGTGGATTTTAAATTTTAGATTACCCCTCCTTCTCTAATTATTAAACCTAGTTGATGAACCCAAACTTTTGGACTACAGTGAAAATATACACACACACACACACACACACACACACACACACACATATATATATATATTCGGACTGTTTCACTGTATCACAGCTCATCAGCATGACCAGACATCTGATTGCTTCAACCCAGGATCAAAATCGTATCCCTAAGCTATTGGCGCCCGGCAGAGAGAAAGCTCAATTTTAGCTTATTTATTTTTAAATAAACACACCAGTGACCAAGAGGACTCAATATATATAATTAAATAGATAAATATAGATAAATGCAGAAGCAAACATTTGTATACAAATATATATATATATATATACACCCTATAGTGTAAAAAAGAACAGTATTCAATGTTAAATAACAGAGCTATTTAATATATTAAAAAATATATATAATACCCTTTATTGATTGGATAACTTGAGAGTTTCATGATTGTGGCAATCCTCAGGTAAAAAATTTGGGTTTATACTGTTTAATACTTCTGATTATTGTGAGATATTTATTGTTAGGGTAGATTATTAATGTTGCTAAGTATTTAAATGAATTGTAGTTTAGTTTTGGATTTTAATTTAGGCCCAGATTAACATATAAAATTGAAAATATATTGAAAATAAGAACTATAAATTTTATAAACAGATGCTGTCATTAAAAAGAACATTTGGAAATCAAGTGGGGCAACTTTATTTTTTGTATAAAAATATATATATATATATAAAGAGAGAGAGAGAGAGAGAAAGAGAGAGAGATTTATACATATATTATTTATTATAATAAAATGCAACTTTGTTTTGGTGCATTTAGTCGAGGTATAACTAAATGCACTAAAACGAAGCTGCATTTTTTTTGTGATTAAATTGTTTTTTTCTGTATGCAAAATTATAATAAATGCTGGGAACATTAGAATTTATATATTTTAATTCTAATTACATCGAGATATATCTATATTTATATATATTTACAAACTCACATCTATCCAACCAAATATGTTAGCTCTATCTCTGATATTGAGCGCTTTCTAATAAGTACCGCGCATATAATATATAAATAATTATACATATATATATTTATTTATATTTATATACACTTTTCACATATATATTTACATATGTTTTTAATAGGATTTTTTAATCTGACATTATTTCTTATTACTATAAATGTTATTTTTAATGGGGTAAACATATTTGACTTGCTATTCCTGTTTTTTTACCTTCTTAATTTCCATGTTTAAGTAATTAAAAAAATGGGTATAACAACTCAAATATGTGTACCTACTGAAAATAACATTTATGACATTTATGATATATGAAATAAAGAAAAATGCTTTATCAAACATCTGGCCCTGATCAGTATTTCAATTCAAAACACTTGATTTGGCTAACCAGATAGATCACTTTTAATTTATTGAATATAAATAGTGCAGTGGGAATGAGGCAAGCAACAACTGAGCAGTATTAAATAAGAACACAATGAAATATCCAAGACATGGTCAACAGAAAGAGAACAATCTACCCTGTAGATAAAACAAAGGGTTTTCAACTGCCAAAATGTTATGATAATAACAATAAAAATGAGGACTATAATTGATGTAAATATATCAAAATGTCTTTTAGCTACTCAGATTGACAGGCATCCTGATGAAGGCTGGAAGACACAACTGTTGAAACGTTGTGATAATAACAATAAGGATGAGGACAATATAATAATATTTAAATAATGTAAATACAGTAAAATGAGTTATTTTATTTGATTCAGTGAAACTGTAGTAGTCTGCACATGTGCATGTATTCATTTATATATAGTAGGCTTGTGTAATTTTATGAAGTCCAGAATGTTTCCTAGCTTTGCAAAAGATTGAATGAAAAAAAAAAAAAATTGGCACATCATATTATGGCATTTGGATCAGCTGATTTCTTTCAGATATTGTGTTTATATCATATGACCATTTAAGTTTCTCCTGTTCATGAGCTTTGTTTGCCTTTGGCATTTGCATTTTGGTTCAAAAGAAAGACAGTATTTTTTCTTGATTAATTACTCTTGTTTTCCAATGTCTGTTTTCTTTCTTACAACTTCATAAGTGACAGCTAATTAAAAACAATACACAAAATCATTAAAGAGAAGAATTTATTCTGATGTGGAGCAGGTGAGGCTTATAACTAATTAGGTATCTGGTGCAAATTCAGCTGCAAATTGTTCTTTGCTCTCTCAGTGCACCATTTGGCTCTTCCCAATTCATTTGATTGTCAGGTTTTTTGTTTACAATCTATTTTTTGTACATTCTTATTATTGCCTGATGCGATTATTAACAATGTCTAGCATCATGATGTAGTTCATTTATAACTTTTAAAAAAATTTTGTACCCCCAAGTTAGAGGGTTACTGAGTGAGATTGTTGATAGGGAGGAGGAAGCAGGAAGTGAATATTATGAAGATATATAGGATAAACAGTTGATCCTATCCATTAAGACAAGGGTCAACAACCCCTGGCCCCCAGGCCACATCCGGTCTGTGAGGGATTTTTTCCAGCCCACCAACTTAACTGTAGTATGGAATTTTCATTTTTTGTTGATTGTATTAGTTATTATCCTGTTATTCCTTTAGTAAAATAAGGAACCTTGTTTAAATAATATAATATTAACTTTGTTGATTTCTCTTTAAACCTCCAGACCAAGGCAACTTTCTGGATGGAGCAGTCTGAGATTAAGACAATTTATTATAATACATCTGATATCATGGCCCTCCTCTGAGACACTGTATAGCTGTCTGGCCTGCTCTCACCAAAAGGTTGCCAACCTCTGTTTTAAGAAATTAAGATTGTAATGATCAGGGAAGCATTATCATGGGGGTCTTTCCCAGAAAGTAACAATTCTGGAGAAAAAGCTAAGTGGAAGTTACTCCTTATTAAAGGGACACAAAAGAAATGGGGATGATTTGCCACCATGAACATCACATGAAGTAGGGTCCTAGCTGCAAAGGTCTGAGCTGGTACAACATTTGCTGTATTAATAGTGATAGAGTAGTGAGAGGCTAGCAATATTTAAGGGTTGCAGGGTGGAAAATAATTCATCACCCACAAGGCCGTGTAATTAATTGCTTTTGAACTTTGGACAACAAAGACTGGACAACACATACCCAAATATGGCAGCAATACTCCATTATTGGTCTGATCTGACTCTTATAAAGATAGATTATGGCAGCAGAAGTTAGATATTTTCTAGAGCGATACAGGGAACTGACCATTCTTCCAGCCTCTTTAGCAATGGCACAGATATATGAGTTCCACTTGGGGTCTGAAATGAGTGAGTCTTAATAGATTTTTCAGGCAAGAAGCTTCATTGAAAGTACTACTGTTCATCATGACTGGAGAAAGTCTGCTCCATGATGATGAAATTTTATTATCCTGGGTAGGGGTAAAGAGATGGGTTTATGCCTTTCCTGAGGGTATTGGTGTGAAAGTGAACAAACTTGGCACACCAATTTCATTTTTCACACAGATAATGGTTACACTACTCATATATTTTATTATACCTGTGTGTTTATATACAATACACACACATACATGCATGCATGTTTGTGTGTGTATATTTGGTCTTGGATTCAGTTAAAAATATTTCTTGAAAAGTGCCCTTTTCATATCTGACATGCTTCTGCACAGTCAGATGAAGAATAAAGATATGAAACCAAGAATTCATTTCTATCCAATGACATCATCTTAACTGCAGAATGTTGAAGAATCCACCGACACATTTATTGGTTTGCTGCCAGTTTACTTCTTACCTGCCAGTCTTTGAATATGGCTGGCAAATCATGCTGCTATGGAACACAGAATAATAGCTTTTTTTTTTTTTTTTTCTTCAATTCCAATCCTCCCCATTCCAAGACACTTTTGCCAATGTTCATTTATCCTTGAATAATTTATATTTTTTATTCAATTCTATTAGAAAGCAAAGGGATAGAAATGATTGTGAAAGAAAGGGACATTGGCTCAAATGATCCAAATATTTGAGAATTATCAGGTTGAGTCATAAGTAATTTCCGTTTCCCAATAGTAATGATGATAGTATCATCCTAACTACTAAAGATACTTGATCATTAAGAATAAATTTGAAGTACAATATATACGATGATGTTCGATACAAAAAGGAAGTGGATTGACAAGGCTAAATCTCCACAACTGACCTCAGAAGAAAGGTAATGTTGTACTTGGGGTGAAATCATTGGAATATTATTGATTTAGAAATTTTAAAATGTAATGAAATACTAAATGCACATTTATACATCTTGCAGCTGCAATATATGCATTAATGCATGGTATATCAATAGAAAAGAATTTTATTCTCCTCCATGTCAATGCATAAAATAATTCAAAAACCTGTGAAACTTGTTGGGTGTGTTCCCATTCACCTGAACTTGCATCAACTGATTATTACATATTTAATTATTGCAAAATGATTTGTTCTTTTTTTTTAATCAATTCACACCCCAAGTAAGGCAACAATTCCACTAAGATGCAAGCAGCTACTGGGAGTGAAAGAGAATGAAAAATTTTTAGAAGGAACCAGAAACCCAATTCTAAACAAGGAATAAACCTCTACTCCTGTCCAAAAGACTGGGGAAAAGTGTGAATGGATGATAGACAAACCTATCTACTCCTATTAAGTGGGAAAGCTTCCTCTAATGAAAACCAGATTCAAGAGTTTGTTGAAAGTTTTTTCCATATAAAAACCTGGAGGTTTTACTCAAGTGTTATCAAAGAGCTACCTGATATGTGTCAAGAAACCATCCCAAATAAGGATGAATTTATAATTGAATAAAAGGTAATTGTACTTTATTTTTTGGAAGAATAAAGTTGCCAAACAGAAACAGAAATTATTTATGACTTTATCAAATTGTAACACCACCTGCCACCACCTACACTCACTGGTGTAACCACATTTAGTGGTCCAGTCCTCAGGGTCTTAGGATGCCGTTTTAACTATAGGACTAACTCTGCACTGGTCCAAGCTGGTTGTTGGTTGCTAGCTGCTTTGATCTACACCAACTCTGCCCACATTGTGTTCTTTCTTGATCTCAGAGAAGATCAAATGTTGTAGTAATTGCAGTGCTGGTTCAAGCCATGGTGGGTATTATATTAAGGAGGAAAAATATCTTCACAATGAAAAAAATAAAACCAAAGATTCATGAGGTTAATCTTCAGTTGGTTTATATAGATCTTGGCACAACAAAAGTTAACCCTTCCTATATCAATCTCCATAGTGACACTGCGCCTTGCCTTGTAATTTGGGTTGAAAGTTCTTTGGAATCAGGAAATCTGGTGGCAGCTGATGTGGATTCCAGAGACACTTGATGTAAATTCACAACCCAAGTCTCCAAGATTCCAAAGCCATCTCATTATATGCACTTCAGCCTAAAACTGGCATGGAACCGAAGGGTTCTGGGGATTCAGTGATTCCTCAATTTTTACACTAATCCCAATAAAGGTTCTTTGTTCCCTATTTCTGCTTCCTTAATAAATTTTCTAAATTTGGCAAATTATCCACCTTCCTTGGGTGTAGTCACAGCAATTGCTCCACCCCCTAACTCCAACTTTTTCCACTTCACATCTCACACCACCACTCCACACAGGCAGTGCTAAATTTTCCCTCTTCCTATTTCCTTCCTTCCTTCCTTCTCAGCATTCTACCTCCACCCACCTCTTAAAGCTGGCATAACTGTCATTGTGACAAATGTAATGTTTTTGCAGGCAAAAGACTGTAGTTTATTCTAATCATTCACTTTCACAGAATTATCCCTATCCACTGAAAACACAAACCAGACCAAACATTATTTCCCAATTTGTTTTCATCAACAAAAATATATTTGTTTACCTAAATTATCAAACTAGAGTCAAAACTGTTCTCCACCCATGGGCTGATCGCTGTCTTTGTGAAAACACAAACTAGACCACCCACTTGTCATGACATGATTGCTCTTCAGAAAAAGGTTCATTCTATGTTTTCATTCCCCTCTGTCTCTCCACTTGTTAATGATATATGTTTTCCTAATTTCTCAAGAAAGGGATAAATTTTTTCCCAATTTGTTTTATCCACATGCCAGATTCTCGATAGATAAAAAAAGTAAACTCTTGGTGCATTGTCCCAATTTGTAGGGGTGAGACAATCCAGATGGCCCTCTTTTCACATCCACTTAATATACTAATAATTACTCAAGAGAGGCAAAAATGAGACACTATTAGAATATCCTATAATATCTTCTTGTAGGATCAATGGCCATCTCAGAAAGCCCACCAATGGGAGTATGAACTTTCTTGTAGAGCCATTGGCCATCTCACAAGACTCATCAATAGGAGGATGAAATTTTTGTAGTGTCAGTGGCCATCTTGCAAAACCCATGAATAGGAGGATGAACATTCGTGTAGGATCAGTGGTCATCTTGTAAAGCCCATCAGTAGAAGGATGAAACTTCTTGTAGGCTAAGTGGCCATCTCACAAGACTCAGCAATGGCAGCATTAGTTTTCTTGTAGGGTCAGCGGCCATCACACTTGACTCCTCCATGGGAGGATGAAACTTAATGTAGGATAAGTGGCCATCACACAAAACCCATCAATGGGAGGATGAATTTTCTTGTAGGATTAGTGGCTGTCTTGCAAACCCATCACTAGGAGGACTGAACCTTCTTGTAGGGTCAATGGCCATCTCACAAAACCCATCAGTGGGAGGAGAAAATTTTATTGGAGGGACAGTGGTCATCTCACAAACCCCATCAATGGGAGAATGAAACTTTTTATTGTTTCACTGGCCATCTCACAAAACCCATCATTCTCAGGATGAATTTTCTTGTAGGCACTGTGGCCAACTCACAAGACTCATCAATAGGAGGTTGGAGTTTTTTAAGGTCAGTGGCCATCTTGCAAGACGCATCAATAGTATGATGAAAGTTTTTGTTAGGTCAGTGTCCATCTTGCAAAACCAATCAATAGGAGGATAAACCTTCTTGTTCGTATAGTGGCCATGTCTCTTGACCCATCAATAGGAGGATGAATCTTCTTGTAATGTCAATGGCCATCTCGCAAAACCCATCAAAAGAAGGAGGAAATTTTCTTGTAGGGCCAGTGGTCATCATTCTTGACCCATCAATAGGAGGATGAACATTCTTGTAGGGTCAGTCGTCATCTTGCAAGTTGAATGAATAGGAGGATGAATCATCCTGTTGGCTCAATGGTAATCTCACAAAACCTATCAATGAGAGTATGACCCTTCATGCATGGCCACCACTCTTAAATCATGAACAGGACGATGAATGTTCTTGTAGTGACAGTGGTCATCTTGCAAAGCCCATCAATAGGAAGATTAACCTTGTTATAGGGTCAATAGCCAGCTCATGAAAACCAACAATGGGAGGAGGAACCATCTTATAGTGTCAATGGATGTCTCTCTATACCATCAATTTGTGGATGAACATTCTTTTAGGGTCAGTGGTCATCACTCTTGACCCATCAGTATGAGGATGAACATTCTTGGAAGGTCAGTCGCTATTTCACAAAACCCATCATAGGTGGATGAACTATATTGCAGAGTCAGTGGCCATCTTGCAAATATATCTATGGGAGGATGAGCTTCTTGTAGCGTCAGTGGCCATATTGCAAAACCAATCAATAGGAGTATGAACATTCTTGTAGGGTCAATGGCCATATCGCAAAACCCATGAATGGGAGGTGGAAATTTTTTTGTGGGGCCAGTGACCATCAATCTTGACCCATCAATAGCAGGATGGATCTCCTTTTAGGGACAGTGGTCATCTCGCAAAACCCAGCAATGGGAGGATGAAACTCCTTGTAGCATCAGTGGTCATCTCGCAAAACCCATCAGTAGGAGGATGAAACTTTTTGTAAGATCATTGGCCTTCTCACAAAACCCATCAATGGTATTATGAACATTCCTGTTGGGTCAATGAATGTCTCACAAAACCCAATAATGGTCACATGAAGTCTGGCCATCACTTTTTACCCATCAATAGGAGGATGAACCTTCATGTATGGTCAGTTGCCATCTTCAAAAACCTGTCAATGAAAGGATGAATCTTCTTGGGATCAGTAGCCATCTCACAAAACCCATCAATGGCAGAATGAACCTTTTTGTAGTGTCAGTGGCTGTCTCACGAGATCCATGAATGGGAGGATTATCCTTCTAGAGTCAGTGGCTATCACTCATGACCCATCAATAGGAGGATGAACCTTCTTGCAGAGTCCTTGGCCATCTGGGTTACTGCATCATCAGAGTCCATCTTGTACATTTACAAATCTACTATTTATCCTTGCATTGAATAATGCTACCATTTCTGGTTCTGGTTATTCATCTCAAGGTTTTTAACAAAATCCAAAGAAGGATTTATAATGTAATCAATCTTGACTTGGCATCCCAACTTCAGTCACTTTCTCACCAATGCATCATGTCTTCCCTCTGTCTTTTTTACAAATATTTCCATGGCAACTGCTGTAACAAGCATTTTTCCCTGGTGCCCCAACTATATAAATTTAAGTGAGCTACTAGATTGACATCTAGGTTCCATCAATTTACAGTTGAAATAGCTAAATGCAATGGCCACTTCTACTCCAAAGGTTTCTTTTCTTGCACTTCCCACCTGTGAAAACTCCTTTCCATTTACTTACTTCCCAATCTTCAAAAATTTAATGCAACATCAATCATCATCTTCTATCTATTTGAATCCTGTTCATCTTTTATCCTTTCCCCAATCCTCCCTATGCTCAGTCTTTTCACTCCCTGTGTACTAGTGGTATTTCCACCTTGCTTGGAGTGAAATGATTAAAAGAATCTGTGTAAAATGAAAAAAACTGGGAGCATGCATACTGTGAATCACAAAAGGCCAAGATTGGGATAGGATGCTAAAATTAGTGCTCTGTGCAATAGACACACATAGCACATACAACACACCTCACTCTTTAATTCACCAAAGTTCAACCTTTCCTTCGTCCTTTTTAAAGAGATGCACTTAAGAACATTCCTGGAATTTACACTTTCTTTCAGAAACATTCCTCAAAAATTTTATTGACATAAAAATTTTTCCAGTAGAATAAAATTTTCTATGTTTTGTTTTACTCTCTTATTTGACTATTTTTTTTCTACCAATTCAACACTTTTAGTTTTTGTTTATCAAAACATGACACCTTTTCAACTTTAAATGATGATCTCTAACATAATAAGAACAAGATGTTAAGGAAAATGTAGAATTTAATTAAAATTTATAATTACAATGTTTAACTGGTTTCCATTTTAATATTATTTTCTTTTAAATAACCTTGTAGACTCCTATTAGAAAATTCCAAAGATCTGTACCAAAGAAAAGAAACCACATCATATGTGAACTTTCAACAACAGCAATGACTAAAATGGCTAACACATATAACTCAAAGAGAAAACAATAATTCAATTAATGTTCCACACTATTTCAAATAAAATATTAGGAAAAGAGGCTACACCAACACTGTTAACAGGGAGAGTAGTGAACTAGAGAAACCTATTTTCCTGAAAAATTACCATTATCTTAGTCAAAAATCTTTCATCAGCTGTTTATACTTGTGTACTTTGTTTTCAAAAACAATAAATAAAATATCATGCAGATTTATGCAGACAACAGTTGTGCGAATTTCACATCTTGTACCGAATCTCTTTTGCTCCAGGTACATTTTAGCCCCACTTGAAAATTGATTTCTTTTGTGGTTCAGTTAGGACTCAGTCGTGCGTTACATAAGTGGCTTGTGCATCAGCCAATTAAATTGATCTTCCATTTGCTCAATGTTTTGATCTTGGAGTTGGAGCAATTAGTTTTTATTTCAGATTTTTCTGATTATAACTGAAGACTTGTATATTAAAATCAATGGAAGAGAAAGTGATCATACACACACACACAAATATATATATATATATATATATATATGGAAAAGATTATAATTGTTCCAATGAGAGAAAATGTATATTTAAAAAAAAGAGAGAAACTGCAAACGTTTTTGGTTATAATGTGGATTTATTTTAGTCTATATATTATATTTTATTCTTCATATTTTTGCTATGTGTTTCCAGTCTTGTGAGCTTCTTCAAGCAAATTAAAGGAATCAGTTTTTAAAGGAACAAAAGTTCTTTTAATATTTTATTGTTCATTTTCTGTATTTTTAGTAAGCCTTGATCTCATTTTTTCGACTTTTGACAAAAGTGACTTTCTGCCTAAATGGTAATAAAGTCATTAGGTTTGGTTTTGGTGGTGGCAATGACAGGTGTGTTGATGATAGATATCCCTCTATCCACACATCACCCCTGAGACTGTCAAATCTATTTCATTTCTGTGTATCATGCGTGTGTGTGTCTGAGAGCATGTGTGTCCACACTAGCTTGCACATGCATCAGTATACACATACATACACATATATATATATATGTGTGTGTGTTCTCCATGGATACCTATTTGCATGCAGTCTGACCAATGTATCTGGCTATCATGTGTGCATGCTGTGTGTCCATGTGTGTAGGGTTATGTTCTGGTTAGTGCTGATTTAAATTTGTTTATAAAGATTTTTCTTGAATTTGTAAGAAAGAGTATTTGTCTGATTGGTATATTGGTATAATTTTAAATTTGCCTTGATTGCATTCATAGATGTTTTGCGATACAAAGAGTTTTCTGTTTTCGGGTAATTGGATGTTGCTTTTGTGAAGGGCAACTCTGTGGTTAAGTGCTTGGCTGATGCCTATATATGACTTCTTGCATTTTGTGCATTTGAGTGTATATATCACATTTTTATAGTTTCAGTTTAAATTTTTATTTATTGTGAATATAGTTGTACTGTTTTCAAAGGTGTAGGAGTTCCCTTCTATGATGACATCATAAACCCCAGATCTTTTTTGTTGCATTTTCTGACCCCCTGTATATTGTGTTGGTTAAATTTAGATGAGCTTAATGTTTCAGGTTTTTAGATTAGTGTTTGCTTTTAATTATTTTGGTTGTTTTTAGTATATTTTTCATTTTGTCATTCTTGTTAAGTATGTCTAGATTTCTTGTAATTTCCATAAATAGTTCTGGATTGTTCTTATTGTATGTTGAGACATATGCTAGGGTTTGTTTGACATTGTTTTTTTTTTTAATTTTGTATTTGGCCCAGAGGTGTTTTTTCTGCTAGTTCAAAACCATTGTATATTAGTGTTGTGGGGAAGCCTTGTTTTTTTAGAGTTCTATATAGTTCTTCTCGGCAGGTTTTTCTGAGGTGTTTGTCAATTACTATAGTGCAAACCTTACATGCTAGGGAATAGGGAATAGATTTCAGACAGCTTTTTGGGTGATGGCTCTTGAAATGAAGATATTGTTAGGGGTCTGTAGGTTTATGGTAGATACCTGTGATTATGTGGTTGTTTTTATTTCTAATGAGTATATCTAAAAATGGTAATGGTAAAATTATATTCTTGGGCAAATTTGATTTTTGATGTAAGTTCTGAAGTAGAGTATGGAATTGGCTAATATTGCCCCATGAGGATTTCCAGAAAATGAAACAATTATCTAAGTATCATTTCCATGATTTAGTAAAGTGTGTTTTTATATTTTCCTCATACATTTGTTCTATCTGTTCATATAGGTTTTCCTCTAGGTAAGCTAATGTTAGGGTGGCATATGTAGATGCCATTTTCATTCCCATTATGGTACCTAGGGTTTGAATATAATTTTTGTTGTCAAATTTAAAAGTGTTATTTTTTAGAATTAGGTCTATACTATGGATAATGAATTCTTAGTGAATCTGGGGTGTAGTGTTTCTGGATGTTTTTTAGTCCAGAATGAAATTGCCTGTCTACCTAATTCATGGAGTATGTTGCTATATAGGCTACTGATATCAAAAGTAGCCATAAGTGTTCCCGGATCAACTTTTTGGGGGATGGAGCTAAGGGAGTGGATATCATCTCTCATGTAGCTTTTAATATGTTTAGTAAATGGTTGTAGTATAGTATCTATCAAGTTACTGAGTCTGCTAGTTGGACAGGCTGGCCCTGCTACTATGGATCTGAATGTAAGTTCACTAGGGTTTGGGATGTTAATGTATTCAGATTTTTGTGTTTAGATAGCTGCTTTTATTTCACTTGATTTGTGAATTTTTGTTAGTCCACAGAAATTACTTGTTTTTGGTGCAGAGTTTATTAGGAAATCTTTTTCTTTTTTGTTAATATTTTGTTATATGTCATGCAGAGTTTTGTAATTTTTGATATAACATTTTTTGGTGTCGATTAATTTGTAGTTGTTCTTATCCCCTTGTGCTTCTAGAATTTTTGTTTTATAGTATATTTTGTCCATAATCCCTATAGTGCTGCCTTCATCTGCTTCCTTTATAATTATGTTGTTATTTTTACAGATGCACTCTAGGACTAGTCTTTGTCTGTATGTAAGGTTATTGAATGGTTTGATTTTTCTTGTAGATCGAGGTTCCAGAGTTTTTCCAAAAGTATGTTATGCTCATTTGTATTATTATTTATGTTTAGGAAAGAATTGGATTTATTTTTTACTGATGATTCATCTGTAATGTTTTGTTGTTATTAAATGTTTCTTTTAATCTGAGTTTGCGTTCAAATTCTCTAAGGTCTTTTTTTAGGGCTGTCATATTGCTTTTCGGAGCAGGACAGAATTTTAAGCCAAATTTTAATAGGTTGATTTCATTTTTTTAAATGTATACATAAATAGGTTTATTTTATTGGGTTTTGTGTCATGTAAACTGGTCTTGTTCAGACTGGGTCCTCTAAAAAATAATGATTGTTTCTTTCCATGTATTTCAGGTTTTCCAAGAGATAACCTCTCTACATGTTTTGGGTTTTTAACCAGTGAGATTTTCTCTTGGTAAAATTTGGGATTGTTGTTTCTAGATGGCACTATATAAGTGTGTCGTTGTTATAAGGGGTGTTCCAGATGTTTCTGGATTTTTTGTTTTTGTATGGATTGTATATGGATTGTATATGAAGATTTTCAGGGAATTTTGATTGTGTTCCTTGATATGTGTAGTGGTTGTTAGATTTGGTTTGTCATGTTACTTGGTATTTATAAGAGTTGGCTTTGTGAATGTGCATGTATTCTGACCTATGCTTGTTTGTGTTATGATGTGATGATATGTTGTAAAGGTTTTCTTGTACGCTGTTAAGTATATTTTCATAATTGAATTTGTTGTGTGAAAGTGTTTGTGTATGGTAGTATGTATTATGGTACCAATTTTGTGGATGTGTTAGCATGTAGTAGTATATATTAGGGTTCTTACCTTGTGGGTCTGTTTGTGTGTGGTAGTATGTATATGTCGTGTAGTTTTCTCTGTATTTGCTGATGTTGCATGTGGTTGTTTTGTGTTATTTAGTGTTTTTAGTTCCATCTCATTATCCAATTTTTCCTTTCTTGGTAATGTTTTCAGCCAGGTTATCTTTCTTTCCAAGATATTCTCTGATTTTCCTCCTCTTTACATTTTGACTCCCATAATTCAGATAGGAATTGATGAGTTTCTATGGGACAGATTTCTTTGATTTTTGTCAATAATTTATTACCACTTTTGGTGTATTTTTTCATGTATTGTTTTGTCTTGTATTTCAATTTGGACTTGCCGTTTCGCTAGGCTCAATGTACTCTTATTTGTTTTTCTGTGTCTTGTGGATTGATTTTTTTGTGGAATTTCCTTGGGATAAATGTTTCCTCAATTTCTATGAAAATTTTATATATTGTTGTGGTTTTTTTATTTTTGATAGCATTGAAAAATGCTAGTTTTTTAAAAATATAAATTTATATATATATATATATATATATATATATATATATATATATATATATTTAATTTAGTAAATTTAAATTGCTCATCAATGATATGTTATCATTTTTTATGGAATAATTATGTAGGTGTTGAGATCTATGAAATGGTTGGTCATAGTGGGTATCCTAATTTATGTATTTTAACATTTCTTTATAGGTCTTATATCACCATGAAGATTCTAAAAAAATCTGTCAACACAAACAATGGTGATGTAAGACCAGAAATGTAATCATTTTATATTTTTTAATTTCAAACATCCAACTTACAAATGAATACCTAGATGCAGACAATGGTGTTAAAACTGCCACACAGGCACCATATCAATTGTTGACAATGACTAGAAAGTACTTGAAGAAAAATAAAAAAAACTCTTAACTGGGACAGTTTGTCCACAACTTCAAACATAATACTCAACATCTTACCTGGAAGTTGAAAAAGTATAATAAAACATATACACCTTGTCAGTTCTATTTAATCAAACTAGTTTGTGTGTATATATATATATATATATAAACTAATACGGGGAAAACTAGCTTTATGTAACCCATATATCTTATATAGTCCGATGAGCAAAATAGAATCTCACATTAAAGGATTAAACAGAGATTTGTGTTCACTCAGAAAATATAGTTTTCACAGTGAGCCCCCTAACCAACAACAACAACATTCCTCAAAAATGTGAGACCCACTTCTTTGTTTATTTCTCATCTTGTCAAAAAAAACACAGCTATGTCTGAAAATTTTCACTTTAAAATATTTCTCTTCATGCTTCAATTTAGTCAAAAGGCCGACTAATATATATCATATACAGTCCCCTTCAAAACTATTGGAACAGCAAGGCCAATTCCCTTGTTTTTGTTGTTCACTGGAAGCATTTGGGTTTAAGATCAAATAATGGATATGAGACAAGAGTTCAGAATTTCAGCTTTTATTTCCTGGTGTTTACATTTAAATATGTTAAACAACTCATGACATACCACCTTTTGTTTGAACTCACCCAGTTTTCCAGTAGCAAAACTATTGGAACATGTGCATGGCAGGTGTTTCTTGTTTACCAGATGTTGTTTTAGATTGATTGTTTAATTATTAAATAGCTCTGAATGACTACTCTTGATTTTAGCCTTGGATTTCATTTGTAAACTCTGCATTTGTTGTTAAAAAGCATAAACAAACCTGAAGATGAAAGGGCTGTCTTTTGAAACTGAGAAAAGAAGGAAAATTGATCAGAGCCATTGGACAAACATTGGATATAATCAACACAATAATTTGGAATGTCCTGAAAAGGAAAGAAATTACTGGTGAACTGATCAACAGATATAGAACAGGTTGACTAAAGAAAACAACAGCAGTTGATGACAGAAACAATTTGAGACCTGTGAGTTAAAATCCTGAAACAACAATTAGTGATATCACCAACAACCTACACAGTTCAAGGATGAAGGTTTCACAATACACCATTTGAAGAATTTGGGAGCATAAATATAGAGGGAATACTGCAAGATGCAAGCCAGTCATTGGCAGTATGAATTAGAAAGCCAGATTGGAATTTGCAAGGAAGTTTAGAGATGAGTGACAAAAGTTCTGGAAGAAAGTTTTATAGACTGATGAAACCAAGATTAATCTCTGCCAAAATGATGGAAATGCCAAAATGTGGAAAAAGAAAGGATCTGCTTATGATCCAATGCATATAAACTCATCCTCTGTGTGTGTGTATATATATATATATCTATATATATATATATATATATATAGAGAGAGAGAGAGAGAAAGATATATGTATGCTGGATATATATAATGTATATTTTGGTAGCAACCTTTCTTTCAAACATCTTTCATTGAATATGGTTGACAAAGAAGACTGAATTCATTTTTTATTAAGTTTTTCTAGCATCCTAACATTTTTCCATTTCATATATATATAATTGTGTATTTGGGCAGCAATCCCTCTTTTATACAAGTTTCATTAAAGATGACTGACAAGGTACAGCGGTTAAGCTTTTTTTATTTAATTTTTCTCATATTCGTATAAGTTTTTTCTTTTTGGGACATAAAGTGTATAAAAATTGTCCAAATGTTGTGCATATCTGAGTGTTTTCAGCAATTCTTTTAGCCATTATCAAGGATGTCTTTTATTTTTATTTTTAAAGGAATGTATAGATTTTATGTTTGTATCAAAAGTTATACGAATGTTCTTTTTATTTTCCAAACATGGTCAGCATGTTCTACCCTAGATGATGTCATTGAGTGTTGGCTGTTTCTTTTTATTATCAATGTTTCCATTATTTTTTTATTCTTTGTTTACATGTGGATAAGACTATTATATTTGAATTTTCCATAAATATGTTGTGAATGAAGTTTGGTAGGTTTCTGTATATCTTTAAATATATATGTTCCTCACACCAAAACAAGGACAAAAATCCATATAAACATATGTCCACAAACCCTGTGTTCTATTAAGTTTAAAGTTTATGGTTGACACTGTTAAATGTACAATCCAAAATACAATCCAAAAATACTTTTATAAGTTTTTGGCCTGACGCCAAAACAAGGTAAAATGTCCATATAAACATATGTCCAAAAGGCCATTGTTGTACCTCAATACAGCAACTCATGACAAATGTTCAAAATATCCTCCACTTGTTTCTACACCAGCATGCACCTTTCAGATCATTGACTGGTGGACCATTTCAAATAATCCCACATGGTGTCTCTGCATTAATAATGTCTGCTGCATAAACCAATTGACTGGTCCTCCCTTTTTTATCTATTTTTCATGGTAGATGTCAGCAAGTGCATCACAAACAATGTGACTATATGCATGAACTACATGTGTCTTCGTATTAGTAGGGGTACCTCCTCTAGCAAGTCTGGAACAACAATTAATTGTTTATTAATAAACTGCAACAAGGTTTAAAATTGACTCAGGTGCTGGCATAAACATTATCTCAGCCGAAACTTACAAAAATCTGAGAGAAAAGCATTTATTAAAACCAGTAAATGGCATCTTCACAAGTCCTGAAGAAATAGTCCAATGAATTGAATAATTTAATATTGCTATGGAAGAAGGTAAGGACAACAATTATTTGGAGAGATATGTCATCAAATGTGTAAAGGGAGAGAATTTATTGTCTAGAATAATGTCTGTGAAAATGAATTTAGTGAAACGTTTAGACAAAACAGAACAGAAAACTTCATCTGGTGCCAGAGGGTGTATCAACACAGACCTAGTGAAAATAGTTCTGAAAAAAGACTTTTTACACTATGCAGCAACAGCTGGGAGATTCCCACTCTCTAATTTACCAAAGATGAATGAATAATTCAATAAACTGGAAAATGAGTGAATTATTGAAAAGGTTACAGAACCAACTGATTGGTGTGTGCCTATAGTACCCATAATAAAAAGAAACAGGAAAGTCCAAATATGTGTAAATTTAAAGAAGCTGAATCTAGCAGTGAAAAAGGAACAGTACAGGTTACCAAATTTAGTTGATATTTCGTCTAAACTAAATGGAGGCAATTTTTTTTCTAAATTGGATGCTTAAAGTGGATTTTACCAAATTACATTAAGTGAAGAAAGCTATCTACTCACAACTTTCATTACTCCTTTTGGAAGATATTGCTTCAAAAGATTACCTTTTTGTATAACATCAGCCGTGGAAATATTTCAAAGAAAAATTTCAGAATTATTGAAAAATATTCAGGTCTCTAGCATGTATTGCTCCATGAGGGTTTCAATCTGCCCACAAATTTTGCTTGCGTAAATTTGTTATTCCATCTCTTCCAAAAGTTGCCACATCTGCAAACAAGACTGAAGAGATAAAGAATGGATCAGAAATTTGTGCAGTAAAGCATTGGCAAAAGTTCTCCCATGGTGAGTGATCAGAGGGTGAAAGACCCTGCACACATTGCAAATGATATGGATACAGGAACTGCTCTTGAAGTACACTTCATGGAGTACTTTGAGATGTACAACATATTAAGGCCACTTGACATGCACTGATACCTTGATTGTCTTCGGTAGCCTGTAAAATGTGTTCTTTATGGTCAGGCATATGAGCAGATCTTAGTCTTCTTTGATCCATAGTTTGTAGTGCCACAGATCCTATCACAGCAATGTAATCATAAACAACAGCAAAATTTGGATGACTTAACTGCATTCAGTCTAGAAACACAATCTGATAAAGCCATACAGCCATACAGCTTTGTGTTCATTACCATTTGTGCAGCCATATGTAAAAATCATATTTTTTACTTGATTACTTGTAATAATTGTTACAAAAAGTACATAGGAGAAACCTCAAGGAAGCTAAATAAAAGATTATTTTCCTGGCAGATCTTCTATTATCATAATGTAGGATATCTAATAACAAAAGTGACGGAAAAAAAAAGGAAAAAGATTCTTAATGAAATTGACTACATTATATATATATATATATATATATATATATATATATATATATATAAAATTTAATTTTAAAAAATTTTAAATTCCCAGCACCCTTTGTTTGTGCACATGTGTAGGCACACCAACTTCACAAATCTAGTCCAATGAAGTCTTAAAGGATGAAACACAAAATGACAGGAATAAAAATGAACGGCTTTTTAAACTTGTTTAATTTGTTTGGTAAAAGTATAAAATAAACAAACCCCAAAATAACAAAAACTAATGTTATAAAACAAGCTACAAAAACAAAAACAAGGTTTAGTTTAATTTTCTTTTATTCTCTCCCCTTTTTATATGATCTCTTTTTGTCTTTCTCTTCATCTCTCTTCTTTTCATTCTTTAATTTGTTCTCTCTAATCAATTTCTTCCTTTCACTTCATATTTTTTTCTCTTGATGTTTTTCTTCTTTTGTTCAATCACTTCACTTTCTGATTGCATTTTTTTCCTACTGAACATCTGTCATTCAACAGCTGTTTTTTTCACTATTTCTCATGACCTTGTTGGTGGTGAATTATTCTCCACTCTACAAACCCTTTCCCTACAGACAGTGTTGAAAGCCTCTTGCTATTCTGTCACTATTTCAGTGACAATTGTTCTGATGCATTACATAGTGTTCCAACAGTTCTAACTTTTTCAGTTAAGACCTGCTATGCCGCATATGCAGGGATAAAACATCTATGTTCCTTTTTATTATTTCAATAGTAAATAGGAAGTCCCATTATAAAAGCTTATTCGCAAGAAATGCCACTATATAAGAAGTCACATCAGTGGACACATCAGAGGACACTTCAGTGACTCTATACACTCAGTGGCCCTTCAGCGTTGTATTAAATAAAAAATTAATCCAAAAGAGACAAAAAACAATTGTATGCTTGAATTTTTTTCTTTTTTCTCTATTTTCTTTACTTTCTTCCTGTAGATTACTTTTCTTTTTTCAAACATTTGTTTGAAAATCCATTACTTTAAACATATTCTAATGTTGATATTCCTTATTAACTTTCCTCATCCTTCCCTATATTCCCTGAATATCTTTCATCCCCTCTCCAATTCTTTATGTCACTCATTCTTTGTGCTATATTTCCTCATCTCTTCCTACATTCCCTGAATCTTTTCATCTCCTCTCCAATTCTTTATGTCGCTGATTCTTTATGCTATATATTTTCTCATCCCTCCCTATATTCCCTGAATATCTTTCATCCCCTCTCCAATTCTTTATGTCACTCATTCTTTATGCAATAATTTCTCATCACTCCCTACATTCTCTGAATCACTTTCATCCCCTCTCCAATTCTTAATGTCACTCATTATTTATGCTATATTTTGTCATCGCACCCTACATGCCCTGAATCTCTTTCATCCTCTCACTAATTCTTCCTTATGTCACTCATTCTTTATGTTTTATACTGTCATCCCTCCCTATATTCCCTGAATCTCTTTCATCCCCTCTCCAATTCTTTTTTGTGTCACTCATTCTTTATGCTATATTTTCTCATCAATTCCTACATGCCCTGAATTTCTTTCATCCCCTTTCCAATTCTGACACTCTTTCTTTTGTCACTCTTTCTTTATGCTATATTTTTAGATTTCTCTCTTCATTCCCTGACTCCTCACTAATTCTTTCTCCTTTTTCTTTCTTTATGCTGTTTTCTGATCCCTCCCTACATTCCCTGACTATCTTTCATTCCCTCTCTAATTCTTTCTCGTGTTACTCATTGTTTATGCTATATATTCTCATCCCTCCCTATATTCCCTGAATCTCTTTCATCCCCTCTCCAAATCTTTCATATCTCTCACTTTCTGCAATATTTTCTAATTGAACCAGAATGTCAATCTCACAATTTTGAGTGTCTCTTACACTTTCCAATTATGGATTTCCTTGTTATTCCCTTGAGTCTATCCTAAATCTCATCCCCCCACCCCAGGTCCACCCAGTTATCTTACTTGCCTGTCTCATTCTTCATGTATCCCCACTGACCGCCCCTTCAGGTGTTGTCGTCATTCATCTTTTATCTTATACCACTCAGCTTGCCTTTCTTGCCTCTGACAGCCAGAGACAATTGGAGCTCTGGGAAAGAAAATAGATTTATATATGCATACCTTCACAGGAAACATGAATGATGCACACCTCCTTGACAACACACACACATAAATATATGCTGAATTTCATAGGCTTTCATATCTAATTACGTATGTTCATCTCAACATATATATTTATTTGTGTGCATTTTTTAAATATAAGCCTATTCATATGCATACGTATATACATATGCATGCACACCAAAATGTGTGTATATATATATATATATATATATATATATAATCACCTTAACTGTTATTTTTAGTGGGTACTTGAATATGAGTAAGTGCTCCATTTATTTATTGAACAGTATTTTATTTTTCACATATTTGCCTGAAATAAATAAATATACTGTTTAATAAATAAATAGATGCTCCATCTACTTAAATATCGGTATTCATTAAAAATAACATTTAAATTGATAAAAAATCTGTCAGATTAATAAAAATCCATTCTAAAAATTGTCTTTGTTTACATTTGGATACTAAAATGTGTGTAGATATGAAAAACATTGAGAGACCTATGATGGGAGAAATTTTGCTTGAAAATAAGAAATTGGTTTCACCTGACCAACCACTCTTTGAGCTCAAGTCAGTAACGTGCATTTTCCTCCAAGCAGAGTTTGCAGTTTTTGGATTGATTGCTGTAGTCTATCAAATGGTTATTTTGGTGGGAGTGGTTTGTTAATTTGTTTATTATTTACTTTTTATATTTATTTATTTGGATTAATTTACTTTATTTGTTTTTGCTTATTTATTTTTATTTATTCTTTTCAGTTTTCGATTTTTAAGCAACATAGTAAAAATTTGTTTTTATGTCTGCATTTTGAGATGAGTTCTGATCATTTATTTAGTAATTTATTTTGGTCTGGGAAGTTAATTATAGCTATTTTTTCCTGAAAGCAGAGTTTGCAGTTTTGGAATTTATTGTTGTAGGCTGTCTTTTTGTTTCCTTATTTTTCATGATATCCTTGGTGTGGTTAGCATTTTGTTTTTAATTTACTAGATACTTGGAAAGCATTGTTCTGTCCCTGAAATTACTATTTGTGAAAGTTGTTTTGCGGGAATAATTTCTTTGTTTCCAGGGTCCTTCAGTTACTCCTATGTATATTTTTGTCTTCATTATCTGATTTTACCATGGCTTCATATATTACATTGCTTTGCAAGCAATTACCATTTAAGGGATATTTGTTCTCTATTCTACAGTTACACGTGGGTTTAATTTGGTCAGGTGGTTGTTGATAGTTTTCCTGTTGTGCTTTTTATTATTTATGTTATGTTCTTGGTGCAGCTGTAGCTGACTTTTTAGTTTTTGTTGAATATTTTGTGGAGAGTGCTTGATTCAGAAAAATGTTTGTGTAAGAGTTTGATGAATATTTTTCCTCTGTTTGTTTTTACATTTTTGTTGTTTGGTGAGTTGAACAATATGATGTTTCTCTTCCTGTTGTTTTTTTGGGTTTTTTTGTCCTCTGTAGTGAGTATGTGAGAATCCACTATCTTTTAGGGCTGTTTCATAGTCTTTCTTAGCTTCATTAAATATGGTTTCATTGGAAGAATTGTCAGAAAACCTATGGTTCATTGATTTTGATATCTGCATTATTATAGATGGCGGGTGATTGGAAGATGTGTGTATGCACAGTGGCTTATCATTGGGTTTTCTGTATTGTTTATATGTACCTTTTCTTAGGTTGAAAGTAACATCTAGAAAATCTACTTCATTTAGGTTAGCTTTTATGTATATGTCCAATCCCATATTTTTGAAAATCTTTATTATTGCTTTTCTAGTTTTGTCTGTGTTTTGTTTGTCATAGTTTCTTATGATTATGAGACCATCATCCCTGTAGAAACTTGTATCATTTCTACCTATTATTTTACATAGTTCATGTAGTAAATATATACCTATTAGTTTGTAGGTTTATTCACCATCAAAACTTCCCATTGTAGTGTCAACGATCCCATCTTTCTTTATCCATGTCTTCATTGCTGAATAGTAATTTATGGGAGTGTTTAATGATATTGATTTCATTTGTGTTTATTCTTATTTGTTCTCGAGCTAAGGTGATGGCCTTATCTAGCATGGGTTCTACAAAAAAACTGCAAACTCTGCTTGGAGAAAAAAATAGCTATAATTAACTTCCCAGACCAAAACAAATTATTAAATAAACAATCAGAACTCATCTCAAAATGCAGACATAAAAACAAATTTTTACTATGTTGCTTAAAAATCAAAAACGGAAAAGAATAAATGAAATAAAAATAAATAAGCAAAATCAAGTAAAATAACTTAATCCAAATAAATAAAGTAAATAATAAACAAATTAACAAACCACTCCTGCCAAAAATACCATCAGAACAGACTATAACAACCAATCCATAAACTGCAAGCTCTGCTTGGAGGAAAAAATGGCTCTAATTACCTTCCCAGACCAAACAAACTACTAAATAAATGACCAGAACTCATCTCAAAATTTTTACTATGTTATTTGAAATTGAAGACTGAAAAAAATAAATAAAAGAAAAAATAAGTAAAATATATTAATCCAAATACATAAATAAACAAATTAATAAATCACTTCTGCCAAAATAACTGTTAGAATAGACTACCCACAATGCACCACTGACACATATATATAAATAGTTGAGAAAAAAACACAATGCATGTACATGATGATTGCATTTATTATGAAACAGTCTGTTGCCTCTGAGTTGCAGAATATTCTACATGACTTCTACATGAGTGTTGGCTTCAATTTTCTCTTTTATATTTACATACCCTCTATCTCTGACATTGAGCATTTTTATCCCATAAATATAGCATACCTTAAAACTATATTTCTTCATATATATATATATATATATATATATATATATATATATATATATATATATATATATATATGTATATATATATATTCTTGTATAGATACTGATGCCAAAGTGTCTGGATGTGTTTTTCATTACTCAAAGAAAGGAATGTTGTATTTTAAAAGTGATGTCTTTATTTTAATTATTCATATTTTTAATATTTTTCATTGTTTATTATACTCTAATTTGTTATATTATTATGCATTTACAATATTTAATTGTCAATATACATATTTTTTAATTTTTTCTGAGATAAGTCACCATATACATCAATTGTTTTATTTTTAAAATAAATGTAATGAATATATATGTGAATGTGCATGAGCTTAGAATTTTATGCATATATGCCATGCATGTGCACCCATTGACATACAAAAGATTAGCTGGAATAACAAGAGTACATAATAGCTTGAACCAGTTCCAACCTTGAAATTTGATTACACAACTATTTACTCCTGTCTTAATAGTAAATCTGATTGGTACCATAAAATCAAATTGGTATATGATCATAAAATGATCTACAATCTGTTGTTAAATGAAGGAAGTAGTTAATTTTAACACCTCCAAAATGAAACTGCTGTCTTTTAATCATCTGAGGAAACCCTTTTTACTTTTCATCAGCATGGCTGATGCTAACCTCCAGGAGAGTAACTTATAGCACATTCTTGGACTAATGTTTTCAGGTAAGTATGAAGTGGAAAGAGTATATTAAATCAAATGCTACGTCTGCAGCTAAGAATGTTGCTTCACTATGTCATGCTAAACAATCTCTCTCTCCAGAATCTATCTTACATATTTATAAGTCTTCTGTTCATCCTTACTTTGAATATTGCTGCCATATCTGGTCTGATGCTCCTCCTATATATTTAGAGATTCTTGATAAAATCCAAAGAAGAATCTTCAATGTTATCAGTCCTGGCCTAGCATCTTGCTTTCACTCACTTTCCCACTGCCATAATGCAGCTTACCTGTGCCTTTTCTATAAATATTTTCATGGTAATTCTTCTGATGAACTTTCCTTTATTGTACCTAGACTTTATGAATTTAAGGGAGTACCTGATTGGTGGCAAAATCTCATCATTTTACAGTTGAAATAGCTAGATGTAACTGTAATTTTATGATAAGTTTCTTTTATCGCACTTCTCACTTCCGGTGTCTTGCTTCCCAGTCAACTTTGATCTTCAAAAATTTAAATGCAATATCAATCGTTATTTACTGTCTTCTTAATTATTATTCTTTTATTATCTTCTCTCCTTAATAGTAGTTTTTTCATATTCTCTAACACTCAATAACCTCTTGCATCCTAGTGGCTTTATTGCCTTGCTTGGTCACATATTTTGTTAATAATTTTTTCTCCATTAGTTGATTCAATAATGAAGATTAGTGTGAAAGTTGGCTCAATCCATCAAATATCTCTAGATAAACATTTTTAAATTTTTGGCAAATCTTTAGTGTCCCATGCCTGCTGGGGTCAGTCTATTTTTTACTCTGCAAATCTGGAATATCCAAAGATATTGATTCTGTAAATGATTCTGTGTACTTATGTGTTTATATATGTTGAGTTTTAGAATGAGAAAGAATTTCTTCCAGTCTTAGTGCTTTCCTTGATGTTTTGATGGAAGCATAGCCAAGAAGACAGGAATGCAGCCAACCAGAATGGAAAGCTGTACTTCTGATGATCTTCTTTACCTCAGTGCTGTTTTTCTGGCTTTTAGACAAATACCATTTTTTTCCTTTTTTTTTCTTCATTTTTTCTTTATTATTTCTTTGCTTGGACAGCAAATCTGAATGAACAAACATATTGGAAACAAGCAAATAAAAAGGTATGCTGAAAGGGTTGAAGTGGGAATATTAGATATTTTGCTTGACAATGCCAAGATTTTATATATATATATATATATATATACACACACACAAATATAGTTTTAAGATATGCTATATTTATGGATAAAAGTGCTCAATATCAGGAATAGTGTACATATATATATATATATATATATATATATATATATATATATATATATATATATATTGTTGTGGCCTTGTTAGGGCCAGAAATAAAGAAACAAAGAGAGAAATTGAGTTAAACAAATATATTAACAGAAACAGTAATACAAACATATACAAACGAGACTTACAGCAAGAATGTTCAGTCAGACTGTCAGAGTTGACTGCTGGAAACTTCCTTCTCCAAAAGGCAGTACCTCCTCCTATTTATAGAGCTGGGAGAGTCCATGTGTGCATGGGTAAATTACCATAACATATATAAGGGTATTTTTCAGTGTGACTATGTTGCTACTGAATGTGACACACGGTCGAGGTTTAAAGTGGGTTCACCAGCAATACCATGGAAAAATTGTCTAAGCCCCCCTTGGCACTTCCTCTTGAACAAGGGGTAATGCTTGAAGGAAAAGCTCATTGAGGCTTGCATTTAATATTTTTTAAAACTTCTCTGCATAGGCTTTCATGGCAGCAAATGTTTTCAGAAACAGCAGACATTTTGTGTTGATTCATTTTATTGATCTAATGCACCACGATTATAAAAAAAACACCAATAAAAAAATATTAAACATAGATATATAAAACCCATCATCAAATAAATACATCAGATTCATTAATTACTACAAAAAATTCAAAACTAGCAACTTAATTATTAAAAACAATATATTCTAAACTTACAACTCCCTATAAAAGACCAACATTATGTATGAATATACTTGCCCGCTCAGAGAATGATTCTCTGTACATAAAAAAACACAAAACATCTTACATAGGATATATCATAACCACACTATCATGGAGACTCACATGCCAGTTTAAGAATCCACATCCTCAAATGTTTATAAATAAAAAAAAAAAATAAATAAAAACTAAGCATGCACACACACATCTCACACCTTGCCTCATCACCACACTCTTTGCCTATGTCACAACACTTACCATTTGTCTCTACTTACACTGATGATGACTTAAGAAAATGGAAAGATGGAACTATACTTCTTCAAAATGAATTCTGCACAATTTCTTCATCATTAAAATTAATCAACACAAAATATTTGTTTTTTTTTTTTATATATATATATATATATATATATATATATATATATATATACCCAAGTATAGGATTGTGTATACAGAATATATATATATATATATATATATATATATATATATATATACCCAAGTATAGGATTGGTGTATACAGAATAAATTCCAATAACTAACAATTGCTATTCTTAAAAGAGTGCTCAATACAGAGTAAGCGAATATAATTATTTATTCGAAAATTATAACATAAATATGTTATAAAATCACTACAAAATAGCCATTTTGTTTCAACACCTCTGGTGTCTTATCAAGTGATGGTGTTGAATGTAGGTGTTGAAACAAAATGGCTATTTTTAGTGATTTTATAAATATATTTATGTTATAATTCGAATAAATAATTATATATATATATATATATATATATATATATATATATATATATATATATATTAAATAAGGTGTATTTCACCAGCAAGAATTCTTTTAAACCTATTCGATTGAATAATATTGACACATGTCTAACTAATTTTTATTAACTTTTTTAAATTTTCGAACTAGCTGTTTTTGAATATTGCTACAAAAAAATTTAAAATACACATAAAAACAATCCAGTTTAACCGTTTAAATAATGTCACCTTGAGTGACTTGAAATTGGTTCCAGCAAATTTGTGAATACTGGAATTAACCAAAAACAGTTACATAAACATACCTAAAACAATATATTTGAAGATGAATGTAAACAATATTTGAAAGTACTTGGGAAAAAATAAAATAATTAAGAACTTTGGTAAATATACTGATTACATAAAAGAATTAATTCATAAATTTGAAAAACTTAATAAAAAATTGAATAAACAGAATTTTTCTATTATTTAACCAAACATTTTTTAAATGATCAGCAGTTTATACAATGCTACTATGCTCAAACCCTCAGCTACAGTGACTTGTGATTTTGAGCAAGCAGCTTCCAAATTGTTCATTCTATCCACTTGTACTGACAAGGCTTGTGTAAACCCAGGGTATGGTTTTTAAGTATGATCCAAATGTGCTGGGATTGCCACTCTGAGCCAATAATATTAAGAAAGAAATCAACTTCCTCACAAATCAACCATGGTGAGAAAGCAAATATTCTAATCATTGAGCCACATATATATATATATATATATATATATATATATATATATATATATGCTCAAACTCTGCCAGAAGGCACAGATATGTAGTGATAGATATATATATATATATAAAATAAATAAATAATAATTATTTACATTATTTGCATTGTTCAGACTGTTGTTCTTATCTTTATTGTCATGTTCACAACGTTTCAACTGTTGTACGATCTGGCCTTTTTCAAGTGATTGGAATTTCAAACTGGCACATGGAACTAGAAAAATCTACCCTGGTGGCTGAAATAAAGGCTTCATTTCAAAATTCCAGTCACCTGAAGGAGGCCAGAGCTTACAATGTGAACATGACAATAAAAATGAGGACAACTGTCTGAACAATGTAAATAATATAAATAATTGCAATACCTCATCTCAGAAATATAGACAGATAAATAATAACAAGGTGACTAAAATTTGACCAGCTCTAAAAGAAGATGTATCATCAGAATCGTCAGGCCACAAATCCATATTTCAACCAACGAATCACAAATTTTCCACAACCAGGACATAAACTGTGAGCCAATGAAAATCAAACCACCACTGTTGAAGCAAATATCTATATATATATATAACCAGATAGAAAATTAATCAAAATGAGAACTGATGAATTAATTTTCTCCAGTCTCTGATGCTGCTGTGGTCATCTAAACATACCAAGAGACAAAATACAATATTTGCTGGTGACTTTAGATGGCTAAGCTGTCTGCTACATTGAAAACATATACCCTTTCTTTCACCACCTTTTTAAGTAGACCGTGCTATATTTGAAAACATATAGATACCTTCCTTTATCCACATTGTTAAGCAGGTGGCTACTACATTTGGATCAGCAAACTGCTGAAAAATCAGCAATTTTGGCTTCAAAAACACAATTTCAAATTAACGCTACATACATATACATATATATTTACCTCCTCCTGAACTCTTTCTCACTCTCTCTTTCTCTCTCTCTCCCTCCTATGCACCAGGACTATTATACTTGAACTATTGAGACTTCAACTTTTACCTTATCCTTCTCTATTGTTATATTGTGTTATATAAAGTTTTAATTTGTATTTTTTAACACTCTGTGCATTTTCTTTTAACCATTACATAAGGCCAGTATACATCCAAACCAAATATAGCAATATATGGTGGGAACAGATGTTGTCATAAGATAATATTGTCATGTCCATAAAAAATACATAAATAAAAAATGAATTATACTCTCACTTTCTCAAGTCCATAAAAAAATAAATAAAATTAATTATAATAAAATAATTATAACAATTATATTTATCATTAATTCACTCATTCTAAACTAATGAGGATTGTCCCCACTTTTCTCCTCTATACACACAAACACGTGACATTCTCACTAATGGAGAAGCAGTTAAACACAGACAGATCTGTCAAAATGTGCATGCATCATCCTTTTCCTTTTACAGGTTATAATAAAAACATTCATCTTTTAGCACACAACAAAATTTGAGATAAGAAAAACCCAAACATGTATTTTTCCAACTAAATTATCTGGGCACTCATTGCACATATCTATGAAAAAACTCCGCCGAAGGGTAGGGTTTCGTTCGGGGAGGTTGACGGAACTAGCCCGCTTGGACGGGTTTAGATGGGTTTTATTTTTGGCTGGGCCTACGGGCTCGGACATACCCACATTAAAAAGGCCTTGTGCCACATTCAATTCCTGTGGGTGAATTGATAAATACCATCTATGAAAAAACAGGTGAGAAAGACTGCATAAACTTTGCTTATTCTTTATCTTATCCTTCTGTCAGATTTCAATCCATATTTGATCGACATTTGACCCCAAACTCATAACTTGATTTAGCATTACTGCCTCTTGTGTCTCCAGCACCACAATACAACCAGATAATAAATGTTTTGTTGTTTTAACAGCTAAAGCCCCCATAGAACAACATTAAATAAACATCAATCTGCCATCAAGCTGTCAAACATGTCAACAGCTTAAATAAGCTGCTACTGCTATGTTAAAAAATTCACTTCTGCAATATTTTAATAAAATAATAAATATAATTTAATAAAGTTAATAATATTTGTTTCCAATCAGATTAATTATACTTTAAATCAACTAATATTCCTCAAATAAAGGTTCAGAAAAGTATATTTTATTTTTGGAACAATTTTTTTAATGAAGAGACTTATATTGTGATGAAAGATAACAAAAAAAAACTATTTTGGCCAAAAAAAAAAAAAAATAACTCCTTCAAGTCAATTTGAAATATAGCAAAGCATTTTGCCTATTGGAAATATTAAGTTTAATCTATCAGCTTGAAATTAAAACTAAAATAAAAGCTTCAAGAAAGATTTTTCATTTTTAAAAATTCATTTTATCGCATTTTCTGTTGTGGTACCTACTTATATGTCAATATGAAATTGGAAAATGTTGGTGCTGTACAAAACTCTCATGGTAAAATCCAATCCTCCATACAATCATTAATGACAAAAGAGAATTGAACTCCTTAACAAGTAATTAATATTATTATTGCTTTTAATTCCGTGTCCCTTCAGAATGTAATTGATCAGGACTCACCATGAATTCCTTTTCTTCAACTGCAAATTGACATGACTTCTTGGGAAAGATAGTGGAGTAGTTTCCTTTGCTTGTACCACAGTTTGGATTTCAGAGTTTTTCTTTCTCTTAGACTAGTTGTCACTCAAGGCTAGAGACCCCAGCTGGGTTACTATTTAACCAATAGCTAGTTAGGGGGAGGATGTATTGTTGGTTAGGTGCTAGGAATTGGAAATCAGAGAGCTAAGTTCAAATGCCAGTCAAGTTCATTACATTCACTTATTCACTAATATCCTTGGGAAAGGTATGAATTCATCTCACCATGCCAGCTATATGTTAAATAGTAGGACTTGTATCTTTTTTTTTCTCAAAACATTATGAATGCAATATTCATCCAAAAAAACAAAGAATTATTCACACAATCCAAAATATGTTTTGGCTTTAAGTAACGTACAAAGAGTTGATAAGCTAAAAGAAAAAAAACAATTGATCAATCAATATGCAGGGGGAGATGTGTGGGTTCATGCCTTTTCCAAAGGCATTACTTTAAAAGTGCCCACAACAGATGACCATGGAATTTGAAACATTTTTTGTGTCAGTAAGCATAACACCACCCATACAGTCTTTCCCAGTGTTTACTTTTATATTATTGTCAATACTTTGAATATAGGAGCTGACTCACCTGATTTTTTTTTACTAAAAATATTTTTTGTCTGTTGTTTTTGGGGTTAAAATAATTTTTAATCTTACTAATTTAAAGACCCCCCTCCTGACCACCTAGGAAAAAAGTTTATTCACCCTAAAGTATTCTATTGATAATTATAAATTTGGATATAAATGAGATTCAGGAAAAAAAAAGTGACTCAGATATCACATTCTAATGATTAACCTGGTAAATTTAAAGAGCTTTTGACAAAATATTGAAAACTATTTTACAATACGCTCAGAACAATATTCTAGAGAATTCTAGAACAGCTTAAATTAAATCTAGAGTATTCCAGAATATTCCAGAAAGCCTCACACAGTATAAAAACAGCTTGAAATAGCCACTCAAGTCACTAACCAGATGAAAGGTTACTAACATGCATCAGAACCACTTAAGGCATCTATTATTGCCCTCTCAAAAGCAGGCAGAAATTGCTATAACCTCACAATCAACTGTCTCTCGAGTGCTTAGGGCAAATAATGATGCCACTCCTGCTCCAAAGAAGGAAACAAGGGGACAAAAGAAAAAGATTGATGATAGAACTGGCAGGGTAATCAAGAGAGAAGTTGCGAAGAATAGGACTATAACTAGCCAAGAAATTGTAGCCAGTCTAAGCGAAGAGCAATGTGTTAGTCTTGCCTCTTCAACAGTCCATCAGGACAAGGTTACAAATCTTATTAGAACAAGGCTACAAATCTTGTACACGAAGGTTTAAGCTACTAATAATCAAAGCCAAGAGACTTGAATGAGCTCACTATTACAAAAATTTCACCGTAGAAGACTGGAAGAATGTTCTCTTCTCCGATGAAACGAAAGTTGAGCTAAATTCAAAGGATAAGGTGAGTCACTTTTATCGAACAGCACTGTAGATGCTTTGTAAATAAGAATTAAATTTCCAATTTTATTTCTTTTATTCTTATTGGTGGAGGATATGCCATTTTGATTCAATTTCTGTTTGTTTTAATATTTTCCATTTTCATTTTAATCATTTCACCCCAAAATGGCGATAAAGCTACAAAGATGCCAGGGATTTCTGTGAATGAAAGAGAATGAGAAAATTTTAGTGAGAAGAGCTGACTAAAAAAACAGGATTCAGGATGACAGAAAGTGGCATTTATGTTGCATTTAAATTTTTGAAGATTGTAGATGATGGGGAAGCAAGAAAACAAATGTTCTACAGGCGGGATGTGCGAGAAAAGAAATTATTAGAATAGAACTTATAGTTACAGCTAGCTAATTCAACGGTAAAACAATGAGACCCAGTCACTAGTCTAGTAGCATGCTTAAAAGAATTGCTATGAAAATATTTACAGAAAAGAGACAGGAAAGATACTACATGGCAGTGGGAAAGTGGTAGAAGTCAAGATATCAAATTGATAACATTGCAGACCTTTCTTTGCAATTCATTCAATATATTCACTTCACTTCACGTGTTCACGTGAGTGGAAAACATGAAAGCAAAAAGATGCAACGAGTTTCTCTTCTGGAGGTTAGCATCAGCCTTGCTGATTTGAAAGGCAAAAAAAGTTTATCTTATGATTAAATACATTTCATAAATGTTAATATACATGTAATAAAGTTTCCATCATGATTAGAAGGGCTTATGGCTACATCAATGTTGAAACACTGGTTTTCATATGATCACCAAAGTTAAGCAATGTCAAGCCAGGTCAGTAACTAGATGGGTCATCGCTTATCAGGTGCTGTAAGCTTGGATGTACGGATTGTGTAATGATAACAGCTCAGAATAAGAAATCAGAGAGCTGAGATTGAATCCCAGCTGTGTTTGTTATATTCACTTACATGCAGATACTATTGGAAAAGGTATGAACTCACCTCTTCTCCAATACTATGGGTTAAATAGTAAGACTTGTATATGAGAATGATTATTTCATTCTTGATGGAAACTGGGGAAATATCATTCTCATGTATTATCATGCTAACCAAGAAATTACATGTGCATCAGTTAAAACCTATACTATTGATAGATTATTATATACTATGTAACAATGTAGTATGTAGCAATTTTAACAATGCTAAATATATCAGAAAATATGGTGGATACTTAACCTTTAACCTGTTTTGCTGATTAAACTGTGTCCTCAGAAAAATCGATCTTATTTCAACCTAATCTACATGTTTTTAGTGACTGATTGATTCTACAGCTTATCAGCCCTTTGCGAATTATTTAAAGCCAGATATTATTTTCAGATTGTAAGAATGTAATGGTTTAGTGATGCAAGTCTTACTGATTAACCCATAGCTGAAGGGAGAAGAGGTGAATTCATACCTAATCAGAATTTGATAAACAAACAAAGTATAATGTGGATATAAAGTGGAGGATCAATTCTATATTACAATAAATATGTAAACTGGTCCCTCACCTTGTGGCCATAGCAGTTTCTATATTTATATTCCAGAGAATGTAACTAAATCTAAAAGACATACCTGTGTAGCCAATCAGTATTTCATTGATTGATTGATTTATTCGTTTTCTACAGTTTATCAACTATTTAGGTTATTTAAAGTCAGAAAATCTTTTTAGATTGCAAGAAATTTTTTTATTTTAGATAACAGTTGTCTAGTGGTACAAGTCTTGCTAAATAACCCATACCTGAAATCATACCTTTCCTAAAAGTATTTGCATACAAATGAATATAACAAACCTAATGGATATTGGAACTCAGCTCTCTGATTATCAATTCTGAGCTATTATTGATTAAACCACCTGCACATCCAAGCCTACAGCACCTGGTATTCCCAAGTAGTCACCCATCTAAGTACTGATCAAGCTTGATGTTACTTAACTTTAGTAATCGTACAAGAACCAATGTTTCTATGTGATGTGGCAGTAAGCCTAATCTACATGTGTAAGAGAGAATATGATTCACATTAGTCATATGAACACTGGATTATTCTTTTTAATATTAATTGTATTGTTTTCAAAATTAGATTTTATTAATTTCAATTTTAATTTTTTCAACTTTTAATTTTCAACTTTTCAATTTTTATTTATGTGTTTATTTTATGATTTTGTCATATCCCACATTATTTCAACATCAATTTAGTAGGATCAAGTGATAAGCCAAAGAATATTAATTACAGGTGATAAACCAAAGGCTAGTAATAACAGTTAATAACCGAAAGAAGCCCAGACATATATTAACCACAGAGAATTCATAAATCATGACATTTTTAATGAACCTTGATCTGAGTAAACTAAGCAGTTTCCAGATGAAAATTTTGATCATGAAAGTTTTGGTGGCATACCTGCACATAGTATGTTGTTTAATTTGAACTCTTTTTTTTATGTTCATATATTCTTTTCATCAATTTTGGGATGTTTCATATAGCTTACAGCCATATCTCATTGAAACACTGGTTCCTGTATGATCACCGAAGTTAAGCAACATCAAACCTGGTCAGTACCTAGACAAGTGACTGCATGGGAATACCAGGTGCTGTAAGCATAAATGTGTGAGTAATGCAATGGATAATGGCTTGGAATTGTTAATTGGAGAATTCCAATTATTGTTGGGTTTGTTATATTCACATGTGAAAATACCCTTGGGAAAGGTATGAATTGAGCTGTTTTCCCTCTAGTTAATTAGTAAGACTTGTATCACTAAAACCATTATTATCTCCCCACCAAAAAGATAAAATTGCATACAAAATATTTAGATTTTGGTATTAAATTACCCATAGAGGTTGATATGTTGCTAAGCAAAAACAATGAAACCAATATTTCATATGACTAACATAAATCTCATTCTTCCTCAGCAATGTAGATTTGGTTGAAATAAAATCTCTTTTTCTGATGACGCTCTTTGATCTGCGGATCATGTCAAAATAAATTTTTTTCAAATTGTCTTGTTTATTTATGATTCTGTTGGATCTTCATCCAAATTTAAATCAATTATAACAATGTCTATTATGTAACAAAGCAGTATGTAACAATACCGGAATAAACAATGAATTTCACACATATACAAATATCACATCGAATACACCAGATCTCATCTGATCAATAGAGTTAAGCAATGTTGAAATTGGTCAGTACTTCAATGGGTTACAACTTGGGAATACCATGTACAATAAATGTATTGACGTCAAGAGGGACAGAGGAACACAATGTATAACCTACTTAAGGAGCTTGAGTAAATGGATAGTGGAAAAAAGTTTGGGAGAGATAAGAAAAAGACAAAATTTATTAAGACCTACAAAGGAGAGGAAATTGTGGAGAGCTATGGTAGTTAATGTCCTGAAGGGTCATGGAACATAGATGAAGATGATTTCTATAAAACACAGCTGAGTTTTACAATATCTTATAATGATTATATTTAGCAATGAGGTGACAGCCATCATATCTATACTTACATCTATATCTATTACTACACGCACATATATATACCATGTATTTTTGCATATAAGTCAACCTTTAGATAAGACTAGGTAAAAAAAATTAGCAAACTTTTATGAATTTATCCTATAGTAGTATAAGATGACTGTTTGTTTATTATATAAAGTTGATGTTATTGGAAATGTTGTTACTTACTGTATCCTTAGAAATTCAAAATAAATGAAATAACAAAACAAATTCTATATTATGTATTTCGGACATATGTCTCCTAAAAGGGAAATTATTGTTTTATTTATGTATTATCACATGGTCTCTTACAAATTCTGATTATTCTTCTTTCTCTTCTTTTCCTATATCTAAACAGTTTCAAACAGCCTGGTGTATTAATAGCCATTTACTTATACTTCATCGACAATTACAAAATACTGCTAATAACAGTATGATAATGTATGATAATAGTACATTCCACTTTCAACATTTTTTTATTTGCAATCATATTTCGTTGTTTACATTTTCTCAGCTGAGTTTGTCTGGATACAAGTTGATTTCATTGATATGGAATTATTCTTTGAATAGGCAATTCATTATGAAGCTATGCCAGTAAATATAGAAATGGTTTTATTTGTTTTATTATCAGTTTATTTGATAATGTGAATCTTTTCATGTACGTTATCGGAGGGGTGGCAAGGTTAGTCTACTGACAAGCATCACTGAGAATTTAAGGTTTCTTTTTTAGAATTGTAGTATAATGTGACACTGAAGCCATGAGGTGGTTAAATGTTAATTCTAAGCAGAAAATGGTTAAGCCAAAAATGGAATGTAATCTGGTAGATAGATTGAGAGAGAGACTGAAAGAGAGAGTGGAGACATTTTCCTTGGTGAAAATGGGATCATCTGGATTTCTTCTCTCCTAAAGTTTATTTTTTTTTATTTATTGAAAGTCTGGCATGGAAATAAAAATAGATTTGGAAAACAATTTTATCTCTTCCTTGAGAATTTAGGCAAACAAATATATTTTCGTTGAAGTTATGAAAACATATTATGTAATTGCTGAGAGGGTGATCTGGTTTCTGCTTTTGCTGAATATAAGTAAAAAATGGAGAGATAATTTTATCTCTACCTTGAGGAGGCAGAATTAAAATTAATGATTGGAGTGAGCTACGCCCTTTCGTCCACACAATTTAAAAATTAGATTTGACACAAAGACAGTTGTGCCAGACCTGTGCTGAGAAGGAAGGAGGAAGAGGGAGGATTTAGTGCTGCCTGTGTAGAGTGGTGGTGCAAGATGTGAAGTGAAGAATGTTGGAGTTAGGGGAGGAGCAATTCCTGTAACTACTACTGAAAAGGTGGAAAATTCTCCAAATTTGGAAAGTTGAATAAGAAAGCAGAAATAGAAAACAAAAAAACTCTTATTAGAATTCATGTAGAAATTGAATACTCACTGAATCCCAAGAACTTTTTGGCCCCACACCAGTTTTGGGTCAAAGTGCATATAAGCAGATAGCTTTGAGAGCTTGAAGACTTGGGCTGAGAACCCCTGCATTGAGTGCCTCTGGAATCCACATCAGCTGCCACCAGATTTCCTGATTCTGAAGAACTTTGAACACAAATTATTATGTGAGGCACAGTATCACTATAGAAATTGGTGCAGAAAGGGTTAATTTTTGTTGTACTAAGAGTTATATAAACCAACTGAAGCTTAACTCAATGAATCTGAAAATATTTTTAGCACCCACCACAGCTTGAAGCATGTCTGCAATTACAACAACATTTAATCTTCCACTGTTCTGAGATCAAGAACACAACATGAGCAGGGTTGGTGTGGATCAAAGTGGTTAAAATGTTGTCCTAAGTCCCTGAGGACCAGACCACTAAACATAGTTAGACCACCAGCTGTAGGCAGTGATAAAAGTTGTTATAATAATATGACCCATCATTTTCTAAGGGTGATTTTTGGGATTTAAAGGTTGTCTTATATGCAGAAATATATGGCATACATATACATATATATTTATATATATATATATATATATATATATATATATATATATATATGCTACAATATTCATGGGAAAATTTGAGGAGACCATATCTATCCTCTCATCAGTAGCGACTGCCTATTCTATGCAAGATATATCGATGATATATTCTTTGTATACAAGGGCAGCAGTGACGACAAACTTATCCAATTCCTCATGACCCGAAACACAGCTCATGACTCAATTAAGTTTGACTATGAAAAATCCACAAGATCAGTAACATTTTTAGACACCTACATTTGCATTAATTTATATGCTAGTTATAATAGGTTGACTTCTTTTTTTTCTTTTGTGTAGGAACAAAAACAAAAGGAAAACTTTAATCCTATATATATATATATATATATATGACCAAACAGAGATGAATAGGGTAAAGTAATAAAATCTGTTGGATTAATAAATAAAAACTTTATCACTTCTTTAGAAATTGTTTTGTTGATGTTAGGATACAAAACTTAGCAGATATGGATATCTCAGGAATCAGAAAAGATTTGCATTTATAAGGCACTATTCTTATATATAGCATGTGCAAAAGTAGGTATACAGTAACAACATACACACAAAATGTATTATATTTATTATACAAACATAATAATAATACCTACTGTGTTGTAGAGTTGTGTACTTCCTGCTCTTCCCTACTACTGTGACAATGGATTACTCCTACTTATAAATACGGAAAGTAGCCACATTAGTAGTTGTTTTAATAAACCTCTTATTTGTTTTACCTACTGAGTCTTCTGTTCCTTTGATAATCTCCCTGACTACGACCTTCTTAATTCTTGGCTATTTTGAACAAAGAAAATAGTGCTACATACAGTATACCTACTTTTGCAGCCCCCTGTATATGTCTATATATACAGGATTTTGTTTGATTCTACTCTCATAATATGAATTCAAACTTCCATTCACCTTATACCATTTGGCATTTTATCTTTTTTTTAACAACTCAATTTACATTGGAACATGTTGGGGGAAAACAGTGATGCTGAAAAAGTCTTTCAAATTAAATGCATGTGCTTTAGTCATACCCAGACTATGGCTTTTTATTTTAGCATACCAAAAAAATGTACTTTATTTTATTATTTTGAATTTCTCATGCTGCAAAGAAAGAAATTTGATAGTTTGTAAGTTATATATTGCATATGCTGGTAAATCCTATAAATATTTGAGAATGAAGCTCGTTAGCTTCTGCCTTATTATTATATTACTAACTTAACTCCATTTTATTACTGTTGCTTTTTTCATGAATCATTTTCGCAATTATCTTATTTACTAGTTTTACTGCTGTTATTGTTGCTTTTTAGATTTTCCTTTTTTACTAGTGTTTACACAATAAAAGGTCAAAGAGCCACTCAAGGTAGAGGGTTGCTGAATAATGTTGTATGAACATAAGAGGAAGAGGTAAGACGTGTACTAATGAAATTTTTTTTAATCATATCACCCCATGCAAGACAGTACATTAACACACAAGGTGTTATTGAATGTGAAAGAATAAGAAAAAAAGAGAAACATTATTAAGGAGTGAGAACAATTGAAGTGCAATCAAGAGGACTGTAGATAATGATTAACATTGCATTTGAATTTTTGAAGATTAAAATTGACTAGAAAGCATGAATCCAGAAGAGATTTCCGCAGGTGAGAAAAGAAATTGTTAGCATATAACTTATGGTTACATCTAGCCAATTCTATTGTAAATTGATGAGCTCTTGATGCCAGTCTAGTACTGTACTTAAATTCAAAGAGTCTAGGTACCATAGTAAAGAGCTTATCATTTACCATGATTATCAATTACCATTAAAGTATTTATAGAAAAGACATAGAGAAGCTACATTACGGTGGTGAGAAAGTCAGGCTTAAAGAAGTCAACATTGTAGTGACTAGGAAAACATCCTTTCTGAGTTTGTTCCATAAAGTAGTGGTTCATGGGAAGAAGCTCTGAGTGAAACTTCTTTATTACTAATGGAATATGAAGGGAATTAGGGCAATTCAACCCTGTGTATGCATCCAGTATATGTGATGTGGCTGAAAAATCAGTATCACCTTATACAAGGCCCAAGAGCCACACAAGGTAGAGGATTACTGATTAAGGTTATTGAAAATAGATAATGGTTAATTTGAAAGTTGAAGCAGTTAAGATTGTAGTGATTGGGAAAGCATCCACTCTAGAGTTTGTTTTATAAAGTAGTGGTTCTTGTGAAGAAGCTGTCTGAGTGGAACTTCCTTATTACTAATGGAATATGAAGGGTATGATGTTCAATCCCAGTGTATGCACTATGGAATATGATATCCAAAATATGAATGTTTATGCTTAGAATGATATCAGAAAGAGTTTATTTTATTTTGGAATATTAGAATATTCCAGACATTATACTAGGAGCAAACTGCCTGCCTACGGATAGAAAATGAATTCAGTAAATACAAAAAAATAGGAAGGCGTCTAAGATATTAATGTGTATACTCACTAGATTTATTCAACCTTTACAGCAAGGTGATCATGGAAGAACTAGAAGTCCTGCCAGGATTTATTATTGGTGGATACATTATAGAATATGCAGATGACAATGTTCATAGCAAACACAAAAAGTAATCTGCAAGAACTCCTAGATATGATCCTAAAAGAAAGTGAGAAGAAAGGACTAAACTTCAAATGTAAGAAGATATATATATGGTTGTCAACCAGAAGAACAGACTTTATTTTTAACTAATGTACTCATTCTCATTATAGATATATAAATACGATATATCATTGTTTTAACAGCCCAAGATGCGAGCTATGAATTGGAGGTGATTTAAGAAAAGAGGGCTTGATGAATTTGGCACTGATAAGACATACTGAAATCAATAGGGAAACACTTAGTAACCTACCTAACAAGTTCATGGAAATGGTTGGTAAAACATGGAATAGAAGGGATGGTGAAAAAACAAACCTTAGTAAGAGTTACAAAGGATAGGAAGTTGTGGCAGGCCATGATTGACCATGTTTTGAAGAGACACATCTCATACAAGAAGAAGAAATATAAGTTTAATACAATGGTTTCCTGCACCATCTTTTTCTTTTTGTTAGTGAAATCTTAGAAGTATCTTTAAATCCTTCTGCAGTTTTTTGATCAAATTCTAAAGTTAAGCAAAATTAGTTCAATATGAACAGTTTGTTGGAAATATATTTTGAATAAGAAAATATTTGATGCAGAATACTTTCTGAAGAACAAAAAAGAAAAAGATGTGGTGCTATTTTTCATTGGCCCGTGAATTAACAAATAAGCAATTAGAAAAAAGGCAAGATTTCCTGATAAAAAAGGAGATTCTTCCTCCAAAATTCTTCAGAGAGAATTTTCTGTTTTTCAGAATATAAGTCTGCAAATGCAAGGATTGTGAAATTTCATTCACTTTACTCTCTCCATCACTGACAAGTAGTTGTTCTCTGTGTTTGGTGAAATTCAAAAGGATTCACTTCTATGTCCTGAAGTGACATTTAAAAATATATATACACATGAAATTTCATAAGGTATGAATCCATCTCTCTCCTCCCAGTTATAGGTTAAAAAGCAGGGTAGACTGGGCTCAAGCTGACTCTCTTGTGGAGAGGTTGTCTCCCCTGCATGATATGCCACCTCCTCATGGGGCGTCCATAACACTCTGGTTCATTCTCGGTGGCTAAGGATGCAGCACTCCTCTCTTGCTAGAATAACCTCTCTCCAGAAAGGTACTGCCTATAGTTGTCAATCAGAATATGGATGGCAATCAGTGTAAAAGAAGAAAAAAATTAAATTCTAAACTGTCGGGAAGTCAACAAGAAACCACTCCACTATTTTTCCCAAGAATGTTTAGCAATCCACAGATAATAAAGAAAAAGGAATTTGTGGAGAGTCATGATCATATATGTTCAGAAAGAGCATGACATTAAATTTCATTTTAAAGTATGAACAGTGTGGACATGTATCTCTAAACTTGGGTAAGTTCCTGACTAAAAGAAAGATTAAACTGAATTCAAAACTTAATGTTTTGAATTCAGTTTAATCTTTCTTTTAGTCAACAAGAAAGGCAACAGAAGGCAACAGAAAACTACTCCCCTATCTTTCAAAAAAAATTCATAGCAGTTCACAGATAATAAAAAAAGAAGTTGTTGATAATCAGGAAGAGATAGTTAAAATTTCAGGGACACATAATAAGGAAAGAAGGTTTGGAGTGCTTGATACTCACAGTATATATTGATGGCAAGGTGGGCACAGAGAAACATTGAGTAACCTACCTAACAAGCTTGTGTAAATGGATAGCAGAATCAAGGACTGAGAGGTATAGTAAAGAGACAAACATAGAAGGATAGGAAGTTGTGGAGAGCTATGATCACACACACATCCTGAAGGGACGTGCATGTGATCATTTAAAAAAGAAAACAAACGTGTCATTGTTTTCACAGATTTTGTTTTGGATTTATTTACTAATGGTAATTATTTAAACACACCAGGTAAATGTAGTCTTTTTTGTTTGTTTATTTTTTTACAGGTACAAAACTGTCTGAGGACCAAAGGAATTCTTTGTACATATTAAAAACTAGCTTCCTTTCTCAAAGCAACTGGGGTAGGAAATAACAATTCCAGATCTTGGAGGGTGGGTTCTATATTTTACCATTGAGCTATACGATATAAATACCTACTCAAGTAAATGTGGGTACCAGAATTAATACCAACATTGACCTCATGTCAGAAGATAAGTTTTTATCCTCCCCGCCTCCCCGCCACCAAACTCACACATGATTTGTCAGTGCAGTGAGAAAGTGTAAGGAAAGCTGTTAATGGTTCTACACTTCCACCACCGCATGTTCATTTTTAAACAACTTCTGGCATAATTGGGTCAGCACCCTAAATGAAGTTAGCTGGGATAGTTGTGGGGGTGCAGCAGCCTACAAAACAGGGGAGATGAGGTTACAAAAAACTTAATTCAATCTTCCTTTCAGCATATACAACTTTTTTCTTGTTAATTTCATCTAATGTACAACTACTTATTTTGGTGAGGTGGTGTAGCGTATCTGAAGAGCCCGCTATAATTTAATTAGTCCTGCTGATTTGGACATCTTAGATTCTTGGTTAAAAAAAAATGAGCTCCTATTTAATCTTTATAGCAGCATTTTAACTAAAAGACTCAGATAAAATACCAGATACTTATTGAAGAATGAGAAACAGTGAATAAAATGTAAAAGTTTTATGTTCTATACTAATGAAGATGATGAGATAAAGTGTAAAATTTTATTAAAACAAATTTTGCCAGTATGCTCTCTTTGGTGTCTTCAGTTTAAATGAAAGAAAGACAAAATTGTGTGCAAGGAAAATGTCTTGGGATCTCTAAGGATAAGTAGGCATCATAAATCAAAATAATTATCACCTAATTTCCAGACTTGGAGAGTGTCTGTCCACCTTGTGTACTTGTTTGTTTTATCTGTATTTGTATTAGAGCCTGTTTGGTATTGTAGGATTTTAAATCAATGATATTCACTTTTATATTTGCATACGCTCTATCCCTGATATTGAGCACTTATAGCATACCTTAAAACTATATTTCATCATCATCATCATCATATATATATATATATATATATTTACATACTTATACATGCATGCACATCCACCCAGGCATATACATATATTAGTACCCTTTATTTTTGTATACTTGTACATACATGTACATGTATACATGCCCATTGATATATATCTATGCATACATAATAGATGCCTTTTTCTTTTTATATGTATACCTGGACACACATATTCATACATACCACTATTTATATATACACTTATATATATATGTGTGTGTGTGTGTGCACGCGCCTCTCAATCTGTTAGACTAAATATTTATTAACACAATTTTACACAATATGTAGTTTGGCTCACCTTTTTATAAAGGTCCTTGCTTTAACAGACATTGATATCAACATGGTTGGTACGAATTATAGCCTGAAGAATGTTGGTCTACTTTTGAACAGACCTTTCACATCTGCTATCCATTGCAGGCATTCTTTTTCTGGACTAATAAAATTCTCAAACAGTAGGCATATCTTCACGTATATGGTCTCAGCTTCCACATCTGCAAGAACCAGGAAATCTGATCATTTATTGTAACTGGAAAGTTTGTTGTACTACTGTTTCATTTTTTTTTTTTAAGTCATGCCATACCTGATACACGTTTGTGCGATCATGTCTCTTTTGATTCATGACTTTCTAGGCAGGAAATTTTCCCATAGTGGGTTGTAATTTCTTTCTGTGGTAAACTGGTTGCCAACCAAGGTTATAGGTTCCAGTCTGTCCTGCTATTTAAGCCACAGCTGGGGGTGAAGAGAAGTAGATTTCATACCTTTCCCAAAGGTATTTGTACATAAGTGAATGTAACAAACCCAACTGGAATTCAAACTTGCCTCTCTGATTTCTTATTCCAAGCCACAATCCATAACACCACACTGCACATCTACTGTACTTGTATTTTAATTGTCATATATAGAGTACATAATAAAGGAAAGGGAGAAGAATGGATTAACTATCAATTGTAAAGAAGGCACAATGCATGGCTGTCTGCAAGAGAACCATTCCAAGACGCAAACTACAAATTATTGACATGAAAATCAAGCAAGTATAAAAATTTAAATATCTAGATTGTGTTTAAACATAGATGGAAAATGTGACACCAAAATCCAAAGACATGTTGGAATAGCAAAAGTTGCTTTCCAAAAGCTAAGCAAAGTATTAAGAAACAGGAAAATTCATTTAGAAACTAAGCAAAGAACTGTTATGTAATATCAATTAATAGGAGTAGATACATTCACCTATCACCCAGTTCACACTCCTTGCCTATTTTTTGATTGGTTTGTTGATTGTTTAGCAGTATATCAACCTCTATAGGTTATTTAATGCTGAAATCTAAATATTTTGAACATAATTTTATGTCTTCAACTGAATAAATTTCAAATGCCTTCAACTGTAGATAAAATGTATTGTTCATCTTACTATAAATATGCGTTGTTGGTAATCTTACCATAAAAATGTATTGTTAAAACACTTCCCAGATATTTAAATTTTTGTACCTCCAATTTGTAATTTGCATGTTGGCTTATTCCTTTTACTGGCACCCATTCAACAATTTTATGAATGATACTTCTCGCTTATACATAACTGAATAATGGTTCTTATATGATGTAATTTAACGTCTACCAAGTTGAATAGCATTTTGGTAATTAGAGTGCTCGCTAGATAACTAGAGCAACAATTATTATTACCAGTGAAGAAGGCGCTCACAATACTTATTTACAACCAACTAAAAATTTCTTATCTGATCCCGAACAGTTGTTAATAATAATATTTCTCATATATAGATGTGATGTCTCTGATCTTCATCAACGACCTTCCCAATGTCATCAGTTCCCAACTTGGTATCTATGCAAATGGCACAACTATTTACTCCTGACTTGACTTAGGAGCAAGTCCAACAGATTCGACAAAGTAAAACTGGCAACTGATCTCAAAAAGGACGTCCAATTGGTGCTTAACTGTGGCAAAGAATGACTTTTAAATGTTAATGCCTTCAAAACAAAACTGCTTTCACTTAATGACTACACAGAACCATTTTCTGCCTGCCATATGGCTGATGCTAAACTCTGAGAGCAAAACTTTGCACCTTTTTGAACTCACTTTTTTCTACTGGCATGAAGTGGATCGATTCTATTGAATCAATTGCTAGGTCTACTGCTAGGAAAGTTGGTTCACTGTGTCATTCAGACAATTCTTCTCATCAGAATCCATCTTGCACATTTATAAATCTACTATACATCTGTGCATTTAATACTGCTGCTGCCACATCTGGTCTGGTGCTTCTACTATATATCTTGAGATTCTTGACAAAATTCAAGAAGGGTCTTTAACTCTTCCCTGCCAATTATTTTGTGAAAAATTTTTCATATTCAGACAAATTTTTTTATTTGTTTTTAATATAGTAACTAAGAAACTGAGGCACCTTCAATTACCTGAATGGTGGCTAACACCTCTATGAGACAGATGAGTTGAAAATTGGGCTCATTTCAAGCTCAGAAGGGCATATAAAGAATAAAGATTGACATATAAATACTGTATGTCCATAGCTGGTTTTTGAACGTTATGTTTTGGACGTGTTTACTCATCAATGTTTGAAAAAGACACTTTCAGTAAAAACATATATGCAAATCTTTGCCTGGGAAGTGGTTAATATAATTAGTCCTGGCCTAGCATCTCAATTTCATCCACTCTCCCACTTTAGTGACATGGCTTCCTTCTGTCTTTTCTACTAATATTTTTATGGCAGTTGTTATGATGAGCTTTCCTACTTGGTGCCTTGACAATGTGAATTTAAGCATATTATTAGATTGGCAAATAGGGCACCTTGAGGTGGTGTAATGGTTAGCAAGCTTGTCTCGCTAGAATATTTATGACTGAATAGTGAGTTCGGTCCTCACTGGGTGCCCCCTACTTTCAGCCTTGTGCCACATTTAAGCTATGCTTGGAAAATCACTACTAGATTGGCAACTAGGTTTTACGGTTGAACTAGCTAGATGCAACTGTCAGTTCTATTGTAATAATTTCTTTTCTCACACTTCTTGTCTGTGGAACTCATTTCCAATTTCTTGCTTCCTTGCCACTTATAATATTCAAAAATTTAAATGTCACATCAATCACCTTCTTCTGTCTTCCTGAATCCTGTTCCTTTATTGTCCTTTTCTTCACCTCTCCTCACTCAAGTCTTCTCATTCTCTTTCACTCTCTGTAACCCTCTGCATCCTTGTGGCATTATCACCTGGCTTGGGGTGACAGGATAAAAAAAACAAGTGAATAATGCTTCCTATATGGATAAGTGAAAAATTTTCAGAGTTGCTTTTGATGAAGTTTGAAAAATAAGATTTCTTTTTCTTCTATTTGCCCTGTCCCTTGATCATGGCTCTCCACAACTTCATATCCTTTGTAGCTCTTAGCAATATTTTCTTTTTTAATATCTGTTCACACTCTTTGTATTGTCATCCACTTACACAAGCTTGTTACTTGCAAGCTTATCACTACACTGTCACTATTTCCATGGCAAATGTTTGGATGAGCTCCATTCTTTAGAACCACCAGCTCAGACTTTTGCAGCTAAGACCCACCTTACTACAACCACAAGGTTGAATCACCCTCATTCCCTATATATTCCTTTGGTAAGAAGGATGTTGAGTGAATGATTTATTTTTTATGGCTTATCAACCTTTAAGAAGGATGTTCCACTCCAAAAGCTTCTTCCTAAGAACCACTATTCTGTAGAACAAGTTCCTGGAAAGATCCTTCCCCAATTACTATGATCTTAATGTCTTCAAGTTTAGGGTCAACTATTATCTATCATACATATCTTCAAATATTTGTAACAACTCTGCTTGGCATATTCTGAGCAGTACCCCAGCAAGCTCAATTTTTTATTGTGTGGGAGATTCAAAATCTTTATGTTGGCACATAAACTCATGATGTCTTGGAGCTTTTGGTAATAGCATTTATTGCTTCAGTGAGAAAAGTAAAGCTCTTTAACTATCATACTGTCAGGGTCTTAAAAGTTTTCTAAACTGCTGTTACTTTGTCAAGCACATAATATATACAAAATTCACAGATCTCTTCTGTAGAAAGTGTATCAGCTACTAGGCAAACTACTTCTTCTACTATGTGCCATATACCCCTCCACAACTTCCAGTGTATCTCTTAGTAAAGTTTGTCTTTTTAGTATTCCTCCTGTACCTTGTTCTGCCATCCATTTACCCAAGCTTTTTAGATAGGTTAATCAGTGTGTCTCTCTAACCTTGAATATGTCTTGTGGGTACCAAATTCTCCAAGCCCTCTTTCTTCATTACGTGTCAAAGAAATTTCAACTATCACTTTCTGTGTAATTTCCATTTCCATTTTCCTTAAAACTTCCCCATTATTCACATGTTCAGCTCATGGTATTCTCAGTATAGCCCTGTAGAAGAACATCTCTGTTACTTCAAGAGTCTCCTCTTCATTTGTGAGGAAATTCAGCATTCACTGACATATAGGAAGATCAATATTACATAAGAGTTCAGCATTCTGTTTCTAAGGAAATACCCAGGTTTATATAATCACAAATTTTTTATGCACCTACACTTACAGAAATGTACACACTACCATACCTTTTCCGTTTCCTTGCTTCCCTGACAACTACAATCTCCAAAAGTTTAAATGCAATGTCAATTGCCATCTTCTGTCTTCTTGAATACTGTTCATCTCTTGTCCTTTCCTGAATCCTCTCTAGTCTCAGTCTTATTATTATCTGTTTAAGTTAGATTTTCTTTTGAAGTTAAGGATAGATCACTATGTTCTAATAGCGGATATATAATGTCTTTCTTATGATTAGATTAAATAGAGAAAAAGATAATTGCTTTTGTTTTTTGTGAAAATTGGAAACCAATTAGTGTGTTTCCGTTATAAAACTCTTATCCTTTGTTGTACAGCAAGCCCTTTCTTTCTGAACTTTATGAGTAAGTTTCTGTTTAGATCCTGTGACAGTAACACTAACTGTGTAGCTAATACTAAGAGAGGAATTTTGTCACAAAATGCTAGTGTGTTCGAACCATTATCATTGTGTCTTCCAATAACAATCAAGGGGAGACTACTTCTTGGCGACATTAGGGGGAGAAATTTGAAAAGGGATGAATTTGTACCTTTAGACATTCAGAATGTTCGGAATAAAACCTTTGCAGAATTTGTTTTACTTTTACTCCCTGTAACCCCCTATGTACTAGTGGCATTACCACCTTGTTTGGGGTGAAATGATTAAAAAAAGAAAAAAAAAGCCTTATCCTAGACTTCTGTTCAACAGCTCAAAATTGTATCAAATATGGCAATCTTGGCAATCTGATGTTCAACAGCTCAAAATTGTATCAAATATGGCAATCTATGGCAATCTGAACAATCATGGTTCAACAAAACTTTCTTGCAACTTTGAGTAACTGTGGTGATATCTCCATCTTGTTGGCCAAGTGATCCACTCGGTGGCACTTTTCAAGACTATAAAATGATGGGTAAATGAACCCTCTTCCTCACTTTTTTGCTCCACAATGTAGCGACAACACAGAGCTTATCTTTGACAAAGGGAGATTTCTTCCCCAACCCCAGCAACTAACTACTTAATTTCAAACAAACCACATGATTTTCTTTCCTTTTTAAACTGTGTATGCAGAAATATAATTTTTTCTTTTTCTTTTTTTGTGAGCTATGTTGTTTTTTATATAAATATGTATGTAAAATTCCTCCATGTGTTGAAATTCATTTCTTTTGAAAATGTTGAATTCATTTCTCTTGAAAATGTTGAAATTCATTTCTTTTGAAAATGTTGAAATTCATTTCTTTTGAAAATGTTGAAATTCATTTCTTTTGAAAATGTCGAAATTCATTTCTTTTGAAAATGTTGAAATTCATTTCTTTTGAAAATGTTGAATTCATTTCTCTTGAAAATGTTGAATTCATTTACTTTAAAAGTCTTCATACTTACCAGCAACAAGTTGGAACTCCTCCCACTACAAACTGGTGACCAACAGCAATTTTGTCCAATACAGATTGTAGAACCTACCATCCCTCCTTGTTTCTCTTTATTTTACTTTCTAAAATTTTATGATTTTGGCCCAAGTGTTTACTCAAGATATTAGCATTATGTTTCTTTATAATCATTTCCAAGTTTTCTGTACAACTGTAACTTAATTTTAGGGAATTTTTATTAAAAATTTTACTGAGTCTCTCGGAAAGTGTTTAACGATTAATGCAAGGAATTTCGGTCCTAAAAGAAATGAAATTAAAGGAAAATTATGTAATTGTAGAAATCCTTAAAATTGTCCTCTTAATAATAAATGTAACACTAAATCAGTTGTGTACCAATGCAATATCTCATCCAGACAAAGTAAAAGTCTACATTGGATGCACAAGACATGAGTTCAAGAATCATCTTAACAATCATCAAAGTTCTTTTAAAATAAGTAAATACCGGAATCAAACATCCCTATCTAAATACTTCTGACATTTAAAGGAAACCAATAAAACACCTACTGTAAAATGGAAATTATTAACAAAAGCTAAAGTTTGTAGGTTATTAAATGACCCGTCCTTTGTGCATAGATGAGAAATTATATATTGTTAAATTTATGAAAAATAAAAATTTGCTTAATCAAAGAAATGAAATAGCTATTTTCTACACATACTGTCAAAGATTTTCTTTAAATAATAATTAAATATGATAAAAAATGAAACAAATATTTAAACTTGATCTTTTAATAATAATTTTTAAAAAAGAAAGTAATTCTTATATATTTATTTGTTTAAAAAATGTATAGTCTATTAGTTATTAAAAGTAGGGATAATACTTTAAAATTGAGGGAATAAATTTTAAATATTAAAAATACGACATAATCATATTCAAACAAACCTATTGAAGAAATCTTTGTTTATAAAATTAGAAATTAAACAGCAAAATAAAGATGCCAAAAAATTACGTCATTAAAAAAACCCAGCTGACATGCAAAAAATGGATGTCATCATTTGCTGAACAGGTACACCTACCCTACCTTAACTTAACCTGATTTTGAAAGTAGCTTAGATTTGATACAGAGGATGTTGATGGAAACGAATACCCTCCCACACTTTATTAATAATGATTTAAATTTCCTGTAACCTTGACAACTAATAATATCAAGATTGTGTTTATAAACCCAGTAAATTTCAAAATAAGTTATTCCAGAAATTACTTGAAAATGAATCAGAGATAAAGATTTTAAATTTAATTCTATAAATTAAATTTACGGTTTAGTTTCTGTTTTTGAAACAGGGTAATTCCTGTGTAGCGATGGAACCATATTTTTAAATTAGTAAATTTATAATGTTTATAATATATATATAAAACAAATATTGTATATTGCCAAAAAATGGTCAACCAGAGTAATTCAAAGCTCATATCTTTGGCTGCTTCTCTTGCTAACATTGATTGGTTGATTTGTTTTTATGGGTTATCAATCCTTTGTGGTTGTGATATTTAAAGCTGAAACATATTTTTGTAATTGAAGAATAATTCTTTCTTTTTACAAGTGAATATTGCATTAACAAATTTTTGACAATAACAACAAATTTTCCAGATTAGCAGTCCTATTATTTAACCCATAGCTGGGGAAAGAGGTGATGGATTCATACCTTCTCCAAGGGGATTTGCGCATCTTTTGCCAACAACCATACATTCTATCTACATATTGTTAATGGTTACTCATTTTTTCCCACTTTCCTTTGCTATATCCTCTCAGGTTTTTTTTTTGTAATCTGCCATTTATACAGAATGCACATATATGTATCCACCAGTTTTGATATGTATACAATTATGTATACAATTACACACAGTCTCATACACATAACTATTATGGATCACACACTTAGAAAAATGTGCAACACAAGTACACATATAGAATGCATGTGACAAACATGCCCACATTCTTACATGCGTCAGCACAGAAGCCTGTACAAACTGATAAGCAGAAACAAAAAAAAAAATAAAATACACGTGCAAATGGATAATAAAGAGGCAGAAAACCAATTACAAGAAACAAGCATAATAACCTTGACCTTTTTAAAGAAGTTGTCCTTATCGTCCTCTTGAATCTCCCAAAGGCAAATGACCTTCATTTCAATGCCAACCCACCCAACCAGTCTCATTTACAAAGCTGCTTTTATAGCTAAATAATATTTTGAGTGTGTTTGTATTCTTAGAATGTGGAAAGCCACCCACCACTTACTTATGCCACATTCTTGGTCTCCAAGACAAAGTTTCTGCCCTTCTTTTTCTTTTATGCAAACATGTCAGCAAGATGGCATAGGAAGCAGTCAAAGTTTCAGCGTAACAGGTTCGGAGTAGGGGAAATAAGGAGGAAAGGGTTTGATTCCCCCCCTCCCCCACTCAACGCATCTCCTAACATCATCTCTTTTCCATGCCACTGATCTTCGTCTGAATTTCTCAGTTTCTATCCACATGTTTTTGTTTAGACGATAACCAGTTCGACATTTGTTAATTCCTCCTATGTTTTGCTCCACCTGCTTGAATCTGGCAATTTGTTTGCATGTTTGTTTTTTTTAATAATCTTTTAAGTGAAGCCGTCTTCAGTTTTTTTTATGTGTGTGAGAAATTTTCAGCACCCCTCTTTATATAGAGCTTATAAACAAAAGAAAAGGAATTAAGCGCTCTCTGTTTGAAATCAAAAATAGAAGAAAAGAAAGATTGCATTCACCACGGCACAAATCCCCTTGGGAAAGATATGAATCCATATCCTCCTCCCCCCAACTATGGGTTAAATAGTAGGACTTGTATCTGGAAAAATTATTGTTATTCTCAAAACTTTGTTAATGCAATATTAACTCTCAAAAAGAAAGAATTATTCTTTCTTTGAAGAAATATTAATTTTATTTTTATTTGTAAAATATAAACTTTCTACTTTTCTTCTGTTTTGAGTTGCAAATATGCTAGTTGCTTTATTTTTTCTATTTGTTATCTTTTAATCATTTCATGCCAAGCAAGGAAACAAAGTCATAAAGACAAAAAGGATTACAGGAATGTAAACAATAAAATAACAGGAATTAAGAAGACAAAAGATAATGATTGACATTGCATTTAAATTTTTGAAGATCAAAGTTGCCTGGAATGCAAGAAGCCAGAAGAGATTTTTACAAGTGGGAAGTGTGACAAAAGAAACTGTTAACATAGAACTTATGGCTACATCTTGCCATTTCAACTGAAAAAAAATGAAACCTTGCTGGCAATCTAGTAATGCATTTAAATTTGTAAATACCCAAACATATATTTAAAAAAAAATTTTAATTTAAAAGTTAAAAATTTCAGTGTTCACTCTCCTTCATGCCTATGTGTAGTCACATCACTCTGAACATCATTTTAATCTAATGAAGTCTTAAAGGATGAAACATCTCAAACAAAAAATGCTTTCCACTTTGTCATAGATTTTCCTAAAATTATTGATATATAAAAATTCATATATTTTTTCAGCCCAATTTTTTTCAAACCCCACTAACTTTTCCCACATTCCACATATCATCACCTCATTTGATGATAACACCTCAAATGGCCCCTAAGACTTGCAAGAGCCCACAGCTCCTCCCACATTGACAACATGCCAGTTCTTATGGATGCTGGCTGTGTAAATGTCAAGCAAGTCCACTGTCCAACCAACAAACTCCATGACAAACTGTATATGCATGAGGGATGTCACACTGTCAGTTGACACCACCGCAACTCCGTATGTGGCTGAGAAGACACGCTCTATAAAATCAAATACGGTCACATTGACCGCACGCAAGAGACTCCCTTGATCTGCGCTGCAGGACGACCCCCACACATTCACCTGCACACCCCTGTTATACACACTCCATCCCACCCTTCTCAAAACTCCTGACACCAACAGCTATCAGATCTCATGTTTGGTTATCTGATATAATATATATATATATATACACATATACACATATATACACACACACACACACACACACACACACATATATATATATATATATATATATATATATATATATATACATATATATATATATATATATAAATATACAAACATACATATATATATATATATATATATATATATATATATATATATGTTTTATTAACAACAACAGACAAGGTACTGAAATTAAGCTTTTTTATTTCATTTCTCTTTTGTTCGAACAAGTGTTTTCTTTCCTAGACGAACAATGTCTAGAAACATACACACAACCCATACACCCAATTAAAAAGCAAAACTAAAATCATCCCTGATAATAGCTAAAAGCATAGCCGAAAGCGCTCAGAATTATAGAACATTTGGACAGTTTCTACATACTGTGTCCAGAAAAGAAAACACTTGTTCAAACACAAGAGAAATTAAATAAAAGCTTAATCACAATCCCTTGTCTGTTGTCTTTAGTAAAACATGTATAAACGAAGGATTTCTGCCTAAATACACAATAAATATATATATATATATATATATATAGATATATATATATTGGACATCAATTTTTCCTAAAGGCAAATTATATTTATGTTATATGTTAAGTTATATTAATAACAAATAAAAGTTATTTAAGTATTTTTATTAACTTTTCCCCACCCTTCTGACTAAGTGTTTGATATCAGAACAAAGGCTGCACAAGTATTGTCTAAATTCTTAATGCTTTTAGCTTTCATCAGCCATTTTCAAAGAAATATATTTGTTTTTGCAAAAAAAAGAAATGTTTACAGTTTTAAATTTATTTATGTGTTTGCTGTGCATTAGTTTCATATGTTACGTCACCATATGTTAGTTTATGCCGCACACACTGATATATATATATATATATATATATATATATATATATATATATATATATATATATATATTATAGCTCCATTATGACCCATTTAAATACACGCAGAAACATACCAACCTAGTAAGTATTGCCTGAATGGGAGGGGGTAACATTGAATCTTTATGCATCCAAGACATGACTGCTTTGATGTCCAAATTATTATTGTTTGTTTCATAATAAAATGTATTTTGCACATTCAAAGCACTGTGCATTTTGTGTGAATCAAATGGTAAAACAACCATTTAAGTCAATTTGAAATACATTTCTGTAAAATGCAGAAATGTTCAAGGGCAAATACTTATGCAAGGCACTGTATGTATATATATATATATATATATATATATATATATATATATATATATATATAGATATAGATAATATAGTGGTCAATATATATATATATATATATATATATATATATATATATATATATATATATCTATTGTCTGACGATCACAAGGGTGTGAAACCCAGGGCCACAAACTCACATCAATACAACTATTTTAGTTCTATCACTGGTACCACGCATATATAATATATATATAAATATTTAATCATTCACAGACAGACTGTTTCACTGTATCACAGCTCATCAATGTGGCTAGATATCTGATTGCTTCATATCATATATATATTTTATCATTCATATATATCTATATATATATTATCTTTATCTTGTATATATCTTATCATTCATATATATATATGAAACAGATTCTGGGTGTTGACTTCAATGTTCACTTTTATATTTATCTTTTATATTTTTTATATATATATATATATATATATATATATATATATATATATATATATATATTTTCATTTTCTACAATAATCAAATGATATGTTTGGGTAGTGTCTGGCTGTTGGTTCTAAGAACTGAGCTGCTTGACCTTTGCGCATCAAAACAACAGTCCAGTGTGTTTATATTATATATATATATATATATATATATATATATATAACATTGTTTTCAATGTGCGAGGTTCAAGCAGCTCTGTTCTTAGAACCCACAGCCAGACTACCGACACATATCATTTGATTATGGTGGTAAAGGCTAGCTGTGCAGAATGAACCACACTTTTTGGAAAAGCTGAATACAGAGAACTAGTACACAGTATGTCACAGGGACCCCAAATGACTCTCCCCAAGTTTTGTAATTCAGAGTTTTCCTTCTCCTAGACTGTTCACCACTCAAGGCCAGACTGTCCTACTATTTACCCATAGCTGAGGGGAGAAGAAATGGCTTTGTACATTTCCCAAGATGTATAAGCACATGAACTGGAATAGAATTTGAACTCAGTTCTTCAATTCCTCAATCTGAGGTGCTATCCATTACGCCACCATATATGTATGCGCAAATATAAAATATGTGCAAAAACACCAACATTGGAAAATTAAAGAGATTAATGTAAAATCTAAGACAAGATACAAAATTTTGAGCTTAAAATATAATAATAATAATAACTTTTTAGACACATATCCCTATACTTCATTAGGTGGGGATGAGGTACAATATATTAAAAAAAAAGCACTGGGAAAGGCCAGTTTCCTCCCTCTGTCATTTACCTTGGTACCCAAGCAACCTATATATATATATAAAATGTTCACTTTCTTGTACAACTCCATAAAGTATCTGACTCCTCCTACCATGCCCTAATTTTACAAAAGTCAGATCAGACCAAAAATGGTGTATTGTTTGGAGCTGCTCAATCTTTACTTTCAAATCTTGAGTTCAGAAGCAATTATGCGGCCTTGTTGATGATGAATTATTTTCCATCCTATAACCACTTCCCCAAAAATGAAACTTTTCAAGTTAATCTATTGCTATTCTATGTTAAATGTTCTGATGAACTACATTTCTAAGTTCCACCAGTTATAACCCTCTCAGCTAAGATGCCGTGTACACTGGGACAAATCCACATTCTCTTCGTATTGCATTGGTAGGAAGGAATTCCAATTTGGACAACTTATTCATAAGAACTGCTATTTTAGTGAACATACTCCCAAGAGGATGCTTCCCTGATCTCTATAGCCTTAACCTTTTCAAGTTTAGTGGTAACTGTTATCTTTCCTACATATCATTATCTGCACTTCTTACCTCTCCTTAAAACAACCCCATTCAGCAAGCATCTACCTTGAGTGGCTCTTAGACCTTGTATTGGGCAAACAATAGTATATTTTAAAAAAGGAAAAAAGTAAATACCAAGTGTATCTGTTCTTTCATTTTTGAGATGATCCTGGGGATTCCAACCCTGTGACAGCACCTTCCACATTGCAGTTGATGCCAGTGTGACAAGGGTAGCAGGAACTGAGCAATTAGACCTAACACTAGCCATTTTTTGAAAAATTTGTTTTTTCTGTTGTCAGTATAATGTTCCTAATGCATTTTGAAATGGTTAGTTGAAAATATATATATATATATATTCATGAATTATTCATACAAAAAACAAATACAAAGGTTAATGATTTAATTGGCAAGAAATCCATAAACAAACAAAATAATATACAAAACCCCGGACCTCTTTATGAATGAAAAGATCCTTGTTTCTATAAATTTCTGTTGCATAAGTTCTTATTATTTTTACAAGCTTTCATCTGTTCCTACAGACATCCTCAGGTATGGAATAGATTTTGTTCTTGTTTTTACTCTCAGTAATAAGAGGACAACGAAAATATATGTATCGTTGTAATCCGAAAAATGCTATTAGAAATGAGTTATTGTTTTTGGAGCATGCAGTCGCAACGCTGAATTTGAATTTAAATTTTACAATTGTGCGTTCTTATACAAATATGGTGATAAGTGAATTCTTTTTTACTGGTAAATTTTCTGTCAAAGTGGCATGAACTTTATTGTTCAATAATTACAGTAATGTCGCACTTATTATCCAAAAGTTGCATTTGGATCAGTTATTTTAATTTCAATAAAGGTGCAATTAATTTACAAATTCATGAATTATTCATACAATATATATATATATGTGTGTGTGTGTGTGTTTGCATATGCATAAAAATTCAGAAAAATAAATCTGTAAAAAGACAACAGCTCCAGCACTAGGGTCTCGGCCTCCCCTCCAAAACTTTGATACAGGCCCCTCGCATCTCTCTACTATGAGTTGATTTCAATGTTTCCCAACCTGGGGTCCACAAACCCTCAAAGTAAAATTGGGATGGAAAGAGCAGTGCTATTTTTAAATTAGCAAAAATCAGGGAATTATCCAATTCAAAGAAAATTTGAGTACATGTCCATTAATTATTTACTTTTATAATGAATAGTTTTTTATTTTAAAAAATCTGAGAAAATGTTATTCCTTTTGTAATAATCACCAATATTTTCATGACTAAATTTCACTCAAAAAAATGTTTAAGTCACAAATTTTTACATTTCCATAAAGATTAATTGCCCACAAATCTCCACTGAAAAAATAAATTTTACAAGGATTCCAACACAAAACAAACAGGGTTGTCTTAAAAATTTGTTTTAAAAACACTATTTCAGTTTTAGGGAAAATTTTCATATGCTGAAATCTTTAAAATTTGTATTTTTTAAGCAATCATTTCCTTGGTTTTATCTTTCTAGAAATGAGAAAAATAGGGGCTAGAAATTTTCTTTTAATTACTGACCTTAGTGGATGATCTCGGAATAAAAAATGATTTTACTGAGATATATTATATTCTTAATTGATTTAAAAGAACTTCTGCCCCCACTTCCTAGTAGGCATGGGGTTCCTTTGCGGTTGAGAGGTCCTGGGTAGTAAGCACCGGACCTGTCAATTATTATAGTCAATGATTGACAATATAACTTAGGTAGAAAAAGAAAAGTAAAAAGTACAAAAAGCAAAAAAAATGCTGCTGAAACTAGCTCTTTTGGGCTCCAATCTTGTCGGGGGTTTTCCTGTGTAGTATGTACCACACCAGCCATACAGATACACAATGTATTTTATTAGTTGATGACTGAATGTGTAAAATAGATAGGTTGGTTAATAAAACAAGAACAAACAAAAGAGTACCAATATAATCAGATTGATAAACATTTGTTAAATATTAACCATATGACAGAAATTAAGCACAGAAAGATAGGTTTTATGTTTGGAATTTTCGGACACACCTGTGTCCTTTATCAACAGTCCTAGGAACAAGCAGAGAAATGGGAACTACTCACCGACAGATGTTTTTGTAGATGGGGTATTTTCCAGCGGAAAATTGTATTATTAACAAAAACCAGGTCTCTCTCTGATTCCTCGATGTGCAAACCAGCTAAAGTAAAACAATTTTTTTCTGAAAACCAACATGTAAGTTAAAACAATTTTAATTCTAATAATTCTCTGTAAACATATATGTATTATAAGTATTATATAAAGGATGTTTCATTAAGACGGATCAAAGTCATCAGTAAATAAATCCATGTTATTGGTGAAAATTTATTTATTTCTCTATTGGATCATGTTAAGTCATGGCAATTATGTGTGAAAATAATATTGCCCAAATGTCCACCAAGGCTTCAGCAGTACACCTCCACTTGATGGTCAAAATTTTTGATGACATCTTTGCATAGATGCTCCTCAATCTCACCAATATGCAATCTCATCCTTGAGTTGTTGAATTGTTGTTGGCTTGTTGGCGTAGACCTTACTTTTGAGATAACTCCAAAGGAAGAAATCTAAAGGTGTCAAGTCGCACAATTGTGGTAGCCAATTGACTTTACTGTTTTGAAAGATGATGTGACCTGGGAACTTTTCATTCAAATTCTATTTGAATGTCCATTTTTGTAATAAGCTTTGATAATTTTAACACATTGTTTGATTGTTAATCTTTCCATGGTTGAAATTGCCAAAGACTTAAGTTTTTAAATCTGAAAGAAAAAGAAAAAAATCATTAGATGCTTAAACTTAATTCACATTTAAAATCAGTTCAAGTTATAAATATATAAAAGCATTAGGTGTTTCTCCAAATCTCATTATTTTCTCTATACAGCAAATTTTTGTACAGACTTTTCTAACAATTTCACTTGCTGTATAGAGAAAATAATAAGATTTGGAGAAATACCTAATGCTTTTATATATTTATATGTAATACTTATAATACATGTATACAGAAAATTATTAGAATTAAAGTTGTTTTAACTTACATGTGGTTTTTCAGACAAAATTGTTTTACTTTAGCCACTTTCACTTTTAGCTTTCCAAATTTTTATAAATGTTTATTAAATGTCCACATGCTGATGCTTATGCCTCAAATAAAAGAAAAAACTTAAGGAGCATATCTGTCACTTATGGTAAGGGAAATATGATAGAATCTATTTTAAGGGATGTTCCTCTGGATTTTTGTAATGAGTTGAGTTTTGCTTTAAATTTGCTAATAAAATTTTTTTTCTTTATCAATGCGCTTTTATTCAATGGTTTTGTAGCTGCATTGGTAGAATGGGAAGGTATTAAAGTTTGGCAAATCCATCAATATGTTGACTAAGGGGTAATTTTCTAGTGTGGGGATCCCCAATTTGTTGACGATGAACTGTCATAAGAGACCTATTGAACACCTCAAAATGAAACTGCTCTCTTTTAATCATCTGAACCCTTTTTACCTTCCTTCAGTATGGCTGATGCTAACCTCCGAAAGAGTTACAATTGCTAAGTCTGCAGCTAAGAAAGTTGGTTCGCTATGTTGTGCTAGACAATTTTTCTCACCAGAATTTATCTTACAGATTTATTATATATTCCTGATATCATAACAGCTTTCCTGTGCATTTTGTATAAATACTTTCATGGCAAATGTTTTGATGAGCTTTCCTCTATGGTACCTAGACTTTATGAATTTAAGTGCTGTACTAGATTGGCAACAAGGTCTCATCATTTTACACTTGAAATGACTAGAGGTAACCATAAGTTTTATGCTAACAGTTTCTTCTCTCACACTTCTCCTTTGTGGAACTCTCTTCTGGCTTCTTGCTTCCCATCAACTTTGATCTTCAAAATTTTAATGCAGTGTCCATCATTATCTTCTGTCTTCTTAATTCTTATTCTTTTATTGTCCTCTCTCCTTAATAGTAGTTTTTCTTATATTCTCTAAAACTCAGTAACTATCTTGCATCCTAGAGTCTTTATTGCCTTGCTTGAGGCAAAATCATTAAATATATATATATTATAAATTAACTGATTTAAAATGTTTTTTTTCACTACACAGTATTAACCATGTTTCAAAAATGGAAGCTGAAAGCTTTGAATTTAATTTTGTAATTAAATTAAAATCATTAGTTTCATTTTATCCTCAAAATTTGCTTGAGGATGAAATGGAACTAATGTTTTTAATTTAATTACAAAATTAAATTCGAAGCTTTCAGCTTCCATTTTGAGACACGGTTAATACTGTGTAGTGAAAAAAACATATTTTAAATCAGTTAATTTATAATATTAATGCTCTGTAAATTTACATTGAGCACTATTTTGTAAAAATAAAAATACCAATAAGAACACCGGATTATATATCTTACTGTTCTTTCTTTCTATACACATATATATATATATATATATATATATATATATATATTTGTAACCTAGGGAAGGTTACTGAATAGAATAATCACATGAAGGTTGGTAATGAGCAATAATACTTAGGACAAGAACAACAAATATAAGATTTGCCAGTGGCATGTAGAAGAAGTAATCAACTGCTAGAAGTAAAGTGAATTCCACACTGAATCTACAACTGCAGACCAATACATACAGTATTCACTCCCATATTTATGGGAATGGGGGCATACTCATTATCGTCCATAGGTATGCTACACCATAGATAGATAGATAGATAGATTGCTTCTTCATATTTCAGAATTATCTGGTGAAAAACCTGTGTTTAGTTAAGTAGATAAATTATATCTACACTTTTGTTAACAAATTAGTTTTGGTCTTTGTGTTTTTGTATTCTTTTACATTTTGTTTGTGTCAGTGCTTTTATATATTTTTTTCACCCCTAATATTCTTTGAGACCAATTTTCTTGCCTAATCTCCGAGTATACAATGCAAAAATGTCATTAAAAATGTCCAGATAATTTCCAGTTCCAAATATTACAGCTATGCAGATATTCTAATAAACAGAAAACAGCATTTTTTTTTTATTTATATTACTGCATATTATATTTGTTGATCTTATATCATGTTGTATATTACATTCTACACCTGAAACATGATACATACGACAAGGCTTGATGTAAGCAACAAAGATAAAACAGATATTTCCCAAAGGAAATAATTGGTTGAATATTACTACATTTCATTGACATAAGGAATCAGATCTATGGATTTATTGCGTAATGGAAAGAACCTAATATTTTTTTATAAAGCTATTTTTTTTACTTTCAGTGCCATAAGATAAAATAAGACAGAATAATAGTTCAAGGTGTTTTGAAATAGTAAATAATGCCTTCAAAAAGCTAGGTAAACCATTTCATTCAAAACAAAGAAAAGAGTGTGAATTAGCTAGATATAACCTTAAGTTCTATTCTAATAGTTTACTTTCTCGTGCTTCTCACCTTTGGAATTTTGTTTTGGTTTTTTGCTTCCATCACCTACAGTCTTCAAAAAATGAAATGCAACATCAATCACAATCTTCTGTCTCCCTGAATCCTATTTTTTATTGTCTTTTTCCTCATTAAAGTCTTTGCATTCTCTTTCACTCCCCTTAATCCTCTTGCATCTAAGTGACTTTATCACCTTGCATTGAGTGAAATGATTCAAATAAAAAAAAATAAACTGCTATATAATATCAGTCCTCTGATATGGCAGTGAATGCTGAACAATTTCGTCACAGATAAAGAGGAGACTTGAGACAACAACAATCTGGTTCTACAGAAAGATGCTGAGAATATGGATGGAACATATAAGCAATGATGAAGTTTTATGTAAAACAGAAGCAAAAAAGACAATTATGCTTAAAATTAGAAAGAGAGAGTTGAAATTTCTAGGACACATAACAAGAAAAGAAAGCCTGGAAATTTTGACACTCACAGGACCTATTGAAGGCATGGTGGACAATGGAAAGCAATGAGTAACCTACCTAATGATCTTGTGTAAATGGATGGCAGAACAAGGAGGGATTGCAAAAAGACAAACCTTACTAAGAGCTACAAAAAATAAAAAGTTATGAAGAGCTGTGGTCACTCATATCCTGAAGAGACACAGCACATAGTAGAAGAAATAGAAGTTTTGTATGTGTGCATGTAAATGTAAACAGTTTTAATTGAATGTGTAATGAATGTGGTCATGTCCATCGAAGTAGGGCAGGCCTCAAAAATCATCAAAGACGCGACTGAGTAGTGAATGTCTCTGACATTCACTACACTGTACACAGAATTTCTACTTGCAATAAGTGCAAAAAAGAATATGCCTTAGTTGGTGGACTAAAATATCATGTAAAAGTTCACTAAAATTGTTGTGATGAAATAACCTGACTTCCCCATTCACCATAAATGGACGCCCGTGGCGATAAAGTTCGACCACAGTAAACAGTCGAGAGAGGCGACAACAGAGAGGCGACAACAAAGGTCTTCGTTGACTACACCATTCGGTTAGCTTACTCCTACTCTGTCTCTGTATTTTGACATTCCTACATTCCGATATAAAATATTATTATTTAAACCACCACTGGGTTTACTTTGTTATTATATCTTTTTGTAGATATAACGACTGGCGACGAGATATAACAGTTGGCTAAACGAGGATTGAAACTTACACGGAAAAACTTTTTCAGACGCCTAACTATAACAGTTGGTGAACGAGGATTCAAAAACTTACACGTAAAACTTTTCGTACGCCTAACTATAACAGTTGGCAAACGAGGATTCGAAACTTCACGGAAAAACTTTTAGTACGCCTAACTATAACAGTTGGCGGACGAAGGATTGTGCAACGTACTTACTTGAAAAAAAGAAAAAAAAAAAATATATATACGCTGAACGGATTTTCGAAAGCGGAGTCACAAGTCAAAAAGGAAACTTTTGAAAAGTAAGAATTTTTACTGTTAAATTGTGATTTGAAAAATATATATTGAACCATGACTCAAATACGAGCCGGTCTAACAATAATTATTCAAGTAAAAATTGCGGGTTGTAAAAATATTACGGCTGTAAGTTGTTTGTTGAGAGTTTAACTGTCTAAAAAAAAAAAAATATTTTTTGTTGTTTGCCGAATTCTAAAGAAAGTCAGAATGGAGCAATTAGTCGAATGACTAAAATGCTGTGTACAAGCTTACAACAGCAACAACAACAGCAACAAGAGTTAAACAGCAACAAAAAACAGCACCAAGACTTACAACAACAAATATTGCAACAGCAAAAAAAATTCTCGAAAAAGTTCTGAAACAGGCGACTGGAGAAAGAAAAAATACTGTTTTTTTCTGTCGAAGGAATAATAAATTCATTATCCGAATTTATTTATGATCCTGATTCGCATTACATTTCCAGCGCATTTTTAAACGTTTGAAACTATATTTACCAAGAGATGTCAACATTGGTCGGATGAGGAACGAGTAACATTACTAGTACAGAAACTAGGGACAAACGAGAATAGGAAGTACTCAAACTTGATACTGCCCAGAAAGCCAGAAGAAGTTTCGTTTGAAGAAACTATAAGTATTCTGTCAAAATATTTGACCAAAGGAATAGTCTGTTCCACACGCGATACAGATGCCCTAAACATCGTTAAAGCAGATAACGAGGATTTTGTGACATACGCGGGAACAGTGAACTCTCTGGTTGAACAATTCAAGTTAGAAGAAATAACCAAAGATGTATTCAAGTGCTTAATTTTTCTTCAAGGACTAACTGATCCTAAATATAAAGAAATTAGGTCGAGAATATTAATAATGGTTGAGCAAGACTCGAAAATAACATTACAAAGGGTGACCGAAGAATGCCAACGTCTCATAAACGTAAAAAGGGATAATATACAAATTGAGGAGAAAAGTGTTGCTAATGTTCGACACGTAAAAACTCGAAAAACTCCAAACGCCAAAAAGGTAAAAAAATGTGAGACGTGTGGAAAAAATAACCATACCAAAGACACGTGTTGGTACAAAAATAAATTCTGCCAAACGTGTGGGAAAAAAAATCATACCAAAGACACGTGTTGGTACAAAAATAAGTTCTGCCAATCGTGTGGAAAAAAAAAGTCATACCAAAGACGTGTGTTGGTACAAAAATAAATTCTGTGAATCGTGCGGAAATAAAGGGCATAAATATACGGTTTGTCGAAAGAAAAGAAAATTACAAGATGTAAGTCTGGTATTATCAGAAAAAGAAATTCAGAAAGGAAAAAATAGAAAGTACGTAAATGTACGTATAAATAATCATACAATTACTTTCCTACTGGATTCTGGTTCAGACATAAGCATCATTGACGAACAAACTTGGAAAAAAATTGGAAGACCTAAATTATCTGAAACCAAAAAAACCGCTAGAGGGGTTTCAGGAAAGAAATTAAACTTTAAGGGAGAATTAAAGTGCAATATTTCGTTATGTGGCAAGACTGCAAAAAACGAAAGTGTATGTAATCCAAGGATTAATTCATGTCTTTTTGGAATAGACTGGATAGTACTTTTTGATTTATTTGAACTCCCGATTAACTCATTTTGCAATGTAATAAACAGTGCCGAAAAAACAAAAAATATTAAAATGAAAAATTCATAAATGAATTAAAAGAAGAATATCCCAGAGTTTTTTCTGAGGGATTGGGTTTATGTACCAAAACGGAAGTCAAATTTGAACTCAAGGAAAATGTGAAACCAATTTTCAAACCTAAGAGAAACGTCCCATTTTCCTCCTTAGACACAATTAATAAGGAATTGGAAAGACTTGAAAAAATGGGAGTGATATCTAAGGTTGAACATTCAGATTGGGCCTCACCCACAGTTTATGTTAAAAAAAAAAATACACACCAGGAGACAAAGTTTTTTTTTAAAAACTTTAAAAGTGGTCTACATGATTAAAAGTAATAAATTTATGTGTAAAAGACACATCAATCAGATTAGACCACGATATGGTGAAGAAACTGAAAAAAGCGAAGAAGAAATTCCGATGGAAGTGTTATGCGATGCTTTTAACATGACACTACCCAATAATGTATTGGAACCTGTATCACATGAACCAGCCTTACGGGCTGGAAAGCGGAAATTATCTTCGCCAAAAAAGGATCAAATTGCGACGACTGAAAGAAGGAGCAGGACTGCAAAGAAAAAACCAGTGGAGCGTTTTTAGTCCGGATCCAAAAGAAGACGATATTAGAAGCAGAAATTTTCAAAAGGAAGAATTTCAGCTTCGGGGAGGTGTTGTGATGAAATAACCTGACTTCCCATTCACCATAAATGGACGTTCGGTGGCCGATAAAGGTCGACCACAGTAAACAGTCGAGAGAGCGACAACAGAGAGCGACAACAAAGGTCTTCGTTGACTATACCATTCGGTTAGGTTACTCCTACTCTGTCTCTGTATTTTGACATTCCTACATTCCAATATAAAGTATTATTATTTAAACCACCACTCGGGTTTACTTTGTTATTATATCTTTTTGCGAGATATAACGACTGGCGACGAGATATAACAAAAATATTACAGTAACACCTACTGCAAGGGGTACCTTATGTTGCCCTATCTGGACAAGTTGCTTCCTTCTTTAGGTGCCATATGTGACACACAGTTGCCTCTTTTTGATTCATGACTGACTTGGCAGAAGAATTCTCACAGCAGGTTGTTGTTACTTTCAACAGTAGACTAGTTGCCAACCAAGGCTATAGCACCCAGTTTGTCCTGCTATTTAACACATAGCTGGAAGAGTTGGATTCATACCTTTCCCAGGTGTATTTACATGTAAGTTATTTAACAAACTTGACTGGAATTTGAATTTAGATCTCTGATTTCTCATTCAAAGCCATTATACATTATCCCCATTACAGCACACACCCCCTCCTCAGTTCATCCAAGGTTATAGTTCTTGGTATTCCTTAGATAGTGAAATAACATTATTTTTGCATTTCGGCAGAGATGAGACAAGTGTCTCAATCTTGATAACAACAAAAAAAAAAATAAAATAAAATAAACTAGCAGGTTCAATGCTCTACAGATTTGGTATCTTCCCCAGAAAACATGGACATGCCCACAATAAGACATTATATTAAAAGGACAGTTTTTGCCATGACACTGCTTTTTTAACTACATTCACTCTTTGGCAATATTTATTGTTTTAAAAAATGGTGATTAGAATTATAATAAAACTTAAACATATGCAAGTGAATTTATACATTTTCTTTGTTCTTTGTCACATTAATTGACAACAATTTTCTCAACCACATTCTCAGCCTGTGAATGCCTTTTGTTGAATACCAACATTCCTGTGGAGGAATGGGCCTTCCATGTTGCCCCAATGTGTGTTCATAGGTGTGGATGTGACATGTTTAGGTGATCATGTCTCTTTTAAATTTATGATCACCCAAGGATATCTGCATGTAAGTGAATGTAATGAACTCAACTGGAATTGGAACTCAGCCCTCTGATTTCTCATCCCAAGCAGTTATCCATTACACCATCTGCACATACAAGCTTGCAGCACCCAGTACTCTCATGTGGTTGCCCATCTAGGTACTGACCAGGTTCGATATTTTTAACTTTGGTGATAGAATGAGAACCTATATTTTGACATGATGTGGCCATGAGATGTAAAACTCAAGTAGGAGTAAAAAGCCACATCTGCTCTGCTCATTTCTGGGGATTAGTCAAACAGTGACATTACTTGAAATTGAATCACGTATATCTACTTATTTTTCTATGTGCCATGTCTCTTCAGGACGTTAGCAAACATGGCTCTCCACAATTTCCTGTCTTTTGTAGCTCTTAATAAATTTTGCCTTTTTGTTACCTCTCATAAACCTTTTTCCACCATCCATTTACTCAAGCTCCCTAGGTCCATTATGTCTTGTTTTCCTCTAATCCTCTTACCTTCAGTATGCCCTGTGAGTATCAAATTTTTCAAGCCCTCTTTTCTCTTTATGTGCCCTAGAAATTTCAACTTTTTGATTCTACATATAAGTGTCCTTTTTGTTTCCTTTTTCCCTAAAATTCTGTTGTTGCCCACATTTCTGTTGCTTCAAGTCTCTTCGTAATTTATGAGGAGATTTTCCAGCATTCACTTTCATATGGGAAGACAGATATTATGTAACAGTTCAGTACTCTTTTTTTGTTCCTCACCAAATTTTTCTATTTCTTAATACTTTGCTTAGCTTTTGGAAGGAATCTTTTACTATCCCAATGTGCCTTCATATTTCAGTGTCACACATTCTAGGCTCTGTTTAAAAACTTCTCAGATATTGTTGTATTTGTTTGATTTTGATATCTCCTATTTGTAATTTTCATGTTAAGCTGTTTCTTTTGCTGACAACTATGTATTCTATATTCTTGCAACTGATATTTAGTCCTTTCTTCTTGCTTTCTTTCACTACCTTCTGTAGGAATTCTTGTAGTTTCCTTTCTATGTCTGCTATCTACACTTTATCATCTGTATGTCTTATGTTGTTAAGAATCACTTCATTGCATAGGTTGAATATGTTTGGTGAGAAGACACAACCTTGTCTTACACCCTTTCATTTTTTTGTATATTTACTGAATTAATTTTCTATCTGTATGCAGGTGGTTTGCTGCTAGTATAGGTTCTGAATTATTCTAATATCTGTTATACTCTGTTTTAAATTAGTTTGTCTCTTTCTGATTCATTCTACGGCTGGATGTGAACACTAAGAATGCATAAAACAAAAATAAAAAAGTCATCCTGTGCAAAGGGGTTCCAAGCATCACATCCAACCCACAAAACAAATCCCCTCAGAAATATAAAATACAATATAAAAGAAGCCAATCAAGAATGTTGCCACCAAAGAAAAAAAGATGTGTTCATAAGCCACCATATTTGCTTTTAAGAACAATGATCATATTGACATTTTTTTTCTTTTTTTTTAAGCGATTCACCCCAGCAAGATGGAAAGCCACTAGCATGCAAGGGGTTACAGAGAGTTGGAGTGAGAGCAAATAGGAGTGATAGAGGAAAGGATGAAGAAAAGGATAGGAGATAGATCAAGGCATCTGGAGATGTCGATTGACATTATATTTGAATAGTTGGAGATTATAGCTATCAGGGAAACAGGAAAAGGGGAGGGAGTATCCACAGGTGAGAAGTGTGAGACATGAAGCTATTGGAGTAGAAGAGACAGCTACATTTAACAGTTTCGACAGTGAAAGGGTGAGAGTGAGATGCCAGCCCAGTTGAACGCTTAAATTCAGGAAGTCTGGGAACCAGCGAAAGCAGCTCATCGGAGCAGTTACCATGGAAGTATTTGTAAAAAAGACAGAGGGAGGTGATGGCATGTCTGTGTGAGAGTGACTGCAGATGAGATGCCAGACTGAAACAAAATTGCAGCAGATGAGCAAGCTTCAACAAATCCACCACTGTCTAGCTCTCAATGCCAACATCATAACCTTGGTCAACCAAACTAACACACACATCAACTTCAGACCCTACCAACTCTACCTGTCCTCCAACTTGCTTCCCTTGCCCACATAGAATTTTCCACTCACATCCTCTGTATGCACAATACAAGGAATTTTATATTACCAATTCTTGTGTTCCTATTCTTTTACCTTAGCAGTAATACTTGTTTTGTTTGTTCTCTTATGCTGCCATATGTGTGTTTATAACATATCCTTCCCAAATATGTAGAGGTTACCTAGCAGGTCCAACAGTCCTTTATGATGTACTTTATCAAACATTTGCTTGTTTTCTCTTAGGGATAATAATTAATCTACAAAGTTTGTAAGTGAAATAATTTTATTAATGCACACACTCTTGGAATTCTTATCTCTCAACATGTTCACTGTCAGAGATTCACTTCCTAATTTTTACAAACACATCTCTCCTTCCAGACCAGAGGTTGCAATAGCTAGAATCTGTTTCCATCAACTCCTTCAACAGGTTAATAATTGAATTCTTGTGTAGTACATTTTTATTACAGTCTTTGTACACAAACTTTAACTGAGGTAATGACAGCACATAAATGTGTCAACTGGAACAATTATTTTAGGCACAAAGTTAACTCACTGTTTTTTTTTTTTTTAAATGGTTACAACAATTGAATCATTCTCATTACAGATAACATTTGATAAGTTACTTTGCATGATTAAATCATCACCACCAGAAAATGAATGAGCAGTGCTGGGCATTTTAAAATTTTTTTATATATTTAGCTGAATTCATTTAGATATCTACTAACAAAAGTGATGGAAAGAAAAAGACTGTAAATGAATTGGGCTAGATACAAAAAAAAAATTCTAAAATATTGTAAACACCCAAGCACTCTTTATTAGGATAAAAATCACCTGAGGATATCATAAGGTTGAAAACAAGGTAGTGGAATCAACTGATCTCTGGACCAAAAAAGATAATGAAACAGTCCTAAAAGATAGTGGATTTTTGGCAACACTCCCGTACGCACCACACATTACAAAAAAGCCAACAGAAAAAAGAAACATTGTATGGTTTAACCCACTATACGAAAAAAAAAAAATTCATTAAACTCATACACAAGCCCCTCCCACCATCAAGCACTCTCCAGAAGGTATTCAACAGCCACATAGTAAAAATCAGCTACAGTTTCACTGAGTATATGACACAAATAATAAAATATCACAAGAGAAAAATAAGAGAAGCTTGCCACATCCCACCTGTGAGAGAGAGGTTGGTGGGTGGAAAATAATCTGTTACCTACAAAAACTCAGAGATGCTTTTGGACTCTATCAAGGCTGGAGAGTGTAGTCTGTACAGCTCTTGCCCAATATGACAACAGTACTCCATTCTTAGCCTGATTTGGCTCTTGGGGGTCTTTGGAAAATAATTCATCACCCCAAAGGACGCAGAGATCTTTTGTACTCTATCAAGAGTGGAAAGTGAAAACTCGGTAGCTCCTACCCATATATGGCAGCAGTACTCCATTCCTGGCCTGATCTGGCTCTTGTAAAGGTAGAGGATAGCATGTGGAGTCAGATACTTACTGGAGCAGTACAGGGAGCTGACAATTTTACCTGCATCTTTAATGATGGCTCACATGTATGAGTTCCACCTGATGTCAGGTGTGAGTTTTAGGCCCAATAGTCTCTCAAGGCACAAGCCTTGGGTCTTTATAAAGTCCTACAAAAGTTCTTCAAAATACGGTGCCTAATTATATACAAAAAAAAGAACAAAAAATGTTGAAGCTCGTGTCTGCAGATCTTGTTTAAAAGAATCTGTATAAAAGTTGATGCTATCAAATCTCCACTACGACATAAAAGACGACAATCTGTAATGAATCATTTACTAGATGACTACGTGATCCTAATCATTAATTTAGGCTAAGTGTATCAACTTATGACAGATGCCTTACGGACAGATTAAAGGTGATAAGTTGATTAACTCCAGTAGATTACCTCTTTGTATATGGCCAAATTTACTTTTAAGGCGAATTATTCTCATTTCGGCTGGAGGAAGAGAAGACAGTGATATGGTAGAGCAATGTTGTTGTGGGTACTCCAAAGGAATTTAGGTTAATAAATTACACATTGTACATGTCTACACATGAGGCAAGCTTATTGACACCTGAGCTAAACATAAACAAAACCTTGAATCTACTAAACAAATTACAAGTGTACATAAGGCATAGTTGTATATGTAAGAATATATCTTAACACACACATGTGCATACACAAACAAATACATGTACTTAAGCAGAGATAGATATTCATGATATATATATATATTTATATATATACAATGGGGAAAGAGGAGTGGGCCAAAATCCCCACTGGGATCTGTAAAAACTTGATAACCAACTAAAGGAAATGTCTGGCTGCTGTGCTTGCCAACAAGAGTTTCTTCACCAAATACTGAGTTATGTTTTGCTATGGGGTGCGATTATTAATTTTTCAATAAAAGAGAAATAAATGTTCAAAAATTAATATAATGTCATTTTCTAGATTTTTTTTTTATATATTCTATCTCTCATTTTCAAGATGGACCTACTTTGAAAATTATAGACTGTTCCCATTTTTGAAAGGTGGCAAACTCAGAAAATCAGCAGGGGATGAAATACTTATTTTCCCCACTGCATACAGAATCTGCCCCAAAAATGTATACACACTTCAGGAAATGAAAACCTTGTATAGATATTATAATACTAAATTTATTCAGACATCACAAAATTAATATGAAATTACTGTTTGGGTAATGTTGGCCAAAGTGTCCGGTGGGATTGTTGCACATGTATTTTCAATTTCTTGATTAAGGACCGTGAATATAGTCAGATTTCTGTGATACACAACATTCTTTAGTGTCCACTGTGTGTGTGTATATATATATATATATATATATATATATATATATATATATATTAAACATTTATAGTGAACATCCGTATTTCATTTTAAACAGTATTTATTTCAAGTCACTCAAGGTGATGTCATTTAAATGGTCAAACTGAAATTTATATATATATATATATATATATATATATACATATATATTTTTTTTTTTTTTTAAATCTTGTTGACTTGTCATTTGCCAATTCATGCACATATAGATGGACATAAGAAAAATATGCAAAATAATATTAGCATAACAAAATTATTAACATTACATAGATTTTAGTAGATAACAACAAATGTTATTTAGTACACAGTGCAAAGAATGCCTTCAAATCCTGAAGACTGTTGCAATAAAAGAGAAACAGCCAAATAGGGTATCTTTTTCCATAGGGAGCTGTATATTGAAGTGTGTTAAAAAAAATTCACATAATATATACAGGGTGCAATGGATAAATTGTCATTTAAATTAAACAAAAATGAAAATAACACTGACATTTCATTTTAACAGATATATTTACCAAGATTACACAGAAGTATCTTGAAATACTAAAGAGTAAATTCAATAAAATCGCCATTGGCTTCAACCATAGCTCCCAGACAACCTCAGAATCTCCTGCAACTCTTCTGGACGGCCTCTTTGATTAAGTTGGTGCGTGCAGTCATAATCCTTGCCTTCAGTTCATTTTTGGTGTTACAAAGAATTTTGTTGGTCTATTGCTCAACTTTGCCCTATATATAATAACTAGCAGTAGAGCCCGGCGTTGCCCGGGGATGTAACAGTAAGAGATAGATCAAGTATCATAAAGACTGAAAAATAAAATTGACAAAGATTATTGTTTAAGGTTGACGGACACGCATGTCTTAATTAGTTATTTTTTTGTTTTTTTTTTGCTTTTTTTAACGAATTGGTCAAACCCAAACTCAAACAAAAACATTGTTTTCAATCATTATAAGTCTACCGATTGAATAGAATTTTATTATAAACAATTGTCACATATGACACGCAAATTGTCTAGCATGAATATTTAGTTTAGATTATTTCAGTTAAGTGGACAAAATCAGCTTTTGTCATTTAGCCAATATTTTCTTCATATGATTCCATCCTAAATTGGCATTCGAACAACCTTTGATACAAAGATTGTTTGAGAAGGATTATTGAAGCATTAAAAGGGAAAAATTCCCAAAGAACCTCTTATTAACCCCAGCTTTACAGTAAACATGCAAGGAAGGAGAGGAGGATGTTCATGTATTTGCAGTTGAATCAAGCTCTGACACTTGATCCCTGTTTTTTTTTGATTATTAGATTTGTGAATAATGACATACTATTTGAAAGTTATTACAGCCATAGGAAATTTACTGAATATATAAAACATTGAAGCAATTTAGCCCTGAGCAATGTCCACACAAGAAGGTTTTATCAATGGAATTTGTTTATTAAGAGCAATCAAACACATGTGAAGGACATACCGTAAAAAGGTGAGGGCTGGGTATACCAATAGATATTGCATGCAAGTAGGGACGCAGGCAGATTTTTCCTGATCGGTGGGGGTGTAGGTATACGGAGGGGGCATTTATACAATTGCAACCATGTACACCTGGGTAACACTAGGTACCTTGGCTAGTTGTCTTATATATATAACTAGCAGTAGAGCCTGGCATTGCCCGGGGATGTAACAGTAAGAGATAGATCAAGTATCGACCATTATAAAGGCTGAAAAATAAAATTGACAAAGATTATTGTTTAAGGTTGATGGACACGCATGTCTTAATTAGTTTTTTTTGTTTCGTTTTTGTTTTTTTTGTTTGTTTTTTACGAATTGGTCAAACCCAAACTCAAAAAAAAAAAACATTGTTTTCAATCATTATGAGTCTACCGATTGAATAGAATGTTATTATAAACAATTGTCTTGTAAATGGAATTTTTAAAGCATTCTGAATGTAAAAATAAAGAAAAAAGTGTGCAAGACAATAAGAAACACTACCTGCCAAAAAAAATGTCTTGTTGAAATCCGATCACATATATAAAAAAAACACACACACACACAAACAAACAACCTGGGTTTTATAATAAGTATAACTTGATATGAGTTGTCCTCCTTCCATTCTTGCAATGCCTCTTAATTGTGTTTTCAAATTGATTTCATGCAAAAACAATTGTGTTTTTCCAATTTTTGGCGCTGTCAGAACCATCACAAGGTAATTTTACGTAGTCCTGTGAAGTTTTGTTGAAATCGGTTGAAAAATGTAGGAAACCCAATCCAATATATAAACGTACAGACACACACACACACACACACACACACACACACACACACACACAACCTGGATTTTATAATAAGTATGATCAAGGGGGTTGTAAGGGGTGATGTGGTCACAGAAATTGTCTGACAGCCATGACTATGTTCTCCTGCTTGTATGGCATGGTGCAGAGTCCTGTTGCCAGACATAAGGTCTTCCAAAAGGCACCCTATTGACCCAAGGCAGCACTAACCCCTCAAAGCACTAGAGGTAGGCCTCCATGGTGAGTCTCAGGCCCCGTGGGAATATAAATGGAGGTATAATGTTGCCATCACTAGTGATCACTCCAAACACCATGATGTTGATTGGATATATCACCCAACTCTTTGTGAATCCTCTGCACAGCCCCCAGATTAATATCCCAAAACTCTGAAATGTTTGTATTGGAGCTTCTTTGTGTGTGTGTGTGTGTGTATATATATATATATATATATATATATGTGTGTGTGTGTGTGTAAATTATTTTCAGATAGTGTGTATCTGTGAATGAACAAAATGAATAAAACAACAAGAGGAAAAACTATTCTTAACCAACACATGGACAAAGCACGTCAGATAAGAATAGTTTTTTCTCTTTTTATTCATATATATATATATATATATATATATATATATATATTAATAAACATTTTTCTCACCGGTCTCTGAGTTACATGCATAATGCAATCTTTACATGCTGAATTGAGACTCAATTCAGCACCTAAAGATTGCATTGTGCATGAAACTCCAAGTCATGCTACCACTGAGGAAAAAAGGTATAATTATTAATATATAATTTATAGCTGTTATATTATGTTAAGCACTATTTTATTAACACCACCATATATATATATAGGAAAGGAGAGAGATGAATAGCGGAAAAAGAACTGCAAATCTCATATAGAGCTTTAAAATATCATTATTGTTCAAAGCCAAAAAACTGATCAGTGTCTTTGTCAAGGTTAGATATCAAGCTGGTAAGTTATTGATACTTAATAGACAAAGGCCTGTGTTAGTTGGACACTAGTCACTAAAAAAGATTTGGTGTCTCTTGTGTGTGATTAATTAAACCAGTCAAGTTGAAATTATATACTCAGGTATTTACGGATTAAATTTTTTACCTAAACTGCATGATATCACTTGTTCGTTCAACAGTCAAAACATGTTGCTAGCCATAGGGAGTTTACCCAAAGATTACTCTTCTAATATCGTTAATTATTATTTAGATGAATGCATTAAAGCATTTTATAATTTACAAAATACACATCATGTACATAGCTGTATATATAAAAATGTATAGAAGATGCAATATGCAAATCTATATCACACTAATAGTGGGCTATTGAATGACAAAATGATTTGTCCCTAGAAGAGACTTCTTCAGATTAGTAATGGTTTTACTGATGGAGTATTATACCATAAGGGAAGAAATACATCATATGTCAAATATAATTTTTAAATCATGATACAGAAATGCTTAGATTTAAATTTAAGTTTATATGTTTTCAGCATCCAAGTTATCCAGATGCATAATCCAGCCAGATTCATTCAGCTTTCTATTACTTTTTTAAATTCTATTTTTATCACTATTGTTTTTAAATATCCCAACTGATAATAGCAGTAATTTGGGTATGAAACAAGATGTGTTGCATGATCCTGGACATTAATTTATCATACCAAACTCAGAAATTAGTGCACTTTCAATACATTTTCCTGTTAATGAATTACTTTTTCCTTTAATTAAAGCTACATTCTTTAAATCAAAAGTATGGTAAGATTTATTACAATGATCATATAATAGACTGAGCATATGTTCATACAATCTTTTACTTAAATTAATTAAAACTGCTTTCTTTAAGTCAAAATTACTGTCAAGGCCATTGCAAGCATCAACTAATGCATTGAATGTATTGTTTTGTAAAAGATCCCTTTTTGTGTCCATGTAATGTTTTATTTAAATTATGTTTCACCTATGCATTTCTGAAGATGTTTTTATAGTCTATTTATAAATTCATACTTTTTGTTTTGTTAAATCTCTTATTCCTTATTCTTATTAAGTTAAGATAAATTTGTCATTCTTAAGTTATTAGGTAGTATTATGTGCATAGTTTTATCAGGAGTATTTATATTATTTTCTGTCCTGTTTTTGTGAATCCAGTAAGCTTTATGTTTAGCATTATATATAATATAATAATTTACTTATCTTTCTACACATTACAAATGTTATTTATTACATTGACTGTAATAGGAGCTGAGTTCAAATTCCAGTTGACTATTTTGTTCACTTATATGTTCACTAATGCCCTTAGAAAAGCCATGTATTCATCTTCCTCCAGTGATGGGTTAAATAACAGAGCAAACTGGGCTTTTTTGTCTTGGGGTGGCAGCAAGTCTAGGGGAAGAATAACTCTTTCTCTGTTATCAGTCTGGCTGGTTCTACACAATCATTCACAACAATAATCAAATGATCTGTATAGGTAGTCTAATGGTTTAGCTCTAAACTGAACTGTTGGGCCTGCATACATTGAAACTGATGGGAGATGCCAATGTAGGTTGTGATACCTTACATCCTGATATGAGCAGTCTCTCCCACTAGCGATATCAGTTATCAGTATTCATTTTTGTGTCAGCCTTGAAGTTTAAAGTGTTATGCAAGAGAATTAATAATAAAAACTGAAAACTGTCTTTGGTTTGAGTGTTCTGTTCTAATGATATATAATATTCTTTTTAGTTTTTTTCTTTTTTATGTGTATCAACTATGAAGCTTAATTGCTTCATTTATATCATAATGAAGCCATGTGTTTTCCAGGAGAAGAATTTTTTTTTTTAATCCACTGTGTATGCTGCCATTGCAAAAGTAAGGTATGTTAGTGTACTCTAAATGTATTCTGAACTGCCATGTATGATTAAGTGATAAATTGTATCTTTTGGGATTGTGTACAAAAATTTGAATATCTGGGAAGTGTTTTAACAGAGTATGGAAAGTGCAATACTGAAATCTGAGGGTGCATTGGGATAGCCAAGTATGCATTTCAAAAGCTATTAAGAAACAGAAAAATTTTGTTAGCAACTAAGTAAAAATATGGAACTGTTACATAATATCAGTGTCTCCTGTATGGCAGTGAATGCTGGATTATCTCCTCACAGATGGAAGGGAGACTTGAGGTAGCAGAAAGGAGGATGCTAAGGAGACCATGGGCCAAACATGTGAACAACAACAAAGTTTTAAAGATAACAGAAACAAAAAGAAAACATACTTAACACCAGGAAGAGAAATTTCTAGGGCACATAATGAGGAAAGAGGGCTTGGAAAATATGATACTCACAGGACAGATTGAAGGCAAATTGGATAGAGGAAAACAATCCATAACCTACTTAGTGAGCTTGAGTAAATGTATTATCAAACAAGGTTTAGGAGAAATAACAAAAAGACAAAATTTATTAAGTGCTACAAAGGACAGGAAATTGTGGAGAGCCATGATTGCCTATGTCTTGAAGGAACACAGCACATAAAAGAATATTATAACCCTATCTCAGCTACATTCCTACTCTTCAAGTAAAAATAAACTGGCATGAAATATTTAATGTTTGTTTGTATTTGTTTGCCCTTCTATACCCACAAGGGGGAGGGAAGTGATATCTTCCCTAATAGTATGATTCTCAGTTTAGACAATATTAACCAGAGGAAGATATGCCTTTATTTATTTTTGGGGGTGGGGGGTTCAAGAAAGTGTATGTAGAAATTTGGCCATCCTAAATGTAAACTCTCTGATCTTTTATCCAAATAACTTACTCATGATTTTTCCCCCCTTTCCATAAGGAAAAATCTTTATGATAAGGGTTGTCTTAAGTCTGCATTCGATTTTATTATGGTAGGGGATATTTCAGCTTATATTAAGTTAAAACAATAAATAATATACCATCAGTCCTTTAAGTAACCCACCCTAATGCATTACCTTCTCTAACTGATGGGGAGTAATGACAATGGAAAGAGAATGGATCATCTTAATTCATAATGTAACCATTGATATCCTACAGTCTAATCCATTCAGTTTTGTAAAATAGAGAGATCTATCTATTGCCCAGTCTATACTTCCCCTTCTTTTGAACAGGAGTAGAGGTTTATCTGTTGCTTCCTGTTTGGGATGGGGTTTCTGGCTCTTTATTTATTTACATTTTTTTTCTTCAATAGGAGTAGATAAGTTTGCTTATCATCCAGTTTACACTCCTCCTTTTGATCTTTTGAACAAGAGCAGAGGTTTATCACTTGTTTTCTGTTTAGGATTGGATTACCAGTTCCTTCTAAATTCTACTACAACTCTATATGTCTAACATCTCTGCCTGAGATGCTGAACTTTTATTTACTATTGAATTCAGTCAGCTATGTGTGATACACGCTTAGGCAATCATGTATCTTTCAATACATGACTGACAAGGCAGATTTTTTTTACTGCAGTAGGTTGCCATTTCTTTCTACAGTAGACCATTTGCCATCCAAAGCTATAGAACTGGGTCTGATCTGTTATTTACCCATAACTGGGGAGAGAAGAAGAAGATTCATACCTTTCCCAAAGGTATTAGCATGTAAGTGAATGTAATGGATCTGACTGGAATTCAAACTTGGCTCTCCAATTCCTCAATCTGAGCTGCTAACAATTACTCCACCGTGCCTCCTTATATACTTACAGCACCTGGTATTCCCAAGCGGTCACCCATCTAAGTAGTCCAGTTCACATTCATCCTCAGTCTTTTGAATATGAGTAGAGGTTTATCCATTATTTCCTGTTTAGGGTGGGGTTTTCAGTTCTTTATTTGTTTATTGGTATTTTTTCCACCTCAATAGGAGTAGATAGGTTTGCTTATGATCCAGTTCACACACCTCCCTGGTCTTTTGAACAAGATTAGCGATTTATCACTTGTTTCTGACTTAGGACTGGGTTTCTGGTTCCTTCTAAAATCTATATCTACTAAATACTTCTAACCTCCGCCATCTAAAATGCTGAACTTTTATTTACCATTGAATTATTTTTTCTTTTCTCAATAGGAGTAGATAAGTTCACCTACCATCCGGCTCATCCCCCCCTTCTTTTGAACAGATGTAGAGGTTTTTCCTTTGTTTCCTGTTTAGGATTATGTTTTTGATTCTTCCTAAATCCCTTTCCTTATGTAACCCTCTACTTTGAGTGGTTCTTGGGCCATGTGAATATCATTGCAAACAAATGATACATTCATTATTACAATTGGTGCTCAAGGACAGAAATTACTTTTGACTCAATCTAATAAATACAGAGATTCATTTGTCAGTTTATTAATATGTGAATCAACATAAGCATTTGTATGAAAGTGAACAGTTTTATATTTGACCCAAATATCTGTTAATACAGACAAGAGATGACTCAGGTTATTATTTCACTTAACAAACAAGTTGTCCTTTGCAATATAAAGGCTGCAAGATCACTACTTATATATGCAGAGAGTAATATTAAACTTAACATTTAAATAAAAGATAAATAGTTTATGAAATTTGATATTTCGTTTTACAATCCAGTGGGAAAAAAAAATAAAATAAATATTTCTGCCAGACCAAAGATTCAAATTGTAACAAACAAGTGGAAGGGTGACAGGTTGAAAATGTGGCCTTGCAAAAATATCTACCTTGTTCACAAAGAGAAAGGAAAAGAAAAAAAGCAGATAATGTGTAAATCCAAAATTTTTATTTTCAAGAAACTTGAGGTGTTTTTCAAAAACTGTTTCTTTTTAAGTCCAGGATATAATGATAAACTACATCCTTCAGCAAGGCCTCTGATTGAGAAATTATAGCTTTTGAGGAGTATGAAACTATTTCTTATTTGCTGCTGTTCCCAGGTCCACCCTGACACCAGGTAGTAGCACCTGTTAGGGTCCAGCTATGGGCAATTAGTGTTCCCCTTCAACCCACCCAAATACATTTTAATAGTAAAAATACCATAAATACATTTTATATAAAAATACCAACAATATATAACAAACAATACATTTTATCTGTAGTTGAAGGCATATAATTGCATTCAAAATATTTAGTTGAAGCCAAAAATTTGTATTTGAAATATTTAGATTTAGGCATTAAATAACCCACAGTTGTTGATATGTCACTAAACAAAAGCAAAGAACCTGAGAAAGACATTTTCATACAACAGGAAATACAGTAGACTGGTGTTTCTCAACCTTTTTAAGCAACAGCACACCTAGGAGCAAATAAAAATATCACAGCACACTTAGTAAAAAGTTTAAAGTGTATACAATTAAATGTTATGAAATTAAATCATAGATTTAAAAAAAAAAATACCCACACATATATGAACTTACTTTATTTCAATGTTTCTATTCAACTATTTGTGCAACTTATATAGTAAGAAATGTATGCCTAGTGATTTTTTGTGGTTTCTTCAATGTTTGGTCAAATCTGTGATAAGCAGACCCTCATTTCTTCTTCAGTTGAGCATTGTCTTTCTTCCTTCTTATCTTTTATGTTATTTAGTGTTGAGAAGCTTAATTCACATAAATAAGTAGAAAATTACAATAAAACTGATAAAGCCTTTTTAGCTACTGTGGGATATTACTTTTCTGTATTGAAATCCAAAATGAATCAATGGGTACCATCAAATGTTTTATTTTGAGCCCTCGATCACTAGAAATGGTGGCCAATTTTTCTTTACATAACTGAAGTCCAATATTAGAAGGAACATTTATGAAGGGATTTCGAATCCAATCATACTTTTCTGTGCTCAACAACGGAAAATAATAGTCGATGTTTTCATTGAGTGTTTTCAGATTAGTAGTCATAATAGAGATCATTTCTTTCATGCAGTTAGTACACATTGAAGAATAGTGAAAAGAATTATTTGAAAAAAAGTTTAATACTTATTCATTTATTCAAATACTAATGCTGTACCATTACTACTTCCACATACACATATATATGTATACATGACAATATTTCATCAAACTCAAGAGGAACGCACAGCACACTTAAATGAATCACACAGTGCCACAGTATGGTGACTGTGAATTACTGGATAAGAAAATTTTTTATTGACTTCAACTTGGACTGTTACTCAGATTATCACACAGACTACCTATTTCATATGTTGTCCTTTATTTATAGTTAGTAGGTGGATGTAGGAGTAGACAAAATGTGAATATTTAACTGAAAAATGCTTGGCTCTCTTCTAAAGTGTGTTACCTGAAGAGTATAAAAACTCCCAAAAATTAATAACTATACCTGCTTAAAAGCTGAAATTTTGCAGAATAATAATTTGATATGTTTTAAAGGCAGTGTAATTTTATCTTTCTTGATAAAATATACTTATATTAATTATTATTTTAAGTTGGTATTCACTCATTAGGGATATCGTATCTCATTAATAATTGCCAATAAAAAGAGGTTTTTATTTTTTCTGAAGCTGATTAATTAATAGAATATCTTCTAATAATGTCCACTATAATTTGAATCAGTCTAATTTGTTTATTTTACAAAATCTTAATTTATCAAAATTTTTTAAAGTTTTTTTCACAAACGTTGCAATCACAACTCCCAGTTTGTCATTCCATGATATTTTTTAAATTTGTATAATTTTTTCCAGTATATGTGAATGCAATAAGAAGCCTGAAACAATATCAACTTTTGAAATGGTGTACAAGTTCCTGATATTTTTTCAGTGCTAAGACAAAGAAAATTCAATATTTGTAGAAAGAAATGTTCTATCAATTACTTATAGACATAAAAAGAAGAAATCTAAATCTAAAAGACATCTCTGCTGCTACCCTCTCTTGATTTCATCTTTTCTTATATGTTCTTACTTGCTCCTCCCCTGGTGACCATGATGGTTATCTATTTCTCTCTGCCACATCAACTGCAGTCAAGATCATAGTGTCAATGTGAATATCACAGTCCTTTCAATGGTTGCATATTATCTACTGCTGCTGCTGCTTCTATGTTCTGTGTCCCTTCCTTTGTTGTTGTTCTTCTTCTTCTTTTGTGTGCCATGTCCCTTCAGCACGTGAGTGATCATGGCTTCCAACAATTTCCTGTCCATTTTGGCTCTTAGTAGCTTTTGTCATCTTGCTATCACTCCTAAACCCTATTATTTCTTTCCTCCTCTTCCTACTCCTTCTTCTTCTTCTTCTTCTTGCCATTTCCCTTCAAGATGTTTTAGTGATCATGGCTCTCCCACAGTTCACAGTCTTTTGTAGATCTTAGTATATTTCATCTTTTTCCTATCTCTCCAGAGCCCTGTTCTGCCAACCATTTAGACTAGCTCGTTAAGTAGGGTATGCTTTGTTTATATCTGTCCCTCTTGCCTTCAACAGGTCCTGTGAATATCAAATTTTCCAAGTCCTCTTTCCTCATTATGTGCCCTAAAAATTTCATCTCTTTCTAATGCCAAGTATGTGTCCTTTTTATTTCTGTTTTCTCTAACACTTTGTTGTTACTCACATGTTGAATCCACGGTATTCTCAGTATCCTTCTGTAGAACCACATTTCTGTTCCCTCAGATGTCTTCTTCATCTGTGAGGAGATTGTCCAGCATTCACTGCCATATAGCAGAATTGATACTACATAACAATTCATTACTCTTCATATGATTTTAAATTTAGTGTTTCTACTTTTCCTAGACTGACTGCCTACCACAGCTAGAGATCCCAGTCTGTTTTGCTATTTAAACTATAGCTGAAAGGAGAGGAGACAGAATCAAAACTTTCCCAAGGGTATTTGTGTGAAAATGAATGCAACAAACTTGATCACCAGTTTCTTATTCCAAGTCATTAACCATTACACTGCCTACACATTCTTATGTTGGCTATACTATAAGATCTTTATGAGAATGCTACATAAGAAAAGACTAATGAATATCTCCAAAACCAAATGACAAACTTGGAAGAATGAAAGAGAGAATTATTACTTCAGAAAGATCAAAATTTAAATCCTTAACTGGGAAACATAAAAATTAAATTAAAAGATAATACTTGGCTCTGAATATAAAATCATACGAGAATTTTTGCATCAAATCCTAATGGCTTCATTAAGCTGCTAAATATTTAAAGAATTAAAAACTTGTACTTGATTACAAGTAAGCTGGAAAACTTCTTTGCCTTCTTAAATCTTATGAAAATGTTTTGATCAATAAGTAATGATCATTTGAGGTTGTACTGCAAGTATGAATTGGAACCTTGCTATGAAATAAGGGGGAAAAAAAACCTTTAATCTGATTTTAATATTTCACCTGATTATCTTGGAATTATTTGCTTTTAATACCAAGTTAATTCCTGGGAAGACGATAATCCTAGGGATTTGTACCCAGCATAAATAAGATGAATGGAACCTGCTTTTAAGCCATCAATGCAAATCAGCAGATTTATATATTTATAGATGAGTATATCAGTGGCACTTTGCATATTATCCCCAAATTTTGTTTTGTTCCATAGACGTTCTTTCATGGCAAAAGTGTCTTTTTCCCAAAACAAAAAATTGACTCGATTATCACATTTGAAAGCTTCCCTGTGTCTTTTCTATAAATATTTTTCATATTTTTTCTAGGTCTCACCATTTTACAGTTGAAATGGCTAGATGTAACCATAAGTTCTATGTTAATACTTTCTTCTCTTACAATTCTTGGTTGTGGAACTCTCTTCCAGATTCTTGCTTTCCAGTTAAATTTGATCTTCAAAAATTTAAATGCAATGTCAATCGTTATTTTCTGCCATATTAATGCCAGCTCTTTTATTGTGATCTCTCCTTAATAATGTTTTCTTATTCCCATATTCCTTCACACTCAGTAACTTCTTTATATCTTAGTGGCTTTATTGCCTTGCTTGGGGTGAAATGATTACAAAAAGAAGTTGTGTAATGTATAATCAAGAAAACTTGAATCTGTCTTTACATTCGCCAATAAAAGAAAACCTTTTTCCAAAATATATTAAAGTAGACAGAGAACATACTTAAGCTGCTTGAAAGCCAACTTTCTTATAATTATCAACCTTTTTTAGATACTATTTTTCACCTCAGAAAAGGCCCAAGAGCCACTATATATGAAATAACTAGGATATTGGGGAAGTTTAAAAGTATTTTCATTTCAAATATTAAGTTGGAATCAAATTCCAGCTGATTCTATTTCATTCACTTATACATTCAGTAATGCCCTTGGAAAAAATCATGAATTAATCTTCCTCTTGCTATGGGTTAAATAATGGGACAGAGTGGGCTCTCTAGTCTTGGATAGCATGCCGGTGGGTAGAGTGTTACTGAATGAGGTTGTTTAAAGGGAATATTGTGGTGGCAGTATGACTGTTAATATGTGCCTTTGTATAAGTGATAAATGATAGCCATCCTGCCACCAACATTAAAAGAAGAGAGTGGTCAGCAAGCACTAAGAAAGAATTTGACTTAAATGAAACTGTTACAAAAAGTGATGTTGCAATTCATCAGCATGCAAGAAAACAGCAACAAAACTGGAATGAAAGAGAGAATATATATATATATATATATATATATATATATATATATATATATATATACACCGTATATTTCTTTAAATCCTCAAAATCACCCTTAAAAATTGGGTGTCCTCTTATTCTACAATTCTAAAAAAGAAACCTTAAATTCTGAGTGATGTTTGTCAGTAGGCTAACATTGGACTCGGTGCAATAACCAATAACATATGTGAAAAGATTAACCTTATCAAATAAGTGGATAATAAAAGTAATAAAACCATTTCTACCTTATATATTACTGGCATAACTTCATAATAAATTGCCTATTCGAAGAATAATTTCATATCAATGAAATCAACTTATATCCATGCAAGCTCAGCTGAGAAAATGTAAACTTTGAGTTATGATTGCATTCACAGCCAAACTTTATCTTTTGCTAAACTTTCAATAATCATCATGGTAGTGTTAATTATGGCAGTAATAATATTTAGGATAACATAATATTCATTTCTCATTAAAAATCCGTTTATTACAGAGAAGTATAAGTAAATGGCTATTAGTACACCAGGCTGTTTGTAATTGTTTAGATATAGGAAAAGAAGAGGAAGAAGAAGAATCAGTATTTGTAAGAGATCACATGATGAAATGTAAACAAAACAATAGTTTCCTTTTTAGAGGACATGCGTAAGAAAAACATGATATAGAATCAGTTTTGTGATTTTGTTCATTTTGAATTTCTAAGGATACAGTAATTAACAACATTTCCAATAATATCATCTTTATATAATAAATAAGTGGTTGTCTTATACTACAAGTATAGGATAAATTCATGAAAATTTGCTATATTTTTTGACCTTGTCTCATCTAAAGGTTGCCCTATATGTAGAAATATAAGGTGTGTATATATATATATATATATAAATGGGTAGGATAAAAAAAATCTATATACACGCACAAATACTTGCATGTATATATAAATATATTTCTTCCTCAGGTGTTATAAATACAGTGCTCAATGTTATGAAAAAGAGCTATAAGCATATATTAATGAATATGCATAATATCCAACATTGATAGCACAACTCAGAGTTTCATGCAGTTTATGCAATCTTCAGGTGTGGAGATATTCTGACTGTTATATAGTTCATGTTCTCGTGGTGATGATTCAAAATTGCGTTAAAACTTGTTTATTTAATTATTATTGCACAAAATATCTGTATTAACTATTAATAATTTATATTATTCAAATCCATAAGTTCAAAAACCAAAGAATTAAAAAATAAAAAATAAATAAAAAAAATTGGATTCAAAAGTAAACAATATATCAAGGGAAGTAACTCGTTTTTTTACTTAAGAAACCCTAATTATGCACACATGTATATGTATGTATGAAATAAACATCAAACTAATTTCTGGGATGAAGGTTCAAAATCAAACTAGTTACATTCTATCATCGACGATCGGATCTTAAACTACCATCACTCATGATGATTGGATGTTCCTTTGAGGACTTTTGGGTCTCAAACTCAGCCCAGACCTCAATTGGAACTCATACATACAATTCATCCCTAAAGATGCAGGAAAAAATGGTTCCCTGTACCACTGTAGTAAGTATCTTACTCCTTGTGCTATCCTCTACTTTTACAAGATTCGCATCAGGCTTAAAATGGAGTACTGCCATCATTTTTGAGCAGGAGCTGCTCAGTTCTCAATAGTGGTAGTTGTTGCTGTTGCTACCTTGAAGCAAACCTAGTAATAGTAGTAGTTGTTGTTTTGGAGCAACCCTGTTAGTAGTAGTAGTAGCAGTAGTTGTTGCTATTTTGGTGCAACCCTGATAGTAGCAATAGTAGTAGTAATAGTTTTTAGACATGTGATTTACTATAACCACCAAAGACTTGTTTAAAAATTTTCATTGTTCATGCTTATGAGAGCATTTTATCAAATGCATTTTGTTTTATTTATATAAGCCAATCTTTGCTAAAAAAAAGTATTAGTATGTTTCATGGAGAAGATAATGTTCAAAATGTGTAATCAATGTAAGCCAGTTATGAGTTCTTTCAATGGTTGATGATAATAAAATGATTGAAATACATCAAGGATGACAGTTATTGTTATCAGTTTAAATTAAGCTTAAAGTGACTGAACCTGTTTGTATTTGCCTCAAGAAGGAAGACAAACATGTCTAATTTAATAAGAATGTGATTGATAGATATGAACAAATTGAGCTTAGATTTGAGTGGGTGATGGAAAGTTCTTAGGCCAAAGTAAGAAAGAAGTTTTAAAAATTTTGATGGATTTTCAGATTTTGAGAGCTGGGTCAGGCCAAGAATTTTTCAGCATACACTGATAGATAGATATGAACACATTGAGATAGATAGATATGAAGAGATATTAATAGACTGATAAATAGATATGAACAGATTGATAGATAGATAAATAGATAAGAACAGATTTATTTAAATAGATAGATATGACTTGAGCCGAGAATAAAATAGGATTAGTTAAGAAAGTGATAGAGTAAATAATTGCCAATTACGTTTTTGTAGAGATTGAAACTTTGTTGCCTGAATAAAAACAAATTTGCATCTCATTAGAATTGTTTGTTAATATTGCAATTAGTTACATTTTGTAGAAATGGCTACCTTTTCTGTGAAAGACATTTGCTGTGACAATTAAGAAATTTCTTGTTTTGAATTATCTTTTTTTATTTTTTAAACCAACTAAGCTAATAAGAAAACTGAAACAAAAATAATTGAAATTCTATTACTGACCTCAGGAATTATAAACGAGTACTTAGTGTGTCTGAATAGTAGTAATCATTTGTCAGTCTCAGGAGGCTATGGACTCTGCTAGAATGGGTAAGTAATCCTTGTTGCAGACACTTGCTCAGGCATCTTTGTGTTTCTTCGACACCCACAGAGCCAACTTGTGGTTTATATTGCAACTATGCTGTGCAGACCTTAGGTACACTTACTGGGACAGAGTGCACAATCCAGTGTGATCAGTAGTTGAACCAAAGATCAATACACAAGATCAATACTTTGGCTCACAATCTCTTGTGACTTTGTCCTTGCACAACCATTGATGGCTTCCAAAAAGTTTTGTCTACACAATTTCACACAAGGCTTGGGTCAATGGTGCTGCATGGTGGAACCATTTCTTCAGGTAGGTATTATTAAGAAATCACCTGTTTGACAAATCAACCCTGGTGAGATTTGTAGGAAAATAAAATGAATAAACAAAATAATAATGAATAATAAAAAAAAAAAAGATGATGCTAGCAATAAAGGGATTGGAAATATCATTACCCCACTTGGCTTCATCAAACACCATCAGGCAGCGCTAGTTAAGTCTATAAAAAGTCAAACATTTCCTTCCTTCCTCATTCTCCTTCTTGCTCCAAGATGTATCAGAACTTGGAAAAAAAACGTCCCACTTGGGATCATTTATTTCCCTGGTCCACTGACGACTGAATTCTCTTTCCACTTTCAAGGCTGATTTGAGCTTGACCATTATAACCGTACCGACCCTCCAACTATGAAATAAATACAAAAGTTTCTTTGGTTGTTCCAACTCTTTGCAAGGCTGATTTGAGCTTTGATGTTTATCCTTACTTACCCTAAATTCTGGACAAAAAAAAAAAAAAAAAAAACATATCCAAGATATATTGAAAACTTTGTTTCACTAAAGTGACCTTAAGAATTAAATACTAAATGGTCCACATTATTGAAGGTAACAGGGACAGAAGAAAACAACACATAACATACTTAGTGAGCTTGAGTAAATAGATGGCAGAACAGGGTTTATGAGAAATAAAAAAAGGCAAAATTTGTTAAGATCTGCAAAGGACAGGAAATTGAGGAGAGTTATCATTGCCTATGTCCTGCACATAAAGAAGTAGCAGCAACCGAAGGTTTTGTATACTTCTTTTTTAATTATTTACATATGAACATGCACCCATTTATAATACATCAACATGCAATCTTTAAATTCTATAGATTCAAACCCAGGTCTTATGGTTAGAATTCTAGTGTTCTAACCACTTGGCCATGTATGAATAAACTTAATAATAAACAATGATAATGCAGCATTGCTTGTTGAATGAAATGTCTGTTGTTACATGATAGGATGAGAGGTTGTGGTTGGAGTTGGTTGAGTCTTGACAACAATACTTTTTAAAATACATACCTGTCTACCTCACGTAAGCAAACATAATAAATTGATAATTAGACAGGAGATTAGAATTAATGCATGTATTAGATTACATGTTGACACATATTAATAGGATAGTTTTTTCTTTAATTCTACTCTTGATAAAAACAAAACACACATAGATACACATCTAAAGCAGAACAAAACAAGTGCTTCTTCTTTTAATGCTTTGAGAATTAGTCAATAAAACTTGAAATATAAACAAAAATCACAGGCATCTTTTCATTTGTCACTGAAATATTCATTTATTGCATTATTTATATTAAGACAGTTGTCCTCATCTTTGTTGTTGCTATCATGTTTCAGGTGTTGTTGTGCCCACTGTACTTCATCAGGTGTATATCAATCTGAGTAACCTACAAGAAATTCTGAACTGAACTCTTTATTTAATTTACAGGTGTAGACTGTTCTCATTCCACTGCCTATATCGAGGTATATCTTGTCTAGCTCTTATTTTTAGTACTACTTGGTTATTGGTCATCCATTTCTACTGAGTTTAAGTACACACTACCAGGTCCAGCCCAGGGATTGAACTCACAATTACTATGTCACAACAACAAAGATGAAGATAATAGTCCATATATAAATAGTGTAAATAATGATAACTCCTCCCAGAAATTCAGTCAGAAATATTTGTTATTAAAAGTCCTTTTCAAGATTATTGACATTCCATACTACTTCAAATAAAAGGTTAGGAAGGAAACCCCCATCAATACTGGAAAAACAGATTTGGAGAAAAAGGATAAGAGTTATAGGAACATTTTATTTTCTAAACACAGCCACAATGGTCTGACCATGTTTGGAAAATAAAACATTCCTATAACTCTAGATACATATATAAAAGAATCCATACATTCAGTTAAAAGTGAAAATAAAATCATCATTGATAATGGCTAAAAGAATAGCCAAAAGCGCTGACATACAGAATATTCAGACAATTTCTATATAATTTATGCCCAGAAAAGAATAAAATTATAAGAACACAAGAAAAATTAAATAAAAAACTTAACTGCTTTATCTTGTCAGTCATTTTTAACAAAACTTGTATGTTTATGTAAGTATTCTCATCAAAAGAGAAAGTAATTTACTCAGAAAGAAAATTCTTGAGAGTGCCGTGATCAAAACTTATCAAAATATAAATCTACACCCTATTTTCCCCTACTCATCTTTCCTGAAAGAATTACTAATTTCCCAAGCCAACATACACAACCACAAATATGTTGAAAAATCAAAAGAAAATGGCTAAATCCATCACATCATGTCTTTGAAGAAGTACAACACGCATGTCCATCTCATACCATAACAATCTAATCACAATCTGAACAATATTCATTTTTAAAAAATTCTTGAATATTACTTGGTCACTTTACTTTTTGCGAGACTTTGAATTATGATACTTTGTGTCCTCCACATGCTTTGACTGACCTTTCAACGACCTGATGAACATTCGTGAATGTTGTCAAATCTAAAAGACTTGATAAACCAATGACATCTATACCTTTGTATATAAACATCTGCAACAAAATAAATCCTACATTGCCTTGATAAATTTCTTCAGAGGATGAAACACATTGGCTAAGAATAGTTTTTCCTTTTGTCTCTTTTATTCATATATATATATATGTGTGTGTGTGTGTGTGTGTGTGTGTCTCATTCGCAGACAGTACTGTTTCACTGTATCACAGCTCCTCAGTGAAACTAGACATTTGAAAGCCTCAAGCCAGGACTGAAACCCAACTTGATTTAGTGTCAGTCGTAATTTCTACCCCTAAGCCATCAGCACTCGACTGCAAGAAACTGCTAAAGATAGATAGATAGATATCAACATAGAGAAGTAAAACAAAATAACATTAAATTGTGAAGGGTTTCATCACAAAGTTTTAAATGTTAACTTTTTCTTGACAATTTCATAAAAAGAATTTAAAAAATAATAATCTTAATTGATTGTTATTGAGCAGAAATGCCAGACAATAAAATGCGTCATGATAAACAAATGTAAAATATCTAAAATGAAATGCTGTAAGTTGTAACAGCAAGTTGGCCTTTAGAGTCATTAAGAACAATGAGAATTTAAAATCATATTGAAAGGTTACATGAAATTATAACACTTGGAAACAAAAACTCATAAGAAAAATTAATGGGAATATGCAAGACAATCTCAATCTCTATATAGAGGGCGCTGCCTGTTTTGCACCTTCATATTCTCCACTGGCCTTTGTTTTGTTTTGCCATGAGTTGGTAGACATAATATAAAATGAATTTGAAGTAACTCTGCATGGGACAGTATACTTGAATGAATTAAATTAACTAATATACAAGATTCTTAAGATATGGCTCTCATGTACTTGAAAGAAAAGGCGCAGACAGATTTAACAGGATTTTTTTTTTATTAGTGTCATTATCTGTTATCAGATGAAAAAAAGAAAAAGTCCAAACCTCACACTTTTGTTAAGCTGCAAATGAGCAGATACTGTGAGAAAATCTATTATTCTCAAAATCTCTAAGAAAAAACATTTTGTATGTGCATAATTTAGTTGTAATTATATATATATATATATATATATATATATATATATATATATATATATATATATATATATATATATATATATTTGGTTGGATTGATGTGAGTTTGTGACCCTGGGTTTCACACTTTTGTGATCGTCAGACAAACTGATTAATTTTTTAAAAATTTGGGTTTATGTAGATTGCATGTATTGGTGTTGTTATGGGAGTGGGGGGAATCGTCGTCGTGATGTCATCGTGCTAATGCAAACATAGATGCATGTCCGTACACCCGATGAGGTATGCAGACACACATACACACTTGCTCGTCTGCTGGGACTCATACATATATAAACATATGTGGACAGTTTGGGATTTGACCTATGTATGTATATGGGTGGTGTTGTGTCTATACATACGCACTTGTATGTTGAAATTCAAAGATTGGAAGTGTAGCGAAAATTTTCCGTGAATGTCTTGTGAATGTATACATGTCAGCAATCAGAGCATTTTTCGATTTTTTCACTGAATAATATTTCCTCGCATATACATATATACGTGTGGTGGGGTCTGTGTAAAATTATGATAAATAAAAATTACTATTATTTTTATTTTTAAAAAAAAGTTTATTTGTTATTATTTTAAAGCTGGTTATTTGCTTGTTTTTGATGACTGTGTATATGTAACTGGTAGAAATTTCAGTTTGTAATCCTTACTGGTTATTTTTATGGATTATTGAATTAAAGAGTGATTGTTGGTGGGTTTTTTTTTTTTATCCGTTTGGTATAAATTTGGATAATAGGTACTTGTTCTCATGCCTACATTTGGAGATTATCTCTGATTTTTGTTTAGTAAATTCTTTTGCGGGGTGTGTGATAATATTGCTACTTTTTCGTGTAGACAAAGTAGGCATTTTTTTGTAATGTTGCTGTAGGCAGGAGCTTTTTTCAATACTTTCCAACTTATTGTTGGTGTGATATTTCTGTCTTTTTGCTGCCATATGTATGTGGATAGCATAGTGCTGTTTGAGTATTTCCTGTTGGTGAATAAAAGGTTGTGATTGTTATTCCTCTTCTTGAATGGACCTTCAGTGGCACCAATGTAGTACATTATGCTGTGGTTTGCACTTACCTTGGCCTTGTATATTGTGTTCATAAGTTGGCAATTTACCAGGAGTGGACATGTTGTTCTATTTCTGCAGTTGCATTTTGGATCCTTGGTTTAATTTTTGTCGGTTGTCATTTTTTTGTTGTGGCTTTTGATTATTTCTGTTATACTTTTTGTGCAGCTGTAACTGATCTTTACATTATTTTTGTTGAATATTTTTGCTAATCGGTTTGTTTCAGTGAAGTGCTTTTCTATTAAGTTTAGAAATATCTTGCCTATGTTCGTTTTAACGGTTTTGTTGTATGGTGGATTAAACCAGATAAAATTTTTTTTTTTTGTTTTTGCATTTTGGCTGTGGAGGTATATATTGTAGTTGTTGTGTGTAACCACTTGCTTTTAGTGCTTTGTTGTATGGTGCTTTTTTGTTATTGAAAATGTGTATGTTAGATCAGTTCTCTGCGGCTGATTGAACTCATCTAACATACACATCCTATGACTACTCCATGTGTGTGTGTATTATAGTGGATACTTCATATTTGAAATAGATGCCCCACTCTTGTTTATTAAACAGTGTGTATTACATCTATTGGCTTGCTGGCATTTGAAAAATGTTAATAAAGAAAATGCTTCAATTCTTTAGAAATATATATACAGTCCCCTCCAAAAGTATTGGAATGCCAAGGTCAATTCCTTTGTTTTTGTGGTTCACTAACAACATTTAGGTTTAAAACTAAAAGATGAATATGAGACCAGAGTTCAGAATTTCTGCTTTTATTTCCAGGCATTTACATTTAGACATGTTAAACAACTTAGGACATACCATCTTTTGTTTAAACCCATTTTTTAAGTGAGCAAAACTATTGGAACACATGACTGGAATTTTAGATTGATTATTTAAATATTAAATTGATCTGACTGACTACTCTTGGTTTTAGCTTTGGGTTTCATCTGTAAAGATTGCATTTCTTGTTTAAAATTATAAACCAACATAAACTCTTAGAAAAGCTTAGAAAAGAAGGAAAATCCACCAGAAAAACATTGATCATAGCCAACATAACAAATTTTGGAAAAATAAAGAAACTACTGGTGTACTGAGCAACAGATATAGAATAGGTCAGCCAAGGAAAACAGCAGCAGTTGATAACAGAAAAATTATGTGAGCTGTGAGAAAATCCCTCAAAGCAACAGTCAGTGACATTGCCAACAACCTCCACAGTGCAGGGATTATGGTTTGACAATCCACCTTTTGAAGAAGACTTAAAAAGCAGAAATATATTATCATAAGATGTAAACCATTCATCAACAGTAAGAATTGGAAAGCTAGATTGGAATTTGTAAGGAAGTTTAGAGATGAGCGACAAAAGTTCTGGAAGAAAGTTTTATGAACTGATGAAACCAAGATTAATCTCTATCAAAGTGATGGAAAGTCCAAAGTATGATGAAAGAAAGTATCTGCTTATGATCCAAGGCATACAAGGTCATCTGGAAGCATGATTGAGGCAGTGTCTTGATATGGGCTTGCATGGCTACTTCTGGAACAGGCTCATTCATATTTATTGATGATGTAACTCATGATGGTAGCAGCAGAATGAATTCAAAAGTCTACAGAAGCATTTTGTCTGTCAGTTTACAGAGAAATCCATCCAAACTAATTGGTAGGAAGTTTATCATACAGCAGGACAATGACCCAAAACGTACTTCATTAGGGAGAAAAAAAAGTGGATGGTTTTAGGCAGGTCAATTCAATCACCAGACCTATAATAAATAGATGATGCATTTCATCTCTTGAAGAGGAAACTGAAGGAAGAAACCCCCAAAACAAACTAGAACTGAAAGAGGCTGCATTAAAAATCTGGAAAAGCATCACAAATGAACTATGCAACAGTTTAGTGATGTCAATAGGTCATAGGCTTGATGCAGTTTTTGCAAGCAAAGGTTATGCAGACAAATATTAAATGTTATTTACTTTAAGACTATCTCTTCTTTTACTTTTGCTCACTTAAATGTAAATAGCAGGAAATAAAAGCTGAAATTTTGAACTCTTGTCTCATATGCATCAGAATCTGACAGAATGATAGGATAACAATATTTACATTTTTTTTAGCTAGGTTCGGAATCCAATTATTTTTTGGAGCTTTGAAAGGACATGTCATCTCTCCTTGAGTTCAGAATGCCATAACTTATACTAATACTGCTTAACAAGTCAAATGTATATGAAGTCTGCTTAACCAATGAAAATCAGACAACACAAGTACTGACTATTTCCATGAAGAATCCAACTGCTAGTTTAGCCATCATGTCTCTCCAATGGAGCTATAAATTATTTTTTCTTAATCATTTCACCCCAAGTAAGGTGATAATGCCACTAAGATACAAGAGGTTACTGAGAATAATAGAAAAAATATGTTAATGAAGGGAAAGAACAATAAGAGAACAGGTTTCAGCAAGACAGAAGATGGAGATTGATATTGCATTTAAAGTTTTGAAGATTGTAGGTACAGGAAAACAAGAAACCAAAAAAGAGTTCCATAGGTGATAAGTATGAGAGAAGAAAATATGAAAATAGAATCTGCAGTTACATCTAGCCATTTCAACAGTAAAACAATGAGACCTAGTTGCCAATCAAGTAGTATGTTTAAATTCACCTGGTCAATATACCAAGTAGGAAAGCTCATTAAAACAATTGCACATTTGCATGTTAAACATGGTAAGATTTGCTGAGCCATTCCAACACAACATTAAAAAAAATGCACATAACAACTGAATCCTCATAGATATCATGAAGACTTTTAGTAGACTGACTCATTAGGTGTGGTAACATTGAGTGTTAAGTAGTTGCAAATTTCACTTCAGAAGGTGCAATTAACAGTTACAACCTGAGGAGTTTCTGAAAACTGCTTTTAGATACTATTTTTGACGGCATGGTTAGACTAATTTTGCCTAATGTATTATTAGTAGTAATGGACACCCATTTATCTCATGTGTTAATAGTAGCACCCTATTTGGTCAGAATTCTGAGTATTTTTCATTATTATTGTTATTTTGCTTTCTCTTTGGTACCATCTCTTTAGAGAACTGAGATCAAGGCAAGATTGTAAATATTTCAATATTGCTGTCACATTTTGTATAGTATTTCTGCTATATATATATATATTTTAAGCATTTCACCCCAAGCAAGGCGGGAAGTCACTAGCATGCAAGGGGTTACAGAGAGTTGGAGCGAGAGCAAATAGGAGTGATAGAGGAAAGGATGAAGAGAAGGATAGGGGATAGATCAAGGCATCTGGAGACGTCGATTGACATTACATTTGAATAGTTGGAGATTATAGCTATCAGGGAAACAGGAAAAGAGGAGGGAGTTCCACAGGGGAGAGGTGTGAGACATGAAGCTATTGGAGTAGAAGAGACGTCTACATTTAACAGTTTCGACAGTGAAAGGGTGTGAGCGAGATGCCATCCTACTAGAACACTTAAATTCATGAAGTCTGGGAACCTGCAAAAGCAGCTCATTGGAGCAGTTACCATGAAAGTATTTGTAAAAAAGATAGAAGGTGGCGACGACACGTCTGTGAGAGAGTGACTGCAGATGAGATGCCAGATCAGGGCCACTTACATTGTATATCCATCTCTGGATCTTATCAAGAACCTTGAGACAAACAGAAGGGGCTCCAGACCATATATGGCAGCAATACTTCATGCAAGGGCGAATGGTTGATTTGTAGATTTGAAGGATCGACTCCAGTGAGAAAAATTTCCTGGCGCAGCACAGGGAGCCAACTTTCCTTGCCGTGGACAAAGCAATTGACTCAATGTATTTGTTCCATCTCAGGTCAGCAGTCAACGTGAGACCTAGCAGCTGCAGAGAGGTGCTCTCAAGAATTTGAGCATCAGACATTCTAATGGGGGGCAGGGAAGGATCTCTGTGATGATTAATAGAGAGTAGTTTTGTTTTGGAGGTGTTAAACTTAACCAGCCAATTCCTGCCCCAGTGGAGGTCCATTTCAAGACGCATAGCCAGTTTAGTTTTGTCAGCGACACTAGATTTGTTTTTGAGGCAGGAGTAAATTGTAGTGTCATCCACGTAGATGCCTACTTAGAAATCTATAACGTCAGGAAGATCATTGATGAAAATAAGGAACAGAGTAGGGCCTAGGATGGAGCCTTGAGGAACACCTGCATTCGTGTTCTGAAATTCCATAACCCCGAAGCTTGCAATGATTGTTGTCTGAAATTAAAAATAAATTGATGAGAAATTATCCTCAAAATGACCTCACTGATCATCTAACTGTTCCTTTGAAATCTTAGATTACTATTTAGCAACTCAAGACTTTCAATCCAGCCTCATTTCAGCTCAGCTAGTCTCGGCTACCAAGCACTCAAATATATCAGTTATAGTTAACTGATTACTTTTCTATTGTTCTTGCGCCTCAATAATGCTTCTGTTTTCTGATTCTCTCACACCCAGTAACCCTCTGTGTCTTAGTCTGTATGTTTAATTTTTATTACAATTCTAACCACTGTTTTTAAAACAACAAACATTGTCAAGGATTGAAGGTAATTAAATCAAATGCTAACTCTCTAGTCAGCGGGAGATGGTCCTTGACGTAAACTCCAAGGCCATGCTTGTGGGTTTGAGTGTCTTTTCGATCGAGGGATTGAGAGGTCAGAGGAGGGGATAGATGAATCAAGGTTGGTCTCACACAGAGCCAGTATATCTGGGCAGTTCGCAGTGAGGAAAGATTCCACACTAAAGAAATTGGTTCTAATGCCACGGATGTTGGAAAATGAAATGTTAAAGGGTTTAGGTGATTTGTTAAGGGCTGGTTTAGGTTTTCTTTTTGGATCATTGTTAGTTATCATGTGAAATTGTGGTTGTAAAGATGAGAAGGCCTGAAGTAAAAGAAGCAGACGGTTATCGATCATGAAGTGGTTAGAGAGAATTTGGTACAGCCTGCAACATAATGTGGCCTCAGGGTTGCCCACCGGAGGTGAATGCAGGGACATCTTTCCATGCATGACACAACATTACAGACACCCTGATATTATGCAACTGTTGATCAGAGCGGCCGCTCAAGACACTTTGCAAGAGTTAGGATCCCTAACTACCAGTCGGAAACAGCAACCAGAAAACTGTCAACCATGTACCCTCAGAATGAAGAGGTAATGCCACAGACTATACACATCATGAGAGAAACATGGCAGCACTAGTACAGAGGCCAGAGAGAAACAGAGGGAGAGTTCTGGGAACCCTTCTTAAACAAGAAACAAGGTGTGAGCTTCTACTCTTGTCCAAGAGGAGGGGGGGAGTACTGACCAGACGGTAGGAAAGCCTACCTACTCCTATTACATATAACACAAGCAACAACAAGAACAACACCAAAAAAAAAAGGAGAAAAAAAGAAAGGCAACAGCTGACAAGGAGACCAAGCTGACACCAGAAGACGTATTTACTGAGAGATAGGACTGGGATGTTATTTATATTTTTCCCCTTCCATTACATTAAGTTTTAACTTAGTATAAGTCCCATTGTTCTATCCTAAAAACAAATTTGGTTATACAACATTGTGGATATGTCATATGATTATACTTAGATATGGCAGTTAGTGATCATATTCGCCAGCTTCCATTCTCATGGTCACTTAGTAAATAGTTAACCAAGCTCTTTCTTTCAAAGAACATAGAAGGAAGAGATTCTTGATAAAATCCAAAGAAGAATCTGCAATGTTATTTGTCCTGACCTGGCATCTTAGGTTCAGTCATTTTCCCACCGCTGTAAGGTTGCCTCTCTGTGTCTTTTTTATAAATACTTTCATGGCAATTGTTCTAATGAACTTTCTGTTATAGCACCTAGACTTTATGAATTTAAGCACAGTACTAGATTGGTAGCAAGGCCACATAATTTTACACTTGAAATGGCCAGATGTAATCATTAGTTCTATGCTAAGTTTCTTTTATTGCACTTCTCACATGTGGAACTTTCTTCCCAGGTCTTGGTTCCAGTTCAAGTTTCATCTTCAAAAATTTAAATGCAATGTCAACCATTATCTTCTGTCTTATTAATTCTTATTCTTTTATTGTCCTCCCTCTTCCACCTACTATAAGTTTAGTAGGAGAGAAGGTTCAGGGAACAGTGTACAGTGAATGGATTGAACGCTAGTTCATTCGATACACTCTTTCTAGCCGTGTACTTAACCATTTACTTGGTTACAACACTCTAACAGTAAACTTTTGCATCATAGTGTCTTTATTGGGGCGAAATGATTAAAAAAAATTTTTAATAATCTATGCAAATAAAATATTTATCTGCATTTAGACAAAATTAGTTCCGAAAATGCTAGCAAAATGAACAGTTTAATCATTACATTTCTTAGATTTCAGTTTTATTTGTTCAAGCCTTTCATGTGAGGCACTCAGATAAATTTGTCTATTAAGTGATTGTCTTGCTTCAACTTGGTCCTGTAATAGGCTTTATCATCGCTGTCTTTGTCATTTTGTTGCTAATCATTTTCTTCCGAGAGATATTTCCATTTCACTTTTTTATTAAGCACATTAAATTTTTAACATGAAAAGATATTGATCAAAAAGTGATTTATATAATACCAGGAGTAATCAATCTTATATACAATTGAACATCTAAAAAATATAAAGGGAATGGATTAATTAAACGGTTCATTAACCTTTATTTTAGTTACAAATTCTTTATCTCCACTTCATTGGATTTCAATACATTGTTTCAAGATTTTTGTTTCATTGCATTTCACTATTAAACATTTCTAACAACTGCCATCCTTTTTGATTGCATAGGTACACTAGTATTTACAGAAAAGGAAACTGCATCACAGTGGTGAGAAAGTGATATGTCCCGGAAAGGGATATATTTGTTTGAAGTAGCAAAATGGTTTGGGACTACTGTAACTGAGTAGGACAATCTAGCAGGTAATCATAATGGACTGGTCCTCGTCGTAGTGGTAGGCAATAGGTGAAGACAATAGACGTCGTCTTGTACCTCCACATCAGTCTGTATTTATGGCTGACACCAGCCAATCATATTACTGTGTGGGGGAACCCAGGTGTATGCATATTCATTACATCACCTCCCCTGATCTAAATTTTCCCATGAAATTTAGCTTCAATATTTTCTCTTTTTAGGGTCTGATCACATGATCAATGGACAATGATGTACAGAATTCCTTGAATTCTCTTCTTGTAAACTGCGTTCCATTGTTGCTGACTAAAGTTTTATGGAGTCCAAAGTGACTAAAAGAAAGTGACTGAAACTGAGATATCAGGCCAGGACTGATAACATTATAGACCTTTCTAATATATATAGCAGGAGTATCAGACCAGATATAGCAACAGTATTCAATGTATGGATAAATAGTAGATTCATCACTAGAAATTACTCTTGAAAAATCAATTTTCATGTACTTCTTCACCTAACTTATATACTTCACTTTGTGATGTTAACTTAAGTGTGGTAATTTGTTGCATTCATCTCTATAGGCAATCTTAATATCCTGCATCTTTTTTTTTATCTCTTTATGTTTACAACACCTGATTCTTCAAATATTTTCTTGTTAATCAATTCACTTTACTTGCTTCTTATTGATCTTGCCTATGTTTTCAGTTACTTTTTTGATTGTTCAACTTTTTCATAATTTCCAGTGTTGCTCCTGTCGCTCAATAACTTTGCAATATCTTGTTTCTTTTATGAGATTATATATTTCACACAGCCCATGGCAATCTTTACCTTATCTGAAATTATAAACAGATATCAGTAACTATATCATCATATATATTTATTTATAATATGATGAACAATCTTTGAGTTGCATAATAAAATCTAACACATGTGATATCCATCCCCTTCGAGGAGGCAGTAATGGATAGTGGCTTGAATTAAGGAATCAGAGAGCTGAGTTCGAATTCCAGTTAAATCCATTATGTTCACTTACATGCTAATATCCTTGGGAAAGGTATGAGTCCTCTTCTTCTCCCCCCAGCTATGGGTAAATAGCAGGACAGACCAGGTTCTATAGACTTGGATGACAACTGGTCGACTGTAGAAAGAAACGGCAACCTACTGCAGGAAAAAAATCTGCCTCGTCAGTCATGTATCGAAAGATACATGATCACCTAAGCGTGTATCACACATGGCACATAACTGATTGAAATGATGAACAATCTGCCCAGGAATGAGGAGAAAACTAGAGGCAGCAGAAATATGGTCCTATAGAAGAATACTAAAATTTCCAGTGCCAGTTAGCAACAACAAAATCTTAAAGAAAATAGCAATAGAAAGAACACTTATACTCAAAATCTAGAAAAGACTGCTGAAATTCCTTGGATATACATTTTTACAGCTTATCAACCATTTGCTGGTTATTTAAAAGCAGAAAATATTTTTAGATTGTAAGAATTTTTAGTGGGTAGGGGAGATAATGGTTTAGTGATACAAGTCTTAGTAATTAACCCATAGCTTGTGGGGAGAAGAGGTAGATTCGTACCTTTCCCAAGGCTGTTTGCACGTAAGTGAATATAACGAACCCAACTGGAATTGGAACTCTGCTCTTCAATTAACAGTTCTGTGCCATTATCCAGTACACCACATGCGCATCCAAGCTTACAGCACCTTGTATTCCCAAGTGGTCACCTATCTAGGTACTGATCAGGCTCAACATTGCTTAACTCAGTGATCAGATGGGAACTGGTTTTTCAACATGATGTGGCTGTAAGATTAGGATACATAACGAGAAAGGAGGGCTCTGAAAATTTAATGAGGCATATAGAGGCCAAGAGCAGTAGGGAAGGCAGTGAGCCACTTACCTGATCAGCTTGAGGGAATGGATGGCAGAATGGTAAGGGTGAGAGCTTTAACAAAAGGAGAAAAATTGCTAAGGGTCAAAAGGGGTAAGATATTGTGATCACCTATGTCCTGAAGGAATGTAGCACAGAAGAAGAAATATTTTCAATAAAAGATAAGCCAAAATTTACATGGTATATGAAGTGACATTGAAGTTATTAATCCCAGTAGAATTTAAGAGTGACTTATTCCATTAAAAAATAAAATTCAGATGTTTAAACTTTAATGTTGAATCGTACAGCTTTTTTTACTTCTCTAATCACTACCCAGAATGCATCTCTCATTTGTGTAAGTACTTTTGGTAGATAACTAAATATCTACTTAAACACCTCCATTTGTTTTCTTTCAGATAACAAGATACATAAAATAAAAAAAAAAAATCAACTTTTTTTAGGCATTTTCCAACTTGAAGGTCATGGGAGTTTAACATAACTCAAATTGAATGCTAACCTCAAATTGTCCTTGGCACGTTGGAAGTTTAAAAAAAAAATATGCCATTCATAATTATGTTCCAGAAATTATCTTCTGTAATTCTGATCATCAAAATGTATTCTCTTTGTTCTTATTGATAAGGGCATATTCTTTAGCTTGTTACTTGGGAGTAATGAGTAGATATATACATGTATATGTCAGTCTATAGAAGTGTGTGGACAGGGATATATAAATTTACACAGATATCTATATATGTATGTGTGCATATCTTCATGCCTGCATTTGTGTTGGTATGTGCTGAAATCAATGTATTTGTGCCTACATACTTTTGTATAAAGGTGTGTATAAGTAAAGTAGGATCTCAGAATAAAATCCAATTTTACAATCAAGTCTTCTAATGAGTGAATGTAATCTCCATGAAACTCAAGAGGGGGCATAAGATAAGTTAATGGTTAATTGTATTTATTATTATTAATGAAATTTCAACTATCTCTTTCTGATGTTAAGCATATATGTCCTTTTTGTTGCCATATAACTTCATCAATGCTCACACATTCAGTCCATAGCATTCTCAGCATCCTCCTGTAGAGCAACATTTCTGTTACTTTAAGTATCTACTTCTTCTATGAGCATGGCATTCACTGCTATATAGAAGGACTGTTATGACATAATAGTTCAGTACTATTTACTTTGATTCGAACAAATTTTTTCTGTTTCTTAATACTTTACTTAGCTTTTAGAAGGCATCTTTCATTATCCCAATGTGCCTTCAGATTTTGGTGTCACATTTTCCATCCTTTGTTAAATATGCCTCAGATATTTAAATTGTTGTACTTGCTTAATTTTTGTAATTTGTCTATTGGACTGATCCTTTTGCTAACAACCATGCATTCTATTTTCATGCAATTACTGTTTAGTCCTTTCTTCTTGCTTTCCTTTATTAACTTCTGTGGGAGTTATTGTAGTTTATTTTCTATTTCAGCTATCAACATCTGCATATCTTATATTGTTAAAGTTGTGGTTGCCAATAATGAATCCTGGTAGGAATTCTAATTCTCTCAGAATCACCTCAGTGTATAGGTTGAATAAATCCAATGAGAAATTTATGATCAAAGATATATGGCTCTCCACTCTACTACATCTGAATTTTCATAAGGTAGTATTCATATAAAATACAAATTTTATTGTAAATTGCAATATAGATGAACTTGAAAAATAGGAAGTAAATACAATGTATCTAAATATAAATTAAAGACCTGTCATAATAGATTATTCCATCTTAAATAAATCAATTATATTTTGTGGCAATTTTTAACATCAACTTGAGATTTTTCATTGTTAAATGTTGAATAATTCTAACACATTCAATATTATGATAAAAAATAGTGAATTTTTATATAGTGTTTTTTCAATACTTAGCATGAGCAAAACAAATTCACAGATTTGAACAAAAAAAAGAACCCAGAATTATGTCAAAATCCACAAAAAATTTTCATCCTTTAATAGTCAGTTATTCTTAATTTAATTTGTAATCTATATAAATGTAGGTAGAAAAAAGCAAATGTTGATAAGGAGGGTCACAAAGCAGTACTTGGGGCTCCCAATCAGACTTGCCCCCCTCAGTCAGTGCAGGTTCAGGTGTAATATGTACCAGCCCCGTTACACCCCTTTCAATTTTTATATATTTACTGAACTCATTTTCTATCCCTTTTCGGGTGATTTGGTGCCATATATGTTCTGGATTATTCCTTTTCAAATATGTCAAGGTTACCTTGAAGTTCCAACAGTTCTTTGTGATGTACTTTAATAAACATTTTTGCATAATCTATAAAACACACACATAGTGGAGGTCTAAGAAAACATAGTTATATTAAACATTTGAGATCTACTTTGTCAACCCTCTTATTAAAAGTGCGACTATTCAGTTGAAAGAAGAAATGTCCAAGCAAAATGTTTAAAAAAATAAACACTTTCAATTGAATACAAAAAAAATTCCTTTCTCACCTTACACTGTTTTCTATAATGTCTTTCTCCTCATGACAATGATCACAATACCCAAATCCAGAGCACCTAGCATTTGTGCCGCCCGAGTTGGTCTTCAAACAACCTTTCAAAATTGGATGTCTACAAAATATAAAAAAAGATTAAAATGACAACCATTTATTTTGTTTTGATTGCAGACAAGAAAAAAAATAAATGACAACAAGAATATAAGAAAATGGAAAAACATTTAAAAATAATTATAAAAAAAGTATTTTTAATAAATAACAGCTTTTAGGATAAAATGATTTTATTACATTAACAATATAGCCATTATGAAAGAAATTTCCTAACAGTATATTATCATTTTATTTGGTCATGCTAACTCAGACATTCATGAGTCTATTACACCAACCATCACAGTCCTGCATCAAGGTCCAAAGGTCATTAGGGTGGCATCCTATGTAATAACATAGCTGGTCAATATAGGTGATTGCTCGGTGACCAACCCATCTTGCTCCATGACTAGGTTAGCAGAGCAGTAGAATACTTGTGAGTTCTTGTTTTGCTCACCAGCAGTGTCCTGTAAAGCGCATTCTGTGATCGTGTAAAATTATAGAAATATCAAGAATGGGTCCATAGAGCTGTGATTTAGTTGGATGTTGTCTCCAAGAGATGTTAAGTATATCTCTCAGCATCTGAGTGTAGGTTCCATCAAACTTAAACTCTAGGTTTTAGTTAATGTCTAGGCAGTAGCCTCATACACCACCTCTATAGTGTCTTGAAAGACTCTACACTTGAGGTTGTCTTGTAGATCAGATTTCCAGATTAAATTGATTTTATTCAAGGAGGCCAAGACTTTAGCTTGGCACAGTGTTTGAAAAAAAAATCGACCATAATAACCAAACAAAACTTCTTGTATGCAAAAAATCTACATTAATTTCAACCTTCAATGTATACACACTAACAGTAACTCATAGTGTAACATTCTAAAGTAAACGTTCTGTGTAATGCTTAACCCTAAAGTGAGGTTTGGTAGAATTAGCACTAGTGGAATGAGAAGCAAAAAATAGCACAACTAAATTTGTATACTACTTCATTATACTAATTCACCTAAATGCCCCCCACCACCACCACTTAAGATCAGAAGCCACAAGAGCCATGGTGTAAAATACAAAAAAAAAGAATACCTAAATATAAAACACTGTATAAGCAACATAATCAACTACAAAAAATAAATATTATAAACATGCCTTAATTATTATTTACATTTTTGATAGCCAGACTAATATCTTCATCTTTGTTATTAACACATTTTGGCCTTGATGTTGCTTTTCTAAGCATAGCACAAGACTGAATCTATGGAGTACTGTGAGGAACTCACTCACTATTCATTCATGATTGTTTTAGGAATCTGTTGACCTAAATAATATTCAGGAAATTTAAAATTGAAACATTTTTTTTACCTATAGGTGCAGAGGTTGTTCTTATTAAGGTGTCCATGTCTCAAAAATATCTGATTATGTTCTCTTGATAGACAGCAGAATGAGAACAATCTACCCAAACCATAGATTTTTAAAAAAGTGTTCAATTTGAAATTCACTAAAGATTATCCAGATACTTGAAGAAGCCCTGAAAGTACAAGAGATAGATAGCTAGATTGATAGATACAAACTGACTGAGATAGATAGATAGATAGATAGATAGATAGCTAGATTGATAGATACAAACTGACTGAGATAGATAGATAGATAGATAGATAGATAGATAGATAGATAGATAGATAGATAGATAGATAGATAGATTGATAGATACAAACTGACTGAGATAGATAGATAGATAGATAGATTGATAGATACAAACTGACTGAGATAGATAGATAGATAGATAGATAGATAGATACAAACTGACTGAGATAGATAGATAGATAGATAGATAGATAGATAGATAATTAACTGACTGAGATAGATAGATTGGTTTTGACAATAACAACAGAGATGAAGAAATTAGTGCAGTTGTAATTTATATAAATAACGATAACTCCTTAATCAGAAATTCTGATAGAATATGTCTTATTTTATATATAATACCTTGGCTGGATAATGGAGACTTATCCATTTGATTATAACTCTCCCAGTTCAGTCTCTGATATTTGAATTGTTTTTCTGCAACAGAAGGTAGTGAAGAAAAGCAAGAAGAAATGACTAAATATCAATTAAAGATAGAATGTATAGGTGTTATTAACAGAAGGAACAGTCCACAATGCAAATTTCAAATTGGAGACAGTAAAATCAAACAAGTGCAGCAATTTAAATATCTGGGGAGTGTTTTAACAGGGGGCAGAAAATGTGGCACTAAAATCTGAAGCCACATTGGGATAGTGAAAGTTGCCTTCCAAACGCTAAGCAAAGTATTAAGAAATAGAAAAATATAATAAAAAACAAAGAAAAGGGTATTGCTATGTAATATTGGTCCTCCTATATGGCAGTAAATGCTGGGCAATCTCCTCACAGGTGAAGAGACTTAAAGCAACAGAAAGAAAGAAAAGAGAACTGAATTGTTATATAATATCGGTCTTCCTATATAGTAGTGAATGCTGGGCAATCTCCTCATAGATTAAGAAGAGACTTGAAGCAACAGAAATGTCATTCTACAGAAGGATGCTGAGAATATCATGGACTGAACATGTGAGCAATGATGAAGTTTTAGAGAAAATGGAAACAGAAAGGGCTTAAAAATGCTTAGCATCAAAAAGAGATAGCTGAAACTTCATTATTAATAGATAAAATTAACTGTTTACTTATCTTGTGCCTCCTCTTGAGTTTGATGGAGATTATGTCTACTTATTAGGAGACTTGATTTTAAATCTAAATTTACTTTCAGAGACAGTTGAAATTTCTAGTGCATTTAATGAGGAAAAAGGGCCTAGAAAACTTGATACTCACAGGGTAGGTTGAAGGCAAGAAGAATAGAGGAAAACAATGCATAACAAGCAAGTTTGAGTAAATTGATGGTGGAGCCAGGTTTAGGAGAGATAACAAAAAGACAAACATTATTAAGAGCTACAAAGGACAGGAAATTGTGGAGAGCCATGATCGCCTATGTCTTGAAGGACCATGGCACATAGAAGAAGAATAATGAGCTTCAGTCAATGAATGGTGGAGCCAGGTTTAGGAGAGATAACAAAAAGACAAACATTATTAAGAGCTACAAAAGACAGGAAGTTGTGGAGAGCTATGATTGCCAACATCTTGAAGGGACACTGCACATAGAAGAAGTGTTAGAAAACATACTTTTGATTAATCCATAACACAAAACATTTTATATATGAAAGACACATTAAAATCTCTTTTACAGTTGATGTTTACATTTCTCTTTGATAGTGCATGAGTTAGAATGACAAAATGAACCATGATTGTTGTCTGAAATTAAAAATAAATTGATGAGAAATTATCCTCAAAATGACCTCACTGATCATCTAACTGTTCCTTTGAAATCTTAGATTACTATTTAGCAACTCAAGACTTTCAATCCAGCCTCATTTCAGCTCAGCTAGTCTCGGCTACCAAGCACTCAAATATATCAGTTATAGTTAACTGATTACTTTTCTATTGTTCTTGCGCCTCAATAATGCTTCTGTTTTCTGATTCTCTCACACCCAGTAACCCTCTGTGTCTTAGTCTGTATGTTTAATTTTTATTACAATTCTAACCACTGTTTTTAAAACAACAAACATTGTCAAGGATTGAAGGTAATTAAAATAATAGCAGTGTCAATGGAAAAACTGTCCTTTTGACACTCCATGTTTTTGCAAGCAGGAAGGTCCAAGTTTGCTTAAAAGACTATACTGATTATTAATTAAAAGACTAAACTTTGCAAATTTGTTATTTTTATTTCCACATCTTTAAGCTGATGCCTTCTTTTGTACATATATTGTAACATATTTGCTTAAAATTTGTAATTTCTTAATTTCAGAGGAAAATTGGGAAATTTTTCAGTATATTTCAGTGAAAATTTCACTTTCCCAAATTATAGTTTATTAGTATTGTTTAAATATATAGCCCTCCACCCAAAAAAAAGAAGCTGTAAATTTAACTTATATTCTCTTGGTGTGTCAGTTTAAACTGACACTTTCCTTTTTTTTCTCTATATTTTGACCATTTGGCTTAAGGTTCATATTTTTTTGATTTCAGATGAAAACTTGGAAATTTTTCCAACTTATTTCAATGAAATTTTCACTTTGCAAAATTATAGTTTATTATTATAGCTTAGATATAATGAGAAAATCAGTTTAAACTGACTCTAGAAGAATTTTTTTAAATATTTTCACCCCAAACAAAGCTATAATGCCACTAAAATGAGAGGAGTTACTAGGAGTACAAAAAAAATGAGAAAGTGTTAGTGAGAGAAAGGACATTAAAAGAACAGGATACAATAAGATAGAATATGGCAATTGTTGTTGCACTTAAATTTTTTAAAAGTGCAAGAATCTATTAAAATAAAACTTACAGTTATATCTAGCAATTTTAAATGGCAAAACAATGAGACCTAGCTGATAATTTAGTAGTATGTTTAAGTTTATGCAATCAAGGTATCAAGGAGGAAAATTTGTTAGAACAATTGCCATGAAAATATTTCTAGAAATGGCACAAGGAAGCCATGTTACGGCAGTGGGAAAATGACTGAAGTTGAGATGAAAGGTCATAACTGATTGCATTACATGCCCTTTGGATTTTACTGAGAATCTTAAAAAATATAGCAGGAGCATCAGATCAGATATGACAACAATATACAATGCACATATGAATATAAACTACTTTAAGCCAACAATGCTCTTACCTATAGCAGCCAACTTGTCTAGTCCCTGAAAAATTTACAATAGCTAAGAGGAACCACTGACAAAGAGGTGACTGACTGTAGGTAGTCAACCTTCACTATGATTAGCATTTACCCAAAATGACCCACACCAAATGCCATGACATTTCTTACATAGGGTCACACTCAAGAAATTGACAGCTTATGTTTCTCTGAGAATTACTTCAAAGCATACACATGTATATTGCACTAAATCTATCTTAAAATATCTATGTTTTGTATTTCATGTGTGTATTTGTGTAATGAAGTGGATATTTGGGCCATTGTTTCTATGTACTTTGTATATGCTTAATATTAATTTATATGCCTAATGTTAATTTATGTTTATATGTTAATTTCTATGTTTATATGTTAATTTCTATGTTTATGTTAATTTATGTTTAATGCTAATCATTATGTTAAATGCTAATTTCTATGTTTATATTAATTTTTATGTTTAATGTTAATGTATGTTTAAACAATTGCCTTCATATAAAGAAGCCACTGCGAATGCATCTTTATGAAATAAAATAAGTTCAGATACACTATGAACTAAGATAGGTAAACAAGTACTTATATGAATTCTTTCATTGATACATGTTTGATTGAAGGCAAGAGACAAAGAATTTTTTATGCTTTCATTTTTTAGTCGACTGCTCTTCTTTACATACAAGGGAACGCCTAAGAAATTAATAGATCTTACTTTTACTTTGACAATATTTCTTATTACTTCAAAGCTGATTAACCAATGAAGATCAACAACAAAAAAATAAAAATACCAGAAATATCTTGTTTTCTGATTAAGCTTCAATAAAAGTAAAACATTTTACATTGATATATGTTTTCTATTTGTTCTTCTCATACTGTCATCAAATGTATATATATATATATATATATATATATATATATATATATATATATATATATATATATGTACTCATGTCAGAGCCAGCATGTACTATTCCCCACCCCCCTGATTGTGTATGCATGTGTGAAGGCAACCCTGATTGGGGGTCCAGGGTAGTGCTTTGTGACCCTCACTATCTTATCAATATTTACTTATTTTTTACCTACATTTATATATGTTACAAATTAAACTGAACATAACTATTAAAGATGTAAATTTTTGCATATTTTACGCCATTCTGAAGTGTTTTTTTTTTCATCCAAATCTCTGAATTTTCTTTGCTCATACTAAGTCTCACAAACACACTATATAAAATTCACTATTTTTTATCCATAATGTTGAATGTATATATTAAAATTATTCAACTTTTTCACAAGAAAAATCTTAAGTTGATGTTAATAATTGCCACAAAACATTATTGATTTATTTAAGATGGAATGATGTATTATGTCATTGTATTTATTTTTAATTTTTTTAGTTGAATTGTACACCTATATTGCATATGTTCTATCATTGTGCATGATTAGGTTACAATAAAATGCATATTTTATATGAATACTACCTTATGAAAATTGAGATGTAGTAGAGTGGGGGTCTCCAGATTGGTTGGGGGCATGAGACCCCCTTGCATTGGTTCTGCTCATGTTACAGGTATACATATATGGTTTTATTATCTGCTTCTTTCTTTTCCATTGCTTCAGAAATATTGAGAATGTTTATTTTTATTATATTTTATTTATGTATTTACTTAATGATTAGAGACGATCAGAACCTTTCCTTATTCTCACAGTTGAAATTTAAAAGTCTCACACTAAAAAGAAGAAAGAAAAAATTAACCCACAATGTAGTTATGTAGGAATCTCTTTAAGCCACACTTTTAAATAGCAGAATTACATAAGTAATGTTATCTTACATGGAATTTGGACCCATATGTGTACATTTCCTTCTAGCATCAAGGCATAAAAACTGTCAGACACCAAAGAAGAAAGCAAAAAACAAAAATGAATGTAATTTGGTAGATATTCCTGAGAAAAATTCTGGTCACTGATTACGTCTCATTGTGTTGCAAGCAGGAAGTCGATCCAACAATTCGTGTTAAAGGTCACGTGGATTGCTGCAAAAGGTTATAGTGAATTACCAGGTTTCAGCAAGTCTGGGATTTGAGGCATGTTTTTTTTTCTGACGTAAATAGCATGCTTGAGCCAGACAATAAAATGCTCCTGAAAAAAAAAATTGTTTGTCTGACAGGTGTCTATCAACTTCTTCTTCTATTTAGCCATGTCCTTTCAGGAAATAGGCAATCACGGCTCACCACAACTTCCTATCTCATGTGGCTTTTAGCAGTTTTCTACCTTTGATAAATGTTCAGCCCCTACCCCATTCTGCCATCCATTCACACACACCAATCAGCTAAGTATCTTCTTGCCTTCCCCATCTCTCTTGCCCTCAATATGCCCCATGAGGGTTAAGCCCTCCTTCTTCATTATTTGTCCAAGGAATTTCAGATATCTCTTTCTATAGCTATTTTCTTTAAGACTTCCTTGTTGCTTACTCAGCTCATCCATGGAATTTTCAATATCCTTCTGTAGAACCACATTTCTGCTGCCACTAGTTTTCTCCTCCTCCATGCGGAGATTATCTAGCATTCGCTACCATATAAGAGGATGGATATCACATAGCATTCCAGAACTCTTTTCTTTGTTTCTAACAAAAGAACTTTTCTGTTTCTCAGCACCTAGCTTTTGGAATGCCTCTTTCACTGGCCCAATGTTTGGATCTTGGTATCACATTTACAATCCTCTGTTAAAACACTTCCCTGATATTTGAACTTCTGCACCTGCTTGATATTTATACCTCCAATTCATAACTCACATTCAAAACAGATAAAACATTTCTTCCTTCTCATAACTTTGAGAATATTTAAATGGTTGTGCTGAGCATTTTATCAGGTGGCGTCTTCGCTTGTATTTTCCAGATCAGGCCAAAAACGAAATATTCCTGCCATATCTGGGCTGGGGCTAGCTACCCAGTCCTTACTTTCTTGCCCCGATAAAGTTCAAAATGTCTACACAGCCTTGTGGGTGTTGAATTATTTTCCACTTTACAACCCCTTTCCCAAAAAAGAAATTTTGTGAGCCTCTTGCTATTTTATTGCTATTTCCATGGCATGTGTTCTGATGAGACACATTCCTTGGTCCCACCATCTGTGACCTTTAAATCTGGGATCCATCATGCCATATACACAAGGATAAATACATCTTCATTCCCTTTGTATTCTATTAGTAAGAAGTAAGTTCCCCCAAGAGTCTATGCTTTGTGGAATAGATGGCAGGATGTTTTCCCAATCACTACAACCTTGACCTGTTCAGTTTTAGAGTTAACCATTATCTTTTCTGAATAACCCTATGAAAATCACTTCTTACCCTTTCTTACACTCATAAAACACTTCACCATAACCCTCTACCTTGACTTGCTCTTGGGCCTTGTATTGAGTGAAAATTAATATATAAATTTCATGCTTATTGCAGAAAAGTTGTTTCAAAAACAACCACAGTATAATCTAAAAAGAAAATTTAAGCTGAGTGAATTAAAACATCCATCTCTGCAGATCAGGGTTAATTTCTAATGGGAAAAGAAGTAAAAATAGAATTGAATCAGAATAGAAAGAGATGCCTTCCAAAAGCTAAACAAAGTATTAAGAGACAGGATTGATTTTTACCCTTCATCAACCCTTTATGGATTATTCAAAACATCTTGGATTGTAAACATAATTCTTATTTTGCAAGTGAATAGTGAATATTGCATTAAAAGTTTTTGAGAATACCAATGATTCTTACATATACAAGTAAACTACTCTTTAACCCATAGCTGGGGGTATAAGCTAGATTCATGTTTCCAAAGGATATTTACACATAAGCGAATGTAATGAACTTGACTGGAATTCAAACTCAGCTGTCCAAATTTTCATTCTGAGATACTATCTATTACACGACCTATACATGCTATAACAATTAGTGCAAGAAACACAAAATTGGTTATATGAGAAACATAACAGAAAATAAGAAGCAAAAGTCTATTTTGCAATTGTCTTATTGCTACATGTCTTTTTGGTATGTCTCAAAGAAGAAGAGAGATTTTTGCAACTCCAACATTACAGCAGAACGTAGTAACAATGGAAAGACAATGTGGATGCCCTCAAAGAATGGCCATCTCACTTAAGCCAGCAAACATCACAATTACCCCTATGGAGAGCAATGGATGCTGGAGTATTTTAGATCCAATACATTCAACATATGCCCGCACCAACCATTACAGACCATGAAGGGAAAACACTTGAACATCATCTTCGTTCCAGGGACAACGTCAACAGCAGTCCACACCTCAATCCTGGTTTCACATCATTGGGAAGGAAGGGTTAAACAGGACATCAATATTGCACAGATGTTGCACTGGGCATCATTGAACCAGAGCCAGAACTTGGTGCTCTAGGATGATGGTTGCACCAAAAAAAGGCAGCTTGCCCAGACACACAGTAGACTTGCAGAAGCTCAATGCTGCTACCATGACCCATTATACCTCATCTGTTTAATCAGGTCTCAATGGTGCCAGCACACAAGGAAAACTGCTCTGGATGCATGGAATGGGTACCATAGCCTTCCCCTCCTCCCAACTGCACATGATGCAACCAGGTTCATAACTGAATGGGACTGATATCAATACCTTCAGGCCCCACAAGGATTCAACATGTTGAGAAATGCATATACTCATCAATTCAATGATACAACCATCAATATGGTCTGAAAAACCTGATGTATCGACAATAGTATACACTGGTATGACTCCATAGAAGCATCATTTTGGCACACAATAGACTATATTACCTACAGTGGCAACAACGGCATTGTCTTCAACCCGGAGAAATTTCACCTTGTAGAAAAGGAGCTGAATTTCGCCAGGTTCCATATAATGGAGGATGGGATAAAACCTATTAAGAGGGTAACAGAAGCAGTCCTGCAGTTCCTTACATCACCAACATCAAATCCTAGTTTAGATTTGTGAACCAAGTCTCATATATATTCTCCCAAGCCAAGATAATGGCCCCTTTCTGAGAATTCTTATGAATGAAGGGCCGGAAGTTCTACTGAGACAATACACTCGACCAAATATTCAATGAATCAAAACAAAGGATTGCACGAGAAATCGAGGACAGTGTTATTCAAAGTCAATAGGCTGACGTGTCTGTCAACAGACTTTAGCAGAACAGGAGTAGGTTACTTTCTGTTCCATAAGTGTGCCACTGAAGTGGAACCGATTTGCAGTGAGGACACTGGAAGCTAATTCTAACCAGATCACGATTCACCAATGATGCTGAGTCATGCTATACACTGGTGGAGGGGGAGGCAGTGGCGCAAGTATATGGATTAGAGTTGTGGCAAATGTTTGTGATGGGATGTCCAGAGCTACTAGTGACAGTGGATCACAAGTTGCTAATAAAGATTTTCTTGGACAAGGCTTGGGAGGACATAAAAAAACCATGACTATTCAGCCTCAAGGAATGCTCATTAATGTACAAGTTCCATATAAAGCACCTCCCTGGCAAACTCAATGCCACTCCGGACTGCACATCAAGGTACCCTGAAGTGACAAGACAAGATGGTACAACTAGTAAAGATTCAGTACAGATGATCTACAGTGCTATAAAGGCATCATTTACTATAAACAAGAACCAAAGTTAAGGGCAATCACATGGGACAGTATCATGGCCATGGCAGCTACAGACAATGAATATCAGTCCCTGGTGGAACACATACAGAAGGGATTCCCCAAGTCTTGGTATGAACTACCAGAGATAATCTGCCAATTTTGGCCAATGAGTGAAGCATACCCAGGGAGAAGTACTTGAGTCACAACCAAGTGAATATTGGCAAACAGCACCAACAGCTATGGCTGCCTATGCCATGACTGCATAACCAGATCCCTATTAACACACCGTAATACCCTTGTCCAAGACCTAGACATGTCTCTAGTGATGATGTTATATGGCTGTGTGATAAAGGACCATCTCCCAGCCCTCCAGGACAAATACTGAATTCATAAACAGTAGGGTGAGATCAGCCGGTATAGGGACACAGCAATGGCCAAAAGGCATATGAAGAATGAAAAATGTTATGCCACACACACACAGTCACCTACTTCGGGAGCTAGAGATTTGGGCATCAGATCAGATGCAGAACCAAGTCAGTCCGTACCCATACCAATGGATGAAAACTAGGAGAGTTGTGGAGGTGCTAGGCAATAGGCATTACCATGTATGTATTGATGGGAGCAACTGGGTGACCCAGCACAACTGCCACTTCCTCTGGAAGATAAACCCAGCTGTGGGCACCCTGTACCACCACACACCAGAGGCTGTCCCCCAAATACTGAATACATCAGATGAACCAACGTAGTCTGGACCCTGACATCAACTCAACAAATGGACAACACTTGCTGGCACAGTTGGTATGCAAAACTGCAACCTACATGGTACCAACCCAAACTACCAGGTACTGCACCAGAGGAAATGAAAGTAGAGTACATAGATATGGCTTGAAGAGGATGGAAATCTCCACAGTAATGGAGTTGATGAAAGCCAACACCAAACAAATCAACCACCGCCAAACCAGGGCCCACATCGCAGTATGAGAACATCATGACCACCTCAAACCCTATCCCTATAGACATGGGGTACATTGCAAAAGTACTCAAGGATGTCCCAGCAATGAATCACAACCCAAATGCCTTGTGGTTCCATGAGTGGGGAGGGCATGTAAAGTAAGATAGCTGGCTGTATCATATGGAGGGACATCCGTAAGAACAATACCACTAACCCATTCATAAAATGGACTAACCCAGCCATGTGCAAGACGTGGTACACGTGTGAACAATACAAATATAAACAAGGCTAATGGGAAGCCTGGGTAAGTGGACAGATTGCAACTGTCACTCAAGCACTCTACACCAATACATCAGTTTAACTAGCCAGACAGCCGTTTAGAGATTGGTATTGAATAAATAGATTAGAATGTATGAACCTTGTATGGTCACAAAGACTTTTCCTTTAACTGACAACAGAAGTAAACTCACACCCACTAAACAAACCTAATTTAGACAAATTTATTGACAAAGAGACATTTACAAATCATAGTCTGTCTGCATAGGAAAATAGCAATGAATTAAGTAGGCAAAAATAGAAAGGGTCCTAAGACAAGGACGTGTCTTCTTACTGGATTTATACAGCCTTTACGGCTGTCTAAGAAATATAAAAATAAAACAAAAACATAAGCTATTTGTTACTGTGTTTTATCCACTGATGGACAATATCAAGGCAAATCTAAGGACTTTATTTTACAACAAGTTTTTCTAAACAAAATTAAAGATGTTGTTAGTTTCTCATAATTTTTAAAATTAAGTAGTTTGGCCTGCTAATGGTAACATGTAATCCAGTAAAACTTGCCACATGGATGACTGGTTGGTATCTAAACCAGCTCCCCCACTAACTTTTCTGCTGGTAAGGAGGGAGACATGTCACCCCACAGGACAAAAAATAAGAAAAGGGTGGATGAGCTTCTTATAGGAGCCAACTTATATATATATATATATATATATATATATATATATATATATATATGGGTACATGGCCACTGAGTGGTTAGAATGCTTGCTTGTTACCAGGAAACTCAGGTTCAAATCTCACCATTGTCGATTTGTCAGGAAGGAGACTTCCTGATGTTATCAGTCTGGAGTGGGGATGGGAAGTACCTGAAAACCATACCACAGGTTGACCCAAGTGCCTGAAAACCATTCCACTGGTTGACCCAAGCCTTGTGAGTGAAATTGGGTAGACGTAACACTTGGGGTCGTCGATAGCTGTGGTTTGAGTGTGCTGGTATTGTTCAGATTGTTGATCATTGTAGATAACACGCTCTCTCCCAGAAACTGTAAGTAAGGTTTGCTCAGCATAGTTGCAGTATAAATCACAGGTTGGCTCTGTGTGTTGAACAAACACCAATGTGCCTGAGCGAGAATCTACAATATTGACAAGCTGCCTTTGTAGACAGGATATATATATATATATATATATATATATATAAATATGACAAACTGGAAAATTTCTTGTGATGCATTTCATCTATTAGGATTTCATCAGACGGGGCTTTGTTCATATTGCCACATCTACACATGCCCACAAACTGAGAGGCACAGGTTATTTCAATATTTTTTAAAGAATATTTTTTTGTTTCAATCTAGAGATGGTGAGGTGCCTCAAGAAAAAAGACACCGCTATGTGTGTATGTATGCTAATTGAAAATCAAGGTAATTATGGAGGATTCTAAGTGATGTAATTTAATGTTTAATAAACAAAAGTGAATAAATGTTTCTATTGTTGAATTTTTTCTATAATGTAATTATTATTTATATTATTTTAGTTTTAGTTAATTTATGTATTATATATTTTAGATAATAGAAGGTTTAGAATTTAACCATTTTCTTTTAATTTTTTAAAAATTTATATAATCATGTATGTTGGCCTGGAAAATGGGTATTTCTCTTAGAAAAAAGGATATCTGAAAAATCTGGGTCACAGATTTATAATTTGATAAGATTCAATAGCAGCACTCTCAAGAATTTTCCATCTAAGAAAGTTACTTTCTCTTTTAATAAGTATGGCATTCTTTAATACCTACTATTCTTCGATAATTTGTCATTAGCTATTTTTCAGTTAGAATTGGCTAATTGCTTATTATTTGTTGCAGTGAAAAGGCTTGATATTAGGGCAGCCAGTTTTGAATATAGCTAACCTTGACCTGGGAATGCAAGAAATAAACTGGGGACATTAAAACACAGGCAATCAGAATACATTTTAATAAAAATCTGATGAAAAAGGAATTGCGTCTGGGAGAAACTCATTTTCATAAAAGATGAATGGCAGAGCACTGAAAATGGAAAGTTAGTCTTCTGTTTGAATGAATTCTTATCATCAAGCTATTCATGTAATGGCTAATTTCTTTGGAATTATTCAATGTGAAAAGTAACATTTTTGAAGAATGGTAAAAAAGAAAAAATAGATTTGCTTCTGTTTAAACTAGAGACTTGTGAAAGACAACAAAAGAACTTTTATGCAATAAAATTCTACTTTGTATTATATTCTTCTTCTTATTGAATATATACTGGTGGCAAACCACCTGCATATAGAATAAACTGAAAAGTACTCAAAAAAAAAACAAGGATCTTCTTCTTCTATGTGGCATGTCTCTCCAGGCCATTGATGATCATGGCTTTCCACTATTTCTTGGCCTTTGTAGCTCTTAATAAATTTTATCTTTTTGTTCTCTCTCCTAAACCTTGTTCAACCATCCATTTACCCAAGCTTGTTAGGTAGGTTATGCATTGTTTTCCTCTATCTCTTTCCTTCAATCTACTCTCTGAGTATCAAATTTTCCAAGCCCTCTTTCCTCATTATGTGCCTTAGAAATTTCAGCTGTCTTTGAAAGTAAATTTAGTTTTACAACCAATTTACCTAATGATTGGATGTTATCTTCATGAAACTTGAGCCTTTAATATGTCCTGTGAATATCAAAATTTTCCAAGCCCTCTTACCTCATTATGTGCCATAGAAACTTCAATTATCTCTTTCTGATGTTAAGTATAAGTATCCTGTTTGTTTCCATTTTCTCTAAAACTCACATGTTTGGTCTATGTCAGGGGTGATCAAACCACGGTTTATGAGCCACATGCAACTCTTTGACCTTTAATATGTGGCTCATGGAAATATATTGGCTGAGCTCCTTTTTTTCATCAAAGTTAACATAAAAGGTAAATAAGAAATATTTCAAGTTTTATTATTATTTACTGGGCATGAATTGAGACCCCATTGGATTAAAACATAAGTTCAATGTTAATGTGTATGTAACAAAAACCTATGTATAAATTTCTTGTATGTGGCTCTTACATTAAACAGGTTTGGTTACCCCTGGTTTATGATATTCTCAGCATCCTTCTGTAGAAACACATTTTTGTTGCTGCAAATCTCTTCTTCATTTGTGTTGTAATTGTTCAGCAATCTGATATTACATAACATTTCAGTACCCTTTTTCTTTCTTTCTAACAAAATTTTTGTTTCTTATTATTTTACTTTGTTGTGACACTATTAAGAAGATGCCAGTAAATTAGAAAAAAAAGGCTTTAAAAATAAACTGGAAAACAAGAAAATAAACACTGTTTTTTTTTTATAGATTGAAAGTATGCTGATAACAAAACAAGAAAAATACTATTTTTTTCAATAGACTGAAAGTATACTGATAAAAAGGCAAGGAAAATGAAAGGAAAGGATATTTGTTTTCCTTTCTCTCCCCACTCTGGGGTTGAGATGCAGCCGACAAGCCATCTGTTTTTGGTCAAATTAATATTAAGTGATGATATTTTCCTAAGTGTTCAATTGATCACCACACAAAAGAATAGCTTATATTTTAATGACCTCAAGTGCCATTAAAGGAATGAGATAAGGTGTCAGTGGGCCACTTGTTGAACAAAGTGGGTAATGAGAAGGCCACCCACAAAGGTTAACAGCAAGTCTCTAGCCAAAACTCTGTCAGTTGATAAGACTTGGATTTTAAGACTGACAAGTTTCCAAAGGAAAACAGGAATGGAATTGTAGTTATATTTCTTTTTCATCTGCCTAAGATTCAATAAAATTTATTAAAACGGAAGAATTGTCTTTTTTTTTTTGTCACTTGTTAACCAAAGAGCTGGTTAGAGGAAGCGACAGGTGACAAATCCCAGATGCAACTGACCCTACTTCCTTCATATCCCCCTGGTGAGCTTCCACTCAAGTAGCTTCTTCCCATGAACCACTGAGGCTGCTTCCCCATTCACTACAATCTTAACCTGTCTAGGGTTAATCATTATCTTTTGCACATATCTGCATAAATTCTAACCTCCTACCTTGAGTAGCCCCAGGGCCTTGTACAGGGTGAACACCACTGTAAAAAAAATACTAAGAGAATAAAAATTCCTGTTGATGAAAGGAAACTACCAGAAATCCTAAAAAAGTAAATAAAGGAAAGTAGGAAGAAAGGACTAATGATCAATTGTAAGAAGACTGAATATATGATTGTCAGCCAGAGGAACAGCCCAAGTTGGAGACATCAAGTACTGAAATTCAAATGTAACTTTGGAATAGCAAAAACTGTCTTCCAAAAACTGAGTAAAGTATTATGAAACAGGAAAATTTCATTAGAATCAAAGAGTGCTGAACAGCTATGTAGCATCAATTCCTCTATATGGCAGTGAATGCTGAACAATTTCTTCACAGATGAAGAGGAGACGAGGCAGCAGCAGTGTGATTCTACAGAAGAATACTGAATATGTGAGCAATGACATGGAAAATGGAAACAAAAAAGACATCCTTAGCATCAGAAAGAGAATGTTGAAATTTCTAGGGCACATAATGAAGAAAGAATGCTTGGAGAATTTGATACTCACATGACATATAGATGGTAAGAGAGACAGAAGAAAGCAGTAAATAACCTACCTAATGAGTTTCTGTAAATGGTTAGCAGAATAGAGATTACAAAAAGAAGATAAACTTTACACAGAGCTACAAAGGACTTGCAGTTGTGGAGGGCCATAACCACTTAAGTAAAACGTAAATTTATGTGACACTGCATTTTATTCAACTCTGGACTTTGTCAATTACAACCAACCAGCCTGTATGTGATCCTGGAGCTTTCCCCAAACGTGGATTCTACTTCTCATGTTAGTGTAAAAGACTGTCCCTTTCCTTTGGTGTTTATATATTTATCTGTCATATGGTCTGTCCCACATGTGCACATATCAGGTACAGCTGGGCCAATCATAGAAATCTGCAGTCAGTGTCCAGGAGATCATGCCACTGGTCAGTTCTGCACCTTGCTTCTCTGAAGGACTGAGTGCAAAGTCTATTCTGGCATGGTCTGAGGTGGGAAGATACATATTACACTAGTAGCTGCCCTACAGTCATCAACTCTTCTTATGATTCTCATAAATGTTTTTAAACTAAAAATTAATTTTCCTATTTTCTTTCAGATAGCGGACCCTAAAATGATCTCACTCCTTATGAAAATTGTGGAGGGCTGTGTTCGCTACCTACCTGTCATAAATATTGTTCTTAATAGCTACTTTGCCACTAATGGACAGCATGTAAAAAATCCAGAAATAAATATATATGTTGGTAAGTATAATTATGTATGTTGAGTCATAAGTAATTTCTATTTCCGCTGCTCAACTTTCTTTCTCAAAAAATAAAATGTACCATTCCATTTTATTCAATTATATATTCACTGTTATTTGCAGTGACTTGTTGCCACTTACCAGACATCTCCTCAATACCTTTTGAGTAAAATTCTACAGGTTTTTGCCAAACTATTGAATCATTTTTTTCAATCGTTTTACCCCAATCAAGGCAAGAATACCACTAGCACACACAGGGTTACAGAGCGTGAAAGTGAAAGAGAAGACTGAGTATAGGGAGGATTGAGGAAAGGACAAAAAATGAATGGGATTCAAGAAGACAGGAGATGGTGATTGGCATTGCATTTAAATTTTTGAAGATTGTAGTTATCAGGGAAGCAAATAAACAGAAGAGAATTCCACAAGCGGGAAAATGCAAGAAAAGAAATTGTTGGAATAGAATTGGTGGTTGCATTTAATTATTTCAACAATAAAAATGAACTAGGCAAAACACCTTAAATAAGGAACTCGAAGTGAGTCAAGGTAGTCTATTGGAGTCAGGAAAATTTCTAAATGACGTCATGGCAAGCAGCCTAAGCAAAACATAATATTATAACCACTAGAAGTGAGTTATAACTGTGGGGACAAGTATATCAAAACTCATACTGAGTTGGAAAAAAGTACTTTTCTTTGCTTTGATGCACATGATAACAATGACAACAAGAAATTATAACCATGTTGGTCTAATTTTTTCTCTTTGGTGTCTGTAAAAAAGAAAAAAGAGAAAGATAAAAAAAAAACATTCTTCAAATATGGAAGAATTATTAGCCCAAGTGATAAAAATACGGCAGCAACAATAGCAATTCTTGGAACTCCAGAAGCAACAGCAAAATTTAGTATGGAAGAAAATGGAAAATTGCTCAAATTCTTTCACTCCTGATGTGGTGGCAAATACCATAACTGAATTCACATACAATTCAGATGAGTGAATTACATTTTTCTGCTTATTTTAGAAGATATGAGCAAATTTTCAGAGAAGAATGCAGTAACTGGTAAGACAAGAAGAAAACAAAAACAAGACTTTTGTTGAGAAAGTTGGCACCGGTAGAACATGAAAAATATTGAAATTTTGTACTACTAAAAAAAACAGGAGAAATTTGCTTTGAAGAAACAGTAAATATTCTGACTAAAATTTTTAGCAAGAAAACCTTGTTATTCAATACTTATTGGAAGTGTATGAATCTGGCGAAAAAAAGAAGACAAAAATTTTATCACATATGCTGGAATCATTAACAAGGTGTGAAAGATTCAAATTAAATGAACTGACTCCAGATATGTTTAAAGGGTTAATGGTGAAAAAAGAAGCAGAAATACATGCAAGAATTCTAACAAAACTTGAACAGAATCAAAAATTAACACTACAAGAAATATTGGATGAATGTCAGAGAATCCTAAATCTGATACATGATATCAAAGAAATTGAAGAAAAAGAATATGTATATATATATACAAGCTAAAGAAAAATGTGGAAAAAGAAAAATGAATCCATGTTTCAGATGTGGAAGGTTACATCTTGGAGTCAACTGTCCTTTTAAGAATTAAAAGTGCGGAAAAGTAGAATCAAAAAAAGTCACACTGTAAAACTAAGGCAAGGAAACGTTCTCACAAAAAAAATTTCATATTCAGCATTGTGATGAAAAAAATAATTACAGAAAACCAAGAAAAACTTGTGTATGTGAAAATTAATAATGTGGATGTAAAAATGCAACTAGATACTGGTAGTGATATCATAATAATCAACAAAGTCACATCAAAAGCAAATTGAAAACTTATATTAAAAAGAAACTTCAAAAATTGTACATGGTGTGTCAGGTGAGAAATTATTTTTTATGGGCAAAATGACTTGTAACATGTCACTCCGTAACAAGTGTGTAAAAGCTAAGGCTTATGTGTTAAAAAAATACTACAAACTTATTCAGTACTGAGTGGATGGAATTATTTCAACTCTTGGATTTACCTATAAATATTTATTGCAAAAATGTAAGTGGACAAACAACCAGTTTAAAAAAACAGTGAAAATTTAAAGGAAGAATTGAAAAGAATTGTTTTCCAGATGTTTTGTTGGATGAGTTGGGTCGGTGTTCCAAAGTCAAAGTAAAATTTCAAGTGAAAAAAATGCCCATGTAAGTGTTTAAACCAAAACGTAGTGTACCATTCACAGCATTGGTTCAAGTCAACAAAGAATTAGACAGACTTGAAAAAAAAGAGGTATAACTGAAAAGATTGAACATTCTAAATGGGCAGCACCAGCAGTGTATGTAAAGGAAAAAAATAATAAAATTTGAGTTTGTGCTGATTTTTCAATAGGGTTAAACAAATGTTTAGAACCTCATAATTACCCATTACCAAGTCCAGAGAAAATTTTTGCAAAATTAAATAGTGGTAAATTTTTTTGAAGCTGGATCTTTCTGAAGCATATTTGCAAATACAAGTTGAAGAATGTTCAAGTTAACAACTATAAATATACACAAGGGATTGTATAAGTTCAACTGACTTCCTTTTGGGATAAAATGGCTCCGGCTACATTTCAAATAAGCTATGCATACTATGCTTGCAGACTGGGATTTTGCAGTTGCTTATCTAGATGATATATTAATTAAAAGTGTATCTAAGTAACAACATATCAGGCATGTGAAAAGAGTTTTTGAAAAAATACGAGAATATGGGTTCAAACTCATTCAGGAAAAGTACAAATTGTTTTTGCCCAAAATCAAGTACCTAAAGATGATCGTCAACCAGATCTCTGTCGAGGGCAAGTGCAATTAAGAATATGCCTCCTCCAACAAACGTTACTAGGTTACAAGCATTTTCAACTAAAAGAAAGTAAGATATATGATTTTTTTAATGTAATCCAGACTTGAACACTTACTCACTATGTGATGAAGTACTGGCGTTTGAACAAAGAGTAGTAATACCTATGATATTACAAAAGTGGATATTAAATGAATTTCATAGTGAACATCTGGGAATTTCAAGGATGAAATTTCTTATGAGAAGTTATGTATACTGGACCAAAATGGATCAAGACATTGACAAATTAGGAAAAGCCTGCACAGGTTATGCTCTAGCAGCAAAATCACCTACCACAAAATTACAAACTTGGCCAAAAACAGAAACTCTGTGGTCAAGACTGCACATAGATTTCACAGGTCCAATAAACGTATCACATTCTCTTGTGGTAGTGAATAGCTTTACTAAGTGGCCTGAAATTTGCAAGTGCAAAAAAAGAAACAACTTCTATGGCTACAGTAAATTTTTTACACAAACTGTTTGCAAGATATGGCATTCCGAATGCCATAGTCTTGGATAAAAAGTACACAATTCACTGCTTACGAATTTAAAGATTTTTGTAAAATGTTCTATATTGAATATATTACTACCCTGCCATATTACCCAAAGTCAGAGAGCTTTGAAAAGTAATGAAAAAGTGAGTAAAGAAGCACTACAAAAATTCTTGAGAGTATGCCAGATAATGCCAAATCCCAATACACTGTCAGGCATGTCGCTGGCAGAAATGTTGTTTGCAAAAAAAATTAAATCAGTGTTTGACAAGTTGTTACCAGATAAAAAACAAAATAAAAATGGATAACAAAAAGGATACAAAATTTTTCAAAACTAGCAAAAAAGTGTTTTTCAGAGTGTATAAAAATGAAAAAGAAATGTGAGAAGATGGCGTAATAAGGTTATGAATTGGGAAAATGATATATATGGTAAAAGGAAAATGGGAACACAAAAGGCATTGGAATCAGTTAAAGAAAAGGTTTACTGAAGAAGGCCCTCAAGAAAAGAAGAACCTATGCAAGTACTATATGATATTTTTGATGTACCAACACCCCAAGAATTGAATGTAGAAGTATGATTACCAGAAAAAGTAAATGTACAGAAAAAATAGAGGTTGACCCAAAATGAAAGAAATACAAAGTTCAGTACGTGGGAGGGTGGGGTGAATACTAAGAAATAAAATAAAATATTTACTAATAAGAAAAATCTCAAAATGGGGGATGTTTTGAGGTAAATAATATCCCTTAGTGACTCAAGTCAAGATGCTTTAAATAAAGAACTCCAAGTGAGTCAGGGTAGTCTGCAGGAGTCAGTCATGAGATTTCTAACTGATGTCATGGTGAGCAGCCTAAGCAAGAAATAATATTATAACCACTAGGAGTGGGTTATAACAAAAAGACAGAGGGAAGCTATGTCATATCGGTGAGAAAGTGACTGAAGTCGAGATGCTTGGTCAGGAGCAATTACATTACAGATATTTCTTTGGATTTTGTCAAGAATCTCAAGATGTATAGCAAGAGCTCCAGACCAGATATGGCAGCAGTATTTAATTCACAGAAGAATGATAGATTTGTAAATGTGCAAGATCGATTCTGATGAGAAAAATTTTCTGACAATGACTCAACTTTCTTGCAGTAGATGCAGGTATTGATTTGATGTAGTTACTCCACTTCAAGTCAGTGGAAAATATGAGGCCAAGAAGGTGAAGAGTGTTGCTCTCCAGGAGTCTAGCATCAGTCATGCTGATAGCAGACAGAAAAGTAAAAAATGTTTTCCTCAACAAAGCATTTTGCAGCAATCAGCAATCGTTTGATGCAAGGTCAGGTGAATAAAACAGAACAAACCAAGTAGTGAATTTGTGAGACAATTTCCCTACAGATAAGGAAAACATTCAAGGTAGCAGAACTTTGGTTCTACAGAAGGATATTAAAAATTCCATGGTTGGAGCAAGTAAGCAACAAGGAAGTGTTAAAGAAAATGGCAACAGAAAGAACACTTCTTTTTTTTTTTTTTAATGTTTTTACAAGGGTTATGTTAAGAGATAATTTATATGGATGATAATGGTTAACCCTAGACTTTAACAGGTTAAGATTGTAGTGATCAAGGAAATATCCTCTTGGGAATCAGTTCCACAGGGCACTATTCAGATTCAGAAAGAGATAGCTGAAATTCTTTGGACATATAATGAGGTAAAAAAGCTTGAAAATCTTAATCCTCACAGGGCATAATGATGACAAAAGAGAAAGGGGAAGGCAGCAAGCCACTTGTCTCATGACCTTGTATGAATGGATGCCGGAGTGGGGGAGTGGGGTCTTAGCAAAAGTAGAAAAAACCACAAAGAGCCACAGAAGATAGAAAGTTGTGGAGAGCCATGATTGCCTAATATCCTGAAGGTATGCACCATATAGAATAAGTTATTCTTACTGTATGCAGCCTTGCATTGTCATGGAGGGTAATAATATATTTCTTTTAATCTGCTGTGTATGCTGCTACTACCATGTAAAGTCTCAGGTACATTCAGTCAGTGAAGTACCATATGTGATACACACTTGGGTAATTATATCTCTTTAGATCCATGACTGACTAGATAGAAGATTTTTCTACTGTACGTTACTATTTCTTTCTGCGGTAGACTGGTTGCCATCCAAGGCTATAGAACCCAGTCTGTCCTGCTATTCAACCCATAGTTGGAAGGAGAAGAGATGGATTCATACCTTTTCCAAGTATATTTGCACATAAGTGAATGTAATGAACTCAACTGGAATTCAAACTCAGTTCTCTAATTTCTCATTCTGAGTCGATATCCATAACCCTACAGCACACGGCTGGATATTAGTGGACTCAAAATTTATTCTTAACTGCCCCCTCATGATTAATAGTTAAGGTGATACATTCATCATTACTACTGATTTCCAAAAATGAAAATTACTTATTAGTTGATACTAATCAATCAAATAAAAAAAATTTTATGTAAGAAAAATATTAGATATTTATCATACAGAGATGCAAATTCATCTTTTGAAAAATTTTGTTACAAAAATTACTGCAGCTTCAATTTTTTTTTTTTTTACTCCTTTCTTCCCTAACAAAGCAAGAATGCCACTGAGTGGAAAGGGGTTACCGATAGTGAAAGAAGCTGAGAAGAAAAGACAATAACAAAACAGTATTCAAGACAGAAGATAGCAATTGATATAATAATTGTGTATTTGGGCAGCAAAATCCACTTTTATACACATTTCATTAAAAACAGCTGACAAGGTACTGTGGTTAATTAATTTCTGTTTTGGCTTCAACTAAAATAAAAAATTTTATTTTAATATTTTAAAAATTTATTAGATATATTAATAAAATATTTTTAAAAGTTTTTAACAAAACGTGTATAAAAGAGGGTTTGCTGCCCAAATACAGAATTATTAAATCACAGCCAACAAGGAAAGTTACACTACAACATTCAGAAAAAAAAACTTAGTTTTAAAAAAGGTACTCAACTTAAAATATAGTTTTGCTATTCAGATGATATTTTTTATTTTAGCTGAAGACAGAAAAGAAATAAAAATTTTAACAAAACTTTATTTATATATATATATATATATATATATATATATATATATATATATATATATATATATATATATATTTCATTGAATAATATAAACATATTGTGTCTACTTAATTTTATGCTGATCCTTTCCAGTTGACTAATTAGTTTCTTGATGTTAAGATGAAATTTGTCAAGGAAGGCATTGCAGTGATTTTTTAACCCAAGACTTTTGATCTTTTCCAAGATCATCTTCAGGGATAAATTACAAAGATAAGCTTATTGTAAGTGTGATAATATCTGCATTCTCTTGTGATTGGGATTTTTAAAAACATACACAAACACACTCTGGTATAGTTATTTTTAAATTTTAAATTTATCTGTTGTAGTTATGGAATTTTTTGCAAAGCAAGCATTTCAATATAAGGGAGCTGACCAGAAATTGGTAGAAATGTAAAATGGCATTAAATGTTATATGCACTTGTAATGATCTTGGATAAGATAGAAAGTACTTGGCTTAAAATAAAAATTATGGTACCTTCCCTGATGAATTTCATCTTAACATCAAGAAACTTATTAGACAACTGGATCAGTATAAAAATAAGTAAACACAATAATCATCACCGTTGTCATCATCATCATCATCATCATCCCCTTGACTATTGTAACCATAGGGGGATCTGAATGCAGAAGTCGTATTGAATTTCCTCCACAACAGTTTATCAATGGCAGCCATCAGCAATTCTGGGATAGTCATACTTGCCCCTTTGTTTGATATTGTCCAACCAGTTTTTGCGTTTATGTCCTCTCCTATGTCCACTTTCAACAGTGCCTTGCATGATGGTCTTGCACAGGCTGTTGTGCCTTGTAATATGTCCAAACCATGACATTTTTCTCCATTTGCCAGTGTCAAGAAGAGGTTTCTGGTGGCCCACAAAACTTTCAGTCCTTTTCTGCACAAACTAATTGGTTTTATGTTCCCAAAAGAAGATGCCAAGGAGTCATCTCATGCATTTGTTCTCAAATGCTTGGATCCTTCTCTCTGTTTCATATTGCCACAGTGATGGTCAAATTGGCAAGAATATGGAGGAGCAAAATCAGCTTTCAAACAAAGTACAGACTGTACAAATCACTGGTAGTCTCCATTCTCCTATATGAATGTGAAACATGGACACTGTTAGTAGACATAATGTCTATATTCAATGAAACATGTTTGAATAAAGCTATGCTGCCTAAATATACATATATATTTTAATTTATTTGTTGAAACATTTTTTTTTTAAATGGATACTCATATTTGAGTAGATGCTTTGTCTTTATTTATTTATTTATTAAACAGTATATTTATTATTTATATCTATTGGCCTGAATATTCAAGAAATCTTGTTAGAAAAATGTATCCTCCAGCAGGATGATCTTTTAAATATTCAGGCTGGTAGATGTAAATAAATAAATACACTGTTTAATAAATAAATAAATAAAAACAGAGCATATACTCAAAACTTGCATTTAAAAAAAATAACTTTTAAAGAAATAAATTAAAAATTTGTCAGATTTAATCCATTTTCAAAGACATAATCAAATATAAATTCACAAATTCAAAAGAAAAATATTGAATCTTAGGTTTTTATATAAATAAAAATATTGAATCTTAGGTTTTTATATAAATAAAAATATTGAATCTTAGGTTTTTATATAAATAAAAATATTGAATCTTAGGTTTTTATATAAATAAAAAAAATATTGAATCTTAGGTTTTTATATAAATAAAAAATATTGAATCTTAGGTTTTATATAAATAAAAATATTGAATTTTAGGTTTTTATATAAATAAAATATTGAATCTTAGGTTTTTATATAAATAAAAATATTGAATCTTAGGTTTTTATATAAATAAAAATATTGAATCTTAGGTTTTATATAAATAAAAATATTGAATCTTAGGTTTTTATATAAATAAAAATATTGAATCTTAGGTTTTTATATAAATAAAAATATTGAATCTTAGGTTTTTATATAAATAAAAATATTGAATCTTAGGTTTTTATATAAATAAAAATATTGAATCTTAGGTTTTTATATAAATTCTTCCTTTGTTCATCAAATGAATTTCACATTCAGTTGAATGAGGCTTGAGGGACAAAAATAGTTTTTTTTATTAATTGATGTTCATTTTAAGCTTTCAAATATAACACCTTGCATTTGAAACTGGTGTGAATTGATATTTTTGAATCTGTTCAGCTGATACAATAAATCCTCCTCAGTTTAACCTGCTTCATTAAAAATAGCGCTTTTATTTTCTACTCCAACTCCTGACTTCCTCAGAGTCTTTCAGTGCCAAATGCATTAAAAAAAAATCTGTTTATATGTGAAGTAGAAAACTAATGTTAAAAGGATTAAACATGGTTGGTCATACAGAGGAAAAGTTGTCTATATTACACTGTAAAGATTTTCTTTGCTGCTGTGTAAAGAGTCAAAGAAACTAGGAGGGGTTGTGAAGTGTGGAGGGGGAGGCTAATCTGATATGCAATGTCATCATCAGGGTGTCTTTGAAAAAACAACACCCTGATGATGACATTATGCTAATATTGAAAGTACTCAGAATAAATAAATATGTATCAACATGGTAATTTCTTCTCTTCCTTTAATAAGGATACTAAGAAGCTTGTCCATGAATATGAGAGGATCCTATTGGAAATAAGTAGGCAAAACTTGTCTAAATTATTCAATGAGACATGTCTTAAGGAAAACATGCTGCCAAAATATACACAAAATATACACAATATATATATATATATATATATATATATATATATATATATGAAAAAGAATACAGTAATAATGTGCTGATTCTATTTTTGAATGAACAAATAATGTAATATGCAATATAAAAGCACTTTTCTTGTTCTTTTATACTTTGCTGCTTTATTGAAAGGAAGTAGAACAGGCTTTATTTTCTGCTACAATCATTAACTTTTTGCAAAACAGAAATTAGAATCATATGGTCTGGTGAGATCTGTGAGCAACAGACAAAATGAATTTACACTCAAGTCCATTAAAATATTTTGTTGCAGTAACTTGAGAAAATATACTTATATATAATCAGTATTAACACACAAGAAAACAGGGTTGATTTTAATATTTCAAAATGCAATAATGTTAATGCAATAACAAAATCACTCATATTTTTCTGTTATTTGAATAATGACTATCTTCATATATGTTCCTCAAAGAAGTTACTCTTTTCTTTCCTTTTTACACAGCTGTTCACACAATATAAGGCTCAAGAACCACTCAAGGTAGAGGGTTACTTAATGAGGTTGTTTTATGAACACAAGAGGGTGAGGTAAAAAGTGCAGATTATGTGGATATATAAGATAAATAACAGTTGATACTAGACTTGAAGAAGTTAATATAAGGCCCAAAAGCCACTGAAAGTAGAAGGTTATTGAATGTGGTTGTTTTGTGGACATAAGAAGCAGAAAGAAGTACAGATTATGAGGGTATTTTAATATGAATAACAGTTCATGCTAGACTTAGAGATTATGGTTTTAGTTATTGGGATTCTGTTCTACAAAATAGTGGTTCTTTGGTTGAAGCTGATAATTTGACCCTGTGCACATGGCATGGTGGATCTTAGCTGAAAAACTTAGCATGGTGGATCTTGCACTGGTAAAACAAAAGAATTTAGCTTGTCAAAACATTTGCCATGGAAATAGCTATAGAGTGGCAAGGACTTTTAATGCTTCATCCTTGGGAGAGGAGTTTTATGGTGGAAAACAATTCATCACCCACAAAGTTGTGTAAGAAACTTTGGAAGATGCTTTTACATTGCAAAATTGTCTGTTTAACAGGGATTCTTTAAATACACTCAAACATATGATAGAGAAACTTGGAATAAATCTTATTTTTTTTCAGTTATCAAATAAATTTCTGATAATTTTGACATGGAATGCAAACTTTAGTGAAAAACCATTAAAAGTCTAAAATTCACTATCCTAGGATATGTAATGAAACTGCCTAAAGATACACCATTAAGAAAAGTCCTGGAACAATGTTTCAAGTCACGTAGCAAGAAAAGGGAATCATCTATGAATTTTATCACTGAGGACAATTAAAGTTGATCTTGTAAAAATAGATATTTTGATTAGTATTACAAATCCATCATCTTTCCTTAAACTGCAGAATTAAACATCGGACAGGTGCAATTTGAATCAACACAAAAGATTGTGCATTAAATTATACTGTGTAAGAGTTAATTTAAAAAGTTCAGTGGTGTTTGTGCATCTAGTTCAAATTCAAGCCAAGCTGTTGCATTTAACTTTACATAAATACACTTGCAAAGGTATGAATCCATCTCTTCTACAAAGGCTAGTGATTAAATAGTAAAGCAGACAGGATGCTCTTGCTTTCGACAGCAACCAGTCTATGACAAGGACAAGTGTGAATTCAAAGCCAGTTTGGCAGAGGGCTTACTCAGCCCAAACTATAAAAACCACATTGCTACAGAAACCATAGCAACAACATCTAGCATTGGGAGACGGTGGTACTGTATTCCACAGGAGAGTCAACAGGATTAACTCTGAGTTCAAAACCTATTGGCCATGAGACTAGCAACTCTATCCTGTAAAATCCTACTGGCTATGGAAACCACTGCAGCAACATCTAATGTTGGGAAGCTGTGGTTGTGTATTCTACAAGGGAGTCTACAGGGTTAACATAACACTCCAAGCACTGGAAGCCTGTGTCCTAATCTTTCAACGGAGCTGCCTATATGTTAATAACAACAGGAACATTATTTGATCCTAATTTAATGGTTATCTATTACTTATTAATCTGATTTGTCAATTATTTATTACCAACATGACTTCTTTTTTCTCTTTCATCAATATTATTATCATTATTATTATTCTTTGCAGTGCTTACATATTTTTACCTCTTTGAACTTGACCAGATGACTTTGGCTTACTTTAAGAAACTGGCCAACAATCTTGACCCTCACGACATGTACAAGGTAGGTGTCATTTTTTTATATCCATGATTTAACACTTAAAACAATGCAAAGCACTTTCCTTTAATTAATACTAGGTTATATGAAGGTTATGTCTGATTTGGGCTTTGTGTTGATTGACATAATTCTTGATGGAAGACAAAAATGGCAATAAAATAACCCACTTTTATCTATGCACAAATATAGTCATAAACATGTTTTACAATTACAAAGAGGTTTATATAAAAATAATTCAGTAACAGATTGGTTAAGAGAAAAGAACTTTTTCAATAGCTTTTGACTTATTAATTTGTTTTTTATGGCTTATCAACCCTTTTGTGAATGTTACATTAACAAATTTTTTTAAGAATAACAATGATTTTTCCAGATACAAGTCCTACTATTTAACCCATAGTTGTGGAGAGGATATGAATTCATACTTTAACCAATGGTATTTACACATAAGTGAATGCAACGAACCAGACTGGAATATGAACTTAGCTCTCTGCTTTTCTCATTCTGAGCTGCTATCCATTACACCACATATGAAAGCTTTTTCTATTCTTTCTTTATACATCTGTAATTCAAAAATCTTAGAGTCAGAAAGAGTTAGTTGAAATTTCTATGAAGCATAATAAGAAAAGAATGCTTAGAAAATATGACACTCACAGGACATAGTGAAGGGTGAAGAGGAAAACAGCTGGTAATCTAAGTAATGAGCTTGTATAAATGGATAGCAGAATAAGGAGGTGAAATGATAGTAAAAAGATAAATTTTGCTTACAGCTACAAATGATAAAAAGTTGTGGAGTGCCATAATCGTGCATGTCACTTCAGGACATGGCACATAGAATGTGAGTGTAGGTTTAGCAAAGTATTTTTTTTTACAAATTGTTTTTTACCTTTTTTTTTGTAATTTAATATATTAAAACCTATGAATCAAGACCACACACCTACTTAAATGCTATTTCCCTACTGGATTTAAGTAATTATGGCTCTCTACAGCTTCATTTCTCTTTTATATCTCTAAAGTGTGCATTGCTATGATTGTTCTCATGAAAGATAGTTGAGTGTTTTCTCTATGCTTTCTTCATGATTTTCAACTTTAGAGTTGCTCTACTCCTGGACTGGTCACCAACCAAGGATAGAGAGCTCCCCCACACTAATAAATACTTTGCTTTATGACAAAATGTCCAAAATAGGACATTTTTGTTGGACTATAAAGATATCTCACTATCTCAACTTTTGTTGTTTTTTTTTTTCTCTATCTCTGTCTTTTCTCATTTTCAGTCTTTAGCTTATTTTCTTTAATGTGTGGAGGTTTTAAGTTTTAAGTGGTTTTGTTTGAACTTTCACAAATTTAACAAAAATGGATGAATGAAGTTTAAAATTTTGTCCTTAATAAGTCTTTGTGTGCCTGAAATACACAATACATATATATGAAAGATGTATGCATGTATATGTATAAGTAATTGTTTCTTTAGAAAAGGAAAAAAACAATTCGCTGTAAAGTGGAAAGTATAAGAGTTATGTTTTTGGTAGATTGCTCCAATGAGTTGATTTGTATAGATGCACAGTAGTGAATATCTTGGAATTTCTCTTTTTCTTTTATCATAGTGGCTTTATTGCCTTGAAATGGGTGAAATAATTAAATATATACATGAAAGCACACACACACACATATATATATTGTGCAGATATAGTTGTAGACACATGACTTGGCAATTTTAATTTTTAAGTGTGTTAGTTGAAAGGTATTAAAAATTAAATAATTTTATTATTTTAGATGTTAAATTAAACAAGATGATAGTTTGATATAAGTTTTAAATAATGTGAAAATTTTTATCTTTTTTCAAATTATAAGCTTATTAAATTCCACTTTAAGTTGATTTCTTCTTAGCTGGAACCTTATGTTTTTCTAATAATATTTCAAGTTTCATTTTAAGTTAGCTATCTCATAAAATATTATAATGAAGCTGATTTAATGATAACACAGAACATGACTCTTCATTATTTAACATATTATTCACTACAACTAGTTACTCTCAGCCAGTCTATAGTGCGAGCTCAGTGCTCTCATCTGATATGTGGACCTTACATTCTCATTTTGTGATGTGTGAGAGACTGCCTAACTTCTTCTCTCATGTGTTTTTTATATATCCGTGTCTATTTAATTTTGCTTGATCATTGATGCACTTTGTGACTGAGAGGTCTACAGCAATGTCTATTATGGCATCATGCTATATATGTTTTAACAATGAGTCTGGTATAATTTAAATTTATAATTTATTTTTTTTATCACGATTTAATTTATGTATATTTTCATAATTATTAATGCTGCACATGAAATAATCTGTATAAATCTATTAATTAGAATGAATACTTTTTTTAAAGTGTCCAAGTGCAAAATAAACCCGCAAAAAGCAGTGAGCTTTAAAAGCTTTGACCACATTTAACATCTTGGAGGTGACCGTCAAATCTACTGATGTAAATTGTCTTTTTTATACATATTAATTCAGTTTTATATATAATATATTACTAGATTGCTGACCTTACAATATATTGTATGAGACAATTAACTGATTTTTTTTTTTTTTTTTTTTTTGCTATTTGATTCCCTAGGTAATGTACTTATTTGTTGGACAGGCCATTCTTATATAATCTGAAGAACCTTTAAATTGTACAGATGATAATATCAATTTCTCATATATACATACACACACACACATACATACATACATACATACATACATGTGTGTGTGTGTGTGTGTTTACCAAAGTGGAGTAATTCCAATTCATCAAGCCTGGTAAATTTCAAAGATATATGTTTGCTTCTTTTGTAGACCATTCCTTATTTATCCAGTTATGCATAATTTCTTTTGATTAGTTTCCTGATTGGGCTCTTTTTTTTGAGGTTGGGTAGGGACCAAAATTCTATAAAAGATTATGAGGGACAAGCAAAGTCGAGTGATGACTGAAAGCAAAGGGAGCTAATTAGTATTTTCATAGGGTAGGCGGCGATTAGCAGAAGCACTGAAGGTCATCTTTCCACGAGATGTAAATTAATCAAATCAGGGAGGAAATGAAGTATATTTTGCCAGTTTGGGGCAAATCATTCTCCAATCTCCTGTTCGGAAGATGGAGCAGGTTTATTGGCCTCGTCTTCTTTCCTCTGCCAATTCGTATTTTATACCGTATCTTATTGGATCACATTTTGTTTTGTTATACCTTCGTCACTATCTCTCTTCTTTCTTCCTTATTTTTTCTACTTCCTTCTCTTTATTTTGTTTTTACTTTTTAGTCTGTTCTTTTTTCTTTTTTATTTTCTTTTTCAATTCTCTTTTTAAATTTTCTTTGTCATTTAATTCTTTGTCCCTTTCTTTATAATTTTGCTTTTATTGCCATTTCAATTTTTTCTAGTTTCTTTTTTTTTCCTATTTATTTCTTGTATTTCTTTTCCTTTTTTTTTAATTTTTTTTTTTAGTACTTTCTCATTCCTCCACTCGTACTCTCACTCACTCACTCACTCACTCTTTCACTTACTTATTTACTCTCTTTCTGTCTCTCTTATTCCTTTCAATTCCTGTAGGTATTTAGTATGCCTAACTTAGGCTGGTAAAATGTTACAAGTGTGAGGGTCAAACTCACTACACACTAGTAATGGCCAAGGAGATTGGCTAGATAACCCAATGAATTGCTTTCGTTTCTAATTCCTCTAATTTTCATTAATTTGTTCCTCTTCTATAATTCTTTCCTTCTTTTATATTTTTCTTCGTGTTAGTCAATTTCTTTCCTTTTTCTTTCATTCTTTATTGTTTTTTATTATTTCCTTCAGTTTTCTTTCTTTTTGTTCTATTGCTTTTGCCTTTTATTTTTGTTCTACTGTTTTTTGCTTTCTTTCTTTATGATTATTTACTTATTGTTTTTCATTCATTTATTGATCTTTGTTCATTCATTGCTATTTATTATTCTGTCTTTAGTGACTTATTTTTGTCTGTCTTTCTGTTCTACTTTTGTTTTCTTTCTTTTTTCTTCATTTTTCATCTTTATTTTTGTTCTTTCTTTTTTTCTGATTTCTCTATTTTCTTTTTTTCTTTTTTCACTTTTTTTTGTTGATCATATTCAAGCTTTCTTTCATCTGTTCTTTTTTCTCTTTTGTTTCCTTTTCTTTTTCTTTCTTACCTGATTTCATTTGTTTTCTTCTTCTTTTTCACCTCTCTTTTCTTTTCTTTTTTCTTTTTCACTTTTCTGTTCTTTACTTTTACATTTCTTTCTTTCTTTCTTTCTTTTCAGTTATTCTTTTTTTTTTTTTTTACTTCTTTGTCATTTTATGTAAAAGAAGGAACTGACCATAGTCAGGATCATCAAGTTAATGATCCTTTCCTTAGCTTCATATTATGTGCTTCACCAGGGTTACATACAGTTTTGAATTCAGAGGTTTCCTTCTCCTACACCAGTTGCCACACAAGGCTATAGAACCCAGTCTGTCCTACTATTTACCCATAGCTGGAGGACAAGAGTTGGATTCCTACTTTCCCAAGAATATTAGCACATAAGTGAATGTAATGAACTCAACTGGAATTCAAACTCAGCTCTCTGATTCCTCAATCCGAACTACAATCCATTACTCTACCTTGTCTCTCTACATTCAAATAATTCTTTATCTCTCTTTTCCTGTTTTCTTTCTTTTTTTCATGATGTTTCTTTTCTTTTTTTTTCACCTGTCTTCTCTCATTCCCTTCCAAATTCTCCTTATTCTTTTCTTCCTCACGTTCTGTCATTGTCCTTTGCTCAGTATCAATCTCACAGACAGACAAACAAATATCTAAAAGATTCTATACATAGATTTTATTTTTGTTTTTTTAACTAATGAAAAAATCACCATCTAAAGATAACTTGAATTTATTTTTAAATCTCTAAAGTAAATCAGACTTTCTAGTGGGAACCAATTTGTTTATTTTATAGACTACCACACACAACAAGATCTAATAATGATTGGCTACACATATCCGAATATGTTGGTCTGCTAGGGCAGATAACCAATCTCTGTTACAGATGCTTGCTCATGCACTGAGTTCACCTGTGGTTTATACTGCAACTATGCAGAACAAACGTAGGCGAGAGTGCATAATCTGGTAGGATCAACAATACCAGTATACTCAAAATCTCAATCATGCTGAACAGTGACTTTGTGCTAGGACAACCATCAATGAAGAATTACTCAATTTCACTCACAAGGCTTGGATGAACCTGTGGAATGGTTTTCAGGCACTTTCCAAAAGTTCTACATGCTAGGGTCACCTTATATAGAAATCACCTTCCTAACAAACTGGCCATGGTGAGATAAAAACCCAGATCTCAGACTTGGAAAGTGAACATTTTAACCACTCAGCCATGTGCCCACAGATATAATAAATAAATGATTAACACTTGGTTTGGAAATTTAAATTCAACTACATGCTGATTTCATGTCAGGTCACTCTGCAAGTGCTACTGGTTCTACAGAACCCAGCACAACCTGTCAAATCATTGGGGATTAAACTGGTTTCCTCACCAGGTTTTTCTGATAAGGACAGAAGCTAGACTAAAAACAAGACCTGTCAAATAATGAATGAACCTTCTTTAAGGGTCAACAGCTATCTAGTACAATAGGATAGACTGGGTTCCATAGCTATGGCTGTAGCCAATGCAATGATGATAGGGCAACACTGGGCAGGGGCTTCCTAGACTGAAGTTAATGGCCAGGGCAGAGAGTTCCCTCAATAGAATCAATGGCCACATGTCCATGAGCGAGGCAAGTTTTGAAGTTGGAAGATATTGGATGTGGTTTTGTCTAGAGGGATAGGCTGTCTGTTTGCCTAAGACACACTATGCACGAATGAATGGTTTTCCACCTTTCACCCCAGATATATGAAGGGAGCCAGTTAGATGTTCAGCAACCCTGCAATCACGCCTGATCATGGGGCTGATCATTATGATGATGATGATTTATACCAGGAAAAAGCTATTTACACTTCCTTTCAATAAAGCAATATATAAAAACAAAAAAGAAAAGTGCTTTTATATTCTATATTATATTTGTTCATTTAAAAATAGAATCAGTACATTATTACTGAATTCATTTTTCATATATATATGTGTGTGTGCGTATATTATGTATATATGTATACATGTATGTCTATATGTATTTCTAAAGAATTAATGGATTTATTTTTAATTCAGCATTTCTATATCTTCAAACATTACTTTTTGTGGATATTCATCTTTGGATAGATGCTCCATTTTTAAACAGTGTTTATTACATTTACTGGCCTGCACACTCAAGGAAAGCTAACAAAGAAAATGTTCTCTCAAACGTGCATAGGCCAGTAGACATAATAAACACAGTTTAAAAAATGGGGCATCTACTCAAAAAAACAGGTATTCAGTAAAAATAATAATGTTCACAATATATATATATATATATATATATATATATATATATATATATATATATATATAAAAGAATCAGGAAAGTTAGTATACAAATGTGAAGTAGCAGTAATTTTTGTAACAATATTTTTAAAAGAAGTATTTTCATCTCTGGATGAAAAATAACTAATATTTTTATGAAATATGCATTTTATTATTTTTATGTGCATTTTATTATTTGATTGATCTTGTTGAAGGCATGCTAAGCACAAATGAATGTATCTCTGGCTTTTAATTTTGTTCAGATGCGCATCTACACAGTGACTCTATGACCACACTTGGTTATGACACTAATGATGATAATGATGATGATACATACTAAAGCTTTCTGGGACAAACCAGTCTACTGATTGGTTTTAATTTTGGACTAATGCTGAATTCATCTAATCAGGAATTTATGTCAAATCTCCAAAATGATCGCAAATATCATCATTGTATATGCTACTTGACCTTTGCTGTCATTTTGTGACAGCAATGTTTAAGTTATATATATATATATATATATATATATATATATATATATATATATATATACACCTACCACATGGTTGGTTGGCATCTAAACTATCTCCCCATCCCCTATCTTTTCTACTGGTGAGGAGAGTGGCATGCCCTTTCACTGGTTTCAAGATTATTTCTCATTATAGGAAATCTCAACCTACTTCTTTCTTCTTCAATATCCACTGTTTCGTTCTCTGATTCCTCAGAAAACCATTGAGCACTCATTGTCTCCTCTGATCTATTATCTTATTCTTCTCTATCTTCATCTAACTCCTCAGTATCTTCAGTTTCTGAGTCTTTGGCACAATCTTAGTTGGTCAACATGTGCCAATAGACCTCTACCATTCTTGAAAACCAACACTGTATTCTGTCCTTTCTGCATTACAAATCTTACTTTTTCTGGCCTGTCTTCTCTGTTTCTTTTGTATCATATCTTCTCATTTGTTATGACATTGTTAATGGTGCTCTAATTTGTCTTCCCATTAATGTGGATGGACTTTTTCCAGTATGAGGTATTGTCCGATAACTTAATAATAATCTTGGTAGAAAATTTTTGATTCTTTCATGCTGTGGTGAGAATGCTTTTAAACCCATTTTTATGATTTGCACCATTCACTTTGCTATTCCATTTGATTGCAGATGATAAGGATGGGTTTTATATGGTATACATTCAATGTTTCTTAACCATGAACACAAGTTTTCATTGCAAAACTATGGAGTATTATCTGTTACCAATGTCCTTGGTACGCCATTCCTGACAAAGACTATTCGTAAAATTTGTTGTACAGTATCTGATTTTCTATCCTGAACCCTAAAAACTTTGGGCTATATCCACCAATATCAGACACAACCCTATACCATTCACATATGCATGGTCCATGTGAACCCTGGACCATGGTTCAGTTTCCTTTGGCCACGAATGTGTCTTGTTCTGTTGAAAAATTTTTTATCTCTGCATATTTAGGACATTTATTCATGTACGGCTCCATGTCACGAGTGTGACCAGGCCACCAGGCTTCCAATCTTACACGTTTTTGTGTAGCAGCTATTCCTCAATGTACATCATCATGCATGCTTTTGATTACCTGTCAACTTTCTGGTGGTACCACCAGATCTCCATTGCAAACTACGCCATCCTCTATTGTCAATTTATGTCTGATCTCTTTGTACAGTCTTTCCGCTTTATAACAATTACTCCATTTGTTGTTCCTTATTCTTTCTATGATCCCATTCAATACTGGATCTTGTAGAGTCTCCATCACAAGTCTTTTAATGAGCAATACATTGGTCACCACCCAATGTAAAATTCCATCTTCCACTTTCTCATTTTTCTCCTCAAACTGTAGTCATGATAGTGCATCTATGTGTGGGATCGTGTTTCCTTTCACATATTCTATTTCGTAGTCAAAGGCCATCAACTTCATTGCCCATCTTGACGATGTGACCTTCAGCAATTCTTTTCTGGGATGGAATATAAATTCTAGCGATTTATGATCCAATCTGAGCAAAAACTTTTTTTCTAACAAAAATTCTCTTGCTCTAGTTATGCTCCAAACTATAGCCAATGCTTTCTTTTCAATATTTGAATAGCTCTTTTCAGCTGGCATTAATTTCCTGGAAAGATACATCACCGGGTGTCCTTCCTGTGACAAAATTGCTGATACAGACTGTCCACTCACATCTGTTGTTAACGTAACTTCTTTTTTAGGGTCAAAAATCTTGACAACCGGTTTCTTGGATAATGCTAACTTCAATTTAACAAAGGCTTTTTGGTGAAAAAACCTCTTATTTTTTTTTCCATAAATCAGCAAAAGGCTCAATTCTTTCTGAATATTTTGATAAGAACTTGCTATAAAAATTACCTCATCCAAGAAATGATTCCAACTCTTTCTTATTACCTGGAGGCGAAACATTCAATATTTTTTCTGTATCAACTTTGAATCCGGTGAAGTACCCTTGTCTGAAATTTGATATCACAAAAACATTAATTTTTTGCACTTGAATATACATTTATCCTCGTTTAAAGTCATTCCTGCTTTTCTGAGTATACTCATTACCATTTTAGTTTTCTGTTTTAATTCTTCTTCAGTACAGGCACCCAGCCCAATATCATCCTGGTAGTATATTATATTTTTTACTTTTCCTTCTAGTAGATTTTCCATGGCTTTCTGAAAAATCGAACTGGCTGTTTTAACTCCAAATGGTAAGCGAGCCCACCTCAATAAGCCTATGGGCGAGTTTATTGTTGTAATTTCTTTGAATTTATCTATTTGGATTTGGTTGTATGTATTCTTTAAATCAATTTTAGCAAAATATTTCATTCCTGCAGAGGAATGCAATATGTTTTCTACATGACAATAGGATATGAATCTGAACAAATTTTGTGATTCACACCCATCTTGTAATCACCACAGACCCTAAAATCACCATTAGGTTTCCTTACAACGACAATAAGGGATGCACATTTACTACCTCCTGGTTCAACATATTGGAGTATTTCTTCTTGTACCATTTTGTTCAGCTTCTCAATCACCATTGGTTTTATATGTATGGGAAGCCAATGACATTGAAAATATGATGGTGTAACATTTTTTTTTTTTTAATGCTTGCTTTATAATTTTTAATGTTCCTGTTTCAAAACTTCTAACATTGACAGCATTCAGTAATTGTGTACTATCAACATTCACTAAGTCAGTACCTATTAGGCCATGACTTTTTATATAATCCACTACTATGATGGTGATTGTTTCAAATCTCTTTGCTGTTTCAAATGTCCCTTGAAAGGAACCTAACGTTTTGATACAGGTTCCATCAAATTGTTTTAGTCTTACTGGGCTTCTTCTTAACTTCAGTCTCATTAATTTTTCCCCAAAATTTCTAGGAATGAGAGTTACCTCCCTTCCTGTGTTGACTTGCATCTTTAAATTTATACCATTCAACTTTTATACTCTTGAACATATTCATTTTATTTTTCATTTCTATCACAAAAACATCCATTTGAATTTTTTTCCCGTCCTGCATTATTTCCACATTTTTAACATTGTTGCTTTGCCATTTACACATGGCTTTAAAATGATTCTTTTTTTTTCTACAATTATCACATATCTTTCCCCATGTGGGACATTTTTCACTTTTTGGCTCATATTCATAACTGCAATACTTGCATTTTGATTTTGTCTTTTCTTAATGAAACATATTGCCATCATTTCTTCTTGTTGGATATTTTTTATATTATATTTATCAATCAACTCATCCTGCTGTATAAATTCAATACACACTTCCAAATTCATATTGGATTGCAACCTCTCAAAAGCTTTAAGTCTTTGCATAGTATTGTATAATCCTTCCACCAGTCGAAGCTGAATCAATTCCTCCTCTGTAGTCATTCCTTTTTGTCCAAGTTCATTAAAGTCACAATACGTACTAGTATCTTTTAGTCTACAAAGATATTTCCTAATAGGTTCTCCAGACTCTTGTCTTAACACTAGAAATTTGGTTCTTTTCAGCAATGACCAATCTTTTTTTGGTTGGATAGTCTTTAAAATTATGTCCTTAATGTCTTTAAAGTTTCAATCTCCTCCAGGTAAGTCATTAAGGATACTTGTTTAATGGCTTTACCTCCTGCAGTGGCCATAAATAAATCCGTGATTTGTTTCTACTTCTGGTCATCCACTAATTTCTTCATTCTGGCCATTGCCTCAAAACACTTTAACCCAGATAAAGTGTTGAATATTGTGCTTGGAGTTGTGGATAAACTGTCCAAAGTTCTTATTTTGTTATTTTTGTTCAAATACTTTCGACTTTCACAGTCATCAAGAACTGATGTGGTGTCTGTGTAGTAGTTAGAATTCCTTTGTCTGCATCCTGGTATTCTTTGTGAAGCTGGATGTTTGAAATGGTCTAGCATGACATCATGTCTAGCGGCCATTGGGAACAAGGCTACACAAAAAGCAATTCATTTATTTATTAATTTAGATTTTTACTTTTATTTGACTTTTTTTTTATTATTATAATACTGATAAAATATGTTTGTACATTATATCAAGACACCTTCTCCTGTGCCGAATGATATTTTATTTAATGTCCGCTGTTTATTTTGTATGATAACACAAGTCGACATTTTTTTTACCCAAATGTTGCTGAGCAATTGGAACATGTTTCTGGGCTATTTTTTCATACTGAATCTGCAAATCAAGTCCATTTTCTCCCATTTACCTCATTTTTTCTCAGTACAGATAATTTCTATTTTGCTTAAAATAGGCCAAATTCACAGGGATATTCCATGCCTTAAATATGTGAGAGACATTGTTGAAACATTTTGTTTCATGTTAAATTGATTTAGCATTCAAGATAAAGTATCCAAATAACACAGATCAAATTTCTGTCCACATTGACCTGAACATGACTTAACACATTGTGTGCAAGTAAGATCGTTGTAATTTGGCAAACTTTGTAGTTACAGATGGGTTATACTGTGTGAAGTTTCATGTGACTGACAAGACATATTTAGGATATAGAGATGCAAGTGCATTCCAAACATGCAAATTGTGGTGTATTTTCATCAATGCCTTGTCCCTTTTGGGTTATCCGCTTGTTGTTTGTCCTTGAAATTGTGGATTATTGAAAAATCTTCACCTTAATCTGTGTGCTAGATCTCCACTTGTTTCTGTTGAGAGTGTTGACTTCCCAATTTGGATCATCCATTATGCACACCTTCTAACAGTCATGAAAGGTTTTCTTTGGTTTATGCTAAGAAAGTTCACCATACAGGATTTGTTTTGGTATCCTGTTGTCTGGCATTCAAATGACATGACCCAACCACTGAAGTCTGTGATGATATATATATATATATATATATATAATGCTATAAGAGATATAGTTAACACCAAACAAGATACCAACAACAACTGGAGAGACGCAAAATAGATTCTGAACACAATTTCAACTTAATAAATGCCAGTCTGATCAGGAGAGAAAAGGATTCACTAAGAAAAAAATGCATTGAGAGTGCACTGATCTAAAAATTCTTGACAATAAACCTAATACCAGGACCTTACATAATATCACCAATCATCATAAAAACAATAATAGCACAATGTGGCATACAAGTTGATAGAGAAAAAAAAAGGATCTATTTGGAGTAGACTGACTTAAAATTCAACACATGCTGATGGCTTTGATTAACAAAAAAAAATAAAAGAACACTTTCTGGTCTTTAGTTGTCAGATCTGAAAAGTTATTAAATTTATTTCCTGTCTTCACCTAAAAGATCCCAATGCATTTTCCTTACACACAGTTTTGGCTTTCATTGCTGTTTCTCTCTACCTCTCTTGCCTTCAGCATGTCCTGTGAGTTTCAAATTTTCCAACCTGTCTTTCCTCATTATATGTCCCTGAAATTTCAACTGTCTCTAAGTATAAATGTCCTTTTTGTTTCCATTACACTTAAACATAACAGCCACTCCTTCTGCTTACAAAGGGGGGAAAGAAAGGGCTTAATTAAATTGGTTAAGTACAATTAGTCTTTGATTGTTTATATATTTATTATATGGCATCCTGTCTCAAGAAAATTTACAAATGATTATAATTTTAAAAAATCAAAAAATTCCTATCAAAATGATATTTTCACAAATTTTGGAAATGATTTATTTTTTATTCAAAAATTAATAATGGATGATTCACAAAAAAATATTGGATTCAACATAGACATAAAAACAAGCCTAAAAGAAGTAGATTTCCTAAATGGCACATTCAACCTAAGAAAAGATACATATCAGCACCCACCAACAATATTCAAGCAGATCCTACAATCAATTAGTAGGTTATCTGACAATTCTTCCAATGAAACCATCTTCAATGAAGCCAAAAAAGATTATGAAACATCCCTAAAAGATAGTGGGTTTTTGGTAACACTCGTATACATACAGCACAAAAAAAAGCCAACAGGAAAAGAAACATATATATGTATAGGATAATGATATATATATTTTTATATATCCTGGACAATATTGCCGGGGACAGATATATGACAAAAGGGAAAAAAGTTTTCATGAAGACATGTTTTGCATATATATTATAATTATATATATATATATATATATATATATAGGTAGGTAGGTAATGAAAAGTATGGATAATCCCAAGGAGTATGTAATCCAGAGAGCTCAATGTAAAACCAGAGCGAATATTAATTTAATTAAAATTAAAAAAACAGACAATTCTTAAAGGGTCCATTGATTATATTTTTATTTCCTAGGAAAAAAAAACACTTTCTGGGGAAATAAAATATAATCAATGGACACTTACAGTTTTCTGTTTTTCAATTTTAATTAAATTTTTATATATATATATATATATATATATATATATATATATATATATTACAATGAATCATTCATACAAAAATTAAATTCCTAAAGTTAATGATATAAAGTGACAAAATCTCTTCGCTAACAAAATTTTAAAGATGAATTAGCCTACTAATTACTAGATGAATTTTTAAATGTGTTATTGATAATGAATACAAACTTTTGGAGCATGCAATCACAACACTAAGATTGAATTTTTTTTTTTTTGAAAATTTTGTGAGTTCGTTTTTTACTAATATGACTATTTGAGAATTTTTTGTTGTCGGAGTTTATCAGTCAATGTGGCATGAACTAAATAGTTCAATAAGTAAGAGTAATATCTCAGTTGTTATCCTGGATCAGTTCTTTTGTTTGCGAAGGGATTTTGCCATTTTATATCATTAACTTTACTAATTTACTTTTTGTATGAATGATTCATTGTAATATAAATTGAACTGCACCACATATTTGGTATATATATATATATATATATATATATATATATATATATATATATATATATATATATATGTATGTATGTGTGTGTTATGTATGTATGTATATTATTATTATTATCATTATTATATCTAGCCTAAGGTCAAAATCTCTTTGCCTAGATGTAGAAATAAACTGTTTAAGTAATAAATGGCTTTCTAATAAAATAAATAAGTGTGCCAAGAATACTTAAAATAGAAAAATTTTTTATTGTTGTAAGCAAAGTGTTTCCTACTTCTAATTTATTATTTATGTATTTCTTTCTTTTTTTTTCTTCTATCCCTAAAGTTTTTAGCCTTTGCAATGCAATCTGATTCAATAACCTCCTGGATGAAGGATGGCTGGTGCCAGGTGTATGATGGGGAGTTTGTCAACCATCGAATTGTGGAACCCTTACTTAGGTAAGTACAAAAAGGTGTGCAGATAGTCACAGCTACATAAAAGGTTAGGAAACAGAGAGGAGAAAGTAAGCAACTATGTTCTGAGGTGGGTTGGACCAATAGATCAAATAAATTAGTTGTTGACACTGATTTATCCAAATGAATGACAACTTTATATGGAAGGTCATTTTTCTATGTCTTTTTGTCCCCCAGAGACATTGTAAAGGAAATGCAAACATAAATTATATGAAGGACAAAATGACTTTTGTTAAGCAGGTGTCAGAAATTGCAAATGATATAAATGTCTAGTTGTTATTTATTAGCAATCCACTGTACCACTAGTCGTATATACAAGCACAAATATCAGCATGCATACAGAATCTATTTTATATATATATATATATATATATATATATATATATCAAATTTTTATAATGTGATAATATCCATCATATATAACCATATATATATATATATATATATATATATATATAGCCATATGAATATACTCTTAAGGTGTGCTATATTTATGGGATAAAGTGCTCAATATCAGAGATAGAGCATGTGTAAATATAAAAGCGAACATTGTGTCTAACATGAAACAGCCTGTTGCCTCTAAGTGTTGACTTCAATGTTCACTTTTATATATAGCCATATAAATGTATATGTAGATATAACATGATATTTGTGTGTACACTTGAATTATTTTTATAATTACTTAGATGTGTATATTTGTATTTAAATTATCCTCCTTTTGAAGTTGGAGGTATATAAGTTGTGTGGATGTGTTTTTTTTTTACATACATTTATATGTGTATATATTATTTTTTTTTTTCTTTTTACATTTATTTTTAATTATTTAACATTTTTATTAAACTAACCCTGTAAATAATATTGACTGCTCCACTATTACTATCGTCCAGTATATATATCAAAATTTAAATTATGTAATGGTCAGTTTTCAATTTGTACCTGAAGATTATGTTATATTCAGAGTTGTGCTAGGTGTGAGGAAATAAAGGACAGCCCAAGTTGTTACTTGAGTTTCATGCACACAATCTTCAGACAAATAGAACAAAATTGAAAGAAGTGGAAGTTCTAGCATTATATACCCACATATAGGGGGTTTTCATTTTTTATTATTTTTTTCCCAGTGAGAGAGTGCATTATCCATGGGGTTTTAAAAAATGTATTCCCCCTCAATGCATTAGCATAAGTGAGTATATAATGCTAAACCTCCCTACTTCTTTCAGTTGCATTCTAGTTGGCTGAAGATGGTGAGAGCCTGAAACTCAAGCAATGACTTGAGCTATCCTTTATTAAGTGTTGATCTTGTGAAGTGTTTTTTGCTCTGTCTAAATAATCTGGGTGTTGAACACTTTACTCTGCTGAGCAGATAGGTGTTTAACTTTTGTTTTTTCTTTCTTTTTTCTTTTCTTGTTCAGGATTTTTTCTTGTTTAACATGTTAGGTCTTCTAGAAAGTTATACTAACATCATTTCTATTCTAATAAGTTCTTTTCTCACCCTTCTCACCTATGGAACTCTTTTCTGATTTCTTGTTTCCCTACAATCTTCAAAACTTTAAATTCAACATGAATCGCCATCTTCTGTCTTCCTCAATCCTGTTCCTTTATTGTACTTTTCCTAACTTCTCCTCATTAAAATCTTCTCATTCTCTTTCACTCCCTATCCAATTAGAAGGTGGCTTCTTTTGTGATTGGTGGCAGTGGAGGGTCTTGTTTGCCTCTCTGCAAAGGACCCACCAACAGGACCTGATTACAAATATAGAGGTCATTGGGAAATAAAGATAAAACCTATTAAGATAAGGTGAACAGGATAAATAGTGAACTCTCTATAAATACTGAGAAAGGACATTTTTCTTTTTTTATCTGGTTTAAACAATTTTCGAAGTGTTTCAAGTTTGTCAGTTGAAAAGTACAAATGAAATCTTTTTCTTTTTTTCATATTAGCAGGTTTATAATACTTTTAAGACCTAGGAAAACTAAACCCTTTTTTAAAAAACCAAAAACAGAATATAATGAATAAACTTTCATTTGCTGTTCTACCTATTATTATATTTTATTTAATCATTTCACCCCATGCAAGCCAGGGGTTACCGAGTGCAGAAGAACAAGAAAAAAAGAGACATTAGGCAGCGAGAAGAATAGAAGAATAATCAAGACAGAAGATAACAATTGACATTGCATTTGAATTTTTGAAGATCAAATTTGGCTGGAAAGCAAGAAACTGGAAGTGAGTCCAACAAATGAGTTTGAGGAAAGAAACTGTTAGCATAGAACTTATGGTTACATCTAGCCAATTCAACTTTAAAATGATCAGACCTTGCCACCAATGTAGTACTGCACTTTCAATCATTTAATAGCAAAGAGTTCATCCAAACAGTCACCATATAAGTATTTATAGAAAAGTCACAGGGCAGCTACATTATAGGGGTGAGAAAGTGACTGAAGCCAAGATGTCAAGTCAGAACTAATAATATTGCTGATTCTTCTTTATATTTTATCAAGAATCTCTAAATATACAGTGAGGCCACTGGACAACAGATGTGACAACAGTATTCAAGGATGGACAAATGGTAGATCTATAAATATTTAAGACAGATTCTGGAGATAAAAATTGTCTAGTATAACACAATGATCCCACTTTCTTAGCAGCTGACCTAGCAATGGATTCAATATAGTCTTTCCACTTCATATCAGCTGAGAATGTTAGACCAAGGCAGCACAATGAATCAGTCTCCTGAAGGTTAGCATCAACCATGCTGATAGGAGGCAGAAAGAGGGTCTTTCAAATGCCTTATTATTTGAAATCACATGCTCAATTTGTTATACTCAGAACATTTTGAACTGAACCTTTTATTCGTCCATGAAAGTGAGGATAGATTATTCTCATTCGACTTATCTCCTAAGTATGAAAAGTGAAATGAGAATTTCAGATCAGTTAATACTCATGAGTCTCATTCACATTTGTGACATTTGTCCTTTGAACCAGAGTATAAGACTTTTCAGCACTACTAAACCCAGGGATTGAACTCATATCTATCAGGGCATCAGCTGTTTTAACCAATGTTTTTTTTAATTACAAGCCATAAAACCTTAAACCTAATGCCTTGCTCAGGTGGTAGAATTGTATGAGACTTAAGGCTCAAAAAATGACACCAGTGGACTGTCCAATATATATATATATATATATATATATATATATATATATATATATATATATATATATATATATAAAACCTCTTACCAGTTTGTGACTGGAAGGGATAATTTCAAGGAGGATTTTGATCTGAAGAGGTAACCACCTCAGTGTTCATGAAATAAATTATAATCGAAATGGATAATTAAAGTCTCCGTCTTCTTATTATCATTATATATATATATATATATATATATATATATATATATATATATATATAATTAATAGATTTATTTTAAATCCAACATTACTTCAAAAATTATTATAGTAGATACTCGTATCTGAGGTGTCTATTTCTAATGCTATAATTTTGAAGTTTCATGTAATATGAGGTAATGATATATAAATTTTTATATATCAAGAATAATAACTTAATAAGACTAAGTTTGTTATGTTGATGTGTCTACAAATGAAATCAGTTAGATTATATTGTATAAAAAAAATTCATAATTCCTATTAATATCTGATATTGTATAAAAATATTCATAATTCCTATTAATATCTGGTATTGTATAAAGAAATTCGTAATCATTGACTCTATCGTGAAATAAAAAGGCAATTTCTTAAGAGTTTAATAGCCCACTATTTCCATTTCTTTTTTGACCTCCTTTCTGTGTTCATTGTGTGTTTGTTCACATTTCAGATAATCATTTAACAAAGTAATGAGGTCAACTTTTTCATTTAAGAAACAAGAATAGAAACAGGAATTTTTTGTTAGAACTATTTTGACAAACAATAAATATGTTGTATGTTTTAAGGGATTGTGTTCAGAATCAGAATTAATGTTCACTCTTCATGTCTTTTATGCATGTTATTTTAACTCTTACATAATGTTCAACATTAATATTGGTAAAACTCATACTTAACATTAGGAAGAGGCAGTTGAGTTTTCTGGAGCACGTAATGAGGAAGGAGGGCTTGGAAAATATGATGCTCATGGGTCAGATTGTGGGAAAGAGAGACAGAGGAAAGCAGCACATACTATACTTGATGAGTTTGCGCAGATTGATGGCAGAACAAGTTTTGGGAGAAATACGAAAAAGATGAAACTTATTAAGAGCTACAAGGGACAGGAAGATGTGGAGGGCCATGATGGCCTATGTACTTTTTATTTTCAAGGAAACTTCTCAGAAAAAAAAATTAAATTCTAAGAAAACAACCATTCAGAAATGTGAAACTGATTTGCTGCAGACTCTGAAAATTCATACAAATTATAATTCTAAAAATTCCTTTCAAATCGTAAGAAATCAAGATTAAATCTTAGTTGTGAAGCGTGCTATCTTGTTATTTTCAAAATAATTTAAAAGAACTGCTATAAGAAAATTTGGAGAGCTTGACATATATGAAACTTTGACATTATTCATTCCTTTTTGCAATCAGTTCATGGCTATATATAATCACACAAATCAATCCATGACAACAAAAAAGTAAAAAATGAAGGACATTAGAAACAAAAGCTTCTATCAAGTTTCTATTTATTTGTGGTAAAAATTTTGGCAAACTTGGTCCTTTGGAGTGTGACTACTATTATTTTAATTACCATCACTCCTCAGCAAGGTTTATTTTAAAAGCAATAATGAAAGTTAATTTATACATTTTCTTTGTTCTTGAGAATTGACAACAAAAATAATAAACACTATTTATTTATTAGATTGTTTATTGTATACTATTTATTATATTGTTTATTGCAATGGTTGGCAAAACATTGTCTAATTGCCAATTGATCTGAACTTTATAAAATGGTAAATAATAAGGATTTAGTTAAATTCACAGATGAATGACAATTGGAAAAAAAAAATCTTACATGTAAGATTTTTTTTCCAATTGTCATTTGATACGAATCTGTCTTCTCCACAGAATTCATCTGGGAATTTAACTATATTGTCGACATGGAAAAAAAAAAAAAATAGTAATAATAATCCCTTATTATAAAGGTAATTTACATTAACCAGAAAAAAAGGCTTAGACACAAGCATCTATCTTTTTAAATTTGGATTTTTAATGTAACTATAACAACAAAAACATTTCGATTTCATTTTTGCCTTGAAAAAGTCAGAAGACAAAACACGTCAGCAAAATGTAAGATTTTTTTCCAATTGTCATTTGATACCAATAAGGATTTACTTATAGTTGGTTCACATATTTTGATAATTTAATAAATGTTTATAAATTTATGAATAAAAAATTATTTTCATATATATTTCTTTATAAATATTGCATTGCATTAGTTTTAACTGTATTAGTTTTTAGAAGGTTGTAAATATAAAATTATTCTTGTAAATAATCTATTAAATAAATAGTATTTAATAGAGGTGAAAATTATATTAACTTTCATTAAATAATTTCTTGCATGCTGACATACCATTTCTTCTGTTGAGCTTTCCTCTTTAGTACTTCAACTTTACAACTTTAGCCGTAGTACTTGATTTTACTGCTGAAATTGGTAAGAGTAAACATAAGTTCTATGCTAATAGTTTCTTCTCTCACATGTCTCGCTTGTGGAACTCTCTTCCAGCTTATTGCTTTTCTGTAAACCATAAATGTGATGTCAATTGTCATCTTCAAAAATAAATTTACATTATTGAGGTTTATGTCATTTGCATAATAACTTTAGACAGGCTGTATAGCAGGAGCACTAGACAATGTGTATAAAAGTTAAGAGATGATCCTGACCTTTGAATAAAGTCTTAATGCATTTCAGAAATGTTTTATTCAATCCAGTATCATTATGAACTTTACAGAAACAAAATAAGTGAGAACATAATTATCCTTATGCTTCAGCTAACAGTCACTGGCATAAACATAGCCTTTTGGGTCAATAACTTTAAATAATACTAATTGTAATATTAGCCGTTTCCTTATAAGAAAATGTTCAGCTTTAATTGACAAAGCAGCGAGTGCTGATTTTGGTTAATATTTATAAAATCTTTCTCTTAAAACAATTTTTTAGAAAAATAGATTGCTCAAGTGCAGTAGATGCTATCACTTCTTCCAGTATTAATGGGGGTTTCCTTCCTAGCTTTTTATTTGAAGTAGTATGGAATATCAACATTTTGATTATGTTATTATTTTCTATTTGAGTTCTTAGCTGTTTCTGCTATTGAATGTCCTCAAGTGATGTGGTTTCTGTTATTTGGTACAGTTCTTTGTTATTCTGTAGCATCAGGTTACAAGGCTTGAAGAAGTGTGATCTTTGCCAAAATGCAATAATTTCATTTGCTCAAAGCCATTTTTAACCATTGATGTTAGAAAGCAGTTGTATAGAGCTGATAGTTTAGGTATTTCTGAACAGATTTGGTAACATGCACAACATCCATATGAAAGTTTCAATCTGACAAGTCTATTTAAAAACATGACTCAAGTTTTCAGGTTAATCTACCTCTAGCACAGACTACTCATGTTCAATTTTTTTATCTGCTATATTAAATTTGTTATAACTGATCCATATGCTGAGGTATTTAAAGTGTTTAGTATTTACTAATTGCCTATCCTGAAGTTTTATGATGGATTCAAGATACGTGCTATCACTGCTTTCATTCCAATTCCAGATCATAGTTTCTGGTTTGAAAAGGTTTATCTTGAGTGCTATTTCTTGGAACACTTGGTAGTGCATGTTGATTTTCTGTTCAAGATCATTCAAGAGATGGGCACTGATCATTTCAAGACTGTTCAACATCATTCTTATTCCAACTGTTCAGGATCATTCTTATCAAAACTATGAATGCCTATTTCATCATCATAGCCCTGCTCATCTTCGATACATTGGTCTCAGGAGGGAAAGCAGGATTGTTGTCTTCTATTCATAGATTCGTTTGGGATGGGGTATGAAATGCTTAAATGATCAGTGCCCATCTTTTCACATTTGTGTTTGTAAATGCACAAGGCAGTCTAGGAAAAGATTAAATAGATTAGAGATCTCATTTCCTCCTTGACAATGTTTCCATATCCTCACCAGATGTGTAAAATTTTGTGGACTGATAAAGTTCCTCTATTAGATCAATGTATTCAATAGATTTGGAGCTTGGAATGCGTTTTCTAATGTACAAGAAGAGGATGTTTCTATTTATATGGTCATATGCTAATATGATATGATAACATGTTAGGTATACAATTTCGTATTATAGAGGTACATATATACATCGTATATATGTATCTCTATATACATGTACCTTGTATATACATCCCTTACCAGAACAAAACCAAAACTGGGTTGTGAGGAGTTGACTTCCATAAAACGATGAGCGCATAGTTAATATAATGTTCATTAATACTTTCACCATAATGGATCAAATTAAGATATCTTTGTATGTGGGAGGGTCTTGATGATTAGATTTTTCTTTCCATAGCACATTAATGCATGATAAAACCCGCTATTTTTGTGGGAAAAGGAGACATGTTCAGACAAGCATGTCACATTCACCTCTACCAACATACATTGGCCCAGCATGCTATGGGTAATGGCCCATTCTACCCCATGATCTGAGGGAAGGTCTACTTCCAACAAAGGACCTTCACAGGCTGAGAAGAAACTTAACACAGAGCTAAGGTTATACAGCACATAATGGGGAAAAAATTAACTGTCAGTGGATTTGGGCACAAGATTGGCAACTATTATAGTTTCTCACCTCTCAACTCAAAACTCAATAGCAATTTCAGTTCTTGCATAATAAAGTGTTCTCATGACCCAGTACCTCTTAAGTTTCAGGGTTGATACAAGTACTTATATCTTAACAGGAAGTAGACACAGTCCTAGCCATAACGAGACATATGGTAAGCCTACTCCTGAAGTTATTACATATCTAAAACAGAATTACTAGCCTTTACTATTTTATTTAAGCAATATGACTATATATATATATATATATATATATATTAAAAAGAAGAGAGATACCGTAAACGTTTTTGGTTGTAATGTGGATTTATTTTAAAAAATATTATGCTTTATTTTCCATAATTTTACTACATGGGTTTCTGGTCTCACGACTGTCATCAGGTAAATCCACATATTATTAAAAATAGTTAATTTTTTTCTCCTTTATGTTTTTTGATGTTCAATATTCTCAATATGAGACAATCTCGTTTTTTGTGTTAGTAATCCGAATGTCTTTCTTGAACTGGCAGTGAAGAGTTCTGTGCAAAGGGTCATAAAACAATTAAGATTGGTCTGAGAAATGATAAATTAGTTATCAGTATCTTTTAATGTTTTAATAACCCCTGTGTGTTCTTAGATCTATTTCCATTTTCATGTGTTTCTGTCAGCATGCGTGTATATATGTGTATATTCCCTCTCCATACATACACACTGTCTCATTACGAGGAATTAGTAAACACATTTGTACACATACACACATACACACACTGATAATAGGATATAAATCCATGGCATTTTGATGCCAACAATGGTCAAAATTTTGCGCCTGTAAATTTTTGATTACATATAAACTCTACAGAATAACCATCCATCATATTATATTATTTTTTCTCTATGAAAACAAAGATTTGTCATTTTTTCATTATACACCCAGGCCTACCCATTTGCTCAAGGTGATTATGATACTACACAACCGGGAGTATGCAAAAGTATAATCATGTCAAGGTTGTCTCCCTTGATTCTAAAGCTATTTTAGTCACTAGTTCTTAAATTTTAGCACTTGAATTTTTCATTTTTTGGCTCATTATATCACTGATTTCATACTTGCATTTGCAGTAATATTTTAAATGTTAACATACATTTTTACATCAACATAAACCAGTATCTTTTAACTTATTTTATATGTTTTTTAATCACCTAATGTGTTGGGAATGAGATTGAATGGGATGCCAAAGTCATGAATTAACTATTTATATATTATGTTTCTTTTGTTTTTCAAATGATTCAGAATTATCTTTTGTTCAAAGATTGTGCTGTTTTTATTCCTTAAAATCAGAAAAGTAGACCTGTAAACAAAACTTAAATTAAAAGTTAAATCAAAAGTTAAATTAAAAGTTAAATTAAATTTTCTTAAAATTGAACCCATTAGCAAAAGTTAAATTAAAAGTTAAATTTTCTTAAAATCAAACCTGTTAACAGAAGTTAAATGTAACAAATCAAAAACAAAAAAAGAAAATTTTTAGACAATCTTTTTATTTATTTTATTTTCTTCCTTCAAGATTCTAACCATCCAAATAATGTAAATGCTGTCAACCACAACAACCACAAAAAATCATTATCTTTTGGTTTATTTTATTTTTTGTATATAATCCACAGAAGTTAGTGTAATTGGCACAATGATATTTCAAATCTACCTTTAAAATGTTATATATTTTCTTCCTGTGCATTAAAATTTGCATTATTACATTTAAATTTAATGTCTGGGAACTTACATTTTCAATCAAGAAAGTCAACATAAATAAAGATATTTTACAAATTAATACAAATTCAAGAAGAAAAATGTTAAAAATTTTTAACCTTTGAATCTTATATTCCATATAAACTCTTGTCATGTCCATAAAGAAATATATCACTAAAAAATTAATTACAATGTCACCATAAAAAATAGATAAAAATTAATTATAGTGTCAAAAGTAATTATAATAAAATAATTATAACAATTATAATTATCATTAATTCACTCATTCAAAACCAATGAGAATAGACACCACTTTTTTCTCCACACACACAAGCATGTGACATTCTCACTATCAGACAAGCAGTTCACACAGAAAGGTCATTAAAACATGTGTCAATGAAAATTTCATCTCCTTTTCCTTTTTCAGTTCATAATAGTAACATTTATCTTTTAGTATTCAACAAAAATTTGAGGTAAGGAAACCCCAGACAATTCTTGTATTTTTCCAACTAAATTATCTGATCACCCATTACACACATCCATAAAAAACATACGTGAAAGACTGTATAGACTTTGCTTATTCTTTATCTTATCCTTCTGTCAGATTCTGATCCATCTATTTGACCCAGGACTCACAATTTAAGTAAAATTACTGTCTCTCATGTCTCCAAAATCACATATTAACCAGATAATAAATAATACTCCTTTTGTTGTTTCCACATCTTGCAGTTTCTCATTTTCACAAGTATTTTTTTCTATATATAAATGTAAAGGTGTTTATAATTATTTACTCAGTTATATGTTCCCTACATACAGAATAACCATCAATCATATTATTTTTTCTCCATACAAACAAAGATTCGTCAGTTTCCATCATGGGCCCAGATCAGCCCAGTTGCTCAAGGTGATTATGGAAGTACACAATGGAATGATGCAAAAGTATAACAGCACCAACATCCTCACTAATTTAACAATTACAACACCATCACTAACCTCATCACTAACATGACTAATATCATCACTAAGATCACTAACATCATCTACCATCAGCATCACTAACATCATCACATATCATCATCTAACATCATCATTACCATCATCACAAATATCCTCATCTAATATCATCATCTTACCATCATCATTAACATCTTCTAATATCATCACTAACCTAATCACTAACATCATCACTAGCCTCGTCACTAAAATCATAACATCACCACTACCATCATCACTAAAATAATCACTAACCTCATCACTAACGTCATCATCTAACATCATCACTAATATCATCATCTAGCATTATCTATCATCATCATTACCATCACTAACATCATCACTAACCTAACAATTACACACTGGTAAACGCTCTATAGTGTAGAAAAAAAAGAAATAGCAATTTGAACAGTTGGATTTTAAAATTTAAAATAAAAAAAGAAATGTGCAAATTAATTGGTATTGCTCACCTTTTCTCATATTCACACAATCGTTTAATTAATAAAAGAAATGAAAATAATCCTTTGATTTCTTTTGAACAGGCTTACAAAAATATCTGTTTCAAAAGCCATTCTTCTTTGTTTTTTTAGTTACTTTTGCAGCCTTCACCTTGTCTTCTGCTTTCTCTTCTACTCAGTTTTCTCAAGTCATTTTAATTTTAGCTTTATGATAAATTAAGGCTTCAATCAATCATCTCAACACATTAAAATGATAATGTCCACTTCAGCCAAGCAGAAAGTGTTACGACACAGACTTGGAATTAATGTAATTTATAATTGTAATATATAACCTACAGCAAAACCTATTTAGTCCTGTCTTAATGGGAAATCTGATTGGTTTGATAAAGTCAATTTGCCAGCTGATATAAAAAATGATCAACAGTCTGTTGTTAACTGGGGCAATAAATGGTTTGTTAATTTTTAACACCCCCAAAATAAAACTGTTCTCTTTTAATCATCTGGGAGAACCTCTTTTGCCTTTCATCAGCATGGCTGATCCATACCTATAGGAAAGTAACTCATTGCACCTTCTCAAGCTAACATTTTCCACTGACACAAAGTGGAAAGATTATATTGAATCAATTGCTAGGTCTGCTGCAAGGAAAGTTGATTCACTGTGTCATGCTAGACAATTTTTCTCACCAGGATTTATCTTACACATTTATAAGTCTACCATTCATTAAATATTAATACCATAGTCTGGTGCTTCTGCTATATGTTTAGAGATTCTTGATAAAATCCAAAGATGAATCAGCAAAGTTATTTGTCCTGACCTGGCATCTTGGCTTCAGTGACTTTCCCACCACCATAACATAGCTTCCCTGTACCTTTTTCTATAAATATCTTCATGGTAACTGTTTTAATGAGCTCTCCTCTTTGGCATCTCGACTTTACAAATTTAAGAACAGTACTAGATTGGTGGCAAAGTCTCATTCTTTTGCAGTTGAAATGGCTAGATGTAACCTTAAGTTCTTTGATAACAGTTTCCTCTCTCACACTTCTTGCTTTTGGAACTCTCTTCTGGCTTCTTGCTTTCCAGTCAACTTGGACCTTAAAAAATATAAATGCAATGTCAATTGTTATTTTCTTTACTCTTAGTTCCTCTTTTCTTATTTTGCTCTCACCTTAATAATGTTTTCTTTTTTTCATATTATTTCATCATCAGTAACCTATTGCATCAAAAATAAATCTACTTTTAAATAAAAAAAAGTTGACCTATTATCATTATCATGATCTTTATTATTTTTATGTAGGTCTTCATGCAACAAAGCAATTATTTTTTTTATTTTTGATCATTTCACCCCAAGCAAGTCAATAAAGCCACTAAGTTGCATGGGGTTATTGAGTATGAAAGATACTGAGAAAAAAAAATATTAAGGATAGAGCACAATAAAAACATAAAAATTAAAGAGACAGAATTTGATTAAAAAGTAAGAAGTTGGAAGAGATTTCCACAAGCAAGAAGTGCAAGAAAAGAAACTATTAGCATGGTTACATCTAGACATTTCAACCATGAAATTAAAAAATTAAAAGAAAATGGTTGACCTTCAAAAATTCAAAATATATTAATTAAATAAATAAACAAAATAAATTAAACAATACATAAAAATAAATAATTATATATATCTATCTATATATATATATATATATATACATATATTTATATTTACATATATTTATGTATTTATATTATAATATGAAAATTTTATGATATTTTTTCTTAATGTTACTTTTGTGTATAAATACAGTTTACCAAATAAAAATTTGCACACTTGCTTGATAAAGTTCTTTAAGGAATGAAACATGGATATTTTTCCTCTTCTCATATATGTGTGTGAAAAGTGTGTGTATATAAATATAAATAAATATATATATAATTATTTATATATTATATGCGTGGTACTTATTAGAAAGCGCTCAATATCAGAGATAGAGCTAACATATTTGGTTGGATAGATGTGAGTTTGATTTTTTTTTAAATTAATCAGTTTGTCTGACGATCGCTAAAGCGTGAAACCCAGGGTCACAAACTCACATCTATCCAACCAAATATATATAAACGTCCCTTACATGCCTCTTAAGAAACTGTGTTCTGATCAAACCAAATTCATGAATAATTATATTTGGCATGCCTATCAAGAAGACTCATGTTATATCTCTCAGACCCTAACTCAATTTGGACCAATTGAAACACACAAAAACCTACCAAACTTTGTGTTCAACATACTAGTAGCAAATACAGCTATAATAGCCTCATCTTATGTGAAAAAAGACTAAAAGTAATGGAAGCATTAATAATAAAAAAGAAAAAAACAACATTCAATAAAACCAAGTATGAGCATGGCCACAGCATACTGACCATTTTTAGAAAAATAAAAAACATTCCCATCACTGTAGATACACATATATAAAAATCCACATATTCAGTTAATTATTAAAAAAAAAACCTTGAAAAGGGTAACAGAAAAGGCAAAAGTGGTCAGATATATAGAACATTTGAACAGTTTTTACACACATTATGTCAAAAAATGCAAACACTTATATGAATGCAAGAAAAATTGAATAAAAGCTTAATCACAGTACTTTGTCAGTTATCTTTAATGAAAAAAGCTATATATATATATATATATATATATATATATATATATATATATATATATAGAGAGAGAGAGAGAGAGAGAGAATACCTAAGGAGCCAGAACCTATCTACCTAGGTTTCACCTAACGGACCATCATGATACCTAAAGAGGGTTGGCCAAAACAACATTTTATTGAAAAAACAACCACCCGGAAAATAAAAAATATGAACTTAAAAAATAAATAAATAAAAAAAATAAAAATTCCGTTATTCAAGTAACTAGGCTTTTTTATGTCTACAAACATTATTTCAGATCTCTAGTTAAGTAATATTATTAGTAGGATTATTATAAGAAGCAGTAGCTAATTTTTCCTACATACATAAGGAGGCAATATCTATCACCAGCCTTATATTTACATCATTTTTTTTACTATCTCCCATTTTAATATAGGATCTATGCCTTGTTTCTTTTTAATTTCCCACACATGGTTAGATAAACTAGTCCTATGTCTGTATATTTCATATGCAAAACTACTTCTATGATTGTAATATCTTTTTTTGAAAGGTCCTTGAATAGAACCCACATAAAATTATGCATTCATATTGGCATTTGCCCTTAAGGAGACAAGACTTATTAATACAGTTGTATTTGGGGGACATGATATGTTTATTTTTAATTTTTTTAGTGTTGCTTTTATTAATCAAATTTGCAATGTTAGGCATGCAACTATGACTTAATTTAGCAGTATTTTTGTTAAATATTTTGTATAAGTTGTTTGGTGGGAAAAATTCTTCTTTAATAATCTAAAGAATTCCTTTATTAGCTACGGCCATATTATATGGCAGTGTGAACCATTGAATTTTCCTTGTCCTATTCTTCCCCCTATTACGTACATTGGATGTTTCATTTGTGGTTTTATAAATGAGCTTGGTTTTATAACCACTATTTTTTAGTACCAGCTTATAATCATGCTTACTTTGAGTAAAGATGTTGATATTAGAAGAATTAGTAGATAATCTAAACATAATGCGATTAGGGATATGTTTAAAAATTTGTTTAGGATGGTTAGAACCTACATTGATATAACATGGGTATTGATTATTTTTTCTAAATGGGGACATGGTACCATTGTACAAGTTAAGTGTAATATCCAAATAATCTGTAATTTTTAAATTAGTTTGGATATCTAACTTAAATTCAAACTTATTGAATAACTAATGCAATTTTTTCCTATTTACATTACCTTTTCTAGGGGTGCAATTATCTACAGTAATCAACCTGTCATCTCGGTAAAGGCCATGGTTACAGGGGTCAATAATGTTGTTTAGGTTATATAACAGCAAACAACCCACTAACTTACATATCTTTAGGGCTTCTTATAATAACCCTAATGAATTACTCAACCTGAGATCTGAAATACTTAATGGTTATAGACATAAAAAAGCTTGGTTACTTGAATAACAGAAATTTTTATTTATTTTTCAAGTTTTTATTATTTATTTTTCGGGTGGCCATTTTATCAATAAAATATCACTTGGGTCAGCGCTCCTTTGTTTTGTTTTGGTTTTGTTTTTATGCTAATTTTTTACTCTTTCTGGTGGCTGTTTTTTCAATAAAGTATTGTTTGCGCCAACAATCTTTAGCCAGAGTTAACCTGATAATCTGTTAGGTGAAACCTAGGTAGATAGGTTCTGTCTCCTTAGGTATTCTAGTTTTTGATCTACTATTTAGCACTTTTACGTTTCAACTTAGATTACTCTGTCGGTGTTTTTTTCTTTTGGCTAGACATCGCAGTGCTGATTGATTATTTTCAAACAGCACGGATGTTTTTGACCTTTTCTTTTTTTTATTGATTTTTTTCCCTGATATCAATTTGTCCAATATTTTTTTATTTATAAATTGTATTATCTGGGTCTTTTTCACACAGCCTGAGTATAGGTTAAAAATGTAAAAAAATATATATATATATATATATATATATATATATATATATATATATATATATATTTCGATAAACGTGCAATCAATTTACAAATTCATGAATTATTCACATAAAAAACAAATGCAAATAAATGAAAAGATCCTTGTTTCTATAAATTTCTGATCCAAGTGCGACTTTTGGATAATAAGTGCGACATTACTGTAATTATTGAACAATATAGTTCATGCCACTTTGACAGAAAATTTACCAGTAAAAAATTCGCTTATCACCATATTTGTACAAGAACGCACAACTGAAAAAATTTAAAATCAAACTCAGCGTTGCTACTGCACACTCCAAAAACAATAACTCATTTCCAATAGCATTTTCGGATACAACAATACATATATTTTTGTTGTCCTCTTATTACTGAGAGAAAAAACAAGAACAACATCTATTACATACCTGAAGATGTCTGTAGGAACAGACGAAAGCTTGTAGTAAAAATAAGAACTAATGCAGCAGAAATTTATAGAAACAAGGATCTTTTCATTCATAACAGGTTCGGAGGTTTTTGTATATTATTTGAATTGTTTGCGACGATGAATTTCTCGCCAATTAAATCATTAACCTTTGCATTTGTTTTTGTGTGAATAATTCATGAATATATATATATATATATATATATATAATTCAAATAGTAAACTTATTTTATTAAGCTCTGTTTATATTTCATCATTTTATGAATGAACTTTCGGTGAGAAAATTAAGTTGTTGCTATTGAGTTGAATTTCATTTGCTTCAATAATGTATAAATAATTAAATGAAATTAAAAAAAATGGTTGTTAAAATCTATTTTTAATGGTTTTCAAAGAAAAAATTTTAAAAAAAATGCAAATATGTTAATTATACTGGCTTCCAAAGTGATTCTATATCACTTTCTCAACTAGGAATCCATATAGAAATAATGTCTGGAATAGAATCATGCAATAACTAAGTGTGCCAGGGTTTCAAATGCAAAAATGGCAGGAAAAACTATCCGGTTGATATAAAATTTAATACACCAGTGCATATGAGAGAATATTAAATTACCCCAAATGTATAAATAGAAATATTAAAAGCATATTTCTGCAATATAAAAATGAAAAAGGAAAACAATTTTCAGTGGGTGTCACAGGCGAACAAATCATTCCAGACGATACACTCTCATATTTCCAAGTGTTATTCAGCTAAATTACCATCGTCCTCATGTAATTAACTGGCAAATTAATTTTAAAACTAAAAATACTCATGAAAATTTCACCGTTTTGCTATTTGCAATTTCTGATGAATCTTAATTCTTAATTCTTCAGTTAATGATTAAATAAGCACCTTGCGATTTCCACGACTATAAAATAACCATTGAAATTCCACTATTACATCGTTAAATATTTTTGCTTAACAACTTTACCAAATTTAGATTATTTACATTGTTCAGGCTATTGTCCTCATCTTTTATTGCCATATTCACAATGTTTCGGCCGTTGTACACTCAGGTCTTCTTCAGGTGATATACATTGGAATTTTGAATCAAACCCTTTATTTCATCCACTGGGGTAGATTGTTCTAGTTCCACATGCCATGCCTTCTTTGGATATCTTAGTTTCAGTTATCTCCCTTTTAGTAATTCAACTCTCCAGATTTTTGTTCACCTCTGCTATGGCCAGTTATTGAACTCACAACTCTTTGGGTCAAGTCACTGGATTACATCAACAATGCTTTTATCCCAATGGCCATGTGTCAAGGGTTTGGTTTGAAATTCCAATGTATATCACCTGAAGAAGGTCAGAGCTTACAATGGCTGAAATGTCATTAATATGATAATAAAAATGAGGTCAACAGTCTGAACAATGTAAATAGTTGCAATATCTCATCTCAGAAATATAGACAGAAACTTCTGCAAAATATTGCAATAACAATCATAAATATGAATGCAGGTCATTATTTAAAGAAGTAAGAGGGTACAAATAAAAAGATCCAAAATTGACAAAGTTTTCCATTTCACTAATGCAGATGTTAAATACATAAGAACTTTATTGTCTCCTCCATATTTTCTTTCTATCCATTTTTTTTTTTTTGGTTTACATCATGTTGAAACACCAATTCCCGTCCAATCACTGAAGTTAAGCAATGGGTGACCTTTTGGGAATACCAGATGCTGTAAGCTTAGATATGTGTGTGGTGCAATGGATAATGGTTTGGAATTGTTAATTGAAGAGCCAAGTTCCAATTCCAGTTGAGTTCATTATATTCACTTATGCACAAATTCCCTTAGGAAAGGTATGAAACCACCTCTTCCCCTCCCAGCTATATGTTAATTAGTAGGTCTTGTATCAGTAAGTCATTATTGTCTCCCCGCTAAAAAATTCTTAAATCTAAAAATATTTTCTGACTTTAAATAACCGGCTGGGGGTTGATAAGTCCTAGAAAACAATTCAGTCATTCAATCATTTCTTTTCTTTCTTTTACTCAATGAAACTAAACAGTGTCTCTAATATATCTTTTCTATCTTTCTGCACAATCAAAGTTCAAAACAATAGTCCATTATTTATGAGATATTGGAGGGGAACAAGCAAAATTATAAGATGATGGATGACATCATGGAAGCAATAATTTGAAAAGTGAGAGGTGCAGAATTACAAAGTCAAACTCAAGAAAGAAAATCAAGTTTCAAAGCCAACTTGAAAAACAAATATATATATATATATATATATATATATATATATATATATATATATAAAAAAAACCAACTGTTGGTATGACCAACAAACTTACCAGAAGACCTAACACCTTAGACAAGAAAAAATTCTAAAGATGGAAAAAAAACAGAGAAAACAAAAGCCAAACACCTACTTCCTCACTAAAATAAAGTGGTCAATACCCAGATTATCTAGACAAAGCAAAAATGCTTCACAACATCAACACTTAACAAAGAACAGTTCAATTTGTTATTTAAGTTTCACACTCTTGTGATCTTCTAGCTGTCTGAAAATCAAGCAAACATGATGATACTCATAGACACCCGCATAGAAAGGGAAGAGATAGTTTTATCTCAGTCTTAAGTGTTTCTGTTTGATGGACTAGCAGATGATTCCTTATGAAGTCCAGTTTTCCAAGCAGTATCTACTTTGACCAAAGTGAGGAAAGTTCTGATTTACCCTTGGCTGGAGACAGACAAGTCTGTCTCAAAGTTCTGAAGTATTCTCATCCACCCAATCAGAATGAGTAGATGGGCAAGGAGTTGGTAGTGTGAAGAGATGATATAACAAAAGTTGTCCTAAGAATCACATACCTAACTCTCCACTTGGATGGGCAGGTGGAGCTTTGAATAAAATGCATTCCTATTTCTCAATGACATTTCTTTTTCATCATGTTAACTTGTGAGCATGCATCGTATCCTTTCCCAGCTTTTGGTACACACTAACAAGATTGAGGATTGAAATACAATGTGAGGTTAATCATGGGCCAACCTGTGGAAAGTTTGGCCAAGGCTCACATTGTATGTTTACATATATATATATACACGTTTCATTAAATAATATAGACAAGTGTTGTCTATTTATTTTATGTAAATTTTTTTCGTAACATCTGATAAGTTTAATAACATTATCGTTAAACAAAGAAAGAAATTCACAATATTGATCCGTGTGGTCATATGTGACGTCATGAGATGCGGTGCGATTTTCGCTTCTAGCATCTTATATGCACGTGTTTATCGTTGCTTAGTGATCAACTATGTAAACAATGACAGACTATCATCACTGTCGTGTCCGTATATTGTTTAATATGTTTGTAATTTACATCTTTGATAATGGCTTAAGTAAGCCGAAAGCTTAGATTATATTAAAAAAATATGGATCAATATTGTGAATTTCTTTCTTCGTTTAACGATAATGTTATTAAACTTATCAGATGTTACGAAAAAAATTTACATAAAATAAATAGACAACACTTGTCTATATTATTTAATGAAACGTGTATAAATGAAAATATGCTGCCTAAATACACACAGTATATATTTTTTTTTTTTCTTCATTCTGTCGAATCTATATCCATTTACATTTGCTTATATATATATATATATATATATATATATAAGGTAAAAGACAATAGGAAAACTGTATTATTAGCCAACACATTTTGTTCAATGTGAAATTTTTCAAGGCAAAAACGAAATGAATTTATTAAAACAAAGTAACTATTAACAACAAAACAAAATGTCATTAGCAACTGGAAGAATTTAAAAAACGCTATTGTATTCATATTGTCAACTGAAAATTATGTCAAGTACTTTCACGTGTAGAAATATTGTTTTTATTGTTGTGTTGACAGATTCAACCATTTTCTTTTGATTTCTTAATACTGTTCTGTACGTTTGTTTGGGAGAGTAGTAATTCTGTTAGAAAAGGTGATATAGCGAAAAAGCTTGGGCATAGATTAATATTTGTATAATATTCAATGGTGGCACACTCGAGGATTTTCCTTCTGAGTGAGTTATTTTCTTTTTTTATGAGTGCAGCATTTTTAAAATCAAAATTGTGGTTGAATTTATTTTCTATGTATGACTTTTGTGCTCATAGATGGGTTCTTTTAAATTTCTGTTTGTTTCTTCAATATATTGGGAGGAACAATTTTGGCAATTTATTTTATAAATGCCTGCTTCAGAAATATTGCTATTAGTGTTTGAGGATCTGAGTATATCCATAATGGTTTTGGAAATGTTTGTGATTATTTTAAGATTATTTAGATGGGATAGGTTATTCTGGATAGTGGATATGACAGAGTTGGTCAGTAGTGTTATGCATCTGTTTTCATGTAATTTATTATTTAGGATTATGTTATTATTTTTGTTTTGGTTGTATATTTTGTATGTCTTTCTTCTTGCATTGTGGATGAAATGATATGGGTATTGTAGGTTTTTGAATGTGTTTTCTATGTATGTTTCTTCTTTGGGTAAATATTGGGGACTGCAGATTTTTAATGCTCTTAGATGGAAACCTATAATAATTCCAGATTTAATTTTAGAAGAGTGGTTTGAGTAGAAACTGATCAGGTCATTTTTTGTTTGTAGCCTTTCTGTAAACTTCAAAATTAAGTTTGTTATGATTTCTATGTAACATGATATCTAGGAAGGGAAGAGTGTAGTTGGTTTCAGTTTCAAAAGTGAAGTCTATTGTAGGTTCAACGTTGTTAAGCTGGTTGAGAAGGTCTGTTAAATTAGTATTTTGTGGATATATTAATAGTGAGTGTTCTGTGTATCTGAAATAGGAAGAGTTTGGAGGGAGAATGTTGTTGAATGGGTCACTTTCTAGAAATTCTAAAAATAGACAAGCAAGAACTCTGCTGAGAGGAGATCCCATTGGTAAATCAAATTGCTGTCTGTAATGTTGGTTATCAAATGTAAAGGAACATTGCTTGGTGATTAGCTGGCATATTTTTATTATTTTATGTGTAGGTAGAGGTAATTTAATTTTTGCTTTTGTTAGGTGTGTTTTTAGTAGATTTAAGCATTTCTTTATGGGGACATTTGAGTATAGAGATTTTGTATCTAAACTAGCCATATATTTGTTTTTAATGTCTATGTTTTTTAATTTGTTTAGGAGGTCACCTGATTTTTTTATGTGTGATGGACTAATAATGCCAAGAAGTGGAATTAAAATTCTGCTTAGTTTGTGGGCTAGTTTATGTGGGACGCTGTCTATCCCTGATGTGATAGGTCTCATTGGTATGTTCAGTTTGTGTTTTTGTTAATCCATATAATGTGGGTGTTTTTGGATGGTATTCAATAAGTTTTATCCAAGAGAAGTCTTCATTTTTTAATAGCTTTTTGATGTTGCTTGTGAATTTTTGTGTTTCTTTTATAGCTTTGTTTTCATTTACTTTTTCATAGATGTTATCATCGTTAATGAGTTCTCTCATCTTCTGTTGGTAAATGTGTTTATCCATGATTACAATAAATAAATAAATTTTGTATTTTGCCTTGAAAAGTCCACATTAGTATCAACTAATAATACAGTTTTCTTATTGTCTTTTACCTTTATAAATATTGTCTTTTTCTGCAGGTTAACTCTGAGAAATTTTTCATACTGAATAAATTACAAACATTATGTCTGCTTATTTTTATCATAATCCTTTCATATTCACGAATATTTTTCCATATATTACAATTAAAATATAAAAATATTCATGAATATCTCTGAAAAAAAGGAATTGCCAGAAAAATGAAAAATAGTCACTTGAAACAAAAAACACAGTATTGTCATAGAATTGACAAATAATCACTTTTTAAAGGAAAAAAACAGGGAATTGTTAGAGAAGTGAAAAATAGTCACTTTTTTTAAAGAAAAAAGGAATTGCCAGAGAACTGAAAAATAGTCACTTTGAAAAAAACAAGGCATTGCCAGAGAATTGAAAAATAGTCTCTTAAAAAAACAAACAAGCAATTGCCAAACAATCAAAAATAGTCATTTAAAAAAACATGAGGAATTGCCAGAGAATTGAAAAATAGTCATTTTAAAAAAACAAAAAAAAACATAGGGATTGCAAGAGAATTGGAAAAAAGTCACTTTAAAAAAAATCACAAACAATTAAAAAAAAATAGTCACCCTTGTAAAGAGAGGACTGTTGTAAAACTATTTGCTGTGTTTATCAAAAACGATTTCATTGAGTAATATGGAATGACAAGCACTTGTTAGTCACATGAAAAGTAAAAGTCATAGGAAATATAGAATTTATGTTGGCATACCACAGAAAGAACCATTTTAAAAAATTATACTCATTGAAAACTAGATCCATATCAGATCCAGTTAAGTTCACTCTACTCTGGCACAGCTATATACATAATACTGTCTGTCAGTCTGTTACACCAGACTGGGTCGTACTAAAGGGGACAATGCTTTGTAATCTTTGTTATCTTATCAACATTTTCTTTTTTTTTCTACCTACATGTATATACGTTACAAATTAAATTAAGCACAACTGACTATTAAAGGATAAACTTTTATCGCAGATTATGACATCATTCTGAGGTCTTTTTTTTGTTCAAATCCATGAATTTGTTTTGCTCATGCTAAGTCTTAAAAAAAAAATCTATATAAAATTCACTATTTCTTTATCCATAATGTTGAATGTATTAAAATTATAGAAGTTTTTAACAAGAAATATCTCAAGTTGATGCTAAAAATTTATTTAAGATGGAATGGTCAATTATGACATGTCTCTAATTTGTATGTAGATGCATTCTATTTATTTTCAATTGCATATGATCCATTATTGTACATAATTAGGATACAATAAAACTTGTTTTTTATATGAATACTACCTTATGAAAATTGAGATGTAGTAGAGTGTGTGGGGGTTGTATCAAAGATTGGGTGGGGAGCACAAGACCCCTGCACCTGTTACATGATGACACAAAATCAGAGATTTTGTGAGATTTTTTCAGGAAATAATCAAAGAAATTTATTCAATGATTAGGTTGGGAAACCTGTGCAGGATAACACAAGACATCATAATTATCAAAGAATTTTTATCTAATATTAAGAAAATAATGGGATTTTCTAATACATCTTGACATGCATTGAATGACATGTTTGTTATATTCTTTTTTACATTGAATATTGTTTGGAAATAAATACTAAATTTTATTTATATGATTTTGTCTTTCTAATATGAGTAAAATTTGAATAAAAATGTCTAATTCTTTCAATCTTAAATAGATAGACCCTTAACCCTGTCTTAATACTGAGTTTGCTTCATAGCTTAAGCAAATGAAAGACAACCCCATGTGCTGCTTTTGCCAAAAGACAATTACATTGACTAATATTGAAAGATGAGCATTTGTTAGTCACATACATACACACACATATATATTCAGTTGTATGGATATTAGCTTGTGACCCTAGGTTTCACACTTTTGTGATCATCAGACAAAATGGTTTATTTATTAAAAATATATCTATTTATACTTATTTGTGTTACGCTTATGTTTTATATATATATATATATATATATATATATATATATATATATATATATATATATTATATATTTTGGTAGATGAAAATAAATATACTCTTTAATAAATAAATGGAGCATCTACTCAAATATGAGTATTCACTAAATAATGACATTTAAAGTGATAAAATCTGTTGGATTAATAAATAAAAAATCCATTACTTCTTTAGAAATTGCTTTGTTTACATTCAGATATGAAATTGAGCAGATAAGAAATTTCTTGAGTCTATGACAAGATTTCACTATGATGGATTTCACTTAAAAGCACTATTCATCATTGCTTGATTGGCAAAAACTCTTCAGGGCTGAATTAGTTAAAGCATGTTGGATCTAACAGTAATTTCCTCTGCCCAGGGGGATGCAGGTTCAAATCCTGTCATTAAGTACATATTTTTCTGTAATAAGATTTCTCTAATATTTAGGCCGGTAGACAAAAGTAAATAAATATACTGGTTAGTAAACAAATGGAGCATCTACTCAAATATGAGTATCCACTAGAAATAATATGTAAAGTGATAAAATATCCCCTAATCACAGAAAATGGAATAACAGCAGTCTACCCCCATGGATTTAATAAAGGATTTCATTCAAAATTCCAAGAAGGCTACCAAGTATAACAGACACCAGAAGATGATAAGTGAATATTTAACTTATTTATTACTATTAATGCTGTATCTCTTGATCTCAAACACTATAGCTATAAAGATTACTCACATTAAAAAATTTATCTTCCAGAATTACCCAGGCTGACGGTATTTTGGTGGAAAATAATATATTTTTTTATTGTTATATATAAATTGGGATCAAATATAGATCACATATAAATTGGAATCCAACATAACGCTCAGAGGGGGAATAGCCATGAAGAAGCCCCTATTATGGAATGTAAATATGAAGAAAACACTGTCATGGTCAAAAAAGCTTAAGAAGTGAGCATTGAAAGAGTGGTAAAATATATTGTGGACAGCCGAGTCTAAAATTGAATATTTTGGTAGCAAGAGGAGAGTGTATGTAAGAAGGAAGCCAGTAGAAAGACTGAATGATTAATGTGTGATTCCAACAGTTAGGCATGGTTGTGGCTATGTTATGCTGTGGGGATGTTTTGGGGGGGGGGAGAACTAGAGAGTTGATTCAGGTCAAAGGAATCATGAAAAAAGAACAATATCATAAAGACATACTACACCATCTACTTTAAGCATAATTGGAAAAAAATTCTCCAGCAAAACTCAGCAACTGATTCAATATGATCTTTTCACTTTGTGTCAGTGGAAAACATTAGTCCGAGAAGGTGCAATGACTTACTCCCCTGGAGGTTAGCATCAGCTGTGCTGATGAAAAGCAAAAATGGTTCTCTCAAACAATTAAAAGAGAGCAGTTTCATTTTGAATTTTTTCATATATATATATATTTCAATAAAGGTGCAATCAATTTACAAATTCATGAATTATTCATACAAAAACAAATACAAAGATTAATGATTTAATTGGCGAGAAATCCATCGTCGCAAACAATTCAAATAATATATAATCTATTCCATACCTGAAGATGTCTGTAGGAACAGACGAAAGCTTGTAGTAAAAATAAGAACTAATGCAACAGAAATTTATAAAAAACAAGGATATTTTCATTCATAACAGGTTCGGGGTTTTTGTATATTATTTGAATTGTTTTGCGACGATGGATTTCTCGCCAATTAAAATTAATTAATATTTGTTTTTTTGTTTTTGAATATGAATATATATATATATATATATATATATATATATATATATATATATATATATATATATATATATATGCATAGATATAATAGACTGATAAAAGAATTTTCAGAGATTTCAAAAAAAACAAAACAATAATAGTGATAATAAGACTAATAATATTTATTGTATATTAGTCAGCCTTTGTACTAAATGGCTGGTGAAAAAAAATCAAAATTTTCAGACATGTGTCCTTTCTCAACAAGAAATAAAAAGTGGAACTTTGTTGGGAGATAATTTCTTCTTTTTTTTTCTGCATCTTATATTACTGATTAGATCTAGTACTTTTTGGGCTAGTTGTTTGCCACAATTATATATATATATATATATATATATATATATATATATATATATATATATATATATTAAGAAATATAGCTTTTTAAGTTGTGCCATATTTATGGGATAAACTGCTCAATATCAGAGATAGAACGTATGTAAATATAAATATAAAAGTGAACACTGAAGTCAACACTCAAAGGCCACAGGCCTGACAATTGCATCTAGTATGAAACAGCCTGTCATCTCCAAGTGTTGACTTCAATGTTCACTTTTATATTTATACTTTATATATATATATATATATATATATATATATATATATATATATATATATATATATATATATATTCATTCTGTTATGTATGCTTATTGACCTAGCATATATAACAATATATTCCATTTTTGAAAAGCTGAAAATGTTAAATGCAGTTTTGAATCAATAACAAGCTAAACATATTAATTAACATTACTCAGTTAATCTCTTCCTCAAGCTGTTTTCAGTAATTACTTTTCTTGGATATGTTAAATAAAATGATATCATTAAAATTACTTAAATTTCTTTGCCAGATTTCATTAACATTTTTTCACTTATTATTTAATTATGGCAAACACATATAGATTTATAGTTTAAATAATCACCTGGTTGTTCATTTTATCTTGTCAGCCACCTTTCAACAGAGAAATGTTTTTAACGGACAAAAACATACACTATTTTCCTTTTTAGTGCATTACTTTTATTTAATTATCATCATTGTATACCTATTGATTTTTAACAATTCTTAGATTTATGTAAAACATTACCTTCTACTAACTTTTATATAAAAGAACAATCAGGGCACTTAAAAAATGCTACTTTAATTAAAAGAGAAAGTAATTTACTAAAATGAAAGTGTGTAGAAAGTGCTTTAATCTGAAAACAATCTACAATAAATTTTCATTCAGGTTTTTACAACTTTTTTTTTTTTTTTTTACCTTTCTTGGCAGATCTATTATCATGATATGGTATATTTAATAACAAAAGTGACAAAAACATAAACAAAAAGAAAAAATTAACTTGTCTGTATACCCAAACACATATATATAAAAATGCAAATTTAAAACTATTTACACTATTTACATTGTTTGGACTATTGTCCTCATCTTTATTGCCATATTTTGGCCGTTGTACACTCCAGCCTTCTTCAATATTTGTTAGCCAAGGATGAAGAGTTCAATCCTTGGGAGGGAGGATTAGGATTAACAATTTCCATAATAGTCTGGTAGAGGGGCATAGATAAGATATTATATTATTGGCTGTACAGGTGGTGTAATGGATAGTGGCTTGGAATGAGAAATTAGAGAGTGATGTTCAAATTCCAGTCATGTCTGTTAAATTCACTTATGTGCAAATACCATTTAGAAAGGTATGAATCCATTTCCTCCTCCCAGTTATGAGTTAAATAGTAGGACTTATTTCTGGAAAAATAATTGTTATCCTTAAAATATTCTGAAAACAAATGAATTATTCTTATGTTTCAACTCTAAATAACCCACAAAAATACCTCATATTAAACTATTATTTATCATTTAAACAGTTGTGATAATAATAATACATATCAAGTTGAATTGTAGCTGAGGTCATTGCATTTGACTTCTTTTTTTAATCATTTCACCTCAAGCAAGGCAAAAAAGCTACTAAGATTCAGAGGATTACTGCATGTGAAAGCAATCATTCTCCCTACTTCTAGGGGTTAATTTGCAGGCTAGATTGATCTCTCTAGCCTTGGTTGCCAATCAGTCTGGCAATCAGTTGGGCATGAAGATAGCAACTCATCTGACTTGCTGTTGTAACCATAAAAGCAATGCCTATCATGGTATCACTGTGCCCATATATTGCACTAGGAAGCCTACAGGATCTGTCTACACAAATGCAATAGACTTACAATAGCCAGCTTTGACATTTTTTACTCATTGAGATTCCAATGGTGAACATATATACTGAAATTGACTTGCAAACTTTTAATATCCATCTTATACTCCTGTGGGAACCCATTAATAGTTGAGTTATATAAAATATACCAAACTATTTTCTATTATAAAAATCCTCACTAATCTGAAATATCAACCACCTAAGGTGTTTATACCAGTCTTATCAATAGAATATGTTTTGAGTTTATGGGTCTTAATAACAAGGATTTGTTTATAACAGGGATTTCTTTGTTCCTAGTGTTGCAATTACAAATATTTACCATATTGTATTTGCTAACTTATATATTTGGCATGATTGACTGAGCTTCATTTATTTATTCCTGTTTTAACTTTTTTTTAGGTAAACGACATATTTTTGAAATTATAGATGAAGTGTCTTGAATCTGAGCATTTATTCTGTAATGTTTATTTTTACTATTTATCATAATTGATTGATTTGTTTCTTTGCAGATTATCAACCTTTTACAGGTTATTTAAAATATTTTTAGATTGTAAGAATTTCTTGGATACAATAATCATTTATTGATATATGTCCAACTAATTAACCCATAACTGATGAGAAAAAAGATAGATTAATACCTTTCCCAAGTATATTTGTGTGTAAGTGAAAATAATGAACCCAGCAGGAATTTGAACTTAGCTCTCCAATTTCCAATTCCAAACTGTTATCCATTATACCACCTGCATATCCAAGCTTACAGCACTGATATTCTCAAGTGGTCACCCATCTAGGTACTAACCAGGGTTGATTTTGTTTAACTTCAGTGATTATACGAGAATTATACATATTTTTTATTGTTTATCATTTTCTGTTATTTATCCTTTAAACAGTTACGAAGATGTTGATGATGGTGATTAGTCTTATAAACATCTGATGATGACTTTTCTATATTTATTAAATATGTATTATTTATTTTTATTATTTATTATTTTTTATTATTTATTATTTAAACAGTTATAATAACAATAATAATAATAACAAATACCAAATATGGAGAAATATGGTAGGAATGGTCCACAGGTACATACTGAGAAACAAAAGACTCTCAAATGCAGAAATAGATAAGATAAAATTAGATATAAGACAGAATACTATAACCCATCAATTAAACTGTAAAGAGATGAAAGTAGAAATAAGTAATATGACAGAGGATGAAGTAAAAACAAAAACAGATGAAATACGACATAACCTCCCGGGAAATAAAATCGAAGAATCTAAATGTGACACAACCTACTGTTATCCAGACGATGTCACTAATGGTGACTCCAACTATAGTAAGTTGGATTTCTTTGAAAACCACTTTACTGAAATCACCAAAGTGAAAAACCACATCATTCAAGTACTCAGCAGAGTAACCTTCACACAATTGTCAGACAGAGACCAGCTCCCCAAAATTCATATGATGAAGTCCAATAAGCAAATTGTACAAATATACAACATTGCTCTGGAAATACTGTTAACAGATAAACCACCAAGAAATACCACAGGAGTTAACAACATTGTATACGCAACAGCTTTAGCAGGTACTGGGAAGCTTGGGGTCACGACAAAGAAAAAAAAAATTGCTGACATAGAGAGTCAGATTGGAAGGCAAAACTTCTGCAAGAAATAAAGGAAATCAGATTTGAGCTCTCTATATTAGATGAGTTCACCAGAAATCCAAATGTCTCCACACGCTAATGCAAGAAGATCAAGCAGAAATACAAAATTAAATCCCTAACTGAAATTACATCAATCAAGGAAATTCTGAAGCAAAAACTTCAGTTAAAGGCACAGAGAACAAGACGATATGAAAAACAGTGCAGGTTCTATCTCCAAAATAAAATATTCCAAACAGACCTTGAGAAATTTTACAGGGAAATTGGAAATGCACCTATACATGTCAAAACACCACCATCTATTGACAGTATGCAGATATTTTGGGAGAATATTTGGAGCAGCCCAAAGAAATATAACCCAAATGCTGGATACACCTCTGCAAGAGTGGGAAAATATAACCACAGATGATGTTAGGCAAGCTCTAACAAAATCCCAAAAATGGAAATCCCCAGGAAATGACAAAGTGCCCAATTTCTGGCTCTATCAGCTCATCAGTCCATATATCCCTTGCAAAATCTCTATCAACACTTGTAAATAATCCTGATGAAATCCTGGGTTGGATCACTGAAGGCATTATATATCTCATGCCAAAAACAAATGAAACAGATGATCAAAAAAATTACAGGCCAATAACATGTCTCTCCACCACGTATAAGTTGATCACATCTGTCCTGACGAACCGAACTTACTCTTTCTTCAAAGCAAATAACATTCTTCCACTGGAACAGAAAGGATGCAAGAGAGGTTCATATGGCTGCAAAGATCAACTACTGATAAACAAAATGATCCTGGAAAATTGCAGGAGACATTGTAGAAATCTTATCAGAGCATGGATTGACTACCATAAAGGCTTTGATAGCATGCCACATTCTTGGATCATTAAGACTTTGGAAATGTACGAAGTTTCCCCTGTGGTAGTAAATTTCCTTAAGAACAGCATGGGAATGTGGAACATCACACTATACCTAAACCATACCAGAGGCACCGCCATCTCTAACCGTCTGAATATCTGACACGGAATCTTTCAAGGAGACTCCCTCTCACTCCTTCTGTTTTGTTTGTCCTTAATCCCCCTTATGCATGAACTAAACAACAGTAGCTATGGTTACTAACTAGACAAAAAAATATTCAATCACCTACTCTACATGATGATCTCAAACTCTTCACCAAAAATGACAATGAGTTGAAGGGCCTCCTCAATATTGTAAAATGTTTCAGTGACGACATAGGTATGGACTTTGGATTAGATAAATGTGCAAAAGTAACATTCAAGAAAGAGAGAATTATAGAAATACCTTCAATAGATTTAATCTTTGATACAAAGATTAGGAAACTGGAACAAGATGAAGCCTATAAGTACCTAAGAATTAGCAAAGGAGATGGTATACAACATACCCAAATGAAGGCGAAGGTAAGAAAGGAGTACTACAGGCATGTGCGTCTGGTACTAAATACCGACCTGAACTCAAAAAACAGAATATCAGGCATAAACACCTTGGCTGTCTTTGTGGTGCATCCTTAATTGAACCATAGCTGACATTAAGTGAATGGACGCCAAAATGAGAAAGCTTCTCACTTGCTACCAATGATGTTAATTGTCTGTATGTGCCCAGATCCAAAGGAGGCAGAGGATTAGTTCAACTAGAACTGTCCTACAAAACTACAACAATTGGCCTTCAAAGATACCTGGAAACCACAGAAGACTTGATGATGATATGTGTCAACATGAAAGTAGTAAGCACCTTTATTCCATAATAAAAGAAGCTAACAAGTTCAAAATGGAGTTTCAAATGGATGCAGAAATACAAGTAAAGCACAATACACCAATTGAAGCTGCAAAATACATAAAAAAGCAAAAACAAATGTAACCGACCAGATACAGAAACAATGGCAAGATAAACCGCTTCATGTCCAATACTCTGCCTGTACCAAACAAACTGATGTAGACAAGCGCTGTACCCATCAATGGCTGTGTAGTGCAGGATTAAAAGCTGAAAGCTGAAGGTTTTATCCTTGCTGCACAAGATCCGTACTTGTTAACCTGAAATTATCAAGCACACATACTAATATATAGTGTTAGCCCAAAATGCAGGTTCTGTGATAATTACCCAGAAACAATCGATCGTCTTGTATCAGGTTGCACAGTATTAGCACCCACTGAATATAAAACCCAGCATGACAGAGTTGGCCAATATCTGCACTGGAAAATCTGTAACTTCTACGGGAAGGAAACTGAAAGGAAGTTGTATGAACACCACCCAGACCCAGTTATGGAGATAGAACCTGTTACAATTTTATGGGAATACACACACAGAACAATCAAAGCTAACTGCCCAGACATTGTTATTAGAGATTGCACACAAATAAGGTGCCTCCTTATTGATATGGCAGTCCCTGCAGACTGCAATGTATCTTTGAAGATCTTCAAAAAGCTATCAAAATACAAGGACCTTGAAATTGAAATCTCAAAAATGTGGCACATGGGAACATCAACAACCACCAATATAGTTGGAGCCCTCTGGTTGTTTGGAAAAGATTTCAGTAGACTAATTGATGGGATCTCTGGAAGCCCATGCAGTAAAGAAATATAAAAAATTGTTCTCATGAGTACAGCCCACACCTTACAAAGAGTTTTGTCTATGTAAAAAAATTTTTTTTTTTTTTTTTTTTTTTTTGCAGTGGAAAACATCATGATGCCATTTCTAACCTTAGGTCCCTGGACAGGACCCGGAAAGAAATGAGTAAACATGAGTAAAATCAAAGGAAATAATAATAATAATAATAATAAGGGATTTCTGGTAGCCCATGCCTTAAAGAAATACAAAAAATTGTACTCACAAGTATAGCTCACACTATACAAAAAAGCTTTATCTATGTAAAATGTGTGTGGTCTTATAGGTTTTTTGGGGGTTTTGGGTTTTTTTTTTTAAATGACCAGTGGGAAATGTCATGAAGTCATTTCTGACCTTATGTCTCTGGATAGAACCCAGAAGGAAATGTGTATACAACAACAAAAACAACAATTAATAATAGTAGTAGTAGTAGTAATACTACTACTACTACAAGAAAAAGGACCTCAAGATAGAAATCAGTAGAATGTGGTATCTCAAGGCAACATAACCTGTTGTTGTCATGATTCTGGGAATGATATCAAATGGAGCAAAGATATATGTGTAACAAATTCATGGAACTCCTAAAATATGTGAATTGCAGCAAATCATGCACATGGGTAGTTCTCACATCTTGCATAGATTTCTTGCCATGACAAAGTGACCACAATTACATTTTCTTCTGATTGTTTGGAACTTTCCCTGTTTGAATTTCTGATATAAAAAAAAATTCTTGTCTCTTTAAGGTTCTGCTTGAGACTTGGTGCAACTCGTATGACACAAACAAAAGACAAAACATAATAAGTAATAATAATAATTTTACCCAGACATTCTGCATTTGCTCTCTTCATATGATTTGTCTATCAAAGTCAAATCACAAGGAGGAAGCAAATGCAGGATGTGTGGAAAAGCTGATGAGACAGTTAACCATATACTCAGTGAATGTCCCAAGTTGGCACCGAATAAGTGACAACATGACTAGATTGGTAAGAGAATCCATTGAAAAGTATGCCATAAATTTGGTCATGCTGTGAAAGAGAAGTGGTATGAATATCAGCAAGTGGTATAAAATGACATTCACAAAGATATTATGGAATTTCTCTCTTCAGACCAATCTCTGAAACATGGAAATCTGATCTTATTATGATAGACAGGGAAAGTAGCAAGTGCCAAATTATTAATTTTGTTGTTCCATAAGATACAAAAATGGACTCTAAAGAAACTGAGAGAATTAGAAAATACCAGGACCTGGCTAGGGAGTTAAAAACAGCTATGGAACATGACTGTTGAAGTAATTCCTGTAGTAATGGATGCACTTGGAACACTACCTAGAGAATTGAAAGAACACTTAGGGAAAATTGGAATTGAGACCAAGATGCCAGAAAACTGCCATCATTTATCTGGTAGGATTCTGCAAAAATTCTTGAGTTGTGAGGAGCCTTGGTAACACTATGCTCCAAGAACAGAATTTCCATTGACTTTTTCAATGTGCAGCACCAACATAATTATAATAACTAATTATAACAGCACCAACATAATTATAATAACATAATTATAATTGTTATACCTGATGATGATGATCCATTTACTTTGCCCAAAGACATGCTATACATAAATGAATACTTACTCAGATGCATGCAAGGGGCTGGTCAGGTACTCAGCTGGGCAGTAACCTTATGATCACACCCAGGCATGGGACTAATGATGATGATGATTGTTGCAAAAAATAAGTAGATTAGTAAATCTACAGGCTTAGGGGTTGAACTCATAACTGTAAGCTTTAGAGATTTAACCAACTAACAAAGGGAGATACGACTTTGCATAGCGGGTAATTCTAAAGGTAGTCTGAAATAATTCAGCTTACAGGAGATGGGAAAAATCATTCTTCTTAGCTAAGTTATCATTGAAAATGAATCTGAGCAGAGATTCAAAATAAAGATTTTTTTCCAGTGTCTGTAATCCAACCACTCCTCAGCCATACAAAAAATCTATATCATAAAGATAGTAACACATTCTGCTTGTTATGGTTGGTTGTGTAAAACTGAGGAAATTTTGATATTTTCATTTACCCCCAGAACCCTTTTTATTCTACATTTTGAAATGGTTGACTTAATTATGTAAAATGGTCTGCTTGTTATACAGGGTGCCCAGTAAAATAAAGTGGCAAATTTATTCATTGAGAAAATACACCAGTTCAAATTGGTCCATCTCAGTAGCCCTCTAAAAGCCCAGATATGAATGTTATATTGACACTATCCAGAAATCTATTGTATAAATAAATAACTAATATAGATAAATAAATTTATTTCTGAATTCCCCACTTTTTTTACTGGGCACCCTGTAGTTTCTGAAGTGGTTGGATTAATTATGAATAAATATTAACTGGCACTAAAGATTATGAACATTTCCAAAATGATGAACAGTTTTAGCTTTTTTTTAAATTATTTTTATTAAATAAAAATAGTTAAAATAATTAATGTTTTTTTATTTTTTTAAATTATTTTTATTTAGATATTTGTACATAGATTTAGTTAACAAGAAATTCAACCATTTTGTTTTACTCCCTTTCACCATCATTGGGGCAGTTTCTTGAATCGATTCTCCCACAACTTGCGACCTTTCTGGGTGATGAATTGATTTAAGTGGTTTTTACAGGCTTCCATAGAATCCAAGTTCTTCCCATTAAGGGATTGGAATAAGTGATAATTGGAAGGTGCAAGGTCAGGGGAGTATAGTGCGTAAGACATTCAAACCAAGATATACTGATTTCTGCAAAGACGTCAGGTCTGGCATTGTCCTGATAGAAGACAACACTTCAGATCGACCAATTCCAAACACTTTTCATTGATTTCTGCCTTTATTCAATCCAATGGGGAACAGTATTTATTAAAATTTAATATCTAATTTTGCAGAAGGAAATTCTAATACACAATGACTTTCCAATCCCTCAAGATACAGAGTATTACCTTCTTTGGATGTACACGACTTTTTCATTTTCACAATGACCTGTGAACATTGTTGTAAATAATCCATTTTCATTAACTGCAATCATTCTTTTAAAAAATGGGTTATTTCTTTTTTGTTTTTTGTTTTCTTTTGCATTTGAGCAGTGAATTGCAGATAGAGATGAGGTCCATTAAATATTTTCCATTAAATCATGAGGCATTCAAACATCATAGCACCTTACCAAGTGTAGCACCCTTCCATGGAAAGTGCTTGGATGAAATACATTCCTTGGTTCCACAAGGTCTAATCTTTATGTCTAGGATCTACCATGCTATATACATTGTAGCAAACCACCCACACTCTGTTCATATTCCATTGGCAAGAAGTAAGTTCCTCTTGAACAGCTTCTTCCTATGAACCACTGCATTGTGGAACAGACTCCCAAGAGGATGTTTCCCTGATCACTACAATCTTAACCTGTTCAAGTCTAGAGTTAACTATTATCTTCCCCTCCTATCCATATAAATTACCTCTTAATATAACCCTCTACCTCAAGTGACCCCTGGGCCTTGTACAAGGTGAACCTTACTGTAAAAAAAATAAACAAAGCTGATCACAGTTCTTGACTTTACCTACCTGAGATCTTTCCATATTTAATGACAACAAACAAGACAAAACAGTTGGCAACAGACTGGCAGAAGCAAACAAGACATCTTGGGTCATATATCACTGCTCACTGCACCTCTCTAAATGCTTTCGCCAGTGCTGCCTCTATACCATTCTTATAGTGTACTAGAGTGACTTTATTACAAATGCAGAAGTGCTCAAGAATATCAATATCTTCAACATTGAAATATTGCTACAAAAACACAGTATCATTGGGTTAGCAATGTATAATGAATAGTAATGATGATATTAGCTGTTTCTTTATAAGGAAACATTTGGCATTCATTGACTGAACAGCCAGTGCTACCTTCTGTTGAAATTTATGACATTTTTCTCTTAAAACAATTTTTCAGAAAAACAGATTTCTCAAGTTCAGTAACTGTTATTGCTATTTCCAGTATTAATAGGGGCTTTCTTCCTAACCTTTTGCTTAAAGTAGTGTAGAATGCCAACATTTTGATTATGCCATTATTTTCTGTTTGAGTTACTAGCGCTGCTATTGCTGCTGTTGGTAGTCCTTAATTGCTGCTGCTGCTGTTAGGAGACTTCAAGTGATGTGGTTTCTGTTATTTGGTACAGTTCTTTGTTTTTTATTCTATAACACAAGTCTACAAGATTTGAAGAAGGATGTTCTTTGTCAAGACTCACAGGCTTCACTCATTAAAAGATATTTTTAACCATTGATCTTGAAAAGCGCTTGTATTTAGCTGAGAGTTTAGATATTTCTGAATGAATCTGATGCCATTTGTGACATCCATACAAATTTATAAAATTTTTCTTTTCAAACAATTTTTCACTGTTATTGCTCTTTCCAGTATTGATTGAGTCTTCCTTTTTAACCTTTTGTTTGAAGTAAATGTGCTATCCATTTTAGTTGTTGCTGCTGTTGAAAGTCTTTGTGTGATGCCATTTCTTTATTTGGTACAGTTCTTTGTGATTCTGGAGTGCTAGTCTATGAGGTCTCAAGAATGATGGTCCTTGCTAAGATCTAGTCATTAATGGAAGTCCATTTTGGCAGGCTGGCATCTTGTCATTGCAAGAGAAAGGTACTATGAAGGAGTGAAGCAGATTCCCTAAAAATGATCCTCATCTCTTGTAGTAACAAGGCCATCTTGACACCACAAGATTTTCCAGATGACTGATCTCAATGAATCACATGACAGACTCAATGTGACAGTGGCTGTGTTGCAAATCTGTTGTAAATATGATTCCGGTCACTAATTCTACTTTAGTACCCATGGTGGAAAAAACGTGTGTGCCTAGTGTGGGATATGCCAATCACTAGTAAGTCACTTACAGACGTGGAGCAATACCCCAACTTCGAATCTTCAATCACAAGGCAAAGCTATAACTTATGATGATAATGATTTATATAAATATGGGGGGAGGAGGTAATAATTCCATAAGTGATCTGTTCATATTAGCTGGATTTTGATCTGAAATTTTCATTATATCATATAGAATCTATATGATTAATCATTATTGAATTAAGTGTATTGACAAGTAAATAGGATATAAATATAAATATTTGCTGTGTAAAATAAATGTTTTTTCCTAATCAGGCAGAAGACTTATTAATGTATCTATGTATACACACCCACCACATGCATATATATATATATATATATATATATATATATATAGAGAGAGAGAGAGAGAGAGAGATATGATTAGTTATCTGTAAAAATAATTTTATTTCCTCATTGACAAAGTGATTAGGAAAGACATTATTGCAAAGTGTTTGTTTAATATTGGATAATTCAAATAGAATATTGTTGTAAAGAAAGAGATTAATTCATCATGGCTGATAAGATTTTTTTTTTGTTTATGTCTATGTGGTAATAAAATAAAGACACCATCTCCCATCTTGCTTGTAACTATCCATTACAATAAATATAATGTTTTTGAGCACTAATGCTGACTTGGTCTAATAAAGCTTCATAAGCTTCTACTTGGTATTGTTATTATATTACAATCTACTAGCTTTTATTAATAGGGGGATTTATTTTGATAGTTAAAGAGACAAGAGTTCATAATGGTGGATTTTTTTGTATACTGAAGTATTGAAGTTCTGAACACAGTGTCGATGATTATTTTTCAGAAAACTAACACACACACACATGCACACACACAAATATACATATGTATGCATATATATAAAATATATATGTTTCATTAAATATAATGGACAAGAAAATATTTATTCTTTATTTAGTATTTCCAGTATTCTTACATTTTTCCTTTTGGTGTGAGTGAGGGAATACAAAAACTTTAAAATGGGTAAAGAAGTGCCTGAAAGGACTTGGGACAATGGATGATAAATACAGTTTTTGTACTCCCTCACTCTAACCAAACAGAAAAATGTAAGAACACTGGAAAAACTAAAAAAAAATAACAAAATTTTCCTTGTCCGTCATATTTAACAAAAGATGCTTAAAAGAAAGGGTGCTGCCCAAATATACATTAATCAAATCAAATATATATATATATATATATATATATATATATATATATATATATATATATATATATATCATACAAGGTTAGTATAGATGGAATGAACTTCCAGTAACGAAAAACACTATTTTCAAAAAGTGCTAAATACAGATTAGAGTGAATAATATTTATTTCAAAATTATAACATAATTATGCTGCAACATCACCACAAAAAAAAAAGCCATCCTGTTTCAACACTTATGTTATTTGCAAGTAAAATAAAACTATAAAATATAAACTATAGAAACTATAACTATATAAACTATAAAAATAAACAATAAAACTATAAAATTTATATATATATATATATATATATATATATATATATATATATAAATTGTCATCTAAATGACACAAAAATGAAAATAATACTGGCATCTCCTTTTAACACATATATTTACCAAAATTCCACAAAAATAACTTGAAATTTCTTTAAATGTTATTTTTAGTGGATACTCATATTTGAGTAGCCACTCTATTTATTTTAAACAGTATTTTATTTCGTCTGCTGGCCTGAACATTCAAGAAATCTTATTAAAGAAAAATGCACCCACCAGCAGCCAGAAGGTGTATTATTTTTCTTTCATTTATATGAAAATTTAAACCCAGGAGAGATTGAGGTGAGTGTGAATAGAGCCAGATAAAAGGCATCTCATTTAACACAGCTTATGAACTATTTAAATTCCTGCTGATATTAAACATGAATGTGCAGGTAGCATAATGGGTTATCTTTTGGGAAATTGCAATTGGCAAGTTGAGTTCCAAATTCCACCTATTCCCATGAGCAATCATAGCTCTCCACAACTTACTGTCCTTTATAGCTTTTCATAAGGTTCTCTTCTGCTAACCATTTACACAAGCACATTAGATAGGTTATTATACAAATTAGCAAAGACTCTTGTTATTATTTCCTCTTTACTTCTTCTTCAGGACATGGGTAATCATGGCTCTCCATATCTTCTTAGCCTTTATTAATAAGTTTTGTTTTCTCACTATCCCTCCCTGTACCTGTTCTGCCATGCACTTACACAAGCTTGTTAGATAAGTTACTTGCTGCTTTCCTCTGTCCCTCTTGATTTCAATATGTCTTATAAGTGTCGAGTTTTCTAAGCCCACTTCCCAAATTATGTGCGCTAGAAATTGTCTCTTTCTGATTCTAACTGTAAGTGTCCATTTTGTTTCCATTTTCACTGCTAACATCTTCAGTCGATGGTATTCTTAGCATCCTTCTATAGAACCACATTTATGTTGCCTCAAGTTTCTTCTTTATCTATTAGGAGATTGTCCAGCATTCAATTAGAAAATAAAAATATTAAATTAAGAACTTAAGTCATCTTCTTAAAAAGCCTCATCAGATTTAGACCCTCTTATGGAGGCCAACTGGTTCAGAAATGTTTAAACTATCAGCTATATACACCCCTTTTCTCAGATCAACAATTAAAAACTACTTCAAGAAAATGAATCCTCTAAGCCTTAGAGAAGACACACAATCTTTCATCAAACCTTATAGATTGGTGCTCCAGAATCCCAAACAAAGAATATTACCAAATAAGAGAAACAACATCACTTGAAGACTCCCAACAGTGGCAACAGCTATAATGGATAGCAAATATAGAGAAAATAATGATATAATCATAATGTTGACATCCCACACTACCAGCTAGCAGAGCGGCAATGTTTACATTAACAACAAGTGTGACAAACCTAAAGATATACTATGAGAAATGTGTGGATAATTTTTGACTTACCCTCATATATATATATAAAGTATAAGTTTTGTCACTTGGCTGATTGTTGTTACCTTCAGCATCCCAACTCCAGAGTTTCATAAACAGATCTGTCCATCCACTCATCAAGGGTATCACCAATTGACTGCTTATACTTCTCGATTTTTATTTTTTATATGCACTTATCATTGGTGTAAGATTTTTTCATAGTGTTTGTGTACGTTCATGTGCATGCACCCATCCGCAGGAAAATTTATTTTAGCTGACACATTTTGACTTCTGATGGACTTTATCAAGGTAAATGTATGGAGTTTTATTTTGCAACAAGTATTTTTTTTAACAAAAGTAAAACTGTTCTTTATTAGTTTTATATAGAAATAAATTCAAAACACAAATTTGAATCTAAAGAATGCCACATTTATTAAAAGAGAAAGTAACTTATTTCTTTCCCAAGCCAAAATACATGACTATAAAAATGTTAAAAATTAAAAGAAAATGGTTAAATTCATAATTTTCTGTTATTTAAAATATATAATACATGAATTAATCCCAAACTAGAATGTTTTAAATATTAATTGCATAAAAAACAATCTACAATATCATTTACACACTTTTGTTTATTATAGACATTAAATTATGTCACTTAGCATCATCCATAATTTACCTAGACTTTTCAGTTAACCTGATGAATCTCTTAAATTTAAAAAGGTTGAAAAACTAACATTTTTACTTTTGTTTAAAAATACTTGTTGCAAAATAATCTCTTTATATAAATTTGAACTTGTCAGCTAAGATAAGTTTTCCTTTTGTCTTTATTCATATTTGTCTTTTATTATATTTTACAGATATATTTTACTTATATCTGAAATTTGTTTAAGGTGGGAAAAATCAAGAAGGAGTTATTAAAAACAGTGAATGTTTTTCTATTGACTCTGTGGGAGTATGAGTGTGTGTGAGTTAATACACATGGTGCATATACAGTATACATACATAAAAATATTTGTGTGTATGTATGTATATATATGTGCAATTATACATGTACTTTATATGATATATTAGTAACACAATATTTTTATAAATATTGTAAAATTAAATTACTATATATACAAACTCAAATTCTTAAGGACAGTTAAGTTAATGGCCTTTTAGGTTTCCTCCACATGAACAGAAGCTTTTTTAATAAGAATTATATGTCACAGTGGTGGCAGCAGGATTTTGGAGATGTTTAAGTGGGGCATGACCCCAAAACATTTGCAAATCAGTGATATATATATATATAATATTAGTGGTAAATATACACATACATATGCAAAATATATATATATATATATATATATATATATATATATATATATATATGTATGCACACACATACATATATATTTTGTATAAAAAAAATTCCAAGAGGATAGAATCCAGGTAGAACTCAATGTCCAGGACAGAGTAAGGATATAATAAAAAGGCTTAAACACTAATATTCCATGGTCATAATTTATTTCATTGGAATCATAAATACAATCCAGTTCATCAGACCTACAAATTCAAAAAGAAAACAGAAAAACAACTCCAGAAACAAAAAATAAAATTTAGAGAGAGTGTAAGTATAAGAGTGTGGGACGAATGTTAGAGCTATAGAGAGGGGTAACAGATGAGAGAAGATGGGGGATTAAAATTTAACAGAGAGAAGTTTTAGAGAGCGGAGTCAAAGACGGTTTAAGTGAGAGAAATATGAATTTTAAGATTAGATCGTCTATTGTGTGTGTATGTCACCACAAAATGTATCCTTTCCGGTTACATCTTTAATGTATTAGACATCCAACAACATTCATATTTCTCAGTTTATACTGTAACTATGCTGAGCAGACCTTAGTTACAGTTTCTGGGAGAGAGCATGTTAATAGTCTGAACAAGGCCAGCACACTCAAAGCCTTGGTCACAATGACTTGTGACTTCATTCTAATACAACCATCGACAGCTCTCAAAGGGTTCCGTCTAACCAATTTCCCTCACAAGGCTTGGGTCAACCTGTGGTATTGTTTTCAGACACTTCCCACATGCTAGGATTGCCTCCCCCAGACCAATAACACCAAGAATTCACTTTTGTGACAAATCAACCATGGTGTGATTCAAACCCGGGTATCATGGTCAGAAACCAAATGTTCTAACAACTCAGCCTTATATATATATATATATATATATATGAAAAGATATATTGTTAAAAAATACTCTTATTTCTAAATTCCTTCACTTGATCAACAACCACTGAGACATGAAAAATATTCAAATCACTCTACTGAAAATTAACATATTTAAAACAAACTTCTTATGTTCCTTTTTTTTTTAATTTTCCTTTCAGAAGATAAATATATAAATGGTTCCATAGGAATAACATTAATCGGTTGCTCTGTCTGTATACTGCCATTTTTATGTAGGTTACTTTGTTCTCAGTAACAAATGAACTGGTTATAATTTGTCTGGTGTTGGCCAACCTTTCTGCTGCAGCTGCAAATGCCAGCATCCCTAAAAATAGGCACTTGGTCATCTCATTATTTTGATATTAATCAAGTGAGAAGAGCAAAAGAGAAGAGTTTAGTAGACAGGATCAGATCTCAGTGGATGACGCAGCAGGGGATATAGGATTGATGGTGCAGGGGATAATCAATCCGTTTATATGACAAGGAATTTTCATTGTACAGATAAAAATATGACAGAATAGAAAGAATGAGAACAGAGGTTGTATTGCTTTGGAAATTCGACATGGAACAGTCCAGTCTTCAACTGATGCTTGTCTAAATCACAGTTTTGTGGCTAAAAGTATATTTAGGATATAATTGGACATATTTCTGAGCTTGTGTGTATATGTTGTTGACTCCCGTGTGGAATATAAGTCAATAGCATTACGATGTGAAGAGCTGCACAGAATGAGACAGGTTTAGTTTAAAATGTATATGCATTGATGTCAAATTATGTCAGGTCACTCTACATGTGTTACTGGTATTATGTAACCCAGTATTATCTGCTGCATGTTTGAGACATTTTTTTAAATAATTACACCCCAAGCAAGTCAATAAAGCTATTAAGATGCAAGGTCTTACTGAGTGTGAGAGAATATGAGAAAAAAAACATTATTAAGAAGAGTGAACAATAAACAAGCAAAAATTAAAAAGGCAGAAGATAACAATTGACGTAGCAGATATTTAGATATAGTAGAAATTTGAGAGATAAAGAAATAATACAAATAATAATACTAACAATAAGACTAATAATATTTATTGCATATTAGCTGGCGTTTTGACCAAATGGAAGCAAGATAAGGAAGATGTTAAAAATCGAAAATGCTTGTGTCCTTTCTCAATGAGAAATAAAAAATGAACTGGGACTTTGAGGGCGAGTTTTTTGGGTTTTTTATCAAATATTTTTATATATTTCTATATATATATATATATATATATATATATATATATATATATTAGGAAATATACATAATATCTTACATGTAAGATATTTTGTATGTATCTTAATATATTAAATAGCTCTGTTATTCAACATTGAGCATTGTTTTTTCTTACATTATAGAGTGTGTATATATATATATATATATATATATATATATATATATAAAAGTGAACATAGAAGTCAACACTTAGAGGCGACAGTCTGTTTCATGCTAGATGCAATCGTCAGACCACCTATGTTCACTTTTATATTTACACACGCTCTATCTCTGATATTGAGCACTTTATCCCATAAATATAGCACATCTTAAGACTATATTTCTTATATATATATGTATTTGCATGTGAACACTCACTCATACATTTACCTGTATTTATCCATTTGGTTATATATATATATATATATATACAGTCCAATCTCTTCAATCCAGTAACCTTGACACCAGGCTAATGCTGAACCATAAAAAATGCTGGATGACAAAAATCACCCCTAAAAAACCCTATGCAAATATAGTCTTGCCAGCTCAGTCACACTTTCTAACCCTGACAGAGTTCAAAAGGGTATATCTGAGTCCTTATGGGTGACAAATTATTTTCCACCCTCTAACCTCACTTTCACAGGTGGATGTGGCAAGCCTCTCCCTGCTCTATCACTACTTACTTAGACAAACTACATTCTTTGGTTTCACCAGATATAACCTTCATGGCAAAGACCCATCATGCCACTTACATTGTATCAAATCACCCACATTCAACTCCATATTCCATTGCTGAGAAGTAAATTCTACTCAAACAGTTGCTTTCAGCGAACCACTGCTCTGTGGAACTGATTTCTGAGAGGATGTTTCCCCGATCGCTACAATTTTAACCTATTCAAATCTAGGGTTAACGATTACCTTCCTCTCCTTTCTGAACAAACTTTTTCCTTACATAACTCTCTACCTCAAGTGCCACCTGGACCTTGTACAGGGTGAACTTTGCTGTAAATAATATATATATATATATATATATATATATATATATATATATTGCTGTTATCAAAGGTAGAACAAAGCTTAAAACAGGCAATAAAACAATCATTCCTTCTTCCAAACAAGTTTTTTATTGTTTCATGGAATATAAAACATGCAAATTTAAAAATAAGTGTAGGGTATGTAATAAGCCTCAACCTATAGGGTATCTGTAGCTCAGATTACATCCAGCTGATTCAAAACAATGCCAGACCATGGTAAAGAGTGAACTTATTTTAGCACCCTTCTTTTCTTTTCTCTTTAGTACCTTGTATTTATTCTTGTTTGTGCACTCCTTGAGGTAGGGAACCATTATAAAATGACATCCCAACACAGCCATCACTGACCATATATGAAAATTTAATAATAAAAAACAGAGGGAAAAATATGTCTTCAAAGGCCATGTGAAGCCTGCCTGATACATTAGTTCTTAGACCTTCATATTGTGTATTTAGACTTATGTCTCTCAAGGAACAATAAAATTTCACAGCAGGAATTATCCAATCTTTTTCTTTTTCTTTTTCATTTAGTGAAATTTTTAAAACAACTTTTTTCTTAACTGTTCCTTTGTTAACATATATATATGTATGCATGCATGCATTTTGCTGCATAGGTATAAAAGATAAATCATATTTAAAAATACATAATAATATTGCATATGCATTTACCTTTTCTTTTTATGTTTAATGCTATTTTACTCAATTTACAAGACTGCACAAAAACACTACAAATATCTTGACGTGATGGATCTCATAACTGGGCTAAATTTTTGTCTCACTTGATACAGTGATTACTTCAAAATTATAAACTTAAAAGGATTCTTCATTTACAATGTTTATTGAATGAAATGCTGAGAAAATAGTGGTTTAATCCTGAACAATTTGAGTGTAATTGAAGAAATGAGTGTAAAAAGAGAAGCAGCAAGAGCTTGCAGGCCAGGACCCAGTAAGAGGTTTGGCCATTGGACAGCTGTGAAATTTCACTCCATATCTTATCTGGCCGTGATGTTTGCCTAATTATTGAAGAGAAAGTTATGATCCAATCTTAGCACATCAGAACATATCTTTCTTCAATCTGACCAACAACATGATTAAACAGTAAGAAACTTCTCAGAGTAGGCTGTTGACCTTCATTTATTTTTTAATGTGACATACTTTGGAATAATAGTTCTTGGTTTGAATTGGGACATTGAGGGGGAGGGGGATTTTCTTCTTCTTCTTCTTTATGTACTGTGTCCCCTCAGGATGAAGGCGATCATGGCTCTCCACAACTTCCTGTCCCTTGTAGCTCTTAATAAATTTTGTCTTTCTGTTATTTCTCCTAAACCCTCTTTCACCATCCATTTACTCAAGCTCACTAAGTAGGTTATGCATTGTTTTCTTCTGTCTCTCTTACCTTCAACCTGTCCTGTGAGTATCAGATTCTCCAAGACCTCCTTTCTCATTATGTGCCCCAGAAAACTCAACAGTCTCTTCCTGATGTTAAGTATAAATTACCTTTTTGTTTCCATTTTCTCTAAAACTTCATGTTCGGTCCATGATATCCTCAGCATCCTTCTGTAGGATCACATTTCTGCTGCTTCAAGTCTCTTCTTCATTTTTAAGAAGATTATTCAGCACTCACTGCTATACAGGAGGACAGATATCATGTAACAGTTTAGAACTCTTTTCCTTAGAAATATGTATAGATATATCCCAAAATATATAAAACAAAGAGGGAAGAAGATCAAGGATAAACAAAAATATACCAACATATTACTCACCATAAATTGGTTCATTGAAAAAATGTAACAACAAAAATGGGCTAACTAGTTATTGCTCCTCACTCTTCAGAACTCAATTATGGACAAAACATAAATATCTGCACAACAAATAAAAAAAGGGGAAAAAAATTTAATACCAGAGAACTAACATTATTAATCACAGATTACATTTAGACTCAGCAGCCATTCCTTCTGCTTAAGAAGGAAGGCTACCTAGTCAATATAAATGGTCTCAAAAACTCTTAGATAATAATGTGAGTGTGTCCTATCGATTTCTGTAAACCACCTGTTTACATGTCAGGATAAGCCTCTGTTATCCTGAGAGGTGCAATTACATTTAAATTTTTGAAGATCAAACCTGACTGGAAAGCAAGGAGCCAGAAGAGAGTTCCACAAGTGAGATGTATAAGAAAATAAAACTGTTAGCATAAAACTTATGGTCACATCTAGCCAATTCAACTGTAAACTAATGGGGCCTTGTTGCTAATCTAGTACTAAGCTTAAATTCATAAAATCTAGGTACCATAGCAAAGAGCTCATTCAAACAATTACCATAAAAGTATTTATAGAAAAGGCAAAGGGAAACAACTTCACAGCAGTGGAAACGTGACTGAAGCTGAGATGCCAGGTCAGGACCAATAATATAGTTGATTTTTTTTTTTGGATTTTATCATGAATCTCTAAATACATAGCATGAGTACTGGACCATTTGTAGCAACAATATTTAAAACATGGATGAATGGCAGACTTATAGATATGTAAGAAAAATTCAAGAGAGAAAAATTGTCTGGCATGGGAAAGGTATGAATTCATTTCTTCTCCTTCCTGCTAAGGATTGCATAGCAAGACAGACTGAGTCCTATAACCTTGATTGTCAACCAGTCTACTGCAGAAAGAAATTGCAACCTACTGTGGGAAAATTTTCTGCCTAGTTAGTTGTGGATCAAAAGAGACATGATCGCCCACGTGTGTATCACATATGATACTTAACTGACTGACTGAAAATGAGATATTTTTGTATTTTTTTGAAAGTGAAAGATTAAATTTTAGTAACTACAATGTATTTCTTTTTATTTTAACAAAAAAATAAGCACTTAACTATAAAAAAATTATCATACAACAGCATCAGATTTTGTTTTCATCAATAAAACCACCAGCTGCCTTAATTAATACTTTACAAATTCTCAGCATTTTTTCAACATTTTTCAAAAACTGTAGACAGATAGCAGACCATGTAGAGTATATATATATATATATATATATATATGTGTGTGTGTGTGTGTGTGTGTGTGTGTGTGTGTGTGTGTGTGTGTGTGTGTGATTCACCATAAAGAGAGCATACATGATGTAAAAAAATATCCAAAACTTAAGAACAAAGTTTTATCATCAAAATCTTTGTGTTATTAAAAGGAAAGATCAGAGGTTTTTTTGGTGCAAGGATTATTCTTTTAATCCTTTTTAGAACCCTCAAAATTGTTGTTGAAAATCTTGTTTTTCCATAAATTTGCACAGAAAATCTGAGCATCTTTTTGCACTGAAACAAATATTGATTTGGAAATTCTTGTAAAAATCAGATACTTGTTGGATTTTAATAAAACTTTCAGGATTTATTCAAAAATTAAATTATTTTTTAAACATTTCTTGTCTAGAAAATCTTGCTAAAATATCTGTTACCCTTACCTCATTTAAATTTATGAAATTTTGAGAAATTCTATTTTTTAGAGCTTAATATTTATATTAGTTATAAAGTCAAGTGCTCAGAGAATTTATCTTATCAAATTTTTTGGTCAAAATGAATCCCCCAAAATCCTAAAATAAAAATGTAATAAAACTAAGACATTATTTAATTAAAGAAGCTTTTAATTGCTTTCATGAATGAAATATTTTATGGACACTATTGTATTAGGAAAAAAAATTTTTCAATGAATAATAAATTTTTAAAAGAACTGTTTTCATTTTTTTTAATTTTAAATTAGAATAATTTACAAACTTTTAAAATTTTGTATTAATTTGTAACAGTCAAGTGATATTTTTCTCTCTCTCTCTATATATATATATATATATATATATATATATATATATATATATATATATATATATATATATGATTGCTGATTCCTGTGTTCACATTGTCTACATATCCATATGACTTAATCTTTCTCTCTCTCTCTCTCTCTCTCTCTCTCTCTCTCTCTCATCATATATATGTCTTTATTCATATTTGTCTCTTTTTTATATTTTACAGATATATTTTACTTATATCTGAAATTTATTTAAGGAGGAAAAAATCAAGAATGAGTTGTTAAAATAGTGAATTTGTTTCTATTGACTCCGTGAGAGCATGTGTGTGCGTGAGTTAATACATATGGTGTATATACAGTATCCATGTTTCAGAAAGTCATATCTCATTCAAAATATGCCAAATTTTAAATAAATTAGTTATTTTAAAATCTAGATTAAATGGTAAGCCATGAAACTGAGATTTATCTAACACCTGTTCTTCTATCAGGTGTGCATCATTTATACTTTATCATAACCTAAAACCTCATTAGAGACACAGAATTTAATGCTTTCCACTGCATGTCACATGAATGTTATAAATGCAATGATGAATATTTGTGATACATAATAACTGTCTAGATGCCAGTGATTTGGCAAGTCTTAAAAGTATCTATCTTTCTGATAAACCCAACTCTGAAGGACTAATAATACTTTTTCTTATACTAAAGTCCAGTATAAGGCTCAAAAGCCAATTAAGATAGAGAGTTGCTGGTAAAATTAATAAAGTGTATGGTCTGAATAAAAGAGGAGGTGGTAGGAATTGAAGATAGTGAGAATAAGAAGGATAGATAACAAAATGGATTCAACCAGAAAATATATTCAATGTTGGTTGGTTGTTTTGTTTTATGGCATATCAACCTCAGTGGGTCATTTAATGACAACAAAATTTTTTAAATAGATTCATAGCAATAGTTTGGTAAAAAAAAGGTGTATATGTATACATATATATTTGAACCATTATTCAATTACTCATATTTCTGAGTACAATCCAACTTCTTTTAGGAAATTTAATATCTTGGATGGTTTTATTTTCATAAATTTTTTTTTTTTTTTAAATTACTCGCTTGGTAATATTTTGTTTGCACTAGATCAAAATCTACAAACTCAAACAGTATATGTTTCACCGTAAATTTTAATTATTGCTGATAATAATTTTTCCTTCAAAAATTATTGCTGATAATAATTTTTTTATTACAAAGTATTTCTGGTATTAAAACCTATTTTTACACAAGTTTGAGTGTTAACTATTTGCCCATAGATGGGACCCTAACAGGTGCTGGTGTTCCCAGGTCCACCCTGACCTGGGAACACCAGCAATTAAGAGGTGGCTCCACGCTCCTCAAAAACCTCCTGATCAGATGCCTTGCTGTTGGACATTGTTTATTGTCTTACCCAGGACGTGGATGTAGTTTATCATCATACCCAGGACGGAAAATATACTCAATGGTGTAATGTGGAAAGAGATAGTGTAACCATGGCAACTATGAACATGAACAGTATTTAATACTGCTTGACCATGACATGATTGTTGGGGCCAGAAAAATAGAATATATTCTCTTTAAGGTGGTAAATAATTCAGTTAACAATAATAATATATAACGGGAATATATGAATTGTCTGTGTAGAGCTTGTTAGCCTTGGTTAGCATTCTGTCTTGAAGAAGGATCACTTTGATTTAAAAACCAGGGTTGATTGAAGTCCTTAGTCACCTTGATGACAACCCTTCAAGTGGCCAATGAGTTCATTAATATGATGAGTTTAAATGAGTGACTGCTCGGTAACAATCTTCCAAGTAATAATCAGAAGAAAATGCAGGACTCACTGATGTCACTTCTTTCTTCAGATGAAAATCACAGACAAATGATGTGCAGGTGATGAAATGGATAGCCGCTTGAAATGAGAAATCGGAGAGCTGATTTTGGATTCCAGACAGTTTCACTATATTCACTTATGTGCAGATATCCATGGCAGACTGGCCTCTATAGCCCTGGTTGGTAACCACTAGGAGAAAGACAACTCTGAATTCAGAACCATAACAATTGGCCATGATCCACAACCCTCAATAATGAGGATGAAAAGAAGAGAAACAAAAGAAATATGGATTCAGCTACACTTAAAATATGTGAGTGTCTTCAGGTGCAGCAAGAATGGGCCACAATCAACTGAAAAGTGTAGTAATTGCTTATTGAATATAAAGATTGCATCAAATCACATTCGAATTCAACACTTGTGCTACTCAACCCATTAGTCAACACTGCACAGCATAATGCATTTAATAATGTTTTGTAGTTCTTAGCCCACAAGAGTACCATTGCTAAGACTAAAGTATTGGTTAATGCAACTCCGAGAACATTGCTTTTGTAAGGCTGACTTTAAGACATTTGCTAGTAACTTTAGGGAATGCCATACAGATCCTTTACTTGTAACATTAAGGAATTCTATATAGTTTTTTGCCAGTAACATTTGGGAATGTTATACAGACTGTTTGCTACTAACAATCCTTTACAGACTTTTGCCAGTAACCTTTGGGAATGCCATACAGACTTTTGCAAGTAACATTTATGAGTCAGTGTCTAAAACAATAAGGAAATGAGAGGCTGCATTTTGTGGTAGAGAATATTTTTTGTAAGGCTGTTTTTTCATAGCTTAGTGATTTTCATTTTCATCCAGAATGGCAGATTTTAAAGAATGTAGAATCTGTTATTTTTTGGTTTAATCTTGAAAAACAAAACAAAAAATAAATAAAACTACTGCAGAAATCAATCCAATGCTTAAGGAAGTATTTGGCTATGATGCTACAAGCCAGCACAAAACCTTTTGTAGTACAATCCTTTCAAGGACAAATGTCTGCCAATGATGATGAGCATTCTGAATGATAGTCGACATGGAAGACTGGCGCCAGGTTACCTGATCATGTTTTCCACTCTTCTGGGCAGACAGTCAAGTTTGTGTGTGGTGTAGATTGCATGAGGCTACGGATCCAGTTTGTCAGCTGGTTATTTTGCAAGTGAGTGCAGTTGGAATTTGCATGAAACTGGAATCTCTCTTGATTGACATGACAGACACAGATCATGTTGCAGACAATTTGTACCCTACTCTCGGTGGTGATGATGTTCCAATAAGATAACACTAACAACCACTGCATGCAGTTATAGGCAGATCTGGAATATGCCTGGATAAATGTAGTCACACATGAAAGTATTATTATTTTAAATAATTTCTAATCTGGCTACAAACCTAAAACTTGTACAAATTTATCTGGATATTTAACAAAGAGTTACAAAGCAAATGTTTTTGATACACATCAATAAACAACATTCAGTATTTAGTTTATTTGTTTAGTGGCAATTCAACACTTTATGAGTCATTTAATGACAAAATTTAATTTTCTTGGGAGCATTAGTAATTTTCTTTACAAAAATGTATTGTGGAAATTTTTTTTCCAAAATGTATTGCTGGTAAATTTTTTTTTTTTTTTTTTACAAAAACGTATTTCTAGTAATTTTTTTTTTTCAAAAATTTATTACTGGTAGTATTTTTTGCTACAAAAATGCATTGCTGGTATTTTCACTATAAAAATGTATTTTTATACTTTTATAGTCTTTGACCCTAGTTTGTTCTAACAGGTGCTACCAGGGTGTACCTGAGAGAAACAACAATTAAGAGGTGGTTCTATGCTCCTCAAAACCTCCAATCTCCTGATCAAAGGCCTTGCTGCCAGATGTAGTTTATCGTAATATCCAGGATGACAATATTTAGTATTGAGCTCCTTATTTGTTATGATTTCTTATTTGAAATAAGAAATTGCAGAAATTAACTCCAATTTTATTCTGTGCTTGTTAACAAATCACCTTAAGTTTGCTCAAGTTCGGGGTTTCCCCTGATCACCTCTAATTTTGAACTCCTTCCATAGATTTTTTTTTTATTGGATGTAGGTCAGGTGACTGACTTGGCCAACCCAAACTGTTATTTTCTTTACCTTCAATCACTCCCCATTCTTTTCACTGCAGAATGTTTCATGTCATTATCATGCTGAAACCTGCAACACTTAGGTAATTTAAGATGTTTCGCAAACTGAACCAAGTTCTTTTCCAACTACATAACCCTGTTCATTATTCTTTCAATACACCACAACCCCCAAGAAGAAAAACGAGTCAAAATTATATTTCCATATTCATGTTTAACTGTTGTTATAAATAGATGTATGGTAGAACAAGAGAACAAATGAAAAAACAGGTACTGCTGGTGAAGTGAACAGAAAAGAATTTGAGAATTGACACACAGTGCATAGACTTACATTCAGACACAAACTGCTTGACCCATGTAGTGAAACCAGAAAGTCATCCAGTCATGGCAGCCGCTCTGTCTGTGCATACACTCACAAAATAACCAGCTTAATTTTCCCAATATGTAATCATCCAAAGACTTGAATAGTTCTGCAGCTGTGGTGTTGGTTGGCAACAATAATGAACATAACATCTCATGTTCATCCTCCTGGAAAATATATCACACAAAAACAAGCATTGTTGTCAATGTTCATAGACTAGTCAATCTGGATTGAATATTACAGTGATTCATTAATCCTATCTAACAATTTTGCCTTAATGTCTTATGCTATTTTATCAATTCATCTCGTTATGGTGCTACCCAAAAGAGAAAACTCTGCTAGCTTTTAAACTGCAGCCTCTTCACGGCAAATGTTCTTAGCATCAGATAGTATCAATTCTTCACCAATAGTAAAGAGCTCTTTAGCCTTAGCAATGCAGTTAGTTACTAAGAATGATGCTCTCACTGCCTACACATTTGCTGATGTTGTGGACTTCAATAATTGGTTCTAATTCTTTGTGTTCATGTTATTTTCTTTCAAAAAAATCTAAAGGCTTGTCTTTTAATACAGGGTGCTTGATCTTTATAGTATTGATGCATAGCTAATTACCACATATTAAACAGAGTAGGCTTGGGGCATGTGAATCACCTGTTGCAATGAACTCATAATTTAAGTAGGATACTTGATATTTTCTATTAAATTCAGCTGTATTTTTTAGCAGTTATGGAGTCTTCTGTCATCTCATCATTTGTTTTTTCCACAGAAATACAGAAAGCACTTATATCCCTTTGGTGGAGATAATGGGTCACATGACAGCTGCTTAGTGACATCCCACCATAGATGAGAGCAGCAGTCAATTTCAGTTTGTTTACAGCAGCCAAACCAAAACATTGCTTTCTTTAGCCTCCCCATGGCCCAAGCAGAGGTTAAATCTGCCTCCCCAGCAGCTTACAAGTCCATGGTACCATTTCCCTTTGGGAATATATCTTTCTCTGACATAGTAAGAACCTCCAGCTCAAAGACCTCAATTTGGGAAAACCCAAGACTCACTGTTTCCCATTCATGGAATATGTCCTCACCTGGGATATAGTAGATGAATCTAGCCAGTTTGAATCTGGAATCCTAAACATGGCTTCTCCAGACACAGGAGTATCTCCATATTATATGTAAGATTCTTCATTTTTTTCTCCTTAGACTGCTTTGCAGTGTAGATATATGTGATATATTATTCACCACTTGGGACATATATGTATATATAGTTTTGTACATGTCTTAGTATAAAATTCTCTCTGAGTTGGCTCATGCTTGGCTTGTGGGCTTCTGTGAGTGGGAAAAAAAATTGTGACTGGGACAAACAGAGAAAAAAATCATAGACAGAAATGGTCATTTTTCCAGTAGACTGTAATAGTCAATAAAATGGAAAATAAAAGTTTTTATTCTTTCTGTGCGACCCAGTACCAAATAGTCTACGGCCCAGTGGTTAGGGACCACTGGACTAAATAGTAAAATACCCACCACATCCAGCTGGAAAATTGTTCTTGATATATATAGAAAATGATATATATCATATTGGCTTATATATATATATATATATATAAATAAATATATATATATATATATGTGTGTGTGTGTATGTGGGTAAATTATTTTCAGATAGAGTGTATCTGTAAAGGAACAAAATGAATAAAAAACAAGAGGAAAAACTATTCTTAGCCAACATGTTTCGTCCTCTGAGGGACTTTATCAAGGCAAATGCCTTAGTAAAGTCCCTCAGGACAAAAATTAAGTGCATTGTTTTTTCTTTTGTCATATATATATATATATATATATATATATATTTTATTCATATATATATATATATATATTCAAGAAATCTGTTTAAAGAAAAATATGCATCTCTCTGGCAGAACTCAAACCTGCACCCCCCTTGGCAGGAGAAACCACTAAAATAACATTTAAGCAATAAAATATGTTGAATTAATAAATGAAAATTCATCAGTTCTTTAGAATTGCTTTGTTTACATTAGGATATGAAACTGACCAGATATGAAAGTTTTGAGAGTCCGAGAAAGATTTGCATTTATAAAGGACTATTTGACTTTGCTTGATTGTTGATGCATTCTGTGGCTGAGATGGTCTAAAGTATATCAGATCTAATGATGGTTTCTTTTGCCAAGAGTGATGCAGATTTGGGTTCTCCCAAAGAGAGCATATATATATATATAGATAGATATATATAATTATATGATAATATAACTGACATGAAATATCTGAACAAAGTATGTAAAATGGAATTTGTGAATACTAGTTGGATGCTTAAAATTTTTTTATTCTATTGTTAATGTTTCACTCTTTAAGAATGTTGAATTAACAAAGTTTGCAAGAAAATAAAACGGACATGGCAAAAAATGAAATAATATCAAGCAAATAGTATATGCAAAGCAAATTAACAGTAAGAAGTAACAAACTAAGAGATGGTGTAGACACATAAAAGAAAGTTCAGACATGCAGGTATAGCGTTCTGTCTTCTAGACAAGACAGATCAGGACTGAGTCATGTCAAACTGTAAACCAGCCTATTTTATTCGCTAAGAAAAAAATCCCAGCATGCATTTGTGTGCTTTTGGCTATAAAAGGGGAGGGGCACTTGTTCTCTGGTCATTCCTATTGCGAGTTACTCCCCATTGCTCATTGGTTGAGGATTAGTACACAGACTAGATGTTGAATAGAGATTTGGTCTGAAGTTTGTTGGAAGCTGTAATATTGTGAATGCTAGATTTGTGGTTTTACGGTTTCTTTTTTTTCACTTTCCTATTGTTTGTCCGAATTGTTTATGTCGATTGACTTGTTTTTGTTTTTTTTGTTCTAAATTGTTACACCTAAGTTTTTGGAACTTTTCGTATTTTTCTGCTGTTAAGGCTAGGAACAAAATGGCCAAGTCTCCCCAGCAAAATGTACCAGTGCCAGCTCAGCCATCAACATCTGCATGGGTGTCAGATAGGCCCCCCCAAAAAAAGGCCCAGAATAATACATTGGCCTAAGAGATGATTACAAAGAGTTTATCTTGGGCAATGAACTTTTGTTGTTGCCTTTTATTATGGAGGCAGTGACAGCAAGGACAATCTCCCTGTTGATGGCTGATGTCAAGTTAAGAAAATTTATGGCTGTCAGTAGGGAGGCTATGGAAGAGGCCCTAAAGGCCTTAAACATTGGGACCAATATGATCCAATGCCATGTGGAACATCCTGCTGGCAATGGAAGTGGTGGTGAAGACATTAGCTGGGAGTATCCTCACCACCAACATACTGAGGCTCCAGACAGAGTACATGGGCACCTGGAAAACCCACATAACTTTACATGGAGTTCCCATGTATATTATTGAGGACCATTTGGGTGGCCTTCTTTTCAAACTTTGGATTGGTAGAGGGGATATCCTCAATCAAAGACAAGTTGGGCATTGCAACCAGTGATTTTGAAGTCCTGGTGACATTGACCCAACCCAAACTCATTTTTATAACTTGTGGCAGCCAAAACATCTTCATCATCATCGATGGCTGCCACTCCCACTGCTGGTGCTGCCAGACACTTGGCAATGTTGTGTCTGACAAGGAATCTGGCACCAACAGCACAACCAACACCAGAGTAGCCCAGGGCGGAAGCACCTAAGATGGCTCCCAGTGGTCCTGATAAATGGATTGAGGTGCCGAGGAGGAGAGCCAAAGTGACAACTCCTCCTCCCCAGCAGGATGTCCCAGTGAAGCAACAATAGCAGCAACATCCTAAACAGTGACAACGACACAAGAACAGCAGCAGAAGAAGGTAGAGCAGCATCCCGAGCAGAAGGAGCTGGTAAGCAGCAACTGGTGCAGCAGTCAGAGTAGGGGCTCCCTCAACAGCAGCTGGATCAGCAGCAGAAAGCATTGCCACAATTGAACCTCTTCATGCCTCCACCAAGATCTTCCTCATTGAAAGGTGGGAGGGATGAAGAAGAGGAAAATGATGCTAAATATACAAAGTGGGAGAAGAAAGCTGGTCAGAGTAGGGCAGAGAAGGCTCTGCTAGCCACCAGGACACAATCTGAACCTGCTTCACCAGCAAGAAGTGACAAGAAGTCTGCAGTCAGGTAATACAAAGAGCCTCCCTTCTTTTCCCTCTAGGGCTCTGTCTTCTCTTTCCCCCTCCCCACCATCTCTTCTCAAAAGAGAATAAAGAAAAAAAGGCTTGAGAGATTGGAATGAGGCTGTTGGTCTTCTTTGTGATCTCTTGTCCTTTGGCGTAGATGTAGCTGTAATCCAGGAGACATTGATACTCGTGTTCTGTCTACCAACTTTGCTCTTTATTCAGCATACGACCAGCTGGCCAGAGGTGTTTCCTTGTTAGTTACACATTCCCTGGGTGTGAGGGTTTTGTGCTGTTGCAGTTTATGCACCCATCAACCAGGAGGAACATGTTGATTTTTTTTTCCAGTTGGGGCTGTTTTGGTTAATTCATTGCACTTAGTCTTAATATCTCAATATATATATATATATATATATATATATATATATATATAAAGAATTGATGAATTTTTTATTTTAATAATCTGACAGATACATGGTACGTAATAGTGAAAACAAAATCTTATAATGGGAAAAGCAAAAAATAATAATCTATGCCTTGTAGAAAAATTTACTATTTTAAAACATTTAAATAACCCAAATTTATGAAACAAGAGAAATTAATTAATGGCCACATGTAGGCATAAAACAAATATCTGTTGAAACATGTTGAACCAGATTAATTCCAATTCTAGATTATACCTTTCTTTTGTAATTTATTTTGTTACTTTATCTTTAGTTGATAAATATAATTTTTTTTTTTGGATTAATATTTATTCATTAGCTCTGATTAGTTAGTTTATACCTACAGGTAAGTCTTGATAATTTATTTTTTAAAACTCTTCATCCCTAATATTTATATTTTATATATAATAGTCATAACATGTTTTCCATGCATTGGGTCACTTATATTATATGAATAAAATGTACACATTTGTGTGCATAGTTTGATATTTGTCTCATGTTTTTTTGATTTTGTCTTGTATCTACAACTTATATCTATTCCTTAAATTTATAGGTCACTATAATCATAAGCATATTTATTTATATACATTTTTTGTGAATATTGTAATAAACATAGTGATATGTAAATAGGTGTTAGCTTAATCTAGTATTTTTTGTAAATGTGGCTATTTATATGTACCCATATATATATATATATATATATATATATAATTATTTATTTTAAAATATGATTCCAACTCGCGACGTAAGAGGTCTCATGTTTCAAAACAAGAGCTGAAAACTTCAATATAATTATTTGAATTGAGTTAAAGTAAGCTCTGTTCCATCTTCAAGCAAAATTTTTTTGGAATAACTTATTTCTGAAATTTACGTGTTTTGATAGTATATTCATAATTGAAATCAAAATTTCCATGGTAACAGCTAGGGCGAATTGTTTAAATTGGGTAGGGGTGTGTTGGGTGTTAATAATAAGTATCAGTATAAAGTTACTTTTATAGATGTCAAGTCAGGGTAAGGTGGGGTGTTCAAATTTGAAACGGAAGATGTTTTCGCCTACTCTGGTTTACGTGTGTCTATGGAGATTTATTTATTTTTATTTTATTTCTTTATGAAAGGGATTTGTGCATATAAAAACTGCCGTAACAATTGTTTTTTGACGACTTCATAAAGGGTTATCTTTTTTGTAGGGTATTTAAACTATTTATTTGGGCTATGGATTATGAAAGTTATTATATTGTATGCTTGTTTTTAGCTAATTATTCAGTGCATGAATCTGATGATGTCAGCAAAAAACCGTTAACTCATGTCTATTGTTTAATAGATTATTATTATTTAGAAACTTAATAAGGTGCAGTTTCTCATGGAGGCACAAAGGGCATGGGTCATCCCAAGTTTTACATGTTCTAGTCCTGTTTATAATTTTCCATTTTACTTTAGGTGTCCTATTTATTTCCTTCAGATGCCAAAAATATTTAGATAAGGAAGTCTGATTTCTTTTATTTATATTGTTGAAAGAGCACTTATATATATATATAATAGTTTACATATGATATTGGTGATTATTATTTTATTATAATTAACCATAGCTGTTTATTTATTTTTGGATTATAATTCTACATTGAAGTAAGTCATTTGTGTAGATGCAGGTGTGTTTTTCCCTTTTTTTGTGTTTATTTTACATACAAAATTCATCATTTGTCTTGCTTCCCTTATATTTCAGTTTATTTTAAATATAAAATTCAAATTATTTTTTTTCATTTATAACAACAATTCTGGTATAAAATATGAACTGCCCCAACATTGCAGTAACATGATAATATTTAACAAAATTGAAATTATATAATGGTTAGTCCCAATTCAGCGCCTGAAGATTGCACTGTGCATGAAACTTCGAGTCATACTACTGGTGAGACAAAAAAATGTATATTTTATAATATATAATTTATAACTCTGTTATATTATATCAATATTTTATTAACACCACCACTGAATGTGCCATATCTATATATATATAAAAATTTGAATTATATTTATTATTCTTATTTTTTCACTTAATAATGTTTTTTGATGATAGAAGGTATGGTTGGGGTGGATTTTAGTAAACTCCACATATGTGTACACTAATGCTATTTTAACTTTGAAATTGGTGTCAGCTGAAAGGAAAATGTATTACTATATAAAAATGTAAAATTTGTCTCATTCTTACTCTTTTATTCTGACAAATATAGAAATTTGTGTCAGTATGGTGGAAGTGGGTGCAGGGAGGGAATTTTTTCTCAACTCCTATCGAAATAATGACAGGAATGTGTCTATATGTGCTATTTTTAAAAGGCAAGTGTTGTACATTACCTTTATATGACTTAATGAGAGAGAGAGAGAGAGAGAGAGAGAGAATTAACATGTAAATGCCTTCTTTAAGGACAATCAGAACAAGAAAAAGACCTTACTCCCAGACACCACCCAATGCCCTTTACTTATTTTGGCTTACACAGCTCTCACCTTGTCCCAATTTTGTAATTGAACAACCAACAACTGATGAAAGTAGTCTTATCAGTTTTTATACAGTAAATTCTCATCTCAGTGGCTGGTCTGGTTTAACCTGAGTACACTCACCTTTTCAGTTTTTATCTTGCTTTTGATTTTTACAACCTGTTGCTTTCAAAACTGTCAGGCGCTACCTATTTGTTCTCTAATTATTTCCATAATGAAGATTACATTCAATTTTATACCTTTTCTTCTTAGAAAGACATTCCAACCCTAGTCTCTACAATCAGTATCTACTCTGGTGGATAGGTTATGCCATATGGCAATATTAAATTCAATAAGGGTAAGAAATGTCAGCTTTTCTCAGAGCAGCCTTTCTAAAGCCCCACTATCCCAGTGGGTTTTTTAGTGCCCTCACATGCAAGCAGGCTTGTCTCAATACCTGTCCACTTCCGTCAGACCAGCACCAGATCTTCACAGCTAGAACCCACCATGCTACATCCATAGTTGAGACATCCTCATTCTCTTCATATTCCATTGATAAGGAGTAGATTCCACTCAGACAACTTCTTCTCCAGAAATATTGCAATGTGGAACATGCTCCCAAGTAACTGCTTCCATGATCACTACAATTTTAACATCTTCAAGTTGAGGATCAACCGTTATCAATCCTACATATCCTCATGATATAAAACCCTTGCTCCTTCCTTATACAGCCCTAGAGTATTGGTTGATTGATTTGTTTTCTATGGCTTATCAACCTTTTGCAGGCTATTTAAAGCCAGAATTAGAGTGTAACAATTTTTTGAGACAATTTAATGATTCAAGTTTTACTAATTAACCCATAGCTGGGGAGAGAAGAGGTGGAGTCATACCTTTCTTAAGAGTATTTGCACATAAGTGAATATAATGAACACTACTGGAATTGTAACACAGCTCTCCAATTAACAATTCTGAGCCATTATCCATTACACCAACCACACATCCAAGCTTACAGCACCTGGTATTCCCAAGCAATCACCCATCAAGATACTGACCAGGCTCTATGTTGCTCAACTTTGGGGATTGTACAGGGAAACATGATCTGGCCAGGATTGTATTGGGTGAACTATGTGGCAAATGCACATCAGTACAGATGCAAAAGAGGTCTCAGATCACATGCAGACATGTTTGCCAATATCAGTTACCTCTGGTCTTTTCCTGTTAGCAGCAGGTCAGTTTGGCATGTCTAGATACAGGCCTCTCTGCAATTGGTCATGATCTGAGTCTTTGTAAAATATCTCATGCCAATAAAAGCAAGGTAAAAAACTAACAGTTGGCAAGACAACATGTCTTTTGATGTTGGTCCTGTGGACATTTTTTTTCCTTAAGTTGCAATGCGTTCCGAGGCAGTGTTATTTTTTACCTCCCATCTCTTTCCCCTCTTTGCCTATTACACAACCCTCACCCGCTGTAGTTGTTGGGAGAGTTAGTTATTTCAACACAGTCTTGCTATACATTACTTCACAATAGTAAAAAAAAAAAAAAGTACTGATCTGTTCTTGAATTATAACAAAATTCAATGAGGGTCGGAAATGTCAACTCATCTCAGCCTTTGTAAACCTCCAACTTCTACCAGTGGGTCCTTTTCCTCCTCACATGTGAGCAAGCTTGTCTTAGTGCCTACTCTATCCCACCCCACTTAGCCATGACTCAAGGAGGAATTCTACTGTCTGATTCCTGTGAAGAGGACATGGAATCAAGTATATAAGTGAAGGGACTATGCAATTCTGATTGCTTACATTGCATATAGCCACAATACTATGACAACAGCCTGCCGCCTTTGAAACCTGCTATATCCCATCTGGATATAGGTGATCAGAGTGCTACCCATATTCCTTTTTCTTTACTAACTGCAAATTGTTATGATTTCTTGGAAAAGATGGAGTCATTTCCCATTGCCTTCTACACATTTTTGTAGTATCAGCTCTCCTCATCTCTAATGGTATCTGCAATATTAGACATTGCCTTATAAGGAGACATTTGGCATTCATTGACCAAGCAGTCAGTACTGCAGTCAGTTGAAAATTCTTTCACTTAAACAATTTTTCATGAAAATAGGTTTCACAGATCCAGTAGCTGTTATTTATTTTCCCAGTACTAATAGGGATTTCCTTCCTAACATTTTGTCTGAAGTAGTGTGGAATGTCAACATCTTGGTTATCTAATTATTTTCTCTTTGAGTTACATGTGCTATACATTTTAATGAATTTCACATAGAGTATATCTGTAAAAGAATAATATGACATTTGCCTTGATAAAATCCCTCAAAGGATGAAACACATCAGCTAAGTTTTCCCATTGTCTTTATTCATATATATATATATATATATATATATATATATATATATATCAGGTCATCCCATAAGTTCTGTCCGAATTTTAACTTTTGTTAAAATGAACAAGATTTAAAGAGTATTTTATAATGTCTAATGGAGCTGAACATTATTTTTATGTTTAGATGCATTTAAACTGATCAAATTTTATTCAGAGAACAATAAAATTAAATTTTGTTTGATTAAAACCCTGCTAACATGGAAGTACCCAAGAATCATTTGAGGCACATAATGCTTTATGAGTTCAAGGAAGGAAACTCAGCAGCCGAAGCGGCTAGAAACATTCACTCAGTTTATGGAGAGGAATGTGTAATGAAAGAACTTGCAGAAGATGGTTTGCAAAATTCAGAGGTGGAGATTTCACCCTTGAAGATGAAGATCGAACCGGACGTCCAGTTGAGTTTGATGAAAAGCTTCTTGAAGCAGCCCTTGAAGAAAATCCTGCTTTATCATTTGAGGAATTGGCAGTGGTTCTCAGTTCAAACCATACAACTGTTCCTCATCATCTTCAACAACATGAAAAAGTCCCTAAACTTGGAAAATGGGTGCCTCATCAATTGTCTGAAAACAACCTCAAATCCCGAGTTGACATCTGCTCTTCTCTCCATTCCCGCCAACTTGTTTCACCTTTTTTGAATAGACTTGTGACAGGCAATGAAAAATGGATCTTTTATCGAAATGTTAAGCGTCGTAGACAGTGGTTTGGTAAAGGAGAAGGACCCCAGCCACAGCCGAGAAGGCAACTTCATGGGCAAAAGGTTCTTCTTTCAATCTGGTGGGATCGCCAAGGAATTATCCACTTTGAATTCTTACCACCTAATGCAACAATTAATGCTCAAATATACTGTCAGCAATTAGAGCATTTGAACCAAGCTTTGAGGAAAAAAAGACCTGCTCTAGTGAATCAAAAAGGGGTGATGTTTCTTCAGGACAATGTGCTACCCCACACAGTAAGAATCACGTCACAAAAGATCAAAGAACTTGGTTGGGAGAAAATTCCTCATCCACTTTATTCTCCTGATCTTGCTCCTTCAGACTACCATTTGTTTTGTAGCTTACAGAATCATTTGGAAGAAACAGCTTTTGTAACACAGGAAGAGGTTAAAACTGACATTTGTGAGTTTTTTGAATCAAAGCCAAAAGAATTTTACAGTAATGGAATTAGTAAGCTTGTTAATAGATGGAAGGAAGCCAGAGATAATCAGGAAAAATACATTGTTGATTGAATCTGTAATTAAATGTAACATTTGGTCACTTGTTTTCTTTATTCGAAATTCGGACAGAACTTATAGGATGACCTGATAGATATAGATACAGATAGATTTCAGAGTATATCTATAAAAGAACAATATGAATAAAGACAAAAAGAAAACTTATCTTAGATGACACATTTTGTTCTCTGAGGGACTTTATCAAGGCAAATGTAAGGATTTTATTTTGTGACAAGTATTTAGATACAAGAGCAAAAATGTTTGTTTTCCAAAATTTTTGATATGCAGGTGCTTATGAATATTGTTCAGGTTAGTGGAAAAGTCAGGCAAGATCATAGGGGCGAAGTGATACTGTTCAATTCCTAGTAAATGAAAGTGAGTATTTTTTTTATGTGTGTGTGTGTGTGTATATATGTGTGTGTGTGTGTGTGTGTGTGTGTGTGTGAAAAGTGTATATAAATATAAATAAATATATATATGTATAATTATTTATATATTATATGCGCGGTACTTATTAGAGAGCACTCAATATCAGAGATAGAGCTAATATATGTTTGTCTAACGATCGCTAAAGCGTGAAACTCAGGGTCACAAACTCACATCTATCCAATATATATATATATATATATATATATATATATATATATATATATATATAGCTGGATTGATGTAGTTAGACTCTGTGATTCATGCTATTTACGATCGTCTGATGATCACAAATAGCATGAATCCCAGAGTCACAACTCACATCAATCCAACTAAATATGTTAGCTTTATCACTGATATTGAATGCTTTCCAATAAGTACTGTGCATATATAATATATAAATAATATATAAAAAATTGCATAATGTAGAAGGGAGGGGTTGAACCATATAATTTTTCTTTTTCTATTTCTATGCTTACATCCCACTTTAGATATTTCAGTGTTACTTATGGGGGGGGGGTAGATAAGATAATTTATTTTTAAAGTCACTTTTATGGAGAGCATTTTCATACAATTCTATATTATATTATTATACAATAAAGAAGATTGACAAGGTACTGCAATTAAGCTTTCTGTTTAATTTTTCTTATGTTTGCACAAGCTTCCCCCCTCACAGGATGTAAAGTGTCTAAAAACTGTCCAAAAGATCTGCATATCCGAGCACCTCCTGCTATTCCCTCAGTCATCTTCAAGGATGATTTTTATTTTTTATTTTTAACTGAATGTGTTGTTTTTTTATATATGTACCTGAGGTTATAGGAATGTTTTATTTTCCAAACATGGTCAGCAAATTGTAGCCATGTTCATAGTTAATGCTATTGAGTGTTGGCTTTTTCTTTTTTATTATTAATGCTTCCATTATTTTTAATCTTTTTTTACATGTGGATGAGGCTATTATACTTGTATTTTTTACTAGTATGTTTCAGATGAGTTTGGTAGGTTTCCATGTGTATTTAAATGAACCCTAATTGAACTCTAGTCAGGTAGGTGTAATATCACACACACATGTATAAAAAGCTTTCACAACAAAGCAAGTCCAGTTTAAGAGCATATTTAAGAAATGCACATCACTGGATCTCTTGAATGCCATATCTACTAACTTTATTTTCATAAACAAAATAATTTCTCAAGAATTTTTGGTGATATGACTGGCTTGTGGATATAGCTCTTCAAACTGAGAATAACATGTTGGCAGTTTTCTGCTTGCTGCATTCCAACTGGTAGTTAGAAGCCTGAACTCTTGAGAAGCTACACTGATCAATGGTTGCATGATACTGGGGTTCTTACAGTACCATGTCATGCATGGAAAGTTGTTCCTGCAAGCACTTCCACTGACCAACCCTGAAGCCACACAATGCTGCTGTCTGCATCAATTCCCAGCCAGCTCATATTATCAGAGATGACTGGAAGCTATTATTATTCTTAGCGTTTTTCACCTTTATAACATACCATGACCAAAAGAACACTATACCTTCTAGGGCTCATGTCTTCCACTGACATGTTATGGAATGACTATATCAAATCAATTACTACATCTACTGCTAGGAAAATTGGTTCACTAGGTCATGCCAGAAAATTTCTCTTGTCAGAATCCATCTTGCACATTTATAAATCTCCCATTCATACATGCATTGAATATTGCTGCCATATCGGAGCTCTTTCTCCTGCTGTATATCTCCAGATTCTTGACAAAAGAAGAATCTGTAATGTAAATGATCTTGACTTCAATCAATTTCTCACCGATGTGACATGGCTTTCCTATGACTTTTCAACAATATTTTCATGGAAACTGTGCTGATGAACTTTTTTTCCTTGGTGCCTCGACTACATGAATTTAATCAAGCTACTTGATTGGCAGCTAGGTCTCACCATTTTACTGTTGAACTACCTAGATGCAACCACCACTTCTAACAGTTTCTTTTCTCACACTTCTCACCTGTGGAACTTCTTTCTTGTTTCCAAGCCACCTATGATCTTCTAAAATTTAAATGCAACATCAATTGCCATCTTTTGTCATCCTGAACGCTGTTCCTTTATTGTCCCTTTTCCTCACTTCTCGTCACTAAAGTCTTCTCATTCTTTTTCATTCCCTGTAGCCCCCTGCATCCTAGTGGCATTATTGCCTTGCTTGGAGTGAAACAATAAAATAAATAAATAAAATAATGGATTTTATTTATAATCCAATATTATTTATTACTTTAAACATTATATTTAGGGCTACTGTAGATGTCCCTTTTTTTAGACAGTGTAATTGAATGTCTATAGTTCCCCTTAAATTGGATTTGATCTATGCTATAAGGCACATTCTCTTTATCAAGGTTTCCAATCATCCAGGCTGGCAGACGTCAATTACACTGTTTAATAAAACAAGGTGTTTACTAAAGCATGTGTATTTAGTAAATATGAGATTTATAGCAATAAAATATACATATTCCAGAAAAAATTTAAGAAAATTAATGGCAAAGTGAAAAAAAGTTTTGTGTGATGCATTTTATCCTTTAGGCCAGTGGTTCCCAAATGGTGTGACATACCTCATATGTGCGGCAGAAGAGGATAGCAGGTGAGGCGAATGATTGAAAGACAATCAAAGATTTAGAAACAGCTTCAAAAAATTCATATGCCAAAAATAACTATGATTTCAAAATTTAAAATATTATTATGGATTACTTGTGATTGCATACCTGAGTCCCATTATAAGCAATTGCAAATAATTATTGAGCGATTTTGTCATTGTGATATTTTTGCATTATATCAAGTATTAAGAATATAGTAACTAGGGTCCACAAATGGGGGAGGGAGTTATCAATGATAATGTTCTATCTTCAAATCCATAGTTCTCTCCCTTTAAGCCACACTCTGTTTTTTTATTTTTAAATGTACTTTTTATCATATAAAATTTGTTTAGGTGTGAGCAAATTTTCATTCTGAAAATGCAGCCCAGACAAAAAAGTTTGGGAAACACTGCTTTAAGACTTCATCAGACTAATGTGATGTTTCCATTGATGTCACTACTCATGTATACAAAGGGAAGGGTAGGGAATGTGTTTGGCTATATAGTCTAATTAATTTCATTTAGTTTCTTTTTCTTTTCACTTATGTTTTTATCACTTTTGTTATTAAGTGTTCAAAATTGTGATAATAAAAGATCTGCCAAGAAAGGTGAAATGTTGTAAGAACGTGGATGTAAATGTACTAAGGATGATCTAGTGATTAAAGCACTTTCTATACACTTTTGTTTTAATAAATTGCTTTCTCTTTTAATTAAAGTAGCGTTTTTTAAATTGAAATTATGGTCCGACTCATTACAATGACCAACATGCATTGAGTAAATTGTTTTGTAAAAGATCCCTTTTGTCTTTATACAGTCTTTTATTTAAATTCCTTGAGGTTTCTCCAATGTATTCCTTGTGGCAATTATTACAGGTGATAAAGCAAATTTCTCCTGCAATTTCTAGTTTATCATTATTTTGTTTTGTATCAATTAAGTCTTTTATTATTTTAGAAGTAGTTGTAACAAGTTTTATATTAAACTTAGATAAATTCTTTACAATTGTAATTGTGATAGAGTTGGTAGGTAGAATAATATATTTTAATTCTTTAGTTTTCCTAACATTGTTCTGGCATATAAAAATTTATATATCATCTTCTCTCTCTCTTATATATATATATATATATATATATATATATGTTGTGACAAAAGTAATACTCTTTTTTTATTCATTAGCTTTTACTGAACAAAAATAAATTAAGATGACTTAAGATCAACAATGGCTTACTCATTTGAGAATGGTTAAATCTAATTTCAAGCTGAGGTGGACAGGATGATATGGAACAATTGACTGGTCATCAGAATGACCAAACCTAACACCACCAGACTTTTTATTGCAGGGTGTAATTGAAGATCTTGTTTATGGGCTGAAACCAAAAACAATTCCCAAATTAAAACAAGCAATTTCTGATAAATTCACTAAAATTAATGTAGAATTATGTCAAATGGTTTGTAGAAGTGTTGCTGAGAGGGTTCAGCATTATTTTGAACATGTGAAATAGTTTGGTAATCATAAAAAATCGTTTTTTATGTGACAATACTTACAAATTTTCTTAAACTACTGTAATTTATTTTTGGTTCAATAAAAGTTTTCTTTTCAAATTTTCAGATAAGTTGTTGAGTCTTGTGCTTGAAGTTATGGATAAACTGGCCAAAGTTCATAATTCGTCATTTTTGTCCAAGTACTTTTGGCTTTCATATCATTATCAATAACTGATGTGGTGTCTCTGTTGAAGTTAGAATTCCTTTGTCTTCATGTTGGCATTCTTTGGGAAGCTGGATGTTTGAAATGGTCTAGAATGTTGTTATGTGTAATAGCTATTGGGAATGAGGCTGTACAAAAAATGAATTAAACAGACAGACCTTGTTGGTACTTTTTAATCAAACTTATTTGATATATATATATATATATATATATATATATATATATATATATATATAAAACCTGAGAGAGACTAATTTAATTATATTGTGATTTCTGGTTTCCTAAACACAAAACTATTATTCTGTATTGATCTTCAGGAAAAGAGTATATATTGACTCATTGTTGTAAGTTTTAGTAATTGACATTTTGCTATTTTCAGTATAAAGAAGATATTTTAGTTTCACGGATGAAATCGTCAGTTCAAAACAATCCCATATCATTAAAAAAAAGAACTCTCCATAATCAGATGTTGTTTAATATCTTTTCTGAGTAAAGTTTGACATGGAACCAGACAAATAGACAATTTTCTCTTGAAGCAGTTATTATCATATATTACCACTTTCTAAGATCAATGGTTAAAAATGGCTTTGAGCAAGTGAAGCCTGTGGATCTTGGTGAAAACCATCCTTCTTCAAACACTATGAACTGGCACTACAGGATCACAAACAAAGAACTGTACAAGATAAAAGAAACCAACTCACTTGAGAATTTTCAACATCATACATACACAAATCCCCATGTTGTTTTTTTTAGGCAGGATCGGGATTAATCTTGCGCAAGGCAAGGTGGGGTTATGCCTGACAAATGATTTGTTATAATGATTCAAGGCAATATTTTACAAGGCCAGATGCTCTTCCTGATGCCCAACTCAGACTTTCATGGTAGTCCAAGTACACCAAGCAACAACTAAAATTGATATCACATGTAACTTGAAGAGAAAGCAATGACATAATCAAAATGTTGATGTTCCACACAACTTCAAACAAAAAATTATAATGGAAACCCCAATCAAAATCAGTTACTGGACTGATGTAACGGAATAACCTGTCACCCCCATAAGTGACTACACTATAGGTAGTAACTACCTATAAGTATCTGTAAGTCAACAGAGTACAGAGTCTAGCTGGGACCTGTTGAGTACAACTCAGACTTACACAAAAACTACTGACCTTCCAATAGTAGCACTCACTACTGGATTGACTTGTGATGACCCTGTGCATAACTGTTACCTTTATTGTTATTGTACTGGTTTTTACAATAAACCTTTACTTATTTTATCCACCTTGTTTTTCAAATATATATTCCTATTAGCACAGAATATAACATGGTCTTAAGAAACCTTTTTTCCTGAAAAAATTGTTTTAAGAGAAATATCTTATGAATTTCAACTGAAAACAGTACTGGCTGCTCAGTCACTGGTATTTCAAGCAGGAATTGTCCCTTGTTTCCTATTTAGGATTGGTTTTCCAGTTCCTTCTAAAGTCTGCTTCAGCTCTGTACTCCTAATACTTGTCCTTTCTTAAACTAATGCAACTTCCCAGTTTACTGGCTTTTGGGCCAGCCACAAAAATCTCCTGAGCCAACCAAACATAGAAATGAATACAATATGGGAACCAGTAATAAGGAGTGCCAGAGAAAAGCAATAATAACAACAAAAATTGCAATATGGGCTCTGGTAAAAAAAAAAATGCAATGATAACAGCAAAAATTGCAATATGAGCACTGGTAAAAAATGATGCTGAAGACATTAGCTTTATAATACCCAGAAATTCATACACAGATATCCTCAAGGACACATGGCATGGTGGATAAAGGCGTTAGTTAGATCCAGTGACAGAACCCAAAGAGTGTGAGTTCAATATCTGGTTAAGTGGAGAACTTGGTGAGGAAAAAACTGATAACTGACATCCATTAGACATGGCACATGGAACTAGAACAGTCTACCCTAGCGAGTGAAAGAAAGGGTTCAGTTTGACATTCCAACTACCTGAAGAAGCAGGAGCATACAACAGCCGAAACGTTGTGATAAATATGGCAACAATAGTCCGAATAATGTAAATAGTGTACATAACACCTCATCTCAAAAATATAGACAGAAACAAAAAAAAGTGATTTTATTTTCTTTCTTAACAGGTCCCTGCCAGAATTACATGAATATATGAACCAGCTGAAGGAAAAACTGAACAATAAAACTTTACCACAAAAGAAAGAAATTCCAAGTACAGGTAAGCTTCCCTTTGAATTTTCATATTGTAGAGTTATCATTATTTACATTATTTAAATTCAGATTAATATCCTCATCTTTGTAGTTATTACACTTTGGCCATTGCGTCCTCTGACCGTCTTCAGGTGTTTGTCAGTCTGAATAACCTTCAGGGAATTTTGAACTAAGCCCTTTATTTAATCTATGAGATTATAGATTATTCTCATGTCCATGTTCATATCTACAGATATTTCGTCTTGTCCTTTCTTTTACTACTGCTCAGTTATTGCTGAATCTAAGTCTGTACTACCTGATCCAGGGATTGAACTCACAATTACTATGTCACCAAATTCATTAACCAATGCTTTAATCCACTTGGCTACACCTATAGGGTAAATAAAGGGTTCAGTTCAAAATTCCCTGAAGGTTATCTGGCTCACCAAACACATGATGATGGCCAGAGGACACAACAACTGAAACATATTATTTACATTGAAACTAATGTCCTCATTTTTGTTGTTGCTATCACAACGTTTCGGCCATTGTATCATCCAGTCTCCTTCAGGTGTTTGTTAGTCCAGGTAACCAGCAGACAATTTTAAAGTGAACTCTTTATTTAATCTATGGGGTAGATTCTTCTCATTCCACAAACCATGTCTAGTTCTTATTTGGTACTGCTCAGTTATTGTTTGCCCTGTTTCCACTGAGTCTAAATCTGTATTACCCAGCCCAGGGATTGAACTCAACAATCACTATATCACCAAATTCATGAAACAATGCTTCAGTTCATTAAGCTACCCCATAGATTAAATAAAAGGCTCAGTTCAAAATTCCATGAAGGTTACATTGCTTGAGAAACCCCTGAAGAAGGCCAGAGAGCATAACAGCCAAAACATTATGTTAATAAGAAATAAAAATAACAATGTTAGTTTGAGTGAAAAGAATGTAAATACTGGTAAGTTATTTGATTCCTAAATAAAGTCCTGGTTATGTAAATTTTTTTGCTTGATTTTTCTGCTAAAATATTTGCCTTTAAAAATAACAGAAAGTCAATGCCAAAAAAATCCCACAAACATGCATTTTACTCATCAGAATCCATCTTGTACCTTTATAAATCTGCCATTCGTACATGAATTGAATATTGTTACCATATCTGGTCTGACGTTCAAACTATATAATATAGCACAAGATTCTCGACAAAAATTCAAAGGGTCTGTAATATAATTGATCCTCGCCTAGCATCTTGACTTCAGTCACATTCTCACCATTGTGATGTGGCTTCTCTCCATCTTTTCTACAAATATTTTCTTGACTGCATGTGCTACTCAATTGGCAACAAGGTCTCACTGTTTTACAGTTGAACTAGCTAGATGCAACTATCTGTTTCATTGTAACAGTTTCTTTTCTCACACCTCTCACTTGTGGAACTCACTTCTTGCTTCCCTGCCACATACAATCACAAAAAATTGAAATGAAATGCCAAACCACCATCTCCTGCCTTCCTGAATCTTGTTCTTTTATTGTCCTTTTTCCTCAGTAAAGTCTTCCCTTCTCTTTCACTCTCAGTAATCCCTTTGTATCTTAGTGAAATTATTGCCTTAAATGGGGTTAAATGATTAAAAAGAAATTAGCATTATTCCAATGTTATGGATTTTGTTGTAAAGCTGGTATAATATAGAGTTAAGTCAAGTAGATTAAGAAACATTCACTTTACATAATGTGTCATATAATATATATATATATATATATATATATATTAGGACCTTGAATAAGTTCTCACTGATTTTTCATGAAAAGTAATGTTTTATTTACAAAAATTAGTAAGAAACATGTCACTGAAAGTATTCTCCATCACTAGTCACTATATTTTCCCATTTTTCTAGCAGCATTTGAATTCCACAGTGGAAAAACTACATGTTTTTTGAGACTAACCACAAGTCAATCCATTTTTTTGGCATCTTCATAAGAATGAAAGTGTTGCTCTACCAGGCCGTATGCTATCAATTGGAACAAGTGATAATCAGATGGGGCAATGTCTGGTGAATATGGTGTGTGGGGTAGGATTTCCCATTTAAGTGTTTCAAAGTAGGTTTTCTCTCATTTTGCAACATGTGGCTTAGTGTTGTCATGTTGAAAAATCACTTTTTTGTGTCTCTGCTCATATAGTGGCCGTTTTTTCTTCAATGCTCAGCTCAAACACATCTATTGTAGTCAATAGTGATCTCCTGTGATGGTTTCAGTCAGTTTGAGCAGCTCATAATAAACTACACCCAGCTGATCCCACTGAATACAGAGCAGAAGCTTTGAAACATGAATATTCAACTTTGCTGCTGGTGTTGATGCATGGCCTGGCCATTGTAGCAGCTGTTTGCACGTGACAAGATGTTGTTCAACGTCTCTTGGCTTCAACTCATATGGCACCCAATATCCTTGCTTTTGAATCATTGCTAATGCTTTCAAACGTTTTGAAATTGTTTTGTGATCAACTCCTAATGATTCTGCAAGTTCAGGTTTCACTTGACATGAGTCTTTATGAAGTAATGCCTCCGATTCTTCATCTACAAACTTTTTTTGTGTGTCAGCACTTTCTTTACCTTCAAAATCATTATTTTTGAAGTGTCTAAACCAATCTTTGCATGTTGTTTCCAACAGAGCATGATCACCATAAGTCACAACAAGTATTCTGTCTGCTTCAGCTGCAGATTTCTTTTGAATAAAGTAGTGCAGGAAAATTCCCCACAAATAAAATTTCTTTGGCACAAAATCTGACTTGTTTAATGCTATGAAAGACAAAGTCATTTTCACTTTGACAAAATGACATACACTGAATTTCAAACTTGCTTTTAGTACTTCCTTATAGATGCATTACCATCTGAAACTACACACATGCAGTTCTGGGGATGCCATCTGTTGGAAAACAGCAAGACCTTATTCAATGTCATAACATATAATATATATATATATATATATATATATATATATATATATATACACACACAAGATTGATTGATTTGTTTTTACAGCTTATCAACCTTTTCCAGGTTATTTAAAGCCAGAAAATATTTTTAGATTGTAATACAATTTTTTGGGATATAATCATGATGAACTCCTACTGATTAATCCATAGCTGGGGGAAGAGAGACGAGCTGAATTCATACCTTTCCCAAGATTATTTGTAAGTGAATATAATGAAGCCAACTAGCTGTTATTATTAGACCACATATATAGGCTTACAGCACCTTGAATCCCCAAGCAGTCACCCATTCAAGTACTAACCAGTCTCAACATTGCTTAACTTCAGTGATTATGACAACTGGTGTTTCAACGTGATATGGCTGTAAGCCTATATATGTTAATGAATGCTTGAGAGGCGAGACATTCAGTAATCTAAAATTAGCACTAAACAACAAAGCATGTTTCTCAGGATATTTTACAAGCAATACAATTAAGTATAAACTTATTTCAGTAGTTGCATGTAGACGGGTTTTTTTTCTATTTTTTTCTATAGTCGAGATGTAATTTTATTAGTTTCATTTTCCAGTTGTACCAATCTGTTTGTCACTGGACTTTTTTTTTTTCTTTTTCTTATGAACAAGTCTGATTTACTAAAGAATGCCAGCACAGTATGAATAGCATTGTTGTGATGAAAGAAAAGTGTGATTTATTATAGTCAGCATTAACAAGATACAATGATATTGATAAAGACTATGATGGGCTTTATATTTTTTTCTTTTTTGAAATACTGTATCTCTTCAAGACATAGGCAATTCCATCCCTCCACTGATTCCTGTGAATTACCATAACTTTTGGGATTTTGAAAAAGATTCTATGAATTACATTGATTTCTTGGGAAATATAGCGGAATGGTTTCCTATTGCCTTCTTCACAGTTTTCAATTCAGTGTGTCCTCCTACTCTTCCTCCTAGACAAGCTTCTGCTCAAGACTAAAGAGCCCAATCTACCCTGCTATTTAACACATAACTGGGAGAAGAGATGGATTCATGCCTTTTCCAAGAGAAATTGTGCAAAATTGAACACAACAGACAAGGCCCTCTTCTAGACTGGCTATCACCCAAGGCTAGAGAGTCTACTCTACTATTAACTCATAGCTGTAAAGGAAGAAAAGATGGATTCGTGCCTTTCTGAAGGGCATCTGTGCGAAAGTGAATGCAACAAACTAGGCCAGAAGATGAACAGCTCATTTCCACACTAAGTAGTCTTTATACTACTGGCACCTCCTCATGAGTAACCTACAGCACCCATTTCTCACTTCCTATAAAACTCCTGTAAACAAAAGGTGGCTGTTCATTTATATAGCAGACTGTTGCAAATTGCTAAATATTGTGCTTGATTCTCTTGTGAGAGTTTATGGGGCACAAAAATACTTGGATTTCCTTCTAATTTGCTTTGAGATGTCCATGTATTATTGAGTATAAATAACGCCTTGTGCCTTCTTTATTTTGCCAGAGAGTTTATCCTGCTATTTAACACATAGCGGGGAGGAAAAGGGATTAATTCCAAGGCCCTTTATTCATAAGTAAACATATCAGGCAAGGTGATGAAGCCACTAAGATGCAAGGTTTTACTGAGAGTAAAAGAATCTGATAAAAAATATTATTGAAGAAAGAGGACTATAAAAAAAGAGGATTCAAGGAGACAGAAGATTATGACTGATGTTGCATTTAAATTTTTGAAGATTGTAGCCCTGATATTTGCATCTGGGACCCACCATGCCACGCAAACATTTCCTTCATATTCCATTAGTAAGGAGGGAGTTCTACTCAGACAGCTTCTTTCCAAGAACTGCTGCTTTGTGGAACAGTCTCTCACCAGGATGTTTTCCTGACCACTATAATCTCAGCCTCATCATGTCTAGGGTTAATCTTTCCTACATAACCTCATGAACTGCACTTCTTGCCTCCCCTTATGCTCATACAACACCACAGAGTAACCCACTACCTCGAGTGGCTCTTGGGCCTTATACTGAGTGAACATTAGTAAAAAAAAAAAATGAGAGTTGACATTGCATTGAAATTTTTGAAAATCAAAGTTGACTGTATCACTGATTCGACCCCAAATTACCACCAGTCATGATGAATGGATGTCCCCTCAGAGAGGCTCCATGCCTTGAGAGTTTATGGACCTTAAACTCACACCTGACCTCAAGTGGAACTCTTACATACAATCCCTCATTAAAGATGTAGGAAAAATAGTCAACTCTCTGTACCTGACACCTTATGCTACCCTCTACATTTACAAGAGCCAGATCAGGCCGAAAAAGGATTACTGTTGTCATATATTTGGTCGGGATCTGCCCAGTCCTCACTTTCCAGTCTTGATAGAGTTCAAAAGCATCTCTGAGTTCTTTTAGGTGACAAATTATTTTCCACCCTCCAACCTCTTTCTCACAATCAGGATGTGGCAAGCCTCTTGCTGCTCTATCACTATATCTATGTTAATTGCTTGGATAAACTATATTCCTTGATTCCACCAGGTCTAGCCTTTACATCTAGAACCCATGTATATTGTGGAAAACCACCTACATTCCTTCCATATTCCATCAGTGAGAAGTCAGTTCCACTTGAACAGCTTCTTCCTGCGAATCACTACTCTGAGGAATCAGCTCCCAAAAGGATTTTTTCCCAATCACTACAATATTAACCTGTTCAAGTCTAGGGTTAACCATTATCTCTCCTCTCTTATCCATATAAACTGCCTCTTAATTTAATCTACTTCAGTGAGCAACCCCCTGGCCTTTGATTACAAGATGAACCTTACTATAAAAAAAAAATATATATGTAAAAAGCCAGGAGAGTGTTTCACAAGTGAGAAACATGAGAAAAACAGTTAACATAGAACTTATGGTTACTGTTGTATAGACCAACAGGAGTTACCTCTCTTGATGACAATTGTCTCCCCTGAAAGAAGAACTTTCCCTTACTTAGATACTATAAATAAGCAATAAAGCTTTCTTAAGTCTTATCATACTCTGAGTTGTTATTACAGTTACCTCTAGTAATTTCAACAGTAAAAAAAAAAATTGGAGTGCTTCACAAATTTGCATGTCATTCTTGGCTAGAATTTAAACTCTGCTTGCAAATTCCACTTTCTCCACTGATACCTGTTATGCTATCCACACATCCTGATACTACTGCTGAAAGAGTTCTTTTAACATAGGACATGAGATCTAGTGTACATATTTTCATTTGCTTGCCAAAGGCTTCGTCTTGAGACAAGCACACTTTTGAATTGGTGTCAAAGTTTTTATTTCAATGAAAGTAGCGGTTCAGTACTTAATCAGAAAGAAAGTAGTTTTCTTTTCTTTTTTTTTAGTTGGCTGTGGTTTATTTAATTTATAATAAAACAGGCCTGAAAACCATGATTGATTACTCAGGAAATGATCACCGAATTCAATACACATTTTCTTTTATGAATGCTGCTGTCAGCTGAAGGTCAAATGATACTTTATTAAATTTCTTGACTGATAAGAATCAGCCCTCCAGGCTGACACTTTATCTACCCTATCAATTGACCTCAACCCTATCACTGCTTAATGATATTTACTAAACTTAGCCTAATAAGGCACAACACCACAAGTGTGGAGCACCTAGGGAGGAATAAACTTACATCTACTCCTTGAGCCCATTTTTTAATTCCTAGAGAGATTTCAATTGTTAAATCCTTAGAGTCCTGACCAAATTCTGGAAAAACCTATGATTTTAGTGTAATTAAATTGATATATTGAAAGAAAATAAAACTGTTAAAAATAAATTATGACAAACTGATTTTAAATGAAGGTAAATTAATTTTTCTTTCAAATGATACTGAATCTAGCCTCCTAGATTTTACAAGATATAGATTTCCAGTACTTCTAGTTGATCATGTGACAGGTGTTAACAATCTGTATGAAAATACAGTGCTGCCCAATTGCAGACACATTCATGTTCTCCAAAACTGTAAGTATGTGAAACTCATGGGTACATTTGTCTACTTTCAGCCTTAAATGGTTAATAAGAAATTTCAAATCTTCCTTTTCTGATACAAATGAACAAATTAGCACAAATGTATCAAGATTTAGGAAACATTTTATAAGCAATGAGTTTGTGATTTCTCAAATAATCAATAAATCAAGTAGCCTAAAAAACATTTTTAGCATTAATAAGTTTGTGAATCAATAAAAATGTCTGAAGAAAAAGAATATCATTGAATCTTTTTTTTAATAGAGTTTACCACAAGCAAGGCAGTAAAGCCACCGAGACACAAGGTGTTACTGGGTGTGGAAGTGTTAGAAACAGGAACATTGTTAAAAAATTTGCAAGAACAAAAAACAAGTAATAAGGAGGACAATAGATGGTGATTGACATTGCATTTAAATTTTTGCAGATTAAAGTTGGCTGGAAAGCATGGAGCTGGAAAGGAGTTCTACAAGCAAGAAGTGCATGAAAAGAAAATGTTAGCATGGAATTTATGGTTACATCTAGTCAACTCAAGTGTAAATTGATGAAACCTAATCGCCAGTCTAGTACTGCACTTAAATTATGAAACAGTTTGAAATAAATTCATATGCTCATTATATGATATTCTCCATGCATTTAAGTCATTTCCTGTTGCCTTCTCCACAGTTCTGAATTCAATGAGTCCTCCTCCCACTCCTAGACTAGCTTCTGCCCAAGGCTAAAGAGCCCAATCTACTTTGCTATTTAACACATAATTGGGTAGGGGAAATATGAATTGATACCTTTTCCCAAAAGAATTTGTGCAAAATTGAACACAACAGAAAAAGGCCACCCAAGACTAGAAATTCTAATCTGCTACTAATTCATAGCTATGGGGGGAAATTCATTGGCCTTTCCCAACAGAATTTGTAAAAATTGAATGCAACAGAAAAAGGCCTTATCATAGACTGGCTTCCACCCAAGGCTAAAGAATCTACTCTGCTATTAATTCATAGCTGTGAGAAAAGAAGAGATGGATTCATGCCTTTCCAAAGGGCATTTGTGCAAAAATGAATGCAAGGAATTAGGCTGGAACATGAACTCAGCTCATTTTTTCCACACCAGTACCCTTTTCACAACTGGCACATCCTCAGTGAGTCCTCCTACTTAGCCTAGACTAGCTGCTGCCCAAAAGTAAAGAGCCCAATCTACTCTGCTAAAATGTATCTGTTTTATTTTAACCTCTTGGCAACCATTTAAAATATTGAACCTGTCACAAAAAACAATTGGAAATGCTTATTAACCTTGATATATTTAGAAAGGATATTGGAATAATCCAGAACCTATACTGGCAACAAAAAACCTGCATATAGTTAGAAAATGAATTCAGTAAATATACAAAAATAGAAAGGAACATAAGATACCAAAATTATTTAGCCTATATGATGAGGCAATTCTGAAAGACAGGGACATGAAAAAACATGACTTTTTTGACCAACAGGATGAAAAGTCATCTTTAAACACTCAGATATTAGTTTATGTGGAAAGAAACAATGCAGCTATTAATAAGAAGAGTTGAAATTAATGCATGTAAGATTTCATAGCTCTATCATTCCTTTATAGTCAGCTTATGAACTTTTCGGCCTACCCTCATATCTATTGGTAATGATATATTTACACAAAGTGGCTTAAAGACATGATATGGCACAAGGCATGATAAAATATAGTTTTAAGGTTTACTATATTTATGGGTTAAAGTGCTCAATATCATGGATAGAGCATATATAAATATAAAAATGGACATTGAAGTCAACACCCAGAGGTGACAATCTTTTTCATGCTAAGTGCATAGCATGAAACAGACTGTCACCTTGGGATGCTGACTTCAATATATGGGATATATATATATATATATATATATATATATATATATATACATATATATATATATTGGCAGCACTGGATTGAATCTGAGCATCAGGATCATCATCCTGTTTCCTTATTCCCTTTCTCGCCTCTGGTGGCAGTAAAAAAAATTCTCACTATTACAATCTTTCCACCTAAGCCACAACACCCATCTCATCTACTTGCATGTTACGGCTAGTAGTTAAAGAAACACCTGACTTTGCCTTGTGAATACCTGCTGTAGTGAAGAAGGCATAAAGTTTCTCTCTGTTTGTAGGCAATGCATACCTTATAAGTTGAGGAATTTAATCCTACTACAAACTAAATGGTTTCATTATAAAAACACCAGGCTACCATAATACTGCTATGTACTGCAATAGTTGTGGAATTGAGGTCAATACTGCTTTTTAGTGCTATAGTTATAGATCTGAGGTCAATAATGATTCTTACTGCTATGATTATGGATCTGAGGTCAATGCTGCTTCTCTCTTTTATCGTTATGGAACAAGTTAATACTGTTTCTTATTGCTATAGTTTTGATCCTGATGTCAATGCTTCTTACTGCTATAATTATGGACTCAATACTACTTCTTATTTCTGAAAATCAGGTCAATACTGATTCTTAATCCTATAGCTATGTAAATGAGATCAGCATTGATTCTTACTGCTATGGACATGGAACTGAGGATATTGCTCCTTGTTACATCTATGAAACTGAGGTTAACATTGCCTCTTATTACTATAGTTATGGAACTGGGGTAAATACTGATTCTTATTGTTATAGTTATGAAACTGGGGTAAATACTTCTGCTTATTGCTATAGTTAGGGAACTGAGATAAATACTGCTTCTTATTGCTGTAGTTATGGAACTGAGGTAAATACTGCTTCTTATTGCTGTAGTTATGGAACTGGGTAAATACTGCTTCTTACTGGTATAGTTATAAAACTGAGGTTAGTACTGCTGCTTATTGCTATAGTTATGGACCCAAGGTCAATACGGCTTCCTATTGATATAGTTATGGAACTGAAGTCAATGTTGTTTCTTACTGTTATAATTATGGACCTAAAGTTAGTGCTGCTTCTTATTCAAGCAAATATCTTTCTAAATTTGAATTTGAATTTAGGGGAATTGAAGGTGTGATGTTAGTATTTAATGTAAACTTACTGAATTGTCCAAAAGCAAACAGACATTGGTTGTGTAGTATTTATGTATGTTAATGGCCAGAAATCTGACAAGGAGTCGGAAGAGGAAAATGAACTCAGACCTAGGTCACCTAAAAGAAGAAATCAAGATACACACTGAGAAAGACAGTTTAGATTCCCAAGAATAATTAAAAGTCAAAGCTCAATGAAAGGCATAAGGCCATTTCAGTTCAGGGAGATATAATATTGTATGTAAATGAGGTACTGCTATAAAAGCAAATGTCAGTCGAGCTACCATCCGTTGACCTGACAATGTCTATTCCAGAGAGTACTTCATAAAAGGTAGATTACATTTCTTTAAGTGGCTGAGATAGAACTGCATCTGTTAAAATTTGTGTGACATTTGAATAAAGAAACTGGTGTGGATGTTCTTCTAGAAAAACTTGATGGTCTGTTTTTTCCTGATAAAAATTGTAGACAGTTTACTTTTTTCTACACCTTCTAGAATGTGCATTTGCCGCCAGTTGTACAATCATTAGTGAGTTTGTTAGTAAGTTCAAGCACATGTGTTTTAGGTTTACACAAGTAGATACAAAATTCCATGCTTCTGTTATGTCTAATCAGTTATTAATATAATGTAAGCTTTCCATACCTTTAGATCGTCACATACCTTATTCAGTAACATTTTACCTTGAGAGGCACTCAAGCCTTGTACTGGGTGAATTTTAGTGAGAAAAAATCATGTTTAAAAAATGAAAGGTTTTCATTATATTTAAGTATTGAATTTCATATGAAAATATGATTCAGTAGGTGTTTTTTGTTTTTACTTATGTGGAAAAATTACTAACAATATGCACTTACTAACAAATTGTAGCAGTTTCATCCAAATCTGTTTAAAATACTACCAAACAACCAACATAAAAGAACTTTCATGGCATTAATATCCTACAGTTTCTTAAATAAAACTGTATTCCAAAATATGTTCAACAAAACCACAACATAAAACACACATCACCGCCTCTAGTAATTATGCCTACACAAATATGTACATATATGCACAAAGCAGTGTATCATCTACCATGTATTCAATTATGAAAACAGAATAACATATTTTTATTACTTCCAAACTCCCAAGAAAATTAAATTTCAGCATTAAATGACCCATAAGGAGTTGATGTGCCATCAAACAGAAAAATCCATCATTCAATCAAATGTAAGCAGAATAGTGGCAGAGAAGTACATCTTCTTTATTAAAACTGTTAATTGCACAGGCCAGTAGACGTTAACAACACTGTTGAAAAAAAAAACAGGGTCTCTGCTCAAACATGTCTGTCCACTAAATATAAATGTTTATAATAATAATATATATATATATATATATATATATATATATATATATATATATATATATAAAACAAAAGTAAGACTTAGCTTATCTTATCTTTATTCATATAGTCCTTTTACAGAAATACTCTATCTGAAATTTTTACAAGCATATACACACACATATATATATATATATATATATATATATATATATGTGTGTGTGTGTGTGTGATAAAATGACTGATAAATATTTCTTCTTAATCTTATTAAGCGTTAAACTTTTAAAAACATCTCAACTTAACCAGTGTTTCTAAGTAGCAAGGTTGCCATGGTAACAATTTCTCCTTAATGTTTTTCAGTTGTTCTGATGATGTCCTTAATGAACAGCGGTGCTGGCAACAGAGAAAAACTTTTCAAAGAACTCACTGCTTTTCACATATTCCCTCACACACACACACACACACACACACACACACATACATACACATATGTGTTTGCGTGTTTCTATTTATATAATGCAAACTTAGATACTTACAAATATGTCAAACACATGCGTGTATAGACGCATAGTAATTCATTAATTTTATCTTATTTATTATATTTACTGTTTAGTTTCCCTTTCTCTTCCTGTTGCAAAGTTGGACTGAATGTTACTGAACTCGGACAAAAATATACTATTGTTATTCACCGGAAGGAAACAATGATATAGACTGGCAGATTCAGGAAAGCAAAATCAATTACGGATGCTACATGATAATACAATCTTTATCAACTCTGATTACCACTACAAAATATCGGAAGGACTTGGTCATTGATGGATTGGAGGATCTTAAACATAGGTAGAGGTCAGTGTTGATTGGTCAAGAGAGGAAAGAGAAAGAGCTTAAATGGTCAACTATCCCCTCCATTATGATGTGATGAACTCAGCTCTGTCTAGAAGAATTAAATGCTGGATTGATGGGGCCCCATAAACATCGGAAGGAGTTGGGTAATTGAAAGGCAAAAAGGAAAAAAAGTAATGTTTTTGTTTCTGGAATGATATATATATATATATATATGTGTGGGAGGAAATATAAACATAAATGGCATTTATAATTATGCACTGAGAGGGAACACTTCTTTTCTTTTTCTTTTTTAATCAGTTTTGCCCCAATTAAGGTAGTAAAGCCACTGAGACACAAGGGATTATTGGGTGTGGAAGAGAAACATTGATAAGGAGAAAGAACAAAAGAAGAGTAATCAGGAGGACAGTAGATTGTGATTGACATTGTATTTAAATTTTTGCAGCTTAAAGTTGGCTGGAAAGCATGGAGCCAGAAAGGAGTTCCACTAGCAAGAAGTACAAGAAAAGAAACTGTTAGCATAGAATTTATGGTTACTCAGTTGTAAATCGATGAGATCTCATCACCAGTCTAGTACTGCACTTAAATTCAAACAATCTAGAGATCATAGTGAAGAGCTCATCCAAACAATTACTATGAAAGTATTTATAGAAAAGGCACAGAGATACAACCTTACAATGGTGGGAAAGAGACTGAAGCTGAGACATTAAAACAAAGGCAATAATATTGCTGATCCTTCTTTGGATTTTATTAAGGAGTTCAAGGTAAATACCAACAGCACTGGACTATATGTGGTAGCAATATTCTAAGCATGAATGAATGATAGATTCATAGATATATATGATAGATTCTGGAGAGAAAAATTGTTTCACATAACAGTGAACCAACTTTCCAAGCAGCTGACCTAGCAAGGGATTCAATATAGTTGTTCCAGCTCATGTCAGCCAAGAATGTTAGCCGGAAAAGGCACAATTAGTCACTCTCCTGGAGGTCAGCCATGCTGGTGGAGGGCAAAGCTTAATTTTGAATTTTAATAAAATTTCTGGCACATAATGTATTTAGACACACAGCTCAGACAATCTCATTCATTTTCCCAATGCTTTTGCTTTTCTTACAGTTGCTTAATTAAAGGAGAAATTAATTTGTTAAGGAAAAAAGGTATAGAAAGTGTACTGATTTCTGAGTTCTTACAACATTTTGTCCTTCTTAACAAATTTTATGCTGTTGCAGTATGAGATATTTAAATACAATGGCGATAAAAACAAAAGCATGGAGAAGACAAATGAGACTGACTGAGCCATAGATCTTGACAAATTGAAAAACAGAAATTTTTCAGATTTCAAATTTAGCATCACTACATCAGTGCATTTCCACTCAATGCATTATTATAATTGACACTTATGTTTATATTCCCTGCTCCTCATACACATATATAATTCCATCAATAAGAACATTAATTTAATCTCTTGAAGTCCTTTTTGAGGATGAATATGTTGCATAGAATCTTTTCCATTCCATCATTCACTTACCCAACATTGTTCTGATGTATATAAATTTATATATCATATTCTCCCATGAGAAAGAATACCTATACAAAATTCCCATTCTTTAAATGTATAAGGTATCTCTGAAAAGTAATGGGGTTGAGATCACAAACAATTTATTACAATTCCAAACAACAAACTACACGGTTTCCCCTTCAAAGTAATCCATCTCCAGTCTAACAAATTTTCCATCCTTTTCTGCCATGCTTCTATGCACTGCTGGAAGGATTCATCTTGGATTCCCTTCAGCACTGTCATTATGGCTCTCTTGATGGCATCCATGCCTTCAAAATGGGTCCCTTTGATGATCCCTTTGAGCTTGGGAAAAAGAAATAAGTTACATGGAGCAAGATCAGGTGAATAAGAAGGTTGTTCCAGTATAGCGAGGATCTTCTCAGACAGGAACTATCAGATGCTCATGGTGTTGTGAGCAGGTACATTGTCATGGTGAAGCAGCCACGATCTGTCCTGCCTTAGAAGCATGTGAAAAAAAATTCAATGGTTGCAGAAATCTAAGATTACTGATATATACTCCCAAGATATCATGTTAGATGATAATACAATCCGTTTATCCCTCCTTTGCCCGGGGCTGTTACTTTTCAGACTGACCTTGTATATACAGGGTGTGGCAGAAATGCCTCCCATGCTTTAAAGGTTGACAAAAAGATTAAGGTAATTGCTATTCAAAAAATTATTTCACTGTTGTTAAATAAAACACTACTGTTTTTATTCATTTGGTTGTAAAAATGACATTCTCTAAATGGGGGCCACTCTCACCATACACTGTTGTAGACGATTTCTAAACTTTTCCATTGCACAGAAGTTTGAGTACTTTGAGGTTTTTCAGGTGGCTTTCTTTTAAGCGCTGAACCTGTGGCCCTGAAATTTTTGATCACATAGCAGTATCAATATTCTATCCAGAACAGCATCATCCCAATGTAACATGAAATTGGCACAAAAAGTTCTCTGTGTTACAATTACAGATTCACCAGTTCTTAAACAACATTTCAACAGCAAACACATAGTGTGCGCTGGTCCAAGCCATGATAGTAACTGATGGTACCTGAAAGAAAAATGCTAAAACATTAGCTACACGAAGGCACCATTGGTAATTGCTTAAGTTCACATAGGTGGCAGTTTAAAATATGGGAGGTATTTCTGCCACACACTGTATAATGACAAATATATAAAAGTTTGGTTAAAGTTCTTTGTGAAAGATTTTTTACTTATTTTTTCTATATTTCACACAATTTTCCTGGTTACTATATTTAAATATAAATTTAATATATGCCAGAAACCTGGAACATGTTTTGAAATATAGAAAAAATAAATAAAAAGATCTGTAACAAAAAAAAATTTTGTTGATTAACCAAATAAACCTAATAACATTCTGCACTCCATTACTCCCACTAAAGAGAAAAGTGTAAGAACACCGGAAAAACTAAATGAAAAATTAATTCAATTTTCCTTGTCTGTCATATTCAACAAAAAATATATATATATATATATATATATATATATATATATATATATATATATATATATGTTCCGTTAAAGATGACTGACAAGGTACTGCAATTAAGCTTTTTATTTAACTTTACCTTGTGTTCATACAAGTGTTTTCTTTTCTGGACACAAAGTGTGTAAAAACTGTTCAAAAGTTCTGCATTTTCAAGTGCTTTCAGCTATACTTTTAGCCATTATCAAGGATGATTTTAATTTTAATTTTTAACTAAATGTATCGGTTGTGTGTATGTATCTAGAGTTATAAGGATGTTTTATTTTCCAAACACAGTCAGCACATTGTGGCCGTATTCATAATTATTAAGTATTGTTTTTTTCTTTTTATTATTAGGGCTTTCATTATTTTTAATCTTTTTTTACATGTAGATGGGGTTATTATGCTTGTATTTTCTACTAGTATTTTCGGGATGGAGTCTGGCAGGATTTTTTGTGTATTTAAATGAGTTCTGATGAATGTGGTTGGATAGGTGTAACATAAGTGGTCTGGATAGGCATGTAGTGGTGTGACCAATGTAATTATTTAAGAGTTTGGTTTAATCAGGAACACAATTCCATAAGGGGCATTTGAACTTGTAATGAACGTTGGTTCTTTATAGTTTTGATTTTGTAGGTGTGTTGTTATTTTTTATGATAGGGTTAGCTGTTTTAAATCTTTTGTAATGGATTATTAATTTTCTTGTTTAGTTCGACTGGGGTAGTGTATTTCTTTATGATATTTCTAAGGGAAAATTCATCTTACTGATAGTTAATGTGTATTTGGCTTTTGTAAAAGATATTAATGTCATTGTTTTTGTCTGTGTGTTCAGTATCATTATTAATTAGTTTGGAAAGAAATACTCTAATCTGGTTGTCAATAACATAGGAAAACCATTGTTAACTAGTGTCTGTTTTGCATTGTTGAGTTCTTTAAGGAAAAGTAGATGAGAGGATGAATTCTTGTGTGCTCTCTTTAGGAAATTTTTTATAACTGCTATTTTATATCTAAGTGGGCATTCACTCTTAAAATTAAGGTAGCAAGAGTTTCTGATGCTGGGGTATTTTATATAATGAGATGGTGAAAGTGTTGGTGAAGGATGCTGAGGACACCATGAACTGAGCATGTGAGCAATGATGAGGTCTTGGAGAGGGTGCAAAAAAGGAGGAAGCTTATGCTTAACATAAGGAAGAGGCAGATGAAATTTCTGGGACACGTGATGAGAAAGGAGGGCCTGGAGAATCTGATACTCACAGGACGAATAGAGGGAAAAAGAGACAGAGGAAAGCAGTGCATGATATATGTGGCAGGCCTGGGGAATTGGATGGTGGAGTGTGATCTGGGGGAGTTGGCAGAAACACAAAACCTGTTGAGAGCCACAAGAGATAAGGGGAAGTGGAAGGCCATGATCGCCTATGTCCTGAAAGAACACAGTACATAAAAAGAAAGAATGAGAACATCTGTGGGAGTTTATTTTTTGGGACTCAGTTCGTAAGTAATGTTAAGGACAGAGTTTTTTCAGATGTGGTTTTGAGATTATCTATTTCTTGTTTTTTTTCATTAAAACAAAAAATATCATCTACATGTATATATATATATATATATATATATATATATATATATATATATATATATATATATTTCATTAAATAATATAGACAATTTTTGTCTATTTATTTTTAAGTAAGTTCCTTTCATATTGTCTGATAAGCTTAATCACATTATTGTTGAAAGACAAAAGGAAAACACTATATTGATACATTTAAATCCAATCTAAACCTTCGGCTTACATAAGCCATTATCAAAGATGACAATTTCAATAAATCAAACAACACATGGATGAAACAACAATGATAGTCCACCCTTGCTGCATTTCCAAGTAATGACAAACTCGTATATATGAGACGTAGAAGCGAAAATCGTGTCACAGCTCATGACGTCACACATGACCACGCGAGACTGAAAAATGAGAAGTATTAAGTATGGGAAGCCGTTGGTATGAACCAATGGCTTCTGTTATCAATTATAGGCATTTAATAATGTTTGTGGAGATTTCGTAGTTTATTTTGTTCAGGTTAGGTTTCAACTGTTTTATGTATAAAGCTTCAAGAATTTTTAATTTTTGTTTATTGTTTTCATGTTTAAGTATAGTTGTGTTGTCAACAAGGATTTGTGGGCAGGCATGTTGTTTTAAATGTCTAAAAATGTTAGAGTTTTCATTTAAATATATATAATTTTTTTAAAAATTTATAATGAAAAATTTAATTACTGTAGATTTAATTTATCCATATATTAAAATATTTGTCAGATTTAATCCATTACATATAAATAATATGTTGTCACTGTTTACATTAGGTTACAATTTGGAGCAAAAATGAATTATCAAGAAATGAAATATCCCAGAATAAAATTATCAACATTTGAACATTAAAGAGTTGTCTAATTCTTTTTTAATCATTTCACACCAGACAAGGCAATAAAGCCACTAGGACACAAGGGGTTACTGAATGTGAGAGAATATAAGAAAAAACTACTCTTAAGGAGAGAGGACAATAAAAGAACAAGAATTAAGAAGACAGAAAATAACGATTAATATTACATTTAAATTTTTGAAGATTAAAGTTGACCGAGTAGCTAGAAGCTGGAAGAGAGTTCCACAAGCAAGAAGTGTGATAGAAGAAATTGTTAGCATAGAACTTACATCTAGCCATTTCAATTGTAAAATGATGCAAGATTCTATATGAAGAAGACTGCCTGAATTTATAAATGACACTTAATTAATTTTCCAACATGATCTTGTCACTTGCTTACATGTTTCCACTTTATTCTTTGGTTTATAGTTCTACAACCCTTCAACCTGACCCAGCCTCATCCAAGAAAGCTGCCAATCCCTATGATGGTCTGTATTGTTTTTGTCTGTATTTTTAATACCTATTACATTAGTGAATATTTCTCTCTGGTAGAAATAGAAATGTTGAATACAGTTTTGTTTTCTTTATTGATTCAGCTCATAGCAGAATGTAAAACATTTTACTCTTAGCAAGAGAGACCCCCAATTGACTGTTCTATAATATATACTGGTGGAAAAACAATAAAAACACTATGCTGAAGATGCTGTATCATCCACCCAACAGCATTAACAAGAATGCAGTAATTTGTTTTCTGGACCTCAAAGATTATAAAATGCATTGAGAAAAGCATACTGCTAATCACTTGATTTGGGAGTAAAATTAACAAAAGTAATTAATTTACCAGGGTATTCCAAAATTTTTACATGCCAGCATAGTTATTCTTGAAGATATAGTCAATGTATGCTTGTTTATTAAGTTGTTTGTGCATCAATAATTTTGTTATCAAAAGCAAATAAATGGGAATTATAAGGATTGTGTAGAAATACACTTTTTCCCTAAAGGCTAGCAACAGAAATATTTAGACAGTCTTGAATCAATTTCATTTTCAGATCTCAAAGAAAGCCACACCAATTCCAGTTCCTGAAACGACATACAATGTGCCTCAGGAAATGAAGAAATTAGAAAGCAAAAAATTTGAAAATAAATTAATGGCCAAAGTAAGTACAACTCTACCTCACTTCTCTATTCTTATTCTCTATTCTATATATGCGTGTGTGTGTGTGTTTGTAAAATTTCAGATAGAGTATATCTGTAAAAAGACAATATAGGATTTGTCTTGATAAAATCCCTCAGAGGACCAAACATGTCAGCTAAGAGACGTTTTCCTCTTGTCTTTATAAAAGGCTCAAACACTAATATTTCATGGTTATCATTTATTACATTGGAATTGGAATCACAACCCAATTCATCAAACCTACAAATTTGTAGGTCTGATGAATTGGATTATGATTCCAATGTAATAAATGATAACCATGAAATATTAGTGTTTGAGCCTTTTATATTATATACTTGCTCTGTCTTTGACATAGAGCTCTACCTGGATTTTATCCTCTTGGAAATATATATATATATATTGACCAATAGTATTTTATATATATATATATATATATATATATATATATATATATATATGGTCTGCTCTATGGTTGTATTGAGCTCTTTTGTTAGTTAGTTGTTACTCGTATCGGGGTTTTTTCTTTGGGCTTCAGACCTGCATCTGTGCGATTTTTTTGTCGGCAGAAGTCCATGTTTGTAGCTCTTTCTTTTTTAAAACCTTTTTTTCCTCGAGATTGATTTGATTAGCAAATCAAAAATTCGAGGGTTTTTCAAACGAGTCTAGTTATCTATATTTTTATATATATATATATATATATATATATATATATATATATATATATATATATATATATATATAAGATCATAGAAACTGCTGAACTGTAAGTTGAACATGATTGGACTATGAAGGCCAAAGAAGTTCTTTTTTTCACGGTGGATTAGGATAGCATTCCATTATAAGTGTTGTAGCTCATAGCTGGAACACGAGTCAATATTTGATCTATATCAATTGGGTTGTCATGGAGAAGACATTTGATATTGTAAAACTAGAAAACCTTATTTTCCATGGTTAAAAATATCACTGATGATGTGTGCCAGAGCTTCTGAGAGATGTATTTCACCAAATAAATTTACAAAATACTAATTTAACAGATTTTGTCAACTAACTTAACAATGTTGAACCTACAATAGACTTCACCTTTGAAATTAAAACCAACTACACTCTTCCCTTCCTAGATATCATGTTACACAAAAACAAATATAAACTTAATTTTGACATTGATAAAAAAGCTACCAACAAAAACGACCTGGTCAGCTTCTATTTAAACCATTCCTCTAAAATTAAATCTGGTATAATTATAGGTTTCTATCTAAGAGCATTAAGAATTTTCAGCCCTCAATATTTACCCAAAGAAGAAACATACATAGAAAACACATTCAAAAACCTATAATATCCATATTGCTTGATCCACGATGCAAGAAGAAAGGCATACAACTGCAAAAAAAATAACACCATCATCCATAATAATAAATTATACAAGAAGAGATACATAATACTACTGACCAACTCCGTCATGTTTACTATCCAGAACAACCTATCCCATCTAAACAACATCCAAATAATTACAAACACTTCAAAAACCATTATGAATATAATAAGATCTAAAAACACCCATAACAATAACATTTCAAGAGCAGGCATATATAAAATAAATTGCCAAAACTGTTCCTCCATACATTGGAGAAACATGCAGAAATTAAAAAAAAATGCATCTATGAACACAAAAGGGACCTCATAAATGACAATTCTCTGGTCATACATAGAAATAAATTCAACCACAATTTTGATTTTAACAAAGCTACACACATAAAAAAAGAAAATAATTCACTCAGAAGGAAAATTCTTGAGAGTGCCACCATTGAATATTATCCAAATATTAATCTATGCCCCAGTTTTTTCCCCAATCTCACCTTTCCTAACAGAATCACTATTCTCCCAAGCCAACATACACAACAAATATATGAAGAAATCAAAAGAAAATGGTTTAATTCGTCACCACAACAACCAAACAATATTTCCACATATGAAAAATTCTCTTTGAGCATATAAAGTATGACATAATTTTTCTGTTAACCCAATGAATATATACATTTTTCCAGTCACTAAAAACATTTTGTTTTTGTTTATAGATACTTTGTTCAAATAAATTCATTTCTTTTTTTTGCCTTGAAAACATCTGCATTGGACGAAATGCGTCAACTGAAACTACATACAGTTTTCCTATTGTCTTTTTCTAGAGATGAATTCTGAGAATCTTTTACTCACACACACACACGCACATATATATATATATATATATATATATAATTAATTTATATATATAAATTAATTAAATTTTATTCTTTATTCTGAGTTTCATGAAGTATAGTCATTCTGCAGGAGATTTGCAGTAAATCAAGTCTCTTCTAGAGTGGAATCAATTCTGTGAAACTCACAGTAGAAACAATTGTTAGATAACTACACAAATCTAATTTTATTTATTCTTAATGCTTTATCTTGATTGTAAAATTTAACATCCACTCTCCTGAAGAGTGGATGTAATTCTGCAAAAGAATTGTCCTCTCTCTGTAATAATGCTTTGTTTTTCTCATATTACAATCTTTATTACTGTTATTGTCATATATATTGGGTTTTGCAAAAAGTTTGTTCACTTTATTAAATAGAAAATTTACTTATAAAGTGAAAAAACTTTTTGGTCAACACAATATATATATATATATATATATATATATATAGAGAGAGAGAGAGAGAGAGAGAGAAAGAATTAATACAAGTTAATACAAGAAGGGTTGTCACAAATAGAAAGTTTGTTACCTTCAGCATCCCAACTCCAGAATTTTGCAGACAGACCCTCTGTGAATCACTCTGTCCACTCATGAAGGATTATCAGCAACTGACTGCTTGTACTTTTTGATTTTTCTTTTTTATGCGCACTTTCCATTGGTGTAATTTTTTTTATAGTATATGTGTTCATGCATGTCTGTGTGCATGCACCTGCATGCCTGTCTGCACGCATGTGCATACACGTAGAATGTTGTGTTTATTTGTTCTTTTCATCATTTTTTCATTTTACACTCACTCCTTAAACACTTTTTCTCTTTACCTCTTTTCTTTTAATTGTAGCCATTTTGACATCCTGTTTTCTAGACATATACTCTCATTACAGTGTTAATACAAATATAAAATTTGTCACTTAGCTGATTGATGTTATATTCAGCATCCCAAATCCAGAGTTTTGTAGATGAACCTTTTTGTAATAGTTTGGTTCACTCATCACAAGGTATCAGCAATTTTCTGCTGATTTTCTCATTTTCATTATTTTTATATTAAATTAGAAAATAATTTATGTGCTTTTTATTGGTGTTAGGTTGTTTTTTAAACATGTTTGTATATATGTATGTGTGTGTCTATGTGTATGTGTAGCTATCATTCATATATATATGTGTGTGTGTGTGTTATGGGATTCACTGGTGGATCTAGAGGTAGCTTCGTAACCCAAGACTGGATATGAAGAACCTGGGGCAATGGGGACACTGGAACTTAGTAGTTATGATCACTGCAAAAATTGCATGGTGGCATTTTTTTTTTTTTAGACTGGTCAGTTTTTGATGACTGGCCTTTTTAGTTTGTAGAGGTTTGACAAACAATGGCCTACCAATATATATATATATATATATATATATATATATATATATATATATAATTAATAAAAGTAAAAAGGTTTTTCACTTAGCTTTATTACTTTCAATACCCCAACTCCAGAGTTTCATAAACTGACTCTTGAGGAATCACTCTGTCCACTCATCAGGGGTTATCAGCAATTGATTGCTTATACTTCTTGATATTTCTTTTTATATATGCGCTTTTCATTGTGTGCATGCATGTGTATGTCCAAGCCTGTGTGCCCATCAGCACATGTGTGTACATATAGAAAGTTGTGGTTATTTGTCCTTTTCATTGTTTCTTTTCACTTTACACTCACTCCTAATTAGTTTTTTACCTTTTCTGTCTTTTCTCTTTTCCTCTTTTCTTTCAATTGTAGTCATTTTGACTTCTGGTTTTCCAGACATATACTGTCTTTGTTCTTGAAATACAAATTATCCACTAGAATAACGTTTGAATTAGTAAAAATGTTGGATTAAAAATAAATCCATTAATTTTTAAAAATAAAATCCATTAATTCCTTGTTGCACACACCTTCTCAGGCACATTTGTGTTTCAGAGCCAACCTGTGGTTTATATTGCAATTATCCGAAGCGTATCTCTGTCTGCAGCAGAATGCTCAACTCACACAACTGAAGGATTTAAGTCGATGTGCATTTTCATGGGCCAATGCATCCCCATGAGTGGCCCAGGTTTACAGGGAGGTGGGTGATTTCATCAAGTCACCATCTCTATAATGGCTGCCAAACAAGCCTATACAACCCATAACTGAGAGGAGAAGCAATGGATTTGTACCTTTCCTAAGGGTATTTGAGCATAAGCGAATGCAACTAATTGACCAGGAATTGGAACTGAGCTCTCTGGTTTCCCATTTTGAGCTTCAATCCATAACCTCACATGCACATCCACACTGACAAATCAGCAATAGTGAAATTCAAACCTGGATCTCTTGGTCAGGCTGCTAATACTCTGACTTGGTTACACACTCATATATATATATATATATATATATATATATATATATATACACACATATTGTCTTAGTGGCTTAATTGCCTTGCTTGCGGTGAAATGATTAACATATATATATATATATATACATAATATAAAAGGCTCAAATGCTAATTGTTGGGGCGCACCCACCTTCTCATCAGAATGGACTGATCTCTCTACTATTAATAGGACAGTTCTATAGAGTTCTGGGAAGATCAGGTGACCATCACACTTCCATCTCTCTACCGGAAGATACAGTTGGACTTTATACTCTTTCTGATTGTTACTGACTAACCTGCGTTCATTTGACTACTAATCTCTCTGTTGTAAATACCTCTTCAGATATACCAGTATTTTTCCCTATGTATGTGTTTGTCCTTATTTCAATACACGCACACAGAAACACTCAACATCTCAACACTAATATTCCATGGTTATAATTTATTACATTGGAATCGTAATCATGATCCAATTCATCAGACCCTCAAATTCAAAAAGAAATTGGAAAATATAACTCCAGGTATAAAAAACAAAATTTTAGTGAGAGTGTATGTGTGGGAGTGAGAAACAAGTATGAGAGGGAAATGCATGAAAGAAAAGGAAAGGAATAAAGTTAAAGGTGGTGATTAAAATTTAAAAGAGAGAAGTTTTAAAGAAAGAAGTTAATGGTTTAAATGAGTGAGATACAGATAAATATGAATTATTTTCAGATGCATAAATCACTAACGATTTGCTGAACTAAAATTAAAAAAACAGCAACCGGAAACATGTGGGTACATTTGTGGTGACATTAGGCACAATAAAAAATTATATGATCTAAACTTAAAATCCAGTCAATTCATACTGCCAATGCATATATGAAAATTTTCCATCTGGTTTGTATTTACTAATTGTGATTACGATTCCAATGTAATAAATTATAACCATGGAATATTAGTGTTTCAGCCCTTTATATTATATTCTTGCTCTGTCCTGGGCATTGAACTCTACCTGGATTCCATCCTCTTGGAAATTTATATATATATATATATATATATATATTGACCACTTATATTATCTATCTATCTATCTATCTATATATATATATATATATATATATATATATATATATATCCAGGTCAGATGAGAACAAATGAAGTATAATTCCACTGTCCATAACATTTGATTTAAAAGGCATTCAATACAAAGTAGAGCTAAATATTATTTATTAAAGGAGTTTAAAACAAAAACATGTTAAAAAACCCTACACAATAGTAATCGTGTTTCAACACTACAAATGTGTGTCTTCCGGCGATGGTAAATTAATCACCAGTAATTTACTATCACCCAAGGAGTTGTAGTGTTGAAACATAATTGCTATTGTGTAAGGCTTTTTTAATATGTTTTTGTTCTAATCTCCTATAATCATACTTATTATAAAACCCAGGTTGTGTGTGTGTGTGTGTGTCTGTTCGTTTATATATTGGATAGGATTTCTTACATTTTTCAACCGATTTCAACAAAACTTCACAGGACTACGTAAAATTACCTTGCAGTGGTTCTGACAGTGCCAAAAATTGGAAAAACAAAGAGGCATTGCTGTCATGAGAATGGAAGGGGGACAACTCATATCGAGTTATACTTATTATAAAACTCAGGTTGTTTGTGTGTGTGTCTGTCTTCGTTTATATATGGGATCGGATTTCCTACATTTTTCATCCGATTTCAACAAAACTTCATTTTTTTTGGCAGGTAGTGTTTCTTATTGCACACTTTTTTCTTTATTTTTACATTCAGAATGCTTTAAAAATTCCATTTACAAGACAATTGTTTATAATAAAATTCTATTCAGACTCATAACAATTGAAAACAATGTTTTTGTTTGAGTTTGGGTTTGACCAATCTGTAAAAAAAAACAAACAAAAAACAAAACAAAAAAAAACTAATTAAGACATGCGTGTCTGTCAACCTTAAACAATAATCTTTGTCAATTTTATTTTTCAGTCTTTATGATGGTCGATACTTGATCTATCTCTTACTGTTACATCTCCAGGCAACGCCGGTCTCTACTGCTAGTAAATAATATATGTGTGTGTGTGTGTGTGTGTGTGTGTGTGTGTGTGTCTGTCTATCTATCTATCTATTGATTCCTTTAGGCTCCCTGTATAGCATAAAGGCGTAGTTTCAGTTGCAGGCTGTATTTTTATGGATTGAAGTTGCCAGCCCTACACGTATACCTTGACCCAGGATTCAGATTTCAAGCATATATGCATATATATATGAAAGGTGCTGAAAGTTCTTAGCCTGACCTACTTACCCAAAGCAGAATTGTTTTGAATCCCTTTGGTTGAGCCGAAAAACTTTTCAGCACCTCCTTGTATATAAGGGTATGTGTGTGCATGATGTTAGGTGGATGTTTCATATATACATCTTTATCAAGCTATGTGTGTATATGTGCCCATATACTTGTGTGTGTATGCATGTTAAATGGGTGTTTGGTGTATACCTTTTTATGTGTGTATGTGTATGTATACTTCATAGAGAAGAAGAACTAATGTATACATCTCTAAACTTGCATATTCAACTGCTCTCAAAAAACTATAAGAATATAAACTACTGAAATGCATCTGCCATATTTCCTCCAATAAAGTCTTCATCTGATGACAACCCTGGACTCAAAGCTGAAACATTAAACCACTCACCCTTGATAGGAAATATATTACACTGACAGCTGTTTCCTTCACACTCATATTTCAAATCTTTTTATTTATTCTGTTTTTGTTCAGAGACTCATCAGATATTGTCTTCAAATGGAAACATGATCTACAAACTGTGCTGCTTTTAACAAACGGACCAAGTAACCATATCATAATGCTGATCAGTTAGATATTGCTTCACTTCTTGTCCTCATTGCTAAGGACTGGGGACTGACCTTCTCCTAGACCAATTACCAACAAAGACTAGACTGTCCTACTATTTAACCCATAGCTGAGGGGAAAAATGAGGAATTCATAACTTTCCCAAAAGTATTTGCATATAAGTGAATGTAACAAACCCAACTCGAATTTGAACCTGTCTCTTCGATTTCTCATTGAAGCTGCTATCCATTGCACCACTCCCACATTCTTAGGAAACAGTAAAATTTCATTAGAAACAAAGAAAAGAGTATAATATAAACTCTCCTAGATGGCAGTGAATGCTGAACAAATTCCACATAGATGAAGATGTGGTTCTACAGAAGAATGATGTGAATACCATGGACAAAACATATGAGCAATGACAAAGTTTTATGGAAACAAAAAGGACACCTTCACTTAGAATCAGAAAGAGACATTGAAATTTCTATGATACGTAATGAGGAAAGAAGGCTTAGAGAATTTGACAATAACATGACATACTGAATTCATATTTTATTTTTTATTTTTTTTTTGCTTCTTCCATTTTGTCAGTGATTTTCTTAAGGGAAAAAAATAACGTCAGTGTGTCTCGAATTCTCTTCCAACCATATCTTGGCAGCTGGCTACTAAGCCACAGTTCATCCACCCTCATCAAAAGGATGGCCACTTAAAAGGTTGTCATCAAGGTGACAAAGGAGTCCCATCTATCCTGGTTTTGAAATCAGTGATCTTTCTCCTAGACAGACTGCCAACCAAGGATGACAAAGTCTGTCTGCCCATATTCCAAGTTGTAGTAAACTATGCAAGCCAAGAAATTCAACTGCCTTCATAACCCAAGACAGATAGACAAGACACTTAAAATGAGATAGGATATGCTAATCTGCAGTATTATCAAAGAATTTTTATCTTCCAACAGGAAAGATATTTTGGAAATTTCTCCATTAATGGGTGAGTTATAGAAAAAAGATTTATTCTCCCATTTACATTTCCCCCATTATGGGCATTATTATATCCTTGATATAATAACACCACATTTCATGGATGTAACAGAATAGCTGAAAGGAAAAGAAATGACAAACATGCTCTGTTCTCTGAGAGAGTTTTATAATGCTATGTCGTACACAAATTATATATACATATATACACATGTCCCACACAAAGAAATTATAACATATATGCAATAACAGTATATAAAAAAAAGGAGACCTTGTAATATTTACCAAAGGGAAAACTGGAGTTACAGTGGTTTTTCTATGAAACTGATGAGGCCATGTGATTTTTCAAGACCTATATATATATACTGTTTAATAAGTAAATAAAAAGAGACCATCTACTCAAATATGAGTATCCATTAAAAAACATTTAAATAAATAAATTAAAAAAATATATATATATATATATATATATATATAATTATTTTTATAAAAAAATTTATAACATAAGTATGTTATAAAATCACTACAAAAATAGCCATTTTGTTTCAACACACTCTGTGTCTTATCAAGTGATGGTGTTGAAAATAAAATAAATGGTTTTAAAAGTTTCAGATTAATTAACGATCCTACACTAGGGGGAGCATTGTTACAAA